>OY728145.1:78582144-79207144 GCA_963277665.1 Viscum album
TTACCCATTTTTTTAATTTTACCACATGTTATGAAAGGAATCTTACTTTTTTTTACCACATGAGGATCTTTTTTAGTTTTATGACAAAAGTACGAGGAGGATGTTATTTTTAACTTTTACGGGTGAATGGATTTTTACGATTTCATAACACCTCATCTTCATGAAGATTCCTCTACAATATTGCTTGATTATTTTCAACAAAACACTTTTCTTTTAATATTGTATGGCATTTTGTAAAAATAAAATGATTTTGAATAAGAAAGGATATTTTCCTCAAGAATTCATTTCAAGTGTTTTATCAAAACTATTTTTCATCTAAAAATGGAATTATTTAATATGTTTATGTTTCAAGTATAATGTCTCCATTATTTACACGGTTTTATTCTTCTTGTGATGAAATGATATCAATTTTTTTGTATGGATTTTGTTATGATGGCATGATGTTTAAGAATCTCATTCTATTACATGTGTTATGCTATGATGTATGATTTATGATTTTGTGGCACATGAAAGAATGTTTTCATTTTGAGATGGGTGGGACCTATATCTCCCTCCAATGAATTGGGTAAATATTTATATCTCATGAGATAGACATGGTTGGATGGTAAGTTAATCTGGTTCTGTGTTACAGGACTGAAACAAGGAGTGAACTCGATTCAGAAAGGGACTTTGTCCACTTAGATGGTCATTGAAGTAATGCCATGGCTACTATGGAAATCATAACATGTGCTTAATGTTTTCCACGATTAGATGCTTTATTCCCATGTTATTTTAGCATGATTGATGATCCATTATGATATATGCCTTATGTACTTCCATGATTTATGTCTTTGCTCAAGATTTTGATGTTTAGATTTTATGTTCATGTTTTTTCATTCAAATGTTAATGGATTGTTTTATGTTATCTATGATTACCCTTACTGATCATTTGAGCTCACCCTTTTTATGTTTTATTTTCCCCTGGATATAAAGAAAGGTTCTAGGTAAGAAAACCAAAAGGGGAAGATCTTTATAGGAGATGTTGAAGATCTTTCACCACGATTAGAAGATTACCTTCCGATATTCCAAAGACACTAAACTAATACGATCTTTGGGCGTCTGTTTTTTTCATGTATTAAATATTCCGAAAAAGTAATGTAATGTCCATGTACGTCATGATTTGGGTCTCTACAGTTGGTATCAGAGTGAAGGTTTAGCTAACCTTTGGAAACAATGATGTGAGAACTTTAGTGAGATCCCTAGAGATATTTCTAAATTTTTTCTAGGGATGTCTCTAAGGTTAAGTATATGTATAGGTTATAGTCCTAGAATTACGGTAATGATATTTGAATTAAACCTACGGTGTTATATATTGAAGGTACTCCCCCTTTATTATGTTGTTTTCCTTGCATGATTTTTTCCACTCACACTATTCTTTTTGGGTTTTAGAAAATGGCTGGAAACACAAAGATTCAAGATAATGGAGGATATAATGGACAATGGAATGATATTCTTCATGAGCAAGCAAATAAAATTGGATCTGGAAGTCCAAACATCGTTACTATGCCTAATCAGCAATATCATAATATGATAAATAATCTCAACTTTGGTTAGTATCCCAACATAGCTAATAAGAGAAAGATGTAGTTTCATGATTATCACAGAGGAAAGACTGTTCAATTCCCCTCATGTAAATCATAAGGGAGGAGGCATCATGGAGAATTTTTCAAAGTAACTGGAAGATGCTTTGGGTGTGGAAAAGAAGGACACAAATCTAGTAATTGTAAATGAAATGGTTCAGTTAACACCATTGACAAGGATAATGGTATTGATAAGACATCAAAAATGGTTAAATGTTTTAAATGTGGAATGTATGGGCATTATGAAAACCAATTCCCTAAGGGAAAATCTTATGTAGAGAATCAGCATGGACGTATGGGTAGTATTTATGTTGATGATGATGCAGAGACTACAAATGATACATGAGATGAAAGAAATGATGAAGCTCAGTCAGTGGTTTAAGAAGGAAGTGGAATGATTGTATGTTTATCAAGAATAATGTGTGGTACTATGGAATAAAGAAAAATCTAAGGATTGTTACACTGTTGTCTTTCCATGAGTTTTTGAAAGTATATGATGAATGGTACCAGTAACCATGAAAGGTTATTCAGATATTTGTTTGGAATGCAGATGATATGCGCATAATGAAGCGATAAAGAGAAAATAATATGTTTGATAGAATTCATGAGCTCATGACTAATATAAGGAAAAAGTGATATCATGGTTTGAGTATATAGAAATTTTGGAATTTTGGTATTTGGAAAGAGTTAACTTTTGACAGCATTCATGTTTTCAATAAGGTTCTATTATAATTCATGTTTCTAAAGAATACCTGATTAAGGAATTCACATGTTTGGAATGTGATCAAAAAGATATATCTTATGATATATGGGGGATAAATTATGGTATTCATGTGCTTGTTATGTGACCATTCAAGTAATCGTTTTCTTTATACATTGATCTTGGACCAAAGTATTTTGGATAAGACTAAAGATTTGAATGAATTAAGTTAGTCATAAGATAGTATTGTTTAAGGCTAGAACTTTTTTTTGATATTATTGCTGGAATGTTATAAAAAGTTAGTTTTAGAAAAAGGTGCAACCTGCAAGATGGGCGACAACCCGCCGCGTCGGAAAAGGTTGCGGGAATCGAACCCACAACCGAAGTGTGACAGGCCTTTATCGCCTACCTCTGGCCAACATGAAGTCCCTGGTTATTAGAAATTAGTTTTAATTTATTAAGTGGTATGATATAAGAAGTATAAGTCCATTTTAGGAACCATATACGATTAATCTCAGCATAGAGGGACTTATGTATATTTAATAAATTGTGCTAAACTTTTTGCGATAGAAACAGATGGAATGAACTATCATTCTATCACATGATCCATTTGCACTTCAGAGAAGACAAATTCAACTTCTTTTCATTAAGATATGAAGTTGAAATTGTTCAAGGCATGAACAACAGTGATATTGTACCAAAATCAAGTAAGTATTTCATTTAATTCAAAAATTCGTCAGTATTAGGGAAATGATCTTGAAAATAAAAAATGTTTTCCTAATGCTCTTATATCTGATGAATCAAATGGAACCTTAAATCATCACAAATTTATGGCTTCGTGATTGTTGGATTTTTCATATCCATGTTCTCTACCACTCTCCATCAGAACATGATGGTTACATTTCTCTTCCATATCCATATTTTCACCTATGTTCTCCTATGTGGAAACCCAGTGATGAGTTAATTTGGGTAACCGTTTTGTTTCATACATTACTCATTAAAATTAATTTTTAGTATTCCTTTTTACGATGAGGGTTTCTATGAAAGAAAATTTCAAGTAGAAACCCATTTATAACCCCAAATAATTTCGAGGGCGAAATTAATTTTTAGGGGGGTAGAAAGTTACAACCCGAGATTTTATGTGAATTATTATTTTTAATTTCATTGATGTCGTGTGTTGTACGCTAAACCAAAATTAGCTTGTGCTATACGCAACACCGTATTAGATTGAAGTATACACAACAGTATTCTTGGATCGTGTTACACACAATTTCATGTTCGTTTTGTAGAAATTATTCTACGTAACATTATTTATACATTTTGTTTAATGTATAAATGAAATAAGTGATGATTATGTTATACGCAACAACAAAGGGATCTTGCACTATACGCAACCTTGACTTGGTTTTCATTACACGCAATCGCGTCCTTTCTTGAGAGTGTATGTAGTATGCAATACCGAGTTTTACTAAATGAGATATTATTAGAATATTATTATGAACTAGCCGTTGTGAATAGTAATACCCACTTTCTAAAATTTTTATAAATTTTAACTTTCAAAATGGACTTCATTTTTTGATTCGGAATATCGAAATTATCCAAGGGTGATGTTTTGGTATTTTTCTGAAAACATTCAATTTTTGATGAATAGTAAAAACGCTGGGTTTCTATTTAAAAACCGACTTTTTATTTAAACAATTATTTATTTTATTTAAATTTATTTTAGGTCAAAATTGATACATAATACCTATATAATTTCAATGTAATTCATTGGAGTCATTTAATAATAATTTTAGATATATAAAAGCTTTATTGAACTTTTCAGCGTCTTTTACCCACCTCCTAGGAGAATTTGAAAATTTACATAAAACATAATTTTACCGCTTTTGTGAGTGGAATTTCGAAAATCCAAGAGACACGGTTAATATCAAGGAGTAAAATGTGATTCAATAAGATAAAAATAATTTTTGGTGAATAGTAACTTTTTACTTTTATTTACCATAGTTAAAAGTAAATAGGGTAATTAAGGGTAAAAATGATATTATGATTACCCTAACTCATGTACCAATTCTATTGGATAAGTTTAATTCGACCAAATAAAACCTTAGGAATAAAATATGGCCATTTAGGTCCACTTGGATTAGATTAGGACAATTAATATTATTTTATTTAAAGAAGAGTTAATATAGTTAAAATCAATGTTTAATAACTAAAGCATTTTTAATATAGGGATATAAATAATATAAATTCAACTATAAATATTCATTAGAAATATAAAAAGATTAACTAACTAATGGTATTTTTTTATAATTTTTAGGAATTAAATAATTAAATTTATTTATGACACAATGGTGATGCTGTAATTACCTAAATAATGAAATATTAAAATAATTGATATTATAAATACCCAAATAAATGTAATTTGATACATTATATGAATTACAATAATTTTATAGGTTAGTATGACATGTTATTATTTATTTAATTAACTTTTTTCTAACTAATCATGCTGTTATGATTTTCACAAAAATCAATTAACAAATAGTATCAAAATTGACATAAAATAGTTTTTAAAACAAATATTATATTATTAATTGTTATTATATTACTGAAAATATAAGGTTCGTCCAAATGACTTAGATAAGGTTATATATATTAATAATTAACCACTTGGGGTTCTTTTGGCTTGTTATAGTATGTTTATTAACCATATAGTGTAAGAAAACAAGAAGACACGGTAAAAGTTAAATTATTTAACTTAGAGTTAAATCTAAAAGATAAGGATAAAATAGTAACCCAAACTTGTATAAAACCTATTGGTTGAGATTAATTCGAACCATCCTCACTTTATCTTTTAAATAAATCAAGTTGGAGCTATTATAAACCGAATATAACTTTATTATAAAATAATATTTTAAGTTTTTCCAAAGGTGACCCTCTCCTCCCTTATAAAAAGGTCACCCCTTCCCTCTTCTCTTAACACCCTTTTGAGCCTTGAATCTCGGCCAAACCCTACCCATTTAACTTATCCACTTACCTATAAACATTCTGGAGGTTCTTTTCTTCTCAAAATACCAACTCTACTTCCTTAAGAAGAATCTTAAAGGAGGTGCGTCGAAGAAGAGGTAATATCTTCTTCTGATTCTCTCAAGTTTCTTTCTTCTTCTACTTATTCTTCTTTAGTTGTCTAATTATAAAGTAAAAACATCAGAATTAGTTATATACTGATATGTTATTATAAATATGAAACTACCATATTTCACATTCTATCCATCCTATTGAAAATGAAATCACCGCGCGTGCGTACGTACGAAATACCGTCTCCACGCTGTGGTGTAATCTCTTTTCGACCACCACCTTACATGGATGGGTATAATGGTTTAAATAAATATCTATATATTATTATTTTAATGTGATATTAATTATTAAATATTATACATACACTTCAATACAATTCCATAATAATGAGAATGATATCATCGCTCGTGCGTACATACGGACTACCGTCTCCACGACGTGATGAGATTCATTCTCCATGTTAACCATTCATGAATGATTATAAAGTATATAAAGTAATTAATAATGAGATATATGACAAAATAATCATACTGGGTATATATATATATATATATATGTCATCTACTTAATTCCATTCAATTCAATAAGGAAACGAACACAGCGTTCATGCGTACGTACGGCCTACCGTCTCAATGAACCTTGTATTTCATTCCATTTATAGATATATCATATATATATATATATATATGTATATGATGAATATATATTATATATAAATCATTTTTTAAATTATGGAATTAATTATATCAGGATATAAGTAATAATATCATGAACAAAAAGTCGAAACACGTACAATAAATGAAACGACTTTACCCAAATCGATGCTTTTACATTGAATTTACAAAAGAATGGCGAATAAAAAGTCATAAGTAAACTATATATGATATCATAACAATGAATATGATTCTGTAATATGTGAATTAAATTATTTAAATCATTATATAGGAGTTTCGGATACATACGAAGCATATCGGAAATAAGGTAAGGGATAACTATTCTAATCTCGCTTTTATCCGAGATTGTTTATTCGTAAGTATTTACTGGGGTTTTTGTTATCATCCATGTCCCTGATTTATAAAAATGTTTTCATGTATGTTTAATGTCCTTTTTCCCATTTATTTTATTTTACCACATGTTATGAAAATAATCTTACTTTTTTTTACCACACGAGGAATTTTTTTACTTTTCCAAAAAAAGTACGAGGAGAATGTTATTTATAACTAATACGGGTGAATGGATTTTTATGGTTTCATAACGCCTAATTTTCATGAAGCTTCCTCTACAAAATTGCATGATTATTTTCAAAAAAACCATTTTATTTTATGATTGTGTGGAATTTTTTGAAAAGAAAATTATTTTTAAGAAGAAAGGATATTTTCCTTAAGAATTCATTTCAAGTGTTTTATCAAAACTATTTTCCATCTAAAAAAGACATTATAAAATATGTTTATGTTTCAAGTATAATGTCTCCATTATTTACATGGATTTATTCTTCTTATGATGAAATTATATCCATTTTTTATATGGATTATGTTATGATGGCATGATGTTTAAGAATCCCATTCTATTACATGGGTTATGCTCTGATGTATGATTTATTATTTTGTGGCACACGAAAGAATGATTTTATTATCAGATGGGTGGGTCTTATATGTCCCTCCAATGCATTGGGTAAAAATTTATATCTCATAAAATAGACATGGCTGGAATGGTAAGTTAATCAGGTTCAGTGTTACAGGACTAAAATGAGGAGTGAACTCGATTCAGAAAGGGACTTTGTCCACTAAGATAGTCATGGAAGTAATTCCTTGGCTACTATAGAAATCATAACATGTGCTTAATGGTTGCCAAAATTAAATGTTGTATTCCCATGCTATTTTATCATGATTGATGATTCATTATGATATATTCCTTACGTACCTCCAAGATTTATGTCTTTGCTCAAGATTTTGATTTTTAGATTTTATGTTCAAATTTTTTCATTGAAATGTTTATGGATTGTTTTATGTTCTCTAGGTTTACCCTTACCGAGCATTTGAGCTCACCCTTTTTATGTTTTATTTTCCCCAGGATATAAAGAATGGTTTTAGGTAAGAAATCCAAAAGGGGAAGATCTTTATGGGAGAAGTTGAAGATCTTTTACCATGATTAGAAGATTACGTTCTGAGTTTCCAAAGACACTAAACTAATACGATCTTGGGGGGTCTGTTTTTATCATGTATTAAATATTCCGAAAAATTAATGTAATGTCCATGTACATCACGATTTGGGTTTCTATATGTCCGATTACGGTTATCCCCTCAGTCATGGCCAAAGGCCTTGACAGAAAAATTATAGTTTGTTACTATAAATTCCCATATTATGAAATTATTTATTACATGTGATTATTCGACTAGTAGAATAACCACGTGAAACAGTAAATGACAATATTTAATTTATTTTTTCTATATTATGTTCATGTTTATGTATAAAAGGCTATTGGGTTTATTACACACTTTCTGTAAGATTTTATAGCTTCTGCAAAATTATTTACCATTACTATGCATCTGAGCTCACCCCTTTCTTATGTTTTATTTTCCCAAGATCCCAAGAAGTGTTTAATATTTTAGATGCAGGGTTAAGCTAATAGAACCATTGAATTCTGAAAGGATTATTTTTTTCTGTTGTGCGTTAGAAAATGTAATGTAACATTCATATATGTAATCTATTTTCCAATATTGATAAACTGATCGAACATTTGGGACTTGCACCGACTCTGGGCTTCTGGGGTTGGGGTGTTACAGTCAAAAAATGACTTGATCTTAACAATTTGACAAATTTTTATTTTCAAAACTATTATTAGTAACTCAATTTTTAATTAAAATGTAATTTTCATAATATGACATTTACATAGAGATAAATTTAAAAAATAAATTTTAAGAGTGAGGACATGGATTAAAAATTCCTTCAACCTATGAGGAAACAAAGTCAGGAATACAATGATAACATTTTCCCGATCTTTTTTGTTACTGAAGAGATGAAAATGGTATTTCTATTCCAAAAACATGAAATATATGTAGGTAGTGATAATTTATTGTTATGTTTTGGAGAAGAATCACACAATTACACTCAATGTAAATTAAAGCATAATCAATCCATAAAAAATTACATTGAATCCTAAATATATGATTGCTTTGGTAGGATTTTATTATTAATCACAATGAATGACTTTATTCAAATTAAATAAAAAATTTTAAATAATGAAAATAATTATTCAAAATTCCAAAGTATATATTTAAAAACCTCATAAGAGATGAAATCCTTAGAACATAACATATGTATCGTAGAAAAAAATTTCATATTATAATATGTTAACAATTGTTTAATATCATATTAGAATCCTAATGTTATAAATAAAAATATATGGATTATTAAATAAATAAAAATATTAAAATAGTAATAAAATTCATTAATGGAAAATTTAAACCCAACAAAAAAGTAACATGTTGTTAATATGTCATATGTCTCACAAAAATAAAAGTGAGATGAAAACCCATTCCTCATGCCTTATCTGGCTACATATGTGTTTGAATATAAAATCTAATGTATATTTATTTTCTATTAATATATCAAAAAATCATAATCATTTTTATCATACGATATATGATTACTTGTAATTTATTATTTCCTTTTTTATCAATTTTGAATTGATATTAGTCGTTCATGTGACAAATGCTTTATTTTTCATAAATGTGTTGATTTGGATGTCCCATTTGTTGTAAAATTGTCATGGTAAAGTTATCTTTGGCATGTTAATAATTGGATGAATATAATATTTAATAATTTTATAAAATTTTATAAATATTGTTAAAAATCTGTGATAAATAATTAATTACATCACATCATCTAGACAGTTGTCTGTACAAACACACAAGTGATGTTTAAATTTTTCAATGCATGGATTAAAAAATAAAAAAAAATTAATATTGAAAGAAATATCATTAATATCATATATATTTAGTTAATATATAATTATTAACGTTAATGTGAACTCGAAATTAACAATAAAAATGCACTTATTTCTATAGGTAGTAGTTCACACGTCATCCCGAGTGACTTTATTATCTTTCAATGTTTACAATAGAGGTGGATAATGGTTATTCCAAAAACATAATACCGATGTAGTATATTTAAGATAAATAATTAAATATTTCAGTGCAGATTCAATTTATATATATGTTGAACAAGGGGAAATAAAATTGAAAGTACACAATTTTGATTCATTTTTTATTAATGAGAAACCACTTTACCTTACACTTTCTACATCGAAAGGATGATAATTTTGGAAAGACAAAAATATACATTTTGTTTTTAAGGATTATATTAGAATATTATATTTCTTATTTCAAAATATATAATTCTCATTATTATTTATGAAAATATGAGAGGTTGTATGATTTTACAAATAAGGGGAATCACACATAAGAAATTACTTGAAATATTAAATAATATATATATATATATATATATATATTAAAGATAATCCAATGCACCCAAAAAAATAAAATTAGATTTTATAGGGATTAAATAACATACCAAATCACACTTGAAAAAATTTTGGTTTCATTTTATTCATTATCATCAAGTGAACCCACATTAAATCCAATTTGACCATAAGTGTGATAATATAACATTTTAGCATGATAAAATAATTATACAACCAAATGTAAAATTTGAATTAATTTTTTTGGAAATGTTGATACAATATTATTATAGTTTTTACTCGATTATTCTTCTATAGGTGGATAAATGTACATATAATTTAGGAACAAAAAATTGAAGAAAAAATGTTTCTAGGATGATACCTAATTGAATAATGAAAATCATTTCACCTTTAAGGCAATAAATGAGATTCTATTAAAAATTTATTTTTTAAAATAATTTAAAAATATGTTTTTAGGATTTTTTTAGAAATAAAAAACAAAATTTTATTTTTAACAACCCCATTAAAATAAAATACCCAAAAATAGTCTGATATTTTATTAAAATAAAATTTTTCTTCCAAAAAGTCATAAATGGGTTCTGAATATATAAATAAAGTTTAAAATAACATTTGATGACTACTAGTAAAAAAATAATCCAAAAACATGAACAATAGTATAATGATATTTTTGGAGAGATTTGAAATCAATAATGCATATTTATTACTCACTTGTACATCTTTTATATAGTTCAAATATCATTATGATGGTTACTATTAATTATGAAAAAAATTGGTTTACACAATTAAATAATTTAAATTCTGATGATTAAAAATATGGAATATATTTTAATAGTTTTAATATTTAAAGGGATAATTAATAGAATACTAAATAAGCATGCAAAACAAACAGAAAAACACTCTTATAAAAAATATACTTGTTAGAATAAAATGTATTTAATATAATTTCATTCCATGTAATGATCATAATTTAAATATAAAAGAAATTTATTGAATATATAATCTATAAATTTTATTAAAATCACTAATTATTCATGATTTAATTAATTAATTAAGAATAAATAAAATTTTATACATTAAAAAATTTATTTTGAAATATGATTTTTTAGCCAAAAAAATGGTGTTATATAAAAATCATTTGTAATGATGTTTCTTATGTGATTAATTTGATTAATTACAACTAAATTATACTTATTTTACATTATATATAAAATTAAAAGTGTAATGGGTCCTTTCAATGAAAATTAAAGAATGATGTACTAAAATGTGTATTTTTTAACTATTCAAAAAAAATCAAACATCTCAGATATATCAAAAAATATTCACAATAAGATTATTTTTATATGATTTTATAAAATCTGATACCATATTTATCAAATATTAAATTATAAAATAGTTATAAATTATTATATTATTTTCTTAATGTAATTACCCAATTTAGGTGTCACACACTAGTGCCCTGAGCCATTTATACACATAAAGCCAAACATGCCACCCTATATGAAAGATGCTGACAACTACCAATGAGGGTAAATTATCAATCATGGGGAGAATATACCATATTTTTCAGAGTGATACCTAAGTGGAAATAAATAAACAATAATAACCAAATGATATAACCATGACAAGAAAATACTAGAATCTCAAGAAGATCAAAATAAAACATAAAAAATCCAAAACAATGAAATTGAAATACCATTAAAATACATGTCATTATTCAATAATAAAAACAAAAAATAAATATACTAATTACTCCCTCACGGGTTATAACCCCTATTCTAGTTACACCATCCAAGCTTCATCCCGACTCGACCATCTATTATAGGGTTATTTCCCTTTACCTTTCATGAAACCATGAAATCTATTCATTTTACGAACAGGATGTCCGAGTAGGGTCTAAGTACAAATCAGTAGGCCACCCCCAATAGAATATAAAATAATCACTTATTAATAATAGTGAATACATTTTTATAAAAAATAATTTACAACAAATACAATAAACATTTTACATTTTTTAATTCATTTTTATCTGACCATATAACTCCTATATTCCAGAGGACACCCACACTCTCAATACCTCCATCAAATAATGAGGGAGTATGAACCATTTCTCACATTCAATTCAAATTTAATTATAGCACATGGAATTTCATTTTACACTTTTTATAAGATCATATTTTTGTTAATTCAAACCATGGTCCAATGCCAACTAATGGGCTTAGAACATCATGTCAAACAACCTATAGGTATTTGGATCCTACGTCCCATTCAAAAACCAGAATTATCAATAAAGGATTAAAAAGCTAAAATCACTATCCCACACTCATTTATCAATATTTAACCTTATGATATTTTAGTGAGGTATACCATATACCATACAGAATTTCATCATTTTCCACTATCGGATTTTGATGCGACAGACCATGTCTGGCACACAATTATCACATATATAAGAATTTCACAGTTTCACATGTATCACAATAACACATTTACCAAAAACCTGAATAATGAACTAACCAACTAATTAATCCAATTTAATAATTTCATATTCAAATAATTCCATTAATTTATTCAATAATTGATAAATCACATTAATTCCATTATTTAATTCGATAATTAATTAATCACCTCAATACCATTAATTAAATTAAAACTAAATTAATCACATCAATTCCATTAATTAATAAAACAATTACGTAAGTAAATCAATCCCATTTTTTAATTCACTAATTATATAATAACATATCTTTCATTAATTATTTCAATAATTAATTAATTACTTCAATCCGATTAATTAATTCACCAATTAAATAATCAAATAAATTCTATTAATTAATTCCATAATTAATTGATTAAATTCAATCAATATCATAATCCCAACAATCACTATAAATTAATTAAACAATTAATAAATCCAATTCAACATTCAAAATAACCCCATAATTAATTCTATAATTAATTATTCCTAAAAAATAATTTTCTAATCCCAACCTATCTCCATTAAACAATTAGAAAGTTAATTAATAAAATTATGAAATATCAATACCACATTAATGTAATGTATCAGACTCTCTTGGTCCATTAATTTTCCAAATCTCAAGTGTTTTTCGTATCATGGGGACCATTAGTGGCTCATTAAGGAGTTTCCCAAAATCCCAGTTCCGCCAAACGGTTTCACTGAATCAGGGACACCAGTCAGGGAGGGACCGTGATAGTGGAACCATAATGGTCACACCATCAAGATCACACACCAAAACGGTGGCATCTCTTATGTTATTCCACCAAACAAGTGGCATCCCTGACGGTGCTCCACCGAGCTGGTGGAACAATTAGGGAGTCTCACCAAATGGTGTCCCACCCTTTGCCTTTTTCCATTTTCTGTGTTTTTTCAGTTCTTCTCCTGCAACATAACATTTTATATAAAACTGTTTTATTACACTTTTTAAATTCTTTTAATGCTAGTAAAAGATGTTTTAAACATCCTAGATTTAGAAGATCCTTTGGTTACCAAAATGTGTGGCATTTTCCTCAATGTCACACCATTCCAAATGCCTTCCATCTTCTCCCTGATTACGTTGTTTTCTCTATTTATAGGATTTATATTAACAGATAAATCTTATCTCCACCATCACTGATGATAATTATTAAAAAAAATTATTTCATCTTCTTAAACCACCCTTCCATGTAGTGAATCCATGATCTACCTTTTTATGTGTTCCGAGACTTCATATCCCATAACACCTGGATCAGGCCTTTTATCACACAGATATTTCCTTTATGATTGGTCCCTTCTTTTACTGGTGAATGTGGAGTCCCTCTTTCAGAAACGAATCATGCACCATGATAGAGCCCTTCCCTCTTAACCATAAAGTTTATGGTGTTCCTCCTCTGCAAATCAGGGAACCCCATTTGTTGGTGTGAGAAGAAAACATCATTAATTGATCATTAGAGTAGGGTTTTCCTTCGTCTCTCTTTACTGTGTATCATGCTGGGTGGGTATGATAATTTTTACTCAGAGTATGGATGAAACAAAACCTCAACAATGAAAATAAATAAATTTATAAAGAATGAAGCAGTGTGTTTGAAGATGATGTTGTTGTAATATTTTATCTTCATTTATATGTTTTGAAATTTATGGATGTATCCCCACAAAAAAAAGGTGGTTGTTGGTGGTCCTTCCTTTCACACTAATGTACCCATGTTTTTTGTATATAATGTTGTTATTGAATGAATATAACTTGGAAATGGTTAAATTATGTAAACATGGTTGATTGAAAAGACGCCCAATGAATAATAATCCACGGGTAATCACCCTGATTAACTAAATAGAAATAAGGAACGGGAAAAATGGTGTAGTTAAATCTGTAGACATCCTTTCTCTGTTTTTCTAATAAGGACTATTTTTCTTTTTGATGCATGTGGGGTCAGGTGGATGTGGGTGGGATCCCATATTATTCAGTTCTTGGTTTTAAGATTTGAGTCTGTGAGGGGGCTTATTTTGGGGCTTGGTTTGGTTTCAGTTCTTCGAGGGATCACATAAATCCATTTTGTTTTTGTGACATTACAAGAGAACCATGTGTGAATTCTTAAATTGTTGTTTGGTGGTTTTCCTCCTTAGCCCAAAGTGTTTTTTTACATGTGGTTATGTCTATGATTTTCATGGTAAGGGATAATTATTTCTTACACAATAAATTGTACATGATAACAAGAATGGGTTCAATGGGGATTGTTCTCTAAAAATGGGTGGTGATGTTTTTGTGTCTATTTTGCATTTTTGCATGTATCCATAGCAACAAAAGTGTTTGTGTATGGGCTGGTTTAGAGACACTTAGGTTGGGATGAGTTCTTATTTACCTATATGTATAAATTTAGTTCTTTTGTTTCTTATTCTCACCCCACTGAAGTTTATCACATCATACTGAACACCCCCAATTCATGGGGGGAGGGTATTTTCCTTCATTCTTATGAGTGGCTGGTTATTATCTCTTTTCTTCTCCCTCTCCCAGGTAGACCAAGACTCTCCGGGAAGGATGTGATGGCATAATGTCCATTATGTCCCAAGACTCTTTAGGCATGGTGTGTTTTAGTGTTTTTCCAGGTGTGTGTGGGTAGTATTGTTTCCCAAGTGTCTTCAGGATAAGGATTTTGTGTCATTTGGTGAAATAGATGATGTTATTTCCTTGGTTTCTGTGGTCGGGGATGTGTGTGGTTGTGTTACCCTGGGTGTCTACGGTTGTGGATATGTGTGGTTGTGGTGGTTCATAAGGTTGTTATTGGGGTGATAGTAGGACTGTATTGGAACTTATGGAAGAGGTTTGATGCATAGGATGTCCTAAATAACCAGTGGGTAAGTAGTGAGGGGTATCCATTATCTATTATCTATTACTAATACTTTACCTAACATGCATTATTTGGGGAGTGTGCCTTGATGAGGATGGGTGGATTGTTTCCTTGCTTGGTTCTTGCGTTATCACTATTTTCTCGCAGGTCGTTAGCATTCCTCCCCAATTGTGCACAAGAACATTTGGTTTTTCCTATTGAGTATACCTATATACTCACAATACATATATAGAACTGCACTTAGGTTTATAGGAGGACATTGAAGACTGTTCAAGATTTTACTAGATCAGACTTTGAGGGATTTTTTCTTATTGTTTTTCTTTTTTTAGAACTTTTCATCGGATTTTTCTTCTACATTATAGAACTTTATTTTCAACATGAATGTGTTAATAGGTGTTTGGATTAACTTTTACAGTCTATATATTGTTTTTTTAGATTTATGATCCTCTATCCAATAATTTTCTATGATAATGGTAATGCCTTCTGAATTACGTGTGAGTATATACCCCAGGAGTTAGTCACCACACCGGGGCCGGTTGAAGGTGGGACTCGGAGGTCATTATCTCTCCATTATCTTGAAGAAGGAATGGTCTAGATGTTTCTTGTCCCAACCCTCATCTTGATGAAGGTGGGTCATGACAGAATGGTATCATAGGTGATGGTAAAGAGATAAGATGGAGTTCAGAGTTAGGAACTATGAGGATTATATGTGATGGTAGAGAAATAATGTTTGTAAATATTGGTGCATGAAAAAGGACAGGGAAGCTTGGCTAGGACATGGGATATTAGGGCCTCCTGGTGATCTAATTCAAGGACTCTAGACCTACCGAATGACCATGTAATTCTTCACTAATTACAGGGTAGATACCCTAGAAAAGGTACATTCATCATAATGACTCTTATTCTTGTGTTTTTTTTGGGTTTTTGGGGAGTTAAAAATGTATAAAAGGTTTAAGAAAAATTTAAAATGAGATCTTCTACACTACTCTGGATTAGGCATACCCATGTTTACCTCGCTGCTATGGTGACCGAATGATGATGAGAAGTTTTATGGGAGATTGAGGCCTAGGGGAATGATTTGGCTGATCATCCGAGGGCTGATCAAGAGGAGGAGAATGGCCAGTGGAAGAAGTCCCATGGTTCATTTCAGTGGAAGTACCTCAGAATGTACAAGGGTGCTGTCTCAGTGATAGAGATGGATGTCCAGCTCGAGGAGATGAGGATAGATTTTAACATGATCTTGGCTATTATATAGTCTCGGTTCCTCAAGTTGTATGCCAGTTGTAGGGAGCAGCGCGTAAGTGGTATAACCTCTATCTCAAGGAGAAGAGGGAGGCCGAGGTTCCATGGACTGACTTCGAGAGGGAGTTTTGGGAATATTTCATCTCTTCCACAATGAAGGATGAGAGGAGGCAAGAGTTACTCTACCTCTAATATGAGAGCATTTCATGAGGGAATTTGGGATCTAGTTCAAGGATATACTTCGTTTTTCTTAGGACCTCTTTCTAGATGTGGAGTATCGGGAGAAAAATTTAGAGGAGTCACTCTAACCTTCTCTATTGTATGTTGTTACCCCTTCACTCTAAAGACAAAATTAGAGGTTCAAAAAAAGGATGAATTGGTGGAGAGGATGCACACACTGGGAGGTATTCCACAAGAGGGGAGCCAGTTCATCTCAACTAAGGGGAAGGTTTTTAGCATTAGGCCTCCAGCCTCAGGGCCTTCCATGTTTCGGAAGATGGGGAGCATTCCCCAATAGTTCCAGTTTCGATCTCTCGGTCCTCGCCCTTTCTTTAAGGGCCAAATACAAGGATACATTATCTATGGTGTTTGGGGGAACCTTAGGATTCAATTATAAGACTGAGTGTCGTATAGTGGAGGTGGGAAAGATCATCACCCAACTCAATAGTATTATTTATCATCTAGACCTTTTGAACACCCGTAGTAGTGACAGTGAGCTCTCGCTTCTCCAATTGGAGACGTTGTGGGAGAGGGAAAACCACTGGGCATTCCTCAGGGACCTGAACAAGGGTGTGTTAGTGTAGGTGGCCAACATCTGAGGTAAAGAGGATCTGGGAATGGGAAGTTTCACACTGTAGAGGTAATAAGTCCAGTAGTTCCCTAGGTCATTCGAGGTACGATCTTATTATTTAGTACTCTTGCCTTTACCTTGTTTGACTCGGGAGATTTGTGATTATTTGTTGCGTAATGTAAAGCCCATTCTCTAGGTCTAGACTCAGAGATACTTTTTATTCCCTAGGTATAGAGTATGCTAGTCAGAGGTCATACCACCTTGTATTATGTTTTTCGGGGATGTAGACTAATGTTGGGCAACATCAGTCCTGTGGGGACCTTCATTTTCTACAGATGCAGCCATATGATGTCATTTTAGGCAACGACTAACTGATCAATATTTATACCATTAATTATTACATCTTGAGAAGGTTTGTGTTTTTCTATATGGGAGGCCAGTGTGTAACTTTTATTTGAGAGTGGGGATCCCATGAGGGAAGTCGGAGAATGGAGACACTTCTTTCCTTGTTAGATAAATGGTCCACGGAGTCAGAAGATACATAGATAGTGGATGACCTAGAGATCATAAGTGCATTCCTAGATATATTCCCTGGAGAGGTATAGACTCTTTTCCCTCAATGTAATGTTGACCTCATTATAGACTTGAAACCCTATTCCAGTCTGATTTCGTTGACTCCCTATTCGATGGTGCCTTCTAATCTGCGGTAGTTGCATATCCCAGTTAATGACCCGATGAATAGTGGTTTTAACTAACTGACTGAACTGCCATGGGGTTATCCAGTATTGTTATCAAAGAATGTAGATGGTGGTCTCAGGCTATGTATAGACTACTGAAGGCTAAATCAAGTTAAGGCAAGAAACGTTACCCCCTCTTGAGGGTTAATGACCTTTTGAATAATTAAGGGGATCATGTTGGTTCTCTAAGATGAACCTGTAGTGAGGGTATCACCAGTTGAGGTTGAATGTGGGTGACATCTCGAAGATATCATTCAGGTGTAGATATGGGTACGTTGAGTTTGTGGTCATGTTGTTCGGCATTACGAACACCCCACATGTGTTCATTGGGCTCATGAACTCCCTCTTCTGGGAATATGTAAAACAGATATTGGTCATGTTTATTTATGAAATCCTGATATATGCAAGATCAAAGGAGGATCATGGAGACCATCAGTGGATGGTTTTAGAGGTCATCTTATAGAAACAACTCTATGGGAAATATCCAATGCAAGTTCAGGACATGGTATGTGCACTTCCTTGGACATGTGGTGTCCCAGTAGGGAGTAGCAGTTGACTCATTCATGTTCTAAGTGGGTTTTTCTTGTGAGTAACCCAAGAACATGGACTAGGTTCATAGTTTCCTATGTCTAGCATGTTACAAATATATGTTCTTTCCTAAATTCTCTTGATTTGGAGCACCTTTGACAACATTGACCAAGAAAGTCCATGTTTTCTTTTAATGTGAGCAATTCCCGGAAGCATTCAATTACCTGAAGGGGAATCTAGTCAGTGACACAGTGCTGAGGTTGCTATAGGAAGGGGTGATATTTGATGTGTTCTGTGATTCTTCAAGGCTAGGCTTGGGGTTTAGGCTGATGCAATAGAGGGGAGTGATCCTTTATGGGTCTAGGAAGTTACATCATTAGGAACATAACTATTCCACCCATGACCTAGAGCTTATAGCATTAGTGTTTCCACTAATGTTGTGGCTGAATTACCTCATCGAGGAATGCATTGTGGTCTTCACAGATCATAATAGCTTGAGTTATATCTTCCCCTAGAGTGACCTAAACTTGTAGTAGTAGAGGTTATGGAGATTTTTTAGGACTACAATTTCGAGATTTCCTAAACCTCAAGAAAGGGGATTTTTGTGCTTGTTGCCTTGATCAGCAAGTTAGAGAAGGATGTGGTTCGAGAATCAGCAGATGCATGGAAGGCGATTTAGGAGTTGGTAGCCATACACCTGGATGTAGTGGTGTATAATGGTAGACGTTGTCTGTTTTAGATGATAGTGCAGTCCTCTATATTGTGGAATGATGAGGATTTTCATTGGGGAGACTCATACAGTGAAGTGATGCATGATCAAGATGACTAGTGAAATTCTCAGGAAGGGAGGTTAGAGGATGGTCAGAATCAGATGCTTTTCTATGGGATGTTGTTTGTCCCAGAGATGATGCATGATATTGTTCCCCATGAGTTCCATAAAGCAACCCTATAGGTAAATAAAGGTCTTTCCAAGATATATTGAGTCCTAAGGGAATAGTTTTGGTGGCTCGGGGTGAAATAGGGAGTGGTAGAGTTTGTGGAAAGGTGCATAGTGTGTCGACTGGTGAAGACTGACCACCACATCCCAAGAGTTTTTTTGTAGTATTTAGATGTCCCTGAGTAGATGTGGGATGAAATGTCAATGGATTTCGTCAAAGGACTACCCAGGGTTCAAGGAGGGTGTGATTCTACTTTGGTAGTGGTAGATCGACTGATGAAATCAGCTCGCTTCCTAGAAATCAAGGAATCGAGTGCGGTGGAAGACTTAGACCATAGGTACATTGACGTGGTGGTATGGTTACATGGAGTTCCTAGGTCCTCAATATTAGATCAACATACACAGTTTACCTCATGAGTCAGGAAAGTATTTCAATATGATTTTGGCACCCACATATGCCTTAAAACTTCTTTCCTCTCTCATTCAAATGGGATGATAGAGTAGAGCATCCAAAAACTGGAGGATATGTTTCAGGAATGTGTTTTGGACTTCATGGGATCATGGGTATGACACATTCCGCTAGTGGAAATTTCCTACAACAATAGAAATAACTCTACCATCGGAATTGATCCGTTCTTAACCTTGTACGGATGACCGTTTCTCTCACCCATGTGATGGACATAGGATAGATAATTAGGCATTCTGGAACAGGAGTCCGTGGAGAGCACGACGGGTATGGTTCATCTTATATGGGAGAGGATAAAGGCAGCTCAGGATATGTAGAAGTCATATGCCGATCATAGGAGGATACCCTTGGAGTTTGAGGTTAGGGACCATGTGTTCTTAACGTTCTGCCCTCAGCATAAGAAATAGAGGTTCGTTAAGGGGTGTAAGCTTTCTCCCAGGTTCAACGGACCATTCATGGTGTTGCAGCGGGTCAATGAAGTATCATATCAGTTAGAGCTATCACTACTGCTAATTATTGTGAATGATGTATTCAATGTGCCTCATATTTATCAGTATCTACACAATGATTTGAATTTCCCCAACTAGGGAAAGATGGATATCATGGATGATGCGATATTCGTGGAGGGACAAGTAAAGATCGACGATCATTAGAAGAGGGTGCTCCAATGATGAGCCATTCCCTTGGTTCATGTGTTATGGTGGCATGGTGGCCTCAAGGAGAGTACCTAGGAATAAGAGGCACAAATGAGTGTCCAGTACCCAGAGAAATTTTGAGTTTTATTCATTGTTGTATTATACTTGACTATGATGTAGTGCATGGCCTTGTTAACTATGAGATGGATTGTTTTTCGTTTTCTATTTGTATTTTTGAAAATTCCTCACTATGGGGATGAGAGGACATGATACCTAATCAGGAATCATTATGGTAGATGTGATTAAACCCGTACAGGAGAGTCATTGACACCCAAAGCATATAGTGTCTTGACATGGGGGATCAGACTCCCTAATCCATATTCCTCAATGCTGTGATCGTCAAAAGTTTATGTGGTTACTTGGGGGAGATGATTGGTGGTGTATTCACAGTTATTTAGGAGATAGATGAGGTAGAGCTCTTCCTAGATATCAAGGCTTGTTAGGGATTTTTAATATCTCTATGTTTGGTTTGTCCCTGAGAGGTATTGTATGATGTGGTTGTTTGGACCCCTATCTTTTTTTGGGTTTACTCTTGGATTGTTGAGGACAAGAATAGTTTCAGAGGCATCTGATGTAATGGACCAGACCCACTAGGTCTATTACTTTTCCAAATTTATGGTCTTCAAGGTATCATGGGGACCATTTGTTTCTCATTAATGTGTTTTCTAAAAACTCGATTCAGAACAAAGGTTTCACCAAAATGGAGGCACCTATCACAGTGGCATTGTGAGGGTAGTGTCGTGAAGGTGTCACCATAATGGTTTCACCGTCATGGTTACACACCGAAACAGTTGTACCACTTATAGTGTTCCACCAAACCAATGGTACCCTTACGGTGTAATCGTTACGATGTCTCACCAAATGGTGTCCCACCGATTTCCTTTTTCCTATTTCTGAGTTTTTTATTGTTCCTCTCCTGTAACATAACTTTTGATCTAAAATATTATTAATACCATTTTAAAGCCTTTTAAATCCAGTACAAGCGGTTTGAACCCACCAATAATCAGGCAACCCTTCAGTTACCAAAACATGTTGCTTTTTCATTAGTGTCCCACCATTCCCACTTCCTTCCAGCTTCACCCATGTTTCCTAGTTTTCCCTGTTTGGAGGATATTTATTAAGTCAAAATATTTATCACCACCATCTATGATGATAATTATTAAATAAAAACTAATTCCATCATGTGTAAACACCCAACTGCATGGTGAAACCACAGTATACCTTTTTAAGCAATTTGAAATTTTATGTCATGTAACTCTTGGATCTGGCCTTTTACCACCTGGATATTTCCTTCATCCTTGGAAAATACGTTTTTTGGGTGCTCTTGGAGTCCCTATGTCGAAGATGAATCATGCGCCATGCTAGAGCACTTTCCTCTCAACCTCGAGTCCATGGAGTTCTTCCTACTCAAGCCACACAAACACAGTTTTTTCCATGAGAAGAAAACTTCGATCATTGATCATCGAAGTAGGGTTTTCCATCATCTATCTTTAATGTGTATCATGTGGGGTGGTTATGATAATGTTTCCTCGGGGTTTGGATGAAACCAAACCTTAAAGAAGAAAATAAATTTATTTTTATAGAATGGAGGGGTTTGTTTGATTATGATGTTGTTTTTCACATTTATCTTTGTTTATATGTTGTTATCTTTATGGTTTTTCCCCAATGAAAATCATGGTCATTGGTGGTATTTCCTTACGAACCAATTCACCATTGTTTTATCTAGATATGATTGTGATGGAATGCATGTAACATGGAAACTAGTTAAGTATGTAAACATGGTTGATTAAATGGATTCCCAAGGAATGAGATTCATTGTGTGATCACCCTAGTTAATCAAAGTAAAATAAACAACTTGATAAATGGATTACTTAAATATAAAGAATCACATGATTTATTATACTAATAATACCTATTTTTATTTATGATTCTTGTTGGGTTATGTGGATAGGGATGGGATACCATGTTGTTCAGTTGTTGGCTTGTGGATCTAAAGTCATGAGGGGCCGTATGTTGGGGCTTGGTTTGTTTCTATTACATCGAGGGATCATACAGATCCCTCTTGTTATTGTGAAATTATAAGAAAACAAGGTGTGAATTCTTAAATTAATGTTTGGAAATTTTATTCTTCATTCAATAGTTGTTTTGACATGTGGATGTTACTGTTAGTTTACGGGTAGTGGAGAATGATTTCAAACAAAATCACATGAACATGATAATAAGAATGAGATCAATGGGGAATTGTTCTCCAGAAATGGGTGGTACTCTTTTTGTGGCTATTATGCATTTGGGGATGTATGAATTGTAATTATAGTGTTTGTATATGGGATAGTTTTGGGACCCTTAGGTTGGGATGAGTTCTTTTTTACCTCTATGTATAAGTTTACTTCTTCTATTTCTTATTCACACCCCGCCCAAGTTGATAAATTCATTCTGAACACACCTATTTAATGGGGGAGGGTGTTTTTTCTAAAATTATTAGAGTGAAAGGATATTAGCTCATTTTTTCTTCTTCAACCAGGTACCCAAAGACTCTTCAGGTGGGATGTGATGGCATAAGGTCCTTTAGGGCCCATGAAACTTTGGGAAGGGTGTATTTTGGTGCTTTCCCCGGTGTGTGCGAGGAGGATTTTTTTCAAAGTGTCTTCACGATGAGGCCCAGCTGTATTCGGGCATGGGAGTGGTTGTTGTGGCCCTGGTGTATGTGGTAGGGGATGTGTGTGGTTGTGGTGTCCCATAAGGTTGTTCTTGGGGCGGTATTGGGACTGTAGTGGAAATTATGGGGGAAGTTTGCCAGGTATGATGTCTTAAATATCCAATGGGAAAGCGGTGTGGGATACCCATAATTGATGCGATGTTACTAATACATTACCTGACTTTCATTATTTGAGGAGGGTTCCTTAGTGTGGTTGGGTGGATAGTTTCCTTGCAAGGTGCTTAGGTTATTTATTTTTTCTCATAGGGAGTTATAAATACACCCCACGTGTGCCCATGATCTTTTAGTTTTCCTTAATGAGTATGCATGTATACTCACCCTACATATATATAACTGCTTTCAGGTTTCCACGAGGACATTGAAGGCCATGCCAGAAATTACTAGATCAGACATCGGGATAGTTTTTGTTTCTTTTTTTCTTTCTTTTGGTATACTTCATCAGAGTTTTCATGTACATTATATCATTTTATTTTGAACATGAATATTGAATAAAGTGTGTTTTTATTACTTTTTATTTCTATATTTAGAGTTTTTCGAGTTTTACCATATTATCTCCCAATCCATTTCTATAAAAACTATAATTCCTTCCATATTATGTGTTATTCTATACCATTGGATATAGTCACCACTTCAGGGCCAATTAAATGAGGGACTCGTGATTGATTATCTCTTCATTAACATGAATAAGGAAGGGTTTGGCATTTTTCTATCCCTACCCTCATCTTGGTAAATGTGGTTCCGGACACATAATTAGTTAAACAATTAATAATACTGTTGTCATGCCCCTTGATTAATTAATTTACCATTTTTTTTAATTAAATTAAAAAAACTCAATTTATAATCATCCAATATAAATTGTAAAATTACATACAAGTAATTGAAAGCATGAATTTGGTATTTTAATAATAGACCACATACATCAAGACATAGACAAGCGATCTATGACGGAAATCCCAAATTGAAGCTGAAAATTCTAGAACAGATTGATGAAAAAGATCTCGATCAGAATGATATATCAATTATCCAATGATACATGTTTGAAGAAACCGAAGATAAAAATGAAACATCAATTGAATAAATTAAACCCTTTTATCCATAAAAAGATATGGTAGGAATAGAAATGTAATTAGGAAGAAAACACATAACCATAGTGGTGTTGATATGAAAATATGACCTTTGATTGATCAAAAAAACTGGTCAATAGAAATAGGAATTTATCCGAGAGCCTTCATAAAACTATTAGAAGAAATTAGAACAATGTTGGGTTGAATTTGGGTGATTTCTTGGGGGTTCAGGATGTTAAAAACTAAGTTTCAGGTCAATTAAAAACTTATTAACTGTTTCCCAGGTTGGGGAACGTGGTTTTCCAAATTATTCCACTTAATTGTGCACATATTCTAGGGGGCAGTGCATAGTTTATCCTATGTGGATGAATAGTTTGAAAAACCTTGCACCATCATTGAAAATCCCATAATTTTGGGTTTAGATAGTTTTTGGGACTGGGACAGATCATTTTTGGGAAAACATGCACTAACCGTGCACTACATAACCTCCATCCAAATTTATCAAAATACACCCAAGAAAATTCCCCAAAAAAGAATACAAACAGAAATAAATCAAAACAAAGATGAAGAGTACCTATAAATGAGCCTGATAAATCTATTAAATGTTCAAGTACTTATAATCTCTCTGCCTCTTGCCAGATAATCATTGATCTAGACTCCCATGTTTCACTATGATTATGAGTCAAAATGATCAGGCCATAGAGCCCTCGTATATGTTTCTCTCTCCAATTTTTCCTCCTAAACATGATCGTGCTACCACAATACATGAACAGTCAACAAAAACATTCCCCACAACACATTATCATAGAAATATGACAGAAAATATTTGGATTCTTCTAGAAGGATGCTTCTATATCAAGATCAAAATAATCGAGATTGATCACAAGGGAAGGGTCAGGGTGATACCTCTAATGTTTTGACACATGGAAAACATCATGCATAACACTGTATATCTATTTGTGGTATGATAAGTATTAAACCTGTCCAATTGTCTCCTTAATCCCAAATAGTTCAACAACCATAGGCACAAACTTTCACTACCTCTATATCTTTTAGTGACCAAATCTAACAGTCAACCAAAGAAAAACATTATCACCATCGGTAGACCCTAGACGTTGCTATTTTCTATCATCATATGACTTCGGTCTACACTATTTCATAGAAATACACCTCTGAATCGTAAGAAACTGATCTGAAATCTCATGCATGAGAATTTTTCCCAACAATAATGACTCACTCACCTTAATCGAAAATAAGTTAGATCATGGGATACCGTAAGGATCCTCATGTGGTTCAATCTGAATAGTTTCATCATATATGTATTTGATAGACAAACTTCATCAAAGAAAGTTGATTTTTTCAATTCCCACCAATATTAATAACACAAACTAATTGAATATCTATATAACCCTATATTGTATTCTCTATAATCCCATCTATCTATTGCTGTAAATTTGTAATCAATAAAACATGTGTACCAAGTGCCTTCTTCATGCACTTTTAGATGTGGAAATCATAGCATGATTCGCAGTATGTAACTATTGTAGCTGGAATCCTATGAATTTGAACTATCTCCTAGTTATATAAATCTCCAAACTCATCTAGTATTAAGGTCTCAAATATAGTAAAAATAATAATACCTTTTCCAAATGGTCCACAATTAACCAAACAACGTCATTCATCATAAGAAATATTAAGAGACCCACCAAAAACCCCATAGTTGACCATAGATTTCATACATAAATATTATAAATTAAAATATTAATATACATTATATAATAATATTATCCATTCCATAACTGTAATGTGATAGTTTTTCATGGAAATGAGGTTTCATAAGAAACTTGTATATAAACTACTTTCATCATCTCTCACATTGTTCATAACATCAATATCCCTTCTTATATGAATAATGCATAAACCTTTTTTAATAAAATCTTGAAAATGGAAAATAATAATGGCTGAGGTCATATGATATGTAAGGGTTAAAATTGGAAATATTATAGATCTTTTAAGTGTATCATGTGAATAACTGTATGAGAACATGCGATGAAACATTGAAAACTATTTCAATAAATTCATAGATCATAATAATGCATTATCCCATAAATATTGGTAGTTAATAATATTAGAATCATAATAGAATAAAATAATATAGTCCATAAACTAATAGAATTGGAATAAGAACCTCTATTAATAAAATTCCATAATGTGTGGCTAATTTTAAATTATATAAATCATATGTCATGTCTACACCCCTACAAGTTTGTCAAATGTCACTCTTGGGATAACCAACCATGTACCTTCTATAGTCACGGGGACAACTCTAATGTATCCTCCGACATATGGATATCCTCCATGGAACCTTTTGAACCCAAATAAAATTAAATCATCACCAAAAGCATTGGAGGTATTTATAATTTTATTTAAAACCATAAAATATTAATAAACTCATTCGTATAAATTAAATGACATCAAAAACATTAAATATATCATCATAACATAACCCATAGGAAAGTCATTTCATTCATAAACATCTAATCATTATAATCATAAACCATACAAATAAATAATAATGATTTTATCATTGGTTTGTATCCCATGTAATGCATATGTAACATAAAATGATGTTATTATAAAGGTTAAATACCATAAAATATAATTGGGATGTTTTTATGGAATATAACCTTTTCATTTAGAAAGAACAAAATCTAAATATAAAAAAATACAAAATGATAAGAAAATTTTTTTAATTGAAAAAAATAAAAGGATCATGTAAATGATTCTTCAATGTAAATAATATTCATGATGGCTAGAAAATCCATTCATAATCTATATTTTAAAAGAAAAAAAATAATATTTTCACGTTATTTAAAAGTAAACAAACGACTTGTAATGAAAGATATAAGAAATAAATAATTTTAGATTAATTATTTGTAAATCCAATGGTTGTGAAAATGAACTTTGTGTAACCGTTCATGTATATGTTGGAATTTTTATAAAATAAATTTGAGTAGTTTTCACATGGAATAAAAACATTTATCAAACAAGGGGGAAATAAGGTTGCCTTTGCATTAAAAGGCAACTTCTTGATCATTTCACTTACCAATGATATAAAAATAGAACTAATTTAAATGAAGAATGATATGTATAAAGGTGAATAAAAATTAGTTTGTTTTATCATATAATAATCACATAAATATACTCAATGGAAATTTACGAATAATCAATACCTAAATGTGATATTCAACCAAAAAACCATTACCAAATTAGTATCCTTTAATTTTTAAGCCCCATGGGATAATTAATTAATATTAAATAATACAATTATTGAAAATAATTATATTTATGATATTACACATCAATGGGTATTTATATACACCTCATAATAGATGATAGTTTCAAAACATAACATATATATATATCAAAGAATTCAATTTTAGATGATAAAATGTTACATATTTTTTATATCAAAATCATAACCCCATGAAAAACATAAGAATAAATCTATTTTTAAATACAAATAATATTCATCATAATAATTATAATATAAATGAATTAAAATTATATACACCATAAAAAAGAAACATGTGGTGAACCTGGAATATATCTCACATCAATAAAAGTGTGACTAGAAACCCTTACCTTAAGTCTTTTCTTACTTAATATGTGTTATAACATATTATATAATATATACATATTTCATGTAAATATATTAAAATATATGAATAATTAATATCATAAAATATATTATTTACATATAATTTCTTATTTCATATTTATTTCTAGTTTTTTTCTAATATCACTCTTTTGGGTGATAAATGCTTCATTTTCCTCGAATATTATGATTTGGAAGACCCATTTATTATACAATGAAATGGGTTACATTATCCATGTAATTTTAATAATTTAATGAATATCATATTTAATCATTATATATACTTTTATATCTAATCATATTAAGTAGTGATGAAAAATTAAATACCTCACATCATTCATAAGGTTGTTTGTACAAATGAAAGAGTGGTGTTTACACATTTCAATGGATGGATAAAAAAGAACAGTAAATATTATTTCAATTTTTTAAAATTAAAAATATCATTAATATATTATGAATTCTTTAAATATCTCATTAACACCATCAACAAGAAATCTAAACGATTAATGAAATGAATCACTTCGTGAAGGTATTAGTCCACACATATGAATGAGGGACTACATCGGTTTTTTTTTCAATTTCCGAAATAGACGAGTATAATAGTTTAATTTTCATAATAAGAATGATGAAACATATTTAGGGAATGAATTATATATTTTATTATGCATTATATTGATTTATATGTTTTATAAAATAAAATAAAATGGAATGTCCTTGGTTAAGAATCATACAACTTTGTTGACAAACCATTGTAACCTTACACCTTTGGAATTAAAGGAATGTTATTTTGGAAGGAAACCAACTAGTATGATGTGAATAATGAATATAATAATGTATTATTATATAGAATTCACAGGACGTAATGCTTATTATTTTTGAAAAAATGAGAATAGGTTTTATGCTTTTATAAAGAATGAAAACACACACATTGAATTACTTGAAATATTAAATAATATATACATATTATAATATTTTAATGTCACTCCAATGAACCCAAAAAATTAATAGTAGAAGTGATTTGATTGAAATAAACTAAAAACATACATTAAATATATTTTCAATACATTATGATCATTATACATATGTTTTCCCACATCAAATCCATTTAAACCAAAACCGTGATAATATAACTTTTCCAATGATGAAACAATAATACAACAAAACGGGGAAGATGATTTATTAAAAAAATTATTAATGTTTTTTGATTGTTTTATTTGATTATATTTTTATATGTGTTTGAAATTACAAAGAATGTGGTAACCTAACACATATGAAAATCAATTTTTAGGTTGACACCAGATTTACAAATGAAAATCATTTCAACAGGAAATAAAGAATTAATTATGATTGCAAAATTTTTTAATATTAAAAAAATTAACGTTTTTATTGTATTTGAGCATTAGAAACACAAATTACATCTAAAAACTATGTTGTTATATTCAAAGACCAAAAAACAGTTTTAAATTTCTATAAATAAAACTTATCTTCACAAAAGGCATGCTTGGGTTCCGAATATCAAAATAATATTTAGAAATATAATATATAACTAATTACACATAAATTTCATGAAAAAACATCTTACTACATGGTAAATCCATATTTTCAGTTACTAGGAAATTCAGGGACTGGCGTACTCGACCATATAAACTTATTAATGAAAACAAATGTACAACAAGTATAAAACATATGGAATATCAAAAACCATAAAACATGAAAGTGGTAAATCCAAAAACACTCAAAACAAATATCAGAAAATCTCTTCCATAAATTAAAAGATCACATGCCCAGACAATAAAAACCATAATAACCCATCATCTATGTTCCAATTGTACCCTTCAAGTCTCACCAGTAACTCGTAAGCCCGTCTGATAGTTCCAATGGTGTACCGCATGTGCGTCCACCATCCAAAGTCGACCAAACCCGCAATCCTGAATACTTGCATACCTACAACCCATACCCACAGCATGTGATTTACAACATGTGTTGTCCATCTGATGTCATCCCATACCCGCATCTCAAGTTCATTAGAGACCCGCATTCCGAGGGCATAGAAGACCCGCATTCTGAGGTCATCAGAGACTCGCAACCCCACCATCCATTAATCACCGTCTTCAGCAACCTGCCAACATGAATCTTTCCTACGACGCACCCATTTCACGATGCTGGCCACCACCTTTCCACTGTCCCCATGAACACTCATCCGACCAGCAGCTTCCTTCTTGAGCACATCCCATGCACTGTCACCAAATAGCTTCGACCGTCGATCCCCCCACTGGGATCCCACAAGTGTCATGCTCTGCCAACACGACTTTCTAGCTACAGTCGTAGAACCCCCTGTCATCGCTGCTTCAACGATCGACACCCAAAACACCTTTCATTTACCATCTCTAGATGATCTGGACGTCACCCCCGATCCGGCTCAACGCCACCACATTGCTTCCAAGACGACCTCACTGTCCTTAAGCCACCACACCATGCCAAAGTAAATCCACAACCAGCCTGGAGGTTCCTTGGGTTCCTCCACTTGAGGGCATGAGGGTCATCCATAGATAGAGGAATCTTCGGAAGAAAAACCTCACAAGGGACAAAATCCTGAGGATTCTTAACAATTTCCTACCTCTTTACCAAGTTGAAAAATCATTATCATAACTACTATTCTTTCTGAAAAAATAACCATTAAATAATTTTATTATATTAATTATGATGATCAAAAATATTAAAATTATTTTAATAGTTATAATTTTTATAGCTATCATTAAATAAATATTTAACAAACACTCAAAACACACTAAAAATCATTTTTATAAAAAATATATTTTAAATCATATAAATAGGGTTTTTATTAATCCACGCCATGTAAAATCCATTAGAGGACTATAAACTAAATATATTTTTTATATAATCTATTAATTTAATTAATATCATTAATATTTTAGAATTTATTTAATTATTTAAAGAAAACCCATAATGCACGTATAAAACTAGTTGTTAGAAAATGCGGTTTTGAATAAAAAAATGATCTTTCTACAAAATAATTTTTAATTATGTTTAATATTTAATTAATTAGATTATATTTAATTAAATTATTCTTCTCATAAATTCTATATAAAATTAAAATCAAATTGGTTCTTTTCAACGAAAATTAATAACATCATTAATAAAATCCAAATTTATCACTATTCACTGGAATGTCTAACTCTTCAGAAATTTCGAAAAAAATTTATCCATATAAAATTATTAAATTTAGTTATCAAACTATATATCAAAATTATCAAATATCAAATTCTAAAATTGGTATAAATTATTATATTTTGTACTCAATGTAATATCCTGACCCGGGTGCCACACACTAGTGAATCTAGATGACAAGTCACATGACCTCAAGTCTGGCTCCCTGTATGCTAGAGGAATCCAATGAAATCATGAAATATATTTGGGTACCAATTTGGAAACCCATGTATGGTGTGAGTACAAATCCTTACCACACCACCAACAGAGTATAAAACAATATCATGTCAACAACAGTGTATACAGTTGTATGAAGAATATAGTACAAGAAATAAAATAAACAGTTTACATTTATTTAGTTTCTCTTTATTTAACCACATAAATGTCGAGTTCCAAAGGACACACGGACACTCAATAATTGTATCATATCAATCTCAAGTATGAAAAATATCACATATTCAATTAAAAATTAATAATAAAATGATGGATTTCGTTATCCACATCATATATGTTCATATTATAGTCAATTGGAACGAGGGTCCAGAGAGATCTCATGGGAATAAAACATCATGTGTCACACCTCATGGGAATTTGGAACCTTATCACATTCCACTCCTCAATAATCACTATCAGGATTTAAATCCACAATCCTTTTCTCATGCCTATTTATCAATATTTGTTAATTTGTGATTTTTTGGCAGTAGACTCTAGCCCAAACATGAATTTCAATATTTATCACTATAAGAATTTGATACTATAGACCATGTCCCACACACAATTATAAATCAAAACAAAAATATCAAAATATCACATGTATCACAATATCACATGTACCACAAACCCCATTAATTAATTCACCAATTAATTAATTCAATTTTACAATTAAATATTCACATCATTACATTAATGTATTCAATCGTTAACTAATAACAATAATTAATGAAATGAATACCATTAATTAATAAAACAATTAATTAATCACATCAATTTCATAAATTAATTCCATAATAAATTAGTCACATCAATCCCCTTATTTAATTCACTAAATAATTAATCACTACAATTCCATTTGTTAATTCAATAATTAATAAATCACATCAATACCATTAAATAATTAAATAATTATTTAATCACATCAATTCAATTAATTAATTTAAGAATTAATGAAACAAATTAAATCAATTTTTTAATCACAAAAATCTCTATAAAATTAATTCAACACATAATTAAACAAATTCAATAATCCCAATATTACCAAAATTAATTCAAAAATTAATTATTCCAATTAAATAAATATTCTTGTCCTTTTAAATATCCTTTAATTTTATCAATAATTAATTAATCTAATAAATAATATGAATAACCACATTAATAAATAAAAAAATTAATTATTTACACTTCATAATCCCTTAATTAATTAATTTACGAAATTAGTTAATTAAATTTCTAACCATCCAATAAAAAATATAAACATATATATACAAATTTAAAATCAATTCATTTGGATTTGAATAATAGAAAACATTCTCGAAGTCATTGAAGAGGGATCAAAAAATGAAAATCCCTAAATATAAGTGTTAGAATGAAGAACACGTCAAAAAACATTATATAGACTTGAATAATTGATATAATTTCAAGAAACAAATATAAACAAAACTATATTTAAATACACAATTAATGGGATAAAACCAACATAATATTGTCTAGAATATAATATGGGAGGAATATACACCTAATCAGGAAGAAAGAACATATTCAGAGAGGTATAAATCATATAACCCGCACATTAGTTGTCCATGAACGGAGGTCGGGTTCCTTATGAATCCATCCGAGAGCCCCAAAAATAGAGGATACAGTTAGAGATGATTCAGATTTAATTTGGGTGAAATTTGGGGGGCTCTACATTTGAAAATATAATTTTTTGATTTATTAACCCCCCATGAATGGTATCCCAAGTTTCTATGCGGGTTATTCAAAACAATGTGCCTTAACTATGCCCTTCATCTCTAGAGGGGGAACAGTTTTAAAACGTATGTTTCAGTTATGATAATACCCACTGTTTAGGTTCACCGTATTTACGAGGATGGGGTTTATGGTATTGAAAATCTATTCTCCAATAATTCACTACCACGCCTCCTTCAAAATGTCTCAAATTCCCGCCAAAAGCTCCCCAAGAAAAAACACAGAAATAAATTACTCCAAACAAGGAAAAAGATTACCTTTAAATGAGCCTATGATATCTCAAAAAAACATCCAGATTTTACGATCTCCTTAAATTATGAAACCTCCTCAAAAATTGTTACCACCATGAATCTCTATGATTTTTAGTCAAAATATCATGCCACTAATCCCGTGTATCTCTATATCCCCCATGTTTCCTCTTGATCATGGCCATGTAGCCAAAACACATGAACTATTATCACTGAATTAATAATAGCACCAACATTTCATACATATATTTTACTTCTAAATAAAAAAATCTTCATTACATAACATAACAAAACCATTCCAAAACTTTACAGGTTTAGTTGATTTGGAAACTAAAAAAATAAAAAGGATACAAAAAACATGTACATTATCTCCTGTATATTCCTTCTTAACTAGAACTATATTTAATATATCATAATTAATAACTTTTGTTATATCATGGAGATGAGAAACCCAAGAAATGTTACACACAGATACTTAGTATGGGAAAACAAGGGATTTTTCAATCGTATCAAAATCATTATACATATGAAAATAAACAAAACATTTCAAAATTATATCATTTATATCATTTTTCATCAAATATTTTCATGGGATAATTCTTAGAAGTTCATAAATAACCAAAAAGAACACATTCCATGCAAGTATAACATAAGACATTGAGTTGTGTAATAATTATAATCATACAAAATCATTTCGTTATTTGGTATGGATATTTTTAAAAAAATCAATGTTAGAAAAGTGCCTTATTAAATTAGGTTCACTCTTCATTCCATCCATCAATTATTGAAATGGTTATACTCATTCGAGACCTATATTACTAAACTCATTTAACATATTATTCAAGTACTGTCTATCTCATTATATAAAAAACATTACCCAATGAATTGGAGGGAAATATAGGTTCCACCTATCACAAAATTAAAACCATATGTATGTGTGCCATAATATAGTAATTTATTCACTATATAATAACTCGTGTAATGAAACGGGGTTCATAAATGTCATTCAATCATTACATGACCTTTGGAAAAAAATGTGTATCATAAATTTCATTCCATAATAAACATAATCAATTAATAAATATAATAGGGATTATCTCCTTGAAAATTATCCCCATTAACACAAATTAACATCGAAGAATGATATTTTTAAGGAAAAATAATCTTCATATATCTCAATAAAATAATTTTGGAGGAAAGTTTCATTTCTTATTTGAAAACGTTTTCTTTTCAATAAATGGTTTGTAATTTCAAAAGAAACCAATTTACATTGAAATGAAATTAAAATCTTTTAATTTAAGATTACTTTAATTAAGGATTAATTAAATTTTAAAAATACATTCATTTCATATAAGATAGATAAACATTCGTCTCATACTGTTGTAACAAATAAACTAAATACCTCATTAGGGAAAACAATAGAGTTCCATTAAAACCAATTAGTAAATATTTACATATGGGTAAACATTAAATTAAAGGTTTTTAGAAGAATATAGAAACTATTTTATAAATGAATAATATGAAACATTATAATGGATGTAAATATTCCCCAGTAAATACTTACGTATAAACCCTCCCACATAATAATGAGATTGTGAAATTAAACATTAACATAAGTCTTTATTCCTTTGTACATTTTAAAAACTATTATACTGTAGATTAAAAATGTTATTAACTTATTCCAAAACCTTATTAATATTCATGATAACAAATATTATCATGTTATCACCCATTTATTAATTCAATTTCTTTATTACTCATCTTTTTGGTGTAAAATACTTCATTTTCTTTTGCATTTTTTTCAAATAAGTCCAAAATCATGTGGATAGGATTTAGTGACATCATTTATAGAATGATATTAAGGTAATATATTTCATATTCATTCATTATTTAATGTCGAATATGTATATTTAATACTACTTCATCATGGAGACCGTAGGTCGTACATACACATGAGAGATTGTATCATTCCATTAATAGTAAAACGGTATGGAAGTGTATGATATATATTTTTAATAGAATAAATATAATATTATAATTATAATATATATATATATAAATATTATTTTAATCATTATATTAATCCAAATAAAGGGGTGATAAAAAACATATTACTCCACGTTGTGGGTACAATAAGTCATACGTACGCGTGCACAATGCTTTTTTTTTGTAGGTTGGATAAAAGGTGGAATATGATATTTCTATAATAATAAAAACACCTTAGAATATATATGGAACTTTATTTATTTATTTATAAGGAAAAAGAAACATGAAGAAGAAGTATAAGAAGAAATAATCCTGAAAGAGTCATTAAATATGATAACCACTTTGGAGAACATCCATTAGATCTCTTATTAGGGACACTAGGGTGGGTATTTCAAGAATAAAAATACAAATATAACATGACTAGTGAATTTTAAATTTTAAATTATAATGGTTTTTCCAATATTGAAGTCCCAATATGATGTGATGAATTGGGGGAGGATGTTATCTTTAATAATAGTAGTTCGGGGAGCATTTGGAATTCTAGTAAAATATTAATTTATACAAAATTCATTATCAATAAAAATACATAATGAATTCTATTTAATAGAATATAAAATGATATAGGGTTTTAATATCATTAACTAATATATCATAGAGATGTATAGATATTATTTTAAACCATATCAGTTTTAATATTCTTTGGTTAAAATATTATAATTTTAACTAAGGTAAGATATTTATGAACATTAAATGAATTTAAATTTTACTTATGTAATTATAATTATATAATATATCAACATCAAATACCTTTTAGACTATATTATAATATTAATATATTTTTATTATATTCCAATAATTAAAAAATATAATATTTTGATAAAATATCATTATTTTATATTTTAACATAATTCATTACATAGATATTTACAAATATAAACCAATGAATTTAACATAAAAAATTATATATTATATCTTGATGTGGTCAAGTGCTTCGATAAAAATTGATTATTACATTAATTCCCTAAAATTTTATTTATTTGAAAAATTTTATAATCATTAATTAGTTATTTCAACTAATAAAATTATTATTACATTAGTGCTTTCTTATTATTAAATATACATATTTTTTTAATAAAAATTGTAAATAAAATTAAATGGAATATATAAATATTCTAGCTTTTGTGGAATATTTAATTTAAAATATATAATTTGAGTTATCCTATATAAAAAAGTGATATATTATTTAAAACATGAATGTGACATCATTAAATTTTAATCAAATAAAATATTATAAATACCATATTTTTATCTATGTGACCAAAAATATCTAAATTAAAAATTTATTTCCTGAATATATGTTTTTAAATTTCAATCATTATAGTCATATTAATGAGAAAAAAAAGGGTTCCCCATGTCGACACATAATAAATATTAAAGGAAAAATAATGGGGAATTATTCTACTCGCTTTGATTAAAATATTACTTAAGTCATTTTGTTACAAAACTATCCATTAAAAAACATCATATACATCATTTTCTTAATCATCAATGTGGTTTCATAAAAATAATGTTTTTAGTATGTTAATGTCATTTTATAGACTTTGAAATTTAATTTTTAACCTAAATTAATAAATTTATCCTCTAAGTTGGTTACATAATTTACCATGATTACTAATTATATTGGATAAAATACAAGTCCAATTAACTAAATTTTGACCTTATTAATACAAATTTTTCATCCATTATTCAGAATTTAGAAAAAATAATTTTATAAATTTTATATAATATAAAACTAGTCAAATTCCATGAGAAAGAGTTTTCATGAAAAAGTATATTTTAAAAAAAATTGTTTTTATAAAAAAATTTATATAAAATAATTTCATAAACAGAAAATTAGTGTTTTTAAATATAAAATGTAACTAATTAATATTTTAAACTATTTCAAAACATAATTTTACATTCTAAATAATTTAAAAGAAAATATTTTTTCTAAAAAGAACTGATTGTTGTATGTGTTCCTTAAAAATTAAAATGTTTTCAAAAAAAATTATCATGTAGAATTCAAATACATAAAATCATTTTATTCAAATCCATTGTCTAAAAGTTAAAATAATAAATAAAAATTGACTAGATATACTCATTTTTTAAGATAACTTAATTGTTTAATTATTAATTAATTTCACTAAATAATGTTTGATTATTTTCAATGTAATTATGAATTAGTTCATATTATGGTGGACCTTTATTTTAATTTATAAAATTATTTATTCATATTTATTCCCTATATTTTAAAGACTGTTATAATGGTTATTTCAATAGTATCTGACTATTCATCTAAACTCATAGTTGGGATCCATGTAAACTATTGATGAATTGGAGTTACATAAAGATAAATCTTTCATAAAAATATCAGTGTATTACATTCTACCCCCATAAAAATAGTTTTCCCATGAAATTCATCACTTTTAATAAAATAGATTATGATACCACTTCATCATCATAACCTTAAGTTCCCATGTAGCTCCCAAGAATAAGTGGTTCTGCTCTAAGACATTAACCAATAGAGTGTTTTCATTTTGTTGAACATTTTATGCATGATCAAAACTCTCTATTGGAATTTATTTATAAAAAACATTCCACATAGGTATGAATTATAATTTTATCCCATATGAAGGATCTTGATTATTCTATCAGAGGTGGGATAAATATAACATATCTTGAACTTGAGATAGATCTGTTGTAAGCAACAATCAATAATATTCATACCCAACACGATCCAAATTTTCAAAAGGACTAATATTTCAAGGGAATAATTTTCTCTTATTTCCAAATCCCATCACCATATTTTTGGGAGATATTTGCATAAATACCATATTACATACTTCAAAATATATCCCTTTTAATCGATTGTAATCATAATTTTTTTGACTCTAATATTCTATTATGTGTTATTGAATAGATCTAACATTCTATTTCATATCGTCATCATTAATGGGTCCCAATATATTTCATTTCCTACTTCATTCAAGCATTTAGGAATTCCTCACTTCTTACTAAAAAGAGTTTACATAGTGGTTCATCTAAATACATGAGTGAATGATATTGTTGTAAGAAAATAATAGAAAATAGATATGTCAATCCCAACAACATTTTAAATCCATAGATGATGATCTCAACAAGTCTTATAAATTATTAATATTCCTCTCATACATAATATATATCTAAGGATGATAAAAAGTGCTTAAAAGTAACTTTATAACCAAATCCCTTTGAAGACTTCTCCCAAACATTGAGATAATCCAATAAAACGGATCAAATATAATGGAAAGTGGTAATCCATGAAATCAAATAACATCCTTAGTATATATTCTGGATAGTTGGCCAAGTGAGATGTATTTTCTTATTTAAATGTCGTGTGAAGACTTCATATGGATATCAAAAATAACCAATATTTCATTATGTCCTTCAAATGTTTCAGGATGTCTGATGATAAAAACCATAGTGATGTTTTCCAATTCTGATTCCGGTATGGGTAATAGTTATAACAACACTATGTACTTATTTCTCTCATGTTTAACATGATGATAAATGGACCATTGTGAATCATACTATTATATATCTTTCCTCATACGATCCCACCAAAAATTCTCTTTCAAGGTCCTATATATCTCTGTGCTTCTCGGATGTACAGAGAATGATGAACTTTGAGACTTATCTATTAGCTATTTCATTAAATATGTTATGGGAGGGACACCATCAGTGTTCATAAACCTTATTATATCATCACAATCAAGATTGAACTCAGAAATATTTCTCACCTTATTTTTTAGTTCTATATCTTACTTCTGCACCTTCTTAATCATCACTTGTATAAATGGTTGACCATCCATTTAAAAAACTATTTTTTTCACCCTTATATTATGATTTCTAGATCAAACCTTTTCAAATCCATGTATATTTTAAATTTTTTATCCTCATCATAGATTGGATAGCATGGCCTTTCTAACTCAATGTATCAACTACCCTTTTCGATTTACCATGCTGGAGATGTATTAAATAATCATAAGTTCTAATTAACCCCAACCATCTTATATTTTCATAATCAGGTATTTTTTTTGGAAATAGATATTAAACTTATATGATCATTATATATATCACACATTTATCCATAAATATAATGAATAGAATCTTTAATCTGATAGACACAATAACTAACTTCAATTAATGAGTTGGTAAATTTTTCTAATGGTTTTTTAATTTTCATGAGGAATAAGCTATAACCATATTTTAATGTATGCGAACACATCTCAATCAATTGTTGCATTAATAACTAGTGATCAAAAGAATTTCTCCACTATAGGTTGGTTTCATCATAGGTACACTGACTAGAATTTTTTGATCTATTTGAAATTCTATTCACATTCCTTCATCAATATGAAAATAATTCCAATCCAAGATAAATTGATTAATCGATTAGATAGTCATGAGAAATATTTCTAAAAATCTAGAAAATATCAAGATAAGCCAAGAATAAATGGTATCTTAGTTACATTTTTTTATTCGAGGCCAATTTTTAATAACTTATTTATTTACTGGATCCTTAGATATCCCATCTATTGGGATTATATGTCCTAATGTGAAATTTCTATTTCCAAAATTCATACCTAGTAAAATTTTCATAAATATTATGCATTTTAAATATATTTAGTAAAATATTCAGCTGATCATAATTTTTTCCATTCTCATTGATTATAAAAGAAAATATTCTAAAAATGGTAGCATAAAATGATCAAGACAGACTCAATAGACATTATTCTTTAAATCCATAATGAATGTGTGGGAATTAGTTACAAAAAATTCATCACTGTAAATTCATGGTTTCAAAACATTTTATGAAATGCCTCCAGGGATATATCATCCTTCTTGAACCTTAATTGGTGATAAGTATAATAATTATCAGCCGTAATATATTATTGATCTCCACATAGTAGGTCAAATAAGTCATCATTATGGGGGGAGAGGATATTTGTTCTTGGTATGGATCTTTTTAAGATCCTGATACTCATTATAGAGTCTCATACATCCATATTTCATCATAAAAAATTAGGGTAACCCTATGGTGATGTACAAGGGTGTATTAATCACTTATTATAATTATCTTGGATTTTATTATTTAATTATTGAAAATAAAATTATTCCATTCTAAAAAATTCGTTAAAATAGTTATATCACCTTGTATGAGTTCTATTAAATACTAAAATTCATGATTCGGTGTAAGATGAGATTATTAATCTGGAACGACATCGAATAATACTTGTACAGTTGGTTTATCTTTATGGGTCAGTTTCACCCCAACCATATGAGATAGTTAATATTTATTTAGGTGAATTAAGAACGTAATATGGAATAAATTTACATGGGAAGTTCATTTTTATCCTTTCATCGATATATAATCCTAGATGAAATTGATATATAAAATGGGACATCCCATCCTAAATAATTTATATGAGCTCCATATAGGGAAATAATTACATGATAAGAATCACATCAAATTCAATATGGGGAAGGATAAAAATATTTGTAAGAAGAACATTCAATGAAAATAAACCAGATTAGAATTATTAACCTGGGATGTGAGTTTTTTCCTATTATGATTTTTCACAAATAACTAAAAATCTATTTTCTAAGGTAAGACAGTGATACTCATATTATATTCATTAAAATTAATATTTTGGGTGGATCCAGAATCAAATAAAACATTATCCACTCTATAGTGGATAGTATGTGTACAGTTCACCACATAATTAACACACTCCATATCACATGTAGTTATTTTATGTGATTTTCGTTTATCATTGGAATTAATAGGTTACTGACAACGACCATCATTATAAACCCATTAATTAGGGAATCAGTTAGAATAATGTACATTTTTCATGAACTTGTAACATTGTTGTGTGGGAGGTTCATTTTGTGTAGCCTTTCCCCTATTTTAAACATTAGATATCTTTTCACGATCACATCAGTATTAAATTTCTAAATAACCTTATTGCCCACACATAAAACATTTTATTGTCCCCATAAGATAGTTTCCTCCATGTCTCTTTCCACACATTGTGAATAATGGAAACATGATATTTTTTCACTATGGTTATTATATTTTCCATTTAATTCCATTTGAATCTTCATTACAATCCCCTAAGATTTATTGGTTACTAAAATATTTAATCTCAAACAAGGGAGAACATTGAATGATTTTATGAGAGCTAGTAAAGTCTTTTCTTGATAATTCCTACCAGATAATTAGTTTTAATCCACTGAATAATCCATCAACCTTAATCTCATGTTGAATTATATATCAAGAAGTGTAACTCATAAGTCTTGTAAAATCTTCTTCATAACTAAAAATACATTCATAATCCTTTTTCAAATTATATTGGTACTACTTCGTCACCATTATTCTAATAATACACTGAATGTTTGTATTTAAAAATTATTTCATTAAGTCATCCCATTCCATACAGTCTATTGCTTCTAGTTTCCTTGAATTATGGATGATATTCCACCATTGATCTGTTTCCCCTTCCAAAATATAACCTTTAAAAATGATTTTTTTGTTTTGAAAATTGGTGAAATACAAATTTTGGTACAGTGGTAATGATCCATTGTTTATCAACAATTATATCAATTTACCCACTGAAAGAAGTAGAACACTTCTTCTTAATGGACATAATAAAATGTTATTCCATCCATTGTTTCTAAGGATGTCCAGCATGATTCATATCTTTATAATTTTTTGTGAGCATAAAAAATATATTTCCTTCGATCTCCCATAACATTCAGTTCCTGAGTAAGGGAATCATTGCATTTCCCATTGCATCTAGTTTTATAGTTTCTCCTTCATGTTCTATAAGTTTACTAAAACCAAAATAATTACGGTGACACAAACATATTATAACGGGAAAGCCACATTATCAAGTGATATTAAATATTCTATTTATTAAAACATAGGTATGATTACAATGTATTTCATGATTAGTAAAAAACAATAAGATTTCATCCTATACATCTACATATCCTTACAGTTTATAAAATTGTTTCTCTTCCAATTTCATAATGGTTAACTAAACATTTCTTTAATACCAACTATAATGGGCCATACTTTTCAAACATAGATATTAAATATAAACAATATAATATTCATAACATAACATTAAAACCATTCCACAAATATATAGTTTTAGTGTCTTTGGAAACTAGGAAACATAAAAAACACATTCCTAAAAACATTATATCCTCACTCATTTATTTCATCAACACTACAACCCATTTTGATACATCTTACCTAATAAAATTCATCATATCATAAGAAGAATAAACATCATAATTCTTGAGCTCATATTCTCTATAAGGGTAAAAATTGAGATTTGGAACATTTCATAATCATAATACATGGGAAAATAATTAAAAATATTTGAAAATTAATCCTACATATCAAGGATATTAATATTTGGTCATGGGAAAGTCATTTATGTTCATACAGAATCAAAGAACATATTCTGTTAGAGCGTAAAATAAGACATATCTTTTTTTACATACACATAGGAAATGAAAATCATTTCCACATATGTTAAGGATCGTTTACATGACTATCATAGTGGAACAACTCCCCCATTTTACTAAGTTCACTCCCCATTCTATCAATGATTTACTAAACTGAGTTTACTCTACTTATTGTCATGTATTACTAAACTGAGTAAACTTCTCAATCCAATCATGCCTATCTCATGAGATATATTTCATTACCCAATTAATTTGAGGGAAATATATGCACCGCCTATCACATAATAAATATCATATATAAGAGTGTCATAAAAAACATAATTTATTCATTATATCAAAACGGAGGGAAAACATCGGTATCATAAAAATCTATCAACAAAAACATAACCCACAGAAAAAAAATTAGTTTTCATAAATATCATTACATAATAAACACAATTAAACAATAGGAATAATGAGGTTACTACATATGAAAAATATCCTCACTAAAAAGTAACTTCAAAAAGGTTATCATAAATGGAAAATAATGTTATGATATCAATGGGAAATAATTTTTCAAAAATATATTCTTTTTTCCTTTAGTAACGATTTATTTCTTAAAATGACTTGCAATATTAGAATAAAACATTTTCATTGACAAAAAAATTTTATGATTTAAATGGATGCTTCAAGGAAATAAGTCATCGTGAAAGTGATTTTTTTCATGCTCTATATGTTAAAAAATGTAGTTCTCGTACTTTTATATCAAAAGTCACAAATTAGTTCATTAGGGAAATCCAAAAAAAGAATCCTTTAAAATTGTTTAGAAAAAATTATTTTATGGGTAAATAAAATATGATAAATTTTATAAGAATGATAAAAAATAATTTGGAATTTTTTTCAAATAAATATTCAAATGGTAGATAAATATACCCTTGTAAATACATACACATAAATAGGCTCATGTAACAATGATATTATGAAATTAACCCATACCATACATATGATTTATTATAAGTATCTAGATAACCTATATAATTTATTAATAAATGTTATTAATTTAACGTCCCAGGTAATTATATAATATTTTTTCATTTTTGAATTAAATATTAAATTAATTATAAATGCATAATGAAATAAGTTCTTTGTATAGAAATTATTGAATTTAAACTGACAGAATTGTAACTAGACCATAGGAATAGTAAGAATACCATTATGAATAGTAATCTCACTAATATAATATTAACCTCACCTTCAAAATTATAAATAAAATTTAACCATATTTTAAATTCAATTATTATAGATTTATTTCAATAAAAAATTAAATATTTTTTAAACTTATCAATGAAATATTGTTATTTTTGTGAGTCCTAAATATTTAATTACAATTTTATAATTAATATAATTATTTAAATGAAAATATTGTTTCAAAAAATTGGTTCAAATTTTTTTATTTTGTTTTAAAATGATTATTAAATAATTTTATTAGACTTAAATTAATTTTTCAATTTATTATAAAATCATTTATAGTTTTTAAAATCATATTTATCAAAGAAATTATGATTGTAATTAAGTATTAAATTTCTCATGTTTATAAAATTATAACCATCAAATGGATTTCATTTTTAATTATAAATTTAAATAAATATTTATAGTGTGTTTTTGGGATTTTGGTAAAATACATGAATTTATTGTGAAATGTAAAATACAGTAATTCACATTTTATATACATTAAAAGCTAAATACAATGTTTATTGTGTCATCATTGATGTATAAACGATAATATCAAATCATCCTTTATTATTTTAATATATTTATTCATAATTATCAATCTATTCATAGTAATGAACCAAAATAATAAACTAATGAATATAATAATGGAAAAATCCCATCTCTTATACTACATATACCACCCCTCATCCCATTTTCCCCTCACACCTCCAAGAATTTTAGATTGTTTAATTTCAACCCAATTCCCTTCCCAAGCCGCTTCCCAATGTCAAAAACCTTTTAGTTTCTTCAAAAGGCCATACTCAAGGGCCTTATGGAGAATCACAAGGATGATAATTAAAGTTGTACAATCCTCTTTCATTTTCTTTCAATTTCTTGTGAATTCATTTTATTTTCTTATTCTGTCTTCCCCTCCAGATATCATAGTAGAATTAAAACTATATTATAGTATATAAATAATAATTTTATCATATTTAATGAAAAAATAATTATCATACATCATCTCCACTACATTTTATTCGAAAAATGAGAACATTTTATATGATGTGTCGATTTACAACATCATGTACTCTACATATTAATTTTTCATTAAAACCATAAAGTATGGTCATAATACCAGTATTATGTTTATATGGTATTTCATTATACTTAATATAATTTATTTAATTTTATAGAACAAATATATAATCACGATATTTAACAAAATTATATATTATTGTGATGATCGTAAAAACAACTAAATTAAATTAAATCATTTGCATTAATTTTTTATCTAATGATTTATACTCATATAAGAAAGAATGATATATGGTATAATTTAATTTATTTTAATCATATTAGCACCATTTCATTTCAATTCTAGTGGTTTTATTCCATTCTACAAGAATGTTGAAAATGAACAAACAATAGAAACCATGAAATAAATGCACCCGAAATAAAAATATCAATGTATTATTAATAGATTGGTGGAATATAGTCAAAATAATATCATATAAGGAATTTATAAAAATAATTTCATTATAAAATATATTATTAAATCTTTGAATTGTTATACAGGAGTTTGGAACACCTTTTAATTAAGAAGAGCCTGGTGTAAGGTAATTCTTAAACCAATTTCAACTCTTTGGGTTAACATTAAACTTTATAGGTTATATGATACTAAAATTATTTTTAAGATGAATTTTTAGAATATTATGTTGAATTGTGTGTATTTATATATTACACAAGTATAAATTTTTTTTTATCAATTCTCACATAAAATATATGATATTTGTATGGGACATTTCATGAAAAATTATCTTTAAATTTCATTGCATTTTATAATTGTAATGATTTATATGATATAGGTATTCCTATTTTATGATTATGTTCTAGTTATTGGAAATAATTTATGATTAAGTGTGGGACCTATATCTTCTTTCAATTCATTGTTTATTTTTATATTAGAGGTAGACCTTATGGTTACTCCATGTGGAACTACAATGGTTTTACCATAATGTAGCCATGAGGGTGTCATTTTAAGGTACCTGTGAGAATTACATTGTAAGGAAGTCACGAAGAATCCAAATCATATGGTAGTAGTAAGGGATAAAATATTAAATAATTCATTCCCCATGTCACCACTATTTTTTTATGTTTTCTAGGTTTTAGTGAAATATTATGTTTTAACAAAGTATGTATAAAATAATTTAATGGTGATAAGTATATACTGCGAAAATAATTTCTTCTGTTTAAAATTATTCATGGAATAAAAGTTCCTTTTTTCTATTATGTTCCTTAATACGGTTTTTCTGCACATTCCATGTTTTTAGAATATTTTTTAAATTTATTAATGATGTATAAGATAAAAGAAAAATAAAAATTGTATGTTATACAGAATCCATGTTTTATTAAAAATGTTTGTATTATGGATGCATTTGATTATATTCCAGCAGTACACATATTTTATGATAGTGTCTTGATATGTATGAATTATATCCTAATTTTAAAAAACTCTAAACATAAAATATCATTGGAAATGTAAGGGAGTGAATTATAAAGAAATTTACTAAATTATGTAATGTTTAAGGTGTGGTCTTTATTTTTGGTGTGATAGAAATTTTTAGATAATTTTAATGGATAATATGGTTTAAATAGAATACTATAAATATTTTTTACCTTATTTTTAATTTAAAATGATATTCCTTTTGAATATTTCGATCTTTCATTATCTAATATATGTCTTTTGAAATTGTTTTTTTCAAAAAAAAATAGGGTTGATGATTTTGTGTTGGTAGAGGGACAATGATATCAATTTGAATCCACAAACTAGAATGTTGGGAATTAGAACTGAATAATTTTTATCTATAGTGGCGCATTTGATGAATAATATAAATTTTTGTATAATCTATGAATTATAACAAATATATATACCATAAAAGAACTTGATTATAGTGGATCATTTTATGAGGCAACACACTCCTCCTTTCATTTGGATATTCTGATCCACAAGAAACTAAAGGTTGGATTAAATCCCTTGAACTTATATTCAATCTCACGGGGTGTGTGGATAATAAAAGGTTTAGTCATTATATTTATAATGTTGAAGGTTAATTAAACCAGTTGTGTTTAATGGTAAATAATTTTAGTGATATTGATAATATTTAATCCCTGGTATGTTATGAATTTAAAAATATTTTCCATAAATAATATTTTCATTCAGTAGTTCAACATAGGATAGAAAATAAATTCTACATATTCAAAAAAAATGGGATGACTCAGTGGCCCTATTTGAATAGAAATCACCCTATTAGAAAGTTATGCTCCAAATATTATTCAACGACTTAATCATAAATCCAATCATTTTACAAAGGATTGTATCCAATATACTGAATGTACTTTTCCTCCAGTGAATTCAAAATTGATGAGAAAACTATTTGATGTGACGAGTGAATAGATATAGAGTTTTTTGAATTATCATGTGCACATTTACAAAACAATAATAAATGGTATAAATGGCATGAAATGGGTAATAATAAATCAAAATATAAAGATAATAAATTATATTTTCATTTTGATGGATGTGTGGTATAAATCACATTGTGAAATCTCTTTACAAACCTGAAATGTTTTATCAATATATAATATTTTGAAAAATATACTGATATTATAATGAACATGATCTTAGTGATGGATATTTATTTTTCAAAGGAAAACTATAACTTTATTTAAAAATTATTATATGGGGAATTATGGAAGTACCTTCTCAAAGAAAGTTGTGACTGAAGAAAATAGACCAATTGTAAGAATAAATGTTTAGTAAGATCCTTTGTGATTACATCATAAGATGATAAACCATACAATGAACTCATATCATGTATTTTTTTGTTTAATCATATTTTTCTAATGTCTTGTTTCATATAGGGTCTAAACATTCTTTTATTTTTGAGAAACATTCTAGTAAATTATAAATTTCACCTCATAAAATGATAATGAAACTTATTGTTATTACACTAGGGGAAATATTGTATCGGAAAGGCATTATAAGAATAATTATTTTGTTATCATTGGATATACATTACTAGAAAACCTTACTGTTTTCCCTTAGTATTCTTTGATGTTATTTTTCATATGTTTTGGATTTCTTTTTGTCAAGATAATATTGATATTATATATAAAAATGTTATTTTTATAAAAAATTTTAGTTGTTATATAATAAGGAACCCATGTAATTGATAAAATTTTTAGAAAAAGATAAAATATTAAAAAAAAATGGGAATGTAATTGATTTTGATAAGATTGATGAAAACAAGGTACCTACTTTGATAAATTATGTTTCAGTGGTAAATGAATAACTTTATGTTTTTCTAAATGAATTTATTGGTGTGATACATGATATATAATTTGAAGATACTAAAGACTAAGATCCTAATGATACGAAAATTTAAAACTTGTAAGAAAATTTCTCTTGTTGAAATTTTAGGAATGAAAAATTATTTACATGAGTTACATGATAAAGGATTAATTTATCCTAACTTATTACCCTAGGGTGCTCCTATTTTGTTCATAAAATAGTTAGATGGTTCCATGATCTTTTGTATTGATTATAAATATTTGAATAAAATTACTATAATGAATAAGTATCCATTTCTTATATTGATGAATTTTATGATTATCTCCAGGGAGCATAGTATTTATCTAGGACTGAGTGGAAATAAGGGGACCATCACCTAATGTTGAATTTGGATGATATCCCAAAAATATATTTTTTTACTAGATATGGGCATTATGTGTTTTTGGTTATTCTTTTTGGTTTGAAATATTTTCATATTTTATTCATGTACATTATAAAAAGAATATTTTGTGAAAACATTGATAAGTATTTTGTTGTTTTTGTTGAGGATATTTTGTTAATTTAAAACATTCTTGAGGATTATAAAAAAATAATTAAGGATTTAATTTCTAACTATCAAATAAAATAAGTTATATAGAGATTTTAGTAAATTGTGATTTTTGGGTGCTATATATTTATTTATTGTAGAAAATAATAAATAAGGATGGAGTAACAATTAATACCATAAAAGATAGGTTGATAAATTGACAAGAACTAGAAATGTTTTAAATGTTCTTGGTTTTCATAGAATAATAGCTTATTACTGATGGGTTGTTTAAAATATTACAATATTTTGAATCCCACTACGTAAGTTGACAAGATAATGTTTTAAAAAAATTTTAATAGAAGAATGTGATGTTTTTTCTAGGAACTGATGAAGAGATTGTTATTTGCCTATGTTTTGTCCTAGCTATCCAGATACTTTATACTTTGTCATATACAATGATGATTCTGTTGTCACGACCCGCCTTCACCAAAAGGAGGGAAGGGTTAGTAGATTGCTAGACCCTTCCTTATTTAAGTTAAAGGAGAGATAATGACCCCCTAAACGCTCCCTCAATAGGTCCTAGAGTGAAGACTAGCACCAATGGTATATAATCACACACTAAATGGAAGGAATTACCCTCTTTATTTTAATAGGATCGGGAGATAAGATGGTAAATCCCAACAACACAAAAAGCGGAAAGTAAAAGTAAAGCCAAGACCATTCCCAATAAATTTTACAAAATTAAAATCCACAAAGAACAAAGTGACTACAAGGTTAAAGTACCAAAGAAAGAAAAACGGCAACTGCAATTGCCCCAAAGGTCTGAGCTAGTATAGTCCCGAGCGATCCCCGAAGTCCCCATGGAAACCTGAAAGAAGTTTTTTATATCTAGGGTGAGAATACAAGTATACTCAGTAGGGAAAACCAAAGACTCTTTTGCACAAGTGGGGGAACGTACTAATGTCCCGTGAAAAAAAAAGAGTAAACAAAACACCTAACAAGGTAAACTATCCACCCAAGCCTCACCAAGGCACACTCCCTAAATAACACAAGTAAAGTAATATATATAATAAGAGCACATCGATGTTTGGGTAACCCGTGCCACTTTACCACTAGTTATTGTAGACATCCAATGCATCAAACCAATCCCGCCATTCTCACCGCAGTCCCACTACCACAACCCTCCCTCACAAACCTGGGCCACAACCTCATGCAGTCCCACTGCTAAACCCTGCCTGCACACACCTAGGCCACAACTGTCACATGTAACCACACCTGCAAACACCTAGGCCAGAACAACCACCGCCACGCCCGAAGACACCTGGGCCTCATCCCAAAGATACTTGGGAAACTACTTGCCTGCACACACCTGGGCCACAACTGTCACACATAAGCACACCTGCAAACACATAGGCCAGAACAACCACCGCTATTCCCAAAGACATCTGGGCCTCATCCCAAAGATAATTGGGAAACTACCTGCCCACACACACTAGGGTCATAACCATCCAATAATAATAGTGTTGGTAAAAACACCCTCCCCTATGAAATGGGGGTGTTCTTCACTAAGTACTCAACTTGGATGGGGTGAAAATAAGAAACACAAAACTAGAAGTATATATATAGTTAACAAGCACTCTCCCAAGTTTAGGTTTTTCAGCCAGCCTATGGAGAACAAACAATAATCAAGTCTGAGTCACAACTCTCTCCAACAAAAACCATTTGTCCCATTCGTTTTCATGTTCAGTAGTGATGTTTAATTAAGTTCTTCACCTACTTGGGCAACTAGAAAGAATAGGCACAAGTCCAGGAAATCAAATAGTCAATCATTAACTACAACATCCACACCCGGTTCTCTCATAAATCCACAACAACCAAAGAAAACCCCAAGATACAGCCCCATTTCCAATATCCAGGAGCCAAAAGGTTTCTCAACAATAAAGGATTCCACCCCAATTCGTGATATAAAGAAGGTAACCACCCTGTCTTAAAATTCAAAACCACTGAATCCATAACAACAGGGGATCTCATCCCCTCCCATAGCACCCAGAAAATGGCCCATGAAGGAAAAACAACCAAACCACTACCATAAAGCAGGGTCATGCCTGTATTTTCAGATTTATAAGATTTAACACACTCCATGATTTCAATTTCTGTGTTCTTTAACCGGGGTTATCATAGAAGGATTGATCTTGGTGCCTCAATTTATTTAACCAGATATACGTGATTAACCAATTTTCTTTTTCACAGCTGGAGTTCACAACTACCAATCAAGCTATTTAAAACATCATCAGGGGTTCATTAGTGCACAGAGAAAGACTACCAACAGCTATGATTTTCAGTAGGCATAAGCCCGCAAAATTCAGAAATGAAGATCATAAAATAGAGTAGAGTAATCAATCATAGCCCCCCCCCCCCCCTTTGTTCTATATAGAATCCATTAATTATATTTATTTATGTATGGTTCATCCAATTCTATAGAATCAAAATCATGCCCACCCCTCATGATACACAAAAGGGAGAGACGAAGGAGAAATTACCTACGTGTTGATGCTGATCCTGGGCGCGGATCTCCACGGATAGAGATGAGGCTTTCCTGAACAAAAAGTAGTTTGTCTGAATGAAGGGTACTACTAGCACAGGGTGACCGATAAAAGAAGAAACCCATGGCGAACCCTTTAGTTTATAAGGACTAGGGACAGTTGAGCTAACAACGTGGAACCGCGTAAGGAGTCGGGGTCGTGGGTTGACCATGTGTCCCCACACGTTATTAAAGTGTCGGGTGGTTTAAACCGACGCACACACCAGGTTAATTCATTAAATATTCAATTAAAACATTTATGGGCGTTACCGGGCTTTAAAACATGTATAAAGGGGTCAAAATAGGGTTTAAAACCCAATTCGTGCAAAAAGAATCTCTATTGGAATGAGAAACCCATGGGGGTAGGTGAGAGCCACCGGTACCTGATAGCTATCGGTGGCTGACAGCTACCTGTAGCCGAGAGCTACCGGTAGGCTGCAGCGACTGGTAGACTAAGCTATGGGTACGCTGCAGCCACTGGTAGACCAAGCTACCGGTAGGCCTTCCACTAGTAGGTTAAGGCTACCAGTAGGCCTACTGTTAAGCCAAACTTCACCGAGATTCCCAGACCAGAAAACCCAACATGATATTTTCACAAAGTAATGGACCACAAAAACCCCGGCCATTACATCAGATACCTCTTAAACGATTCACTTCCTCAAGCATAAAAACAACCCAGAAGGAAAGAGAGATTCTGAACAACCAACTCAAAATATACCTCTCAGGAGTGGACCTTATTGTTGAAAAATAATGCCTTTCTATCAAGAACCAAGCAACATACCATGTCAAACTGCCCAGCCATGTGGGTTGGGGAGTCTCCTTCCCCATGTCAAGATAATAGCCGCTTTCGGTGGCACTGACTTGCCCGCACAGGTTTAATCGCATCCACATTAATGTGCTTTGATTAGGGGTTGGTTCCTCCCCTCCCCATAGCCAGGACTTTTCACACACATTCAGAGGAAATAAAACCAGTATTTCATAGAAAACAAGGAAAAACGTTCTACCACAACAGCTATAAACCGAACTGTACAGAACTCAAAAAAAAACTCTGGGTACTGGGCATGCATTTGTGCTTCCCTCTCCCACGTACTCTCCTCATTCCCACCATGTCTCCATAACACATGAACCAATGGGATGGTCTGCCCATGGAGAACCTTCTCGTCATGATCCTCGATCATCACTATTCTTTCCAAAAAAGTCACATCATCCTCGATGCCTATATATACACAATCAAGGACTTGTGAATCGTCGAGTAGGTAAAGACGTAAATGAGACACATGGAATACGTCATGTATCCTTAGTAGTGGTGGTGGTAGCACTAGCTGATAAGCCACTTCACCGACCCGCCGCAACACTTCGAAGGGTCCGATGAACCTCAGAGAAAGCTTACTCCCTTTACCAAACCTCTGTTGTCCACGCCGATGATAGACCTTCAAGAATACGTGGTCTCCAACCTCAAACTCTAAGGACCTCCTCCTGGTATTAGCATACGACTTATGTCGGTCCTGGGTTGCCTCCATCCTTTCCCGTATGGGTTGGACCTTCTTTGTCATGCTCTGCACCACCTCCGGGCCAAGGATGCTTGCCTCTCCTACTTCGGTCCAACACACTGGTTAACGACATGGCCTCCCATACAAGGATTCAAACGGGGCCAGACCAATTGAAGAGTGATAGCTATTATTGTACGGAAACTCTACCAGAGGCATGTATCGCACCCACGGTCCTCCTACGTCTAGAACACATGCCCGCTCCATATCTTCCAAGGTCTGGATGGTGCACTCTGTCTGTCCATCTGTCTGGGGATGAAAAGCAGTGCTTAAGTGCAGGTGGGTGCCAAAAGCATGCTGCAATACTCTCTAGACACGTGAGGTAAACCGTTCATCCCAATCCGAGACTATACACCTCGGAACTCCACGAATCCTAACCCCCTCATCCATGTACTTTTATGCCAAATCATCCGCTGCACTCGACTCCTTGATTGCCAGAAAGTGATCTGATTTTGTCAACCAGTCCACTACCACCCGGATGGCGTCGTATCCCCATTGAACCTTGGGTAGTCCCGTGAAAAACTCCATCGAGATATCATCCCACTTCCACTCTGGGACATCTAGAGACTGCAGTTGGCCGCCTGGAACTCGGTGTTCAGCCTTCACTTGATGACACACTAAGCACTTGGCCACAAACTATGCCACTGCTCGCTTCACTTCGGGCCACCAAAACTGTCTCTTAAGTCCCTGGTAGATCTTGGACACTCCAGGGTGTACTACTAGGGGTGAGTTGTGGAAGTCACAGAGAACCTTGACGTGAATTTCCTCTAGAACAAACAGCTTTCCCTGGAAAAGCATCTGTTTTTTTCCATCCTCTGTCCATCCTTCCGGAGCATTGCCCTGGTCAACTCGGTCGCACATAACTTCACACTCTAGGTATCCCCACTGAGATTCCTCCACTTGCTGAAATAGAGATGAATGTACTGCCATATGATACATGCAACCTCTACCACTATCCATCCTTGCATCCAGGTGTAAGGAAGTCAACTCCTCTATTGCCTTCCAGGTGTCTGGTGACTCTCGGACCGCATCCTTCCATGATCTCCTTCTCAAGGAATCAGCCACTACATCCCCCTTCCATGAAGTGTAGGAGATTACAATGTTGTAATCCTGGAGAAACTCCATCTAGCTTTGTTCCGTAAGTTTAGGTCCCACTGGGAGAAGCTATACCTCATGCTTTTGCGATTTTGGAGACCACAAAGTGTTCTCCGATGAGGTAGTGCCTCCATAACATCCGTGCAAAAATGACTGCTGCAAGATCCAGGTCGTGGGTGGCATAATTACACTCATGAGGGTGTTGCTTCCTAGACCCATAAGAGATCACCCCTTGTCTCTTTATCAACACACATCCCAGGCCTTGTCCTGAAGCATCACAGAACACCTCATACACCGCCCCTTCTTCTGGTAATCTCAGAACTGGGGTACTAACCAAATTCTCCTTCAGATAGCTGAAGGCTGACTCGCACTGGTCACTCCACACGAAAACCTGGTCTTTCTTAGTTAGGGCTATCAAAGGGGATACAACTCGGGAGAAGTTGGGTACGAACCTCCGATAGTAACCCGCCATCCTGAGCAAACTACGGACCTCTGCCACATTCTTGGGTGCTGCCCAAGAAACAACAGCCTCAAACATTGATGGGTCCACTGATACCCCCTGCTCGGACACATCATACCCGAGGAAGTGCACTTATCGTGTCCAGAATTTTCATTTCGACAACTTCCCATAGAGATGATGCTGTCGGAGGACCACCAAAACCGTCCTCAGGTTCCCCGCATGGTCCTCCTCTGACCCTGAATAGATTACGATGTCATCGATGAACACAACCACGAACTGATCCAATTACTCCCAAAATATGGATTTCATAAGCCCCGTGAACACAACTGGGGCGTTCGTAACACCGAAAGGCATGACTACGAACTCGAAGTGCCCAAATCTGCACATGAAGGCCGTCTTCGGGATGTTTCCCTCCTTCACTCTTAGCTGGTGGTACCCAGACCACAGGTTGATCTTCGTGAACCATTCTGCCCCATTCAGCTGGTCGAAAAGATCATCTATCCTCGGAAGAGGGTAGCGATTCTTAATCGTCACCAGATTCAGCCTCCTATAGTCTATCCACAACTTGAGACCAACATCTTCCTTCCTTGCGAACAAGACTGGAGCACCCCACGGTGACACACTTGGTCGAACATAACATATCTTCGTCAGATCGTCAATTTGAATCCGCAACTCCCATATCTCCGAAGGTGTCATTCGGTAAGGAGCCATCAAGATCGGACGTGAACCAGGCTGCAAGTCTATCACAAAATCGATATCCCATCGAGGGGGTAGAGTCGTCACCTCCTCAGGAAAGACGTCCCTAAACTCACGGACGATCTCTGGCACCTCCACCATTTCAGCATCTATTGACTCTACTGACAGCTCAGATAACAAGGAGAGGAGGGGTTCCTCTCACCTGCTGCCCTTCTAACTGCTCCGCTCACCAGTGACGGTAACATGCCGGCCGCCCAAGTCCGAGAACACAACCCTTCCTCAGATGCAGCCGATGACGGCACACACAGATAATAGCTAGTCGATTCCTAGGATAACATTGTATGGCTATATCTGTAGCAGAAGAGGATCTCTAACCGACTGATGTGGCCTTATCATCAGTCTGCATCCTCGAAAAACAAATAACAAGTCAGTCTGACCTCCGACTAGTGTGCTCAGCAATAGGGGCACAGGATGTCTCTCGACATCTAGACCCAAGGCACAGGCTAGACTGGGTGCAACAAAGGAGGGAGAAGCTCCGGTATCGAACAAGGTATAATCAAGGGTACTGAACAAACTGATCGTACCTCGACCAACCTCCAACCCTGCTGGAACTGCTACCTCCGCGGTGTGTAACTATCCACACCCAGCTCCTCTGCCCCTCGGCTATCAGCCACCTCCCCGATCATGACCCGGTCAAGGTCCCTGAGGAGCACCTTGAGGTTAGCCTCCCCCTCCTATGTCTGCCCTCGGAGAAGCGGGAGCTCACTGTCCCTGCTACTGCTACTCGAATGGCGTGGCTGGAAGCTGCTGTTGGGGCGGGTGCTGGGGTTTTCCGCCACTTCCTTACTGTACCCGGTCTGGGCACTGACCCCCGATATGTCCATGGCTACCACAGACGAAGCATCTCGGTCCCAGGCCCAAAAGAAAAGGGCGAGGACCAGGGTACCGGAACTGGAACTGTTGCGGCCTGCTCCCTGCTGGTCGGAACCTGGAGGTTCCTGACGCTGGAGGCCTGGTGCTGATGGCCTTCCCCTTCATTGGTCCCATCTAGACCCCCTCTCGTGACACACCTCCTAGAGCATGCATCCTCTCCACCACCTCGGCCATCTTCTAGACTTCCAAGTACGTCGGCAGGGTAAAGGGGGTAACATCATACTTGAGAGAGGTTCGGAGTGCCTCCTCTAAACATCTTTCCCGAGGCTCCTCATCAGGAAGGAGGTCCGGAGAAAAACGTAGGAGGTCCTTGAACTTGATTCCTAGATCCCTCACTAACATACTCCCCTGCTGGATGGAGAGTAGCTCCTGTCTCTTTTCCACCTTCATCGTCGAAGAGAGGAATTACGCCCGTAACACCCTCTTGAAATCAGCCCATGCCACCTCATCCTCTCTCCTCTCCCCCAGGTAAAGTGTACATCACTGACGCGCCGCTCCCCGCATCTGGCTGACGGCCAGAGGAACCCAGTACTCGATCGGAGCCCAGATCAGGCCGAAGGCTATCACTATCTCCTCTAGCCAGCCCTCTGTCTTCATATCAGTGGTGTTGACCTCATACTTCTCGAGGGTCTGTCGCTGGAAGGCCCGAAGTGTCTTCTGCCATTGTTCGTCCTCCTCCTCTCGATCAGCTCTATGCCGATCAGCCAAGGTAGTCTTCGGGCCCTTGATAGCCCGCACCAAACATGGTTTCCTTCAAGGTGCCATAGCTGTAAGGTAAACAAGGAATGCCTAAGACCAAGTAGTGCAGAATATTGTTCTTAAAACTTCTCAAACATTTTATTTATTATTAATTCCCAAGACACCCCTGAAACATGAGAACACAAGTCATTATGATGCATGTTCCTTTCCAAGGGTCTCAACCCTCCAATTAGCGTGGCCTGACTTGGTCATTCAGTTGGTCCAGAGTCCTTGCATCATATCACGGGGGGGACCTAAAATCTCATTTCCTAGTAGGTCTTCCCTAGCCTAATTCACGAACCAAGGTCACCCAACACTGTTGCACTACCATCCCATGCAATCCTCACTGTTCCTAACTCTAGACTCCATCCTATCTCTCAACCATAGCTCTGATACCATTCTTTCACGACTCGCCTTCACCAAAAGGAGGGAAGGGTCAGAAGATTGTTAGGCCCTTCATTCGTTAAGTTGAAGGAGAGATAATGACCCAAGAAACCAGCCATCAATAGGTCCCGGAGTGGCGACTAGCACCAAGGGTATAGAATCACACACTAAATGGAAGGCATTACCCTCTTTCTTTTAATAGTATCGGGAGATAAGATGGTAAATCCCAACAATGCAAAAGCGGAAAGTAAAAGTAAATCCAAGAAACATTCCCAATGCATGTTACAGAAGTAAAAAACCACAAAGTACAAAGTGACTACAAGGGTGAAGTACCAAAAAAAGAAAAAAAAGAAACAGCAACGGCCCCAAAGGTCCGAGCTAGTATGGTCCTGCATGATCCTCGAAGTCCCCCTGGAATCCTCAAAATAGTTTTATATACGTAGGGTGAGCATACAAGTATACTCAGTAGGGAAAACCAAAGACTCTCGTGCACAAGTGGGGGAACGTAGTAATGTCCCGTGAAAAAAAAAGTGTAAACCAAACACCTAACAAGGTAAACTATCCACCCAAGCCTCACCAAGGCACACTCCCCAAATAAAGAAAGTCAAGTAATATATATAATAAGAGCACATGAATGTTTGGGTACCCCGCTCCACTTTCCAACTAGTTATTTAAGACATCCTACGCATCGAACCAATCCCGCCATTCTCACCGCAGTCCCACTTCCACACCCCTCCCACACAAACCTGGGCCACAACCTCACGCAGTCCCACTGCCAAACCCCACCCACACACACCTAGGCCACAACTATCACACGTAACCACGCCTGCAAATACCTATTCCAGAACAACCACCTCCACGCCCGAAGACACCTGGGTCTCATCCCGAAGATACTTGGGAAACTACTTGCCCGCACACACCTGGGCCACAACTATAACATGTAACCACGCCTACAAACACCTAGGCCAAAACAACCACCGCCACACCCAAAGACACATGGGCCTCATCCCAAAGATACTTGGGAAACTTCATGCCCGCACATACCTAGGCCATAACCACCACACTACCCCGCCAAAAGTTTCATGGGATAATAATGGACCTCAGGCCTTCACAGCCTGCCCAAAGATACTTGGGCTATCCGGGAAAGGGAGTAGAAAAGAAGCTAATAACCATCCACTAATAATAGGGTTGGGAAAAACACCCTCCCCCGTGAAATGGGGGTGTTCGACACTATATTCTCAACATGGGTGGGGCACAAATAAGAAACATAAAACTTCAAGTATATATATAGGTAACAAGAACTCTACCAAGTTTAGGTTTTTCAGCCAGCTTTAGGAGCACAAACAACACTCAAGTCCGAGTCACAACTCTCGCCCACAAAACCCATTTGTCACATTGGTTTTCATGTGTAGTAGTGATGTTTAATTATGTTCTGCACCTACTTGGGCAACTAGTAAGCATAGGCACAAGTCCAGGAAATCAAACAGTCAAGCATTAACTACAACATCCACACCCGGTTCTGTCATAAATTCACAACAACAAAATAAAACCCCAAGATGCATCCCCATGTCCAATATCTAGGATCCAAAAGGTTTCTCAACAATAGAGGATTCCAAACCACTTCATGATATAAACAAGGTAACCACCTAGTCTTAAAATTCACAACCACTGAATCCATAACAATAGGGGATCCCATCCCCACCAATATCACCCAACAAACGGCCCGTGAAGGAAAAACAACCAAACCACTACCATGAAGCAGGTCCATGCTAGTATTTTCAGATTTATAAGATTTAACACACTCCATGATTTCAATTTTTGTGTGATTTAACCAGGGTTATCACAGACGGATTGATCCTGGTGCCTCAATTTATTTAGACGGATATACGTTATTAACCAGTTTCCTTTTCACAGCAAGAGTTCACAACTACAAAACAAGACATTTAATACATCACCAAGTGTTCATTAGTGCACAGATAATGACTACCAATGGCCATGATTTTCAGTAGGCATAAGCCCGCAAAATTCATAAAAGAATATCATAAAACAGAGCAGAGTCATCAATCACAGCCCCCCTTCATTCTTTATAGAATCTGTTCACTATCATTATTTAGGATTGGTTCATCCAATTCTACAAAATCAAAATCATGCCCACCCCTCATGATACACAAAAGGGAGAGACGAAGGAGAAATTCCGTACTTGTTGATGTTGAGCCTGGGCACGGAACTCCACAGATAGCGATGCAGCTCGCCTAAACGAAAAGTGGTTCGTATGAATGAAGGGTACTACTAGAACATGGTGATCATGAAAGGAATAATCCCACGGTGAATCTTTTAGTTTATAAGGGCTGGGGATAGTTGAGATAACAATGTGGAACTGCGTAAGGAGCAGGGGTCGTGGGCTGACCATGCAGCACCACATCTAAGTAAATGGTCGGGTGGTTTAAACTAACGCACACACCAGGATAATTCATTAAATTTTTAATTAAAACATTTATGGGCATTACCAGGCTTTAAAACAATCTTAAAGGCGTCAAAATAGGTATTAAAACCCAATTTGTGCAAAAAGGAGTGCTACTGGAACGAAAACCCCGTGGGGGTAGGCGAGAGCCATAGGTAGCTGAGAGCTACCGGTGGCTGACAGCTACTGGTAGCCGAGCAACAAGTAGGCTGCAGTCACCAGTAGACTGAGCTACCGGTACGCTGCAGCGACTGGTAGACCGAGCTACCATTAGATAGAGCAACCGGTAGCTGTAGCTACCGGTAGGTTAAGGCTACTGGTAGGCCTACCGTTAGGCCAAACTTCACCGAGATTCCCAGACCAGAAATCCCAACTTGAGATTTTCACAAAGTAATGGACCACAAAAACTTGGGCTATTACATCTATAAAGGGGCATGGTTGTGTTCTGATGCAGAAGGATCGTGTAAATTCTTTTTCTTTATTAAAATTGAAATCTCATTAATTAAATTATGCCGCACATTTTTTGGTATTAGAAGAAGTGGTTTTCAATTAAAATATTTGTTTACATCATTTATTTGTAGCCAAATGTTAAATACATAGATACCCAAAATATTTGATGTATATATTTATTCAAAAATAATTGAAATCGATGCAAAGAAGACAGATTGAACTGGAAATGTTTTATGATTGAATGATCAATTACCATCTTGGAAGACAATTTTTTTGGTGATTCCTTTAGTCGAAAACATCATTCTATGTTAACAATTTTATGTTTGAAACATGCCCACTTGATTAATGATTTATATAATTTTGTATTTGATTTTTTTTTGTGAGGGAAATGAATCTGTTTTTTCAGGTTCCAGTTCAGTCATATCAATAAAAAAGAATTTATAATTTTCATAATAAAACCATGAGTTACAAAAAAATGTATTGTGGCATAAAATGGGTATTTTTATATAATTTCTCATTTGTGAAGATTACGTCTTAAGATTTGAGATGAGATAATTTGTGTCTTGTTATCTCTAGTTGAAAAAATAATTTTCTTCTGAAGCACATACTTACCCATTTTCTAGTTAACATGGAAATAATAAGATATATAGGGACCTTCCGAAGTATTATTGGAGGTATGGAATTAAAAAAGATATTTCAAATTTTACCCTGAAATGCTTGACATGTTAACATCTCAATGAAGAGAGACAAATACCAAAGATAATGCTTCATCCTTTTTCAGTGCCAAATTGGAAATGGGAAAATATATCCATAGACTTTGTTTTTGGACTACCAATGTCCTCTCATGGTAACAATCTGATTTAGTTTGTTGTTTATCAACAGAATAAATATACACATTTCCTTTCTAATTCAGATAATATGTATTTGGATTAGTTTACTCGACTGTACCTCCAATATATTATCATGTTACATTGATTTTCTCTATCCATTATATCTGACCATAATCATATGTTAACTTATAATGTGTTGAAATACCTTCATATGTCATTGGGAACAAAATTAAATTATTACACGTCCCTTCATCATCAATCAGATAGATAAGAAGATTGAAACATTTGTACTTTGGAGGGTATGATTCGATCTTTTTCAATGGATTACCAGGGTACTTGGGATCATCATCATTCATTGTGTGAGTTTTCGTATAATAACATGTTTCATTCCACTATACAGATGCCTCCTTTTGTGGAATTTTATGGAATGTGATGTCTAATACAAAAATTTTGGGATGATGTATGGGGAAAAACTATTATGAGATCCAAATTGGAAGAGGATGTGGCAAATAAAGTGAAGACGATCCAAAAAAAGATGAAGAAAACATAGAGTAGTCATTAAATGTATGCTTATAATAGGGGGATATATGTTTCTTTTGAGTTAGGTGATTAAGATTTTATTAAATAATCTTCTTTCAAAGGTGTTATTCATTTTCATAAGATACTAAAGCTGTGTAAATGGTTCATTAGAACTTATGAAATCCTATAAGAAGAATGAATAGTATCTTACTGAGTAGTTTCTTCACCGAGTTTATCTCAGGTACACTTTTTTTCATGTTTTGATGTTCAGAAATAATTTTCTTGATTTATCTCATGTTTTTATATTAGAATTATTTCAGCTAGTAGATAACATTTCTTATGAAGAGAATCTTATTGATATTTATGATCACAGAGAGTAAGTATTCTGAAATAATGTAACTCACAAAATTATGGATTTTTTGAGAATCCTCATGTTTGAAGAGGAATCTTTGTAATTTGAAAGTACTATAAGGGAAATTTATTTGCACTTGTTTAATAAGTAAATAAAAATTGGTTGGATTCAATTTCCTGAAGGTGGGGTTAATTTCATGCGACATGTACTTATATAAGAATTTTTTTCATATAACAATTATATAATTAAATTCATTTTAAATGTATAATGAAATAAATGAAGTTTATAGAATATATATATTTTAACCTAACTGAATAGTAACATGAAAATACTAATTGTAACATGAATTATTAGAACATTAATATATCTAGTAGAATAATTACCTTTCCTATGAAAGTATAAATAAAATTATCAATATTATAGGTGAATATATGATATATTTTTATTAACAATAAGTAAATTTATTTTTAAATTATGATTTTTTATTACTATTTTCTTAGAGTCATAAAATTTTAATTATAAGTTTATTATAAATATAATTATTTAAATTAAAATATATTTTCATAAATTAGATTCATAAATTATTATTTTATTTTCTTAATATTATAATATAATTTTATGTGACTTTGATGAAATTTTCAATGTGTAATAATATCTGTTACATTTCTAAAACTTGCATTTATTGAATAAATTATGCATTTGATTAAAATAAATTTTTTCATATTTGTAATATTATTTTCATAAAATAGAGTGCATTTTTTAATTCTCGATGTCAGAAAATGGGTATGGAGGATTTGTTTGAAAAAAATTCATGAATTTGTGGTGAATAGTAAAATATGGTAATTTATGGTATATATACATTATAAGTTGAAAACACTATTACTAGAGTCCTATCTGATGTAACAACCATAATATCTAATTATAATTAATTATTTTAATATATGAAATGATAATTCTTAAACTACTCATAGTCTTGAGGAAAATTAATTAACTAATGAATATAATTTTGAGAAATCACCCCTCCCTCCATTATAGATACCACCCATCACCACCTATTTTCCTCACTCCTAAAAGCCTTGTAACTTGTTTAATATCAACACAATTCCATTACTAATCCTCTTCCACCAATTACCAAACTTTCTGGTCTCACTAAAAAGCCAAAACCAAGGGCCCTAATGAGGTTGTCAAGGAGTTGGATTCAAGAGGTAAAATCCTCTTAAATTTTGGTTCATTTTTATTTAAATTTATTTTATTTTCTTAAAAACTATTCACCTCACCTTTTCCAAGTAGAATGAATACTCAAATATCATATATATATATATATATATATATTAAATTTATCATTTGTATAGAAAAGGAATTAATCAATCTTCTTCTCCTAAATCTTTTATTCAAAAATTGGTAATATCACCCTTGGTGTGTTAATTTACCACCATCATGTATGATACACATAATTTTTCATTATCCACATCAGAGATGGTCATAAAATTATTATTATGATAAAATAAAATTTAATTATACATGTTATAAGTTATTTAATGTTCTAAAAACAATCTATAAATGTGATATGAATAAAATTATATAATATTTTGCTGACTCCAAAAATCACCAAACAAATTAAATTATTTTAATTAATGTTTAATCAAATGATATTTCCTCAAAAAAGAAATTATAATTATATATGGTATCATTTAAAATAATTAAAACATTCTAACTCCATTTCATTACACATCTTGTGGTTTTCTTGCATTTGAAAAGAATGTCCACAATAAACCAACCTTGGAAACCATGAAATTAGAGCACCTAAAACAATGAAAATAAAAAAATATTAATAATAAAAGGGAAGAAAGATGTTAGGATAATATCATAAAATTAACTATAGATATTAACATGGTTATTACATATATTAATAACACTCATTAAACTATTATAAATGATTTCAATCTGGTTGTTTTGTGAGGGTCTACACTTACCCTTTAAAAGTTTTATTAGAAAATACAAAAAATATGGACTGTGGCTAAGATTATTTCTGAAGATAATTTTTATTATATTATTTTTTATAATGGGTATCTACAATTTATAAACATATTCCTTTTTTTAAAAAATTCTAGCTTTAAATCAATGATATTTGTAAGGGACTATTCTTTAAAAATAATCAATAAAAGTTTTTTAAAGGGGATGATTTATATGATGTAAGTATTATTATTTTATGATTATGATTGTATTCTTTGTAATTTTTTCATAATGAAGTGTGGGACCTATATATCAACATAATTAATTGGGTATTTATATGTTCAAGTTCGAACATATGGTTACTCCAAGTGTAACTCTGATGGTTACACCATAAGGTAGCCACGAGTGTTACATTGTAAGGTATCTAGAAGGCTTATATTGTATACCAACCATGATGGATAAAAATAATATGGTAGTAGTAGGGATTAAAAGAATAAATAATTAATGATCCACGTTACTTATATGTTTCTATTTATTTTATCTATCTTTACGTGAAATAAACTATTTTTAAAAAACTAAGTATATGATACTTTATGTATGAGAAGTATATATTTTGATAATTATCTAATATGTTTAAAAAATTAATTTAATAAAGGTTTCTTTTTTATGTATCATGTTTAGTTTTTTTTATCATCGAATCTTTTGAAAATATTTTAAATTGTGATTAAGGATGGGTAAGCGAAAAGGAAAAGAAAAAATTAATGTTGTTAAGAATTCATGTTTTATTGAAAAGTTTTGTATTATTGAATAAATGGATACTATTTTAGCGGTACCCAATATTTATTCTTCTGGGTTAATGAGTATGTATTATTTATTAATTTCCTATAATTATAAACCAAAATGAATATTGGGAATATGAGGATTTGAATTCAAATGGAATTAACTAGATTAAGTTATTTGTATGGTTGGTTCATTATAATTTACTTAATCCTAACCCATATTAATATTCATTATATCATATTTGATCATATTATCAATAATATTTCAACTAATATTTCATTATTAATCTTTTTTCTAGTGTTTACTACTTGATTTTATTATGAATTTCTTATCATATAAGACCAAATTAGTGTAAAAAAGATAAAGATAAATCATATCTATAATTATATTAATGTAATACATATCATATTTATTCATCATATACTTTTTTATAATCATTAATAATCAGTTAATATGTAAATTTAATTACATCGCGTCATTGATGTGTTAGGTCATACATACGCACGAATGATGGTACAATTCCTGAAATATTAAAAGGGTAAGAAATATTTTATTCCAAAAAATATTTAATTTTATGATTATTATAAATATATTTTATTTCCATCATTATACCCATACGAATAATGTTTTGATTAAACACACATTTCATCCCAACATGAATATAGTAAGTCGTATGTACGCACACGCTGTGATATTATTATTTTTGTATAATGTATAAAAGGTGGAACATGGTTCCTAAATAATAATAATAACATATCATAATATTGATGATAAAATTTTTATTAAATTATAATTTTGAAATCACATTAAGTGGAATTATGAGGTGAAATAATCATAAAATAGTTAGAAAGGATGATTACATATCATTTGGACAACATCCTTTAGATAACATTGTAGGTATAGTTGGTTGATATTTTGGGATGACTAAAACATATAGATTGTCTCTAGGTTTGTTTAAAATATACATTTGTTTCATATGGTTGACAATGAAGGCTTAATGTAATGTGAAGAGGTTAGAAAGGTTGTTCACTTTTATAATTGTAGTGAGTGGAACTTTTGGATTTTTCTAAACATATTAATTTATAACAAATTTAATATCAATCAAAGTACCTCCAAAAGTTAATTTATTAAAGTATAATATGGTATAAGGTTGTTATATTATTAACAAATATAGTTTATACATGTTTTGTTATTATATAAAACCTTATCATTTTTATTAAATCGTAGTTAAGCTATTTTAATTTTAACTAATGTAAAAAAATAAAATTAAAAGGATTTAAATTTTACATATATGATATTAATTAAATAATGAATGAACCATTTAATACATTTTAGACAATATTTAATTTTTTTAAAATTTATATACATTTTTAGGCGTTTTAAATAATTTATGAAAATATTGTTTTTGTAAAAAATAATTATTGTCAATTTTGAAACGAATCATTACATGGATTTTTAGGAATATCCAAAAAACATGTTTACTTCAAGAAAAAAAGTTTATAAACATAATAGATCATTTTCATCTATAAAATTCTATTATCACGTTAATTATCACTAATTAAATTTATTTTGATATTTTTTATGTTTTATTTGATATTATTATTAGTAAAATAATCACTACATCAATATCGTGGAATTATTTAATATAAAAATTTTTTCATGAGAAACTAAACTTAAAAACCATGAAAAAAAATTTATTCTAATGTTTTAAATAATATATATTGTCTAACATATCATTTCTGTAAACCTATAATAATAATAATATAGTTCTTAAAAACTGGATGTGATATCTTTAAATGTTTATTAAAAAATTATTATGAATACTATAATTTCATCTATGTGACCATGAAATTAAATATTAAATACATATCCTAATAATGTTTTAATTAAGTTAACAATTAATAGTTATATTCATTCACATGATAACATTTTCCCATGACGAAACATAAGGGATGTTAAAGACAATGAAAGTGACATTTTTTGACTTTCAATAATTTGAATATTATATAAGTAATTTTCATTTACAAGTGTCCATAAAACAACATAATTTCGATCTGTATGTCTTAGGGGTAAATTTTTATTCATCCAATAAAAATTTTAATTTTTTTATAGTTATTCTAAATATTTTATAATTTTATTTTTAACACAAATTACTAAATTTACCCTTTACCTTGGTAAAAATATCTAACAAGATTATTATTCATATTAGAAGAAATAGAAGGGATATATTTAATAAATTTATACCCATTGTATCAAACATTTCAATGCATGTTTTAAATTTTTTTAAATGAAGATTTAGAATTTAATGTAATATAAAACTTTTTATGCCATGGGACACGAGGAAACCATTATGCCTGAAAATGTATCTCTATGGAAGAGATAATTGGTTTGTCGTGGGACTAATTCAATCCACAACCGCATGCAATCCAAGGAAACTAGGCACAATCATTCCCTCCCTCTATATCATACGGTGACCCAATCTAGGTGACTACCGAACAAATACTCTATAACTCTCGGTAAACTATAGGGGTTATCATCCACTTTCATCATAGGACATCTATCTACTCTATGATGTATCCATACACATCTGAATTAGTTGAACCTTCTCCAAACTAAATTTCATGAGATTTGGTCCTCACAACACAAAATCACCAACCCCCATCTAGCATAGAAGTGATATATATGGCCTAGTGTAATGTTCCTCATATTGTCCAATATAAATAGTTCCCTTAGAGATATTGTTATAGGAGAACTCCAAAAAAGATTGGATCATTTATCATGTCCACATAAAGTCAATAATTCACACTTTAATCACATCGTTAAGTTCATATATTTTATACTATGACTTTCCATCATTGGGTGGATATAAATGTATCCTCAATAAAACCAGTGAACCAAGCATCTTCTGTATGCCCTTCCACAAGAATGAAGTAAAGTGGGAGTCAAATTCTGAAACAATAGTATATGGAACCCAATGATGGTGAATTATCTCCAGAATGTATATGTATCCAAATTAAACAATATATAAGGTATCCAGTATAAGAATTAAATGACCAACCTTTGTCAAAAAAAATCCACATATACCCAAATAGAATCATTCTTCTATGGAATCCTCAAGAGACCCTAAAAAATCCTATAGTAACATTATTCCACTTCCATCTTAGAATGTGAATGATCAATAACAAATCACTAGGTAGTTGATGATTTTTCGTCAACTATAGACATCTTTAGAATCTTTTCAATTAACCTATTATCCCTATTTTAATGATCACCCCCCCCCCAATTATCATAGAAAGTCACTATACATTTTTTTCACACCTAGATGCACTTCCAAATTTGATTCTTGATGTTCATACATCAACTCCTCCTGAATGCTCATAGGTACAACCTTGTTCCTTGCATAGATGATCTCATCCTCATATATCAACCAGTCTGAATGTCTATCCACACCATTAAGGCATTTATTCAAAGATAAACGTGATGGATCCTTGTACAACGTGTCTCTAATATAACTGTAAATTTTATACTCCACAAAAATGGTATAAGAGCCATATAATCCTGACTCCACTGAACCAAAAAATGCATCTCGACAAGTAATTTCATAATCATCCAATCAACAGAAGACTATTGAATTTCTTGAGTATGAGTTATCCTTCTAATAGAAATTCGAACAAAAATTACCTTTCTAGGAATATATTCTACATCAATGTCTTAATGTTTCATATACTCAGCCCTTCATTTCTAAGGAATGTTCAAATATCCCTATGAAAATAAATACCTCAAACTATTTTAATCTATAAACAGAGTAAGAAACTCTACCAATAGATAATTCCCCAAACACATCAAACCCTAAACCATTGTTTCAAAATCGATTTCTTCTATAGGGTAGTTCTATTCCTCTTCCAGAAATATTTGAGATATATATCCCACAACTATAACTCTTTAATATCATCACTCCTCCAAACTCGATTATAGAAACATCACAAAACACTATATACTCCTCACCTAGTTTAGGTGGATCAATTTTTCTGTCATTTTCATGCGCTTCATGAACTCATAGAAGGAATTCTCATATTATTCTATGAATCATAATTTTAATAAGTCTTTAGTCTAAACGGAATATGGTTCTGAAAAACAACAAATTTCTTGGATGATCCTCCGTAATAGAAAGCTAACCTCAATGAGCTATAGATATCAAAACAATTCTTTGGTTTCTCCATATATACAATTGAATATTCCTTCCTTACCCACACTAACACCCCATATTCAGAGATGATGTCACATAAGAAGTGAACCTAATCAATTCAAAACAGAATTTCAAATAGCTTGGAATATAGCTGATTCTCTATCAATGTAGCGGGGAAGATTTCATGATATTGGGTATGATTATCATGAGTCTTTTAGTGAACAAATATTTCATCCAAAAAAACAGAACCAGGAAGGGATTGAATATTCATTTTATTAAGGCCATAAACACTTATGGAGAATTTTTCAGCTGGAACAACAATGCTATGATCTCATAAAGGTTATACCTACATCTTAAAGTACTTCATGGTACGTCAAGAGGTCAAAATCTCAACTGATGATAACTCGATCTCGATTAAATCATTAAGAAGACTAAATATCCCCTAAAATATTAAAAAAAAAATTTGATTTATATTTTTAAGTGGATAATTGTTCTTCATTGTCATTCGGTTTGACATCTGGTAGTCAACACAAAAGTGCAGATTCATTTTTAAACCCACTTTGCACTGACTCATCCAGATGTTTCTTGATCTCTTGAACTTCTTTTGGTGATATTCTATATAGTGAAATAAAAACTCGCTTGTCCTCCCACATGAGATCAATGGTAAACTCTATATCTCTCATAGGTAGAATCTCTATGTTTTATTCAAAAAATTCTTCCTGAAACCAGTCTACTGTATGTAAAAATATATTATGATTCCCAGCCCCATTATCTGGAAATTGACCAGATACATAGGAGCTATGCTCCTCCAGATGTTTATGAACTAGACCTTAACAGCCTCTAGATATCACATTCCCCACGATAAAAAAAAATTCACCCTCAAGAGACAAAAACATTACTCTCATATGATAACAATCTATGGGGTCTATGTATAGTACCAACCAGTACGTACTCATAATTAGGTCAAATCCAAACATATCTTGAATGTGGATATTCCAAAAAATTGATATTCCAAAATCGTGGGAGAAAAACCTTATCAAAAAAATAAGTCTCTTGATCAAACTAGCAAAGTTATTTCAATCGTCATAACTCCACGGATGAACACCATAGAATGGAACCAAATATTAAAATGTTTGGACGATAAAAGGGAATGGGATGCCCCATTATCATATAAGGTACAATCTAGTGTAGAATCTAAAATAATAGTACCACTAACTACATATGGTCTAGACTCTCTATCTTCCAATGTATTATGAATTACATAATACTATATTTCCCCTTTTCATTGTGATGATGTATGACATAATTAGGCTACAACACTCTGATATGTGTGCTCATACCTAGTAAGATCTTGTCTAATTCCACTATATATATTTACAGTATAACTGTATCTCCTAGACTAATATGGTGGAGAATATACCCTTCATAAACTGGGTTTTGGTCCCTCTCATCCAAATTTAGCCTTATTTTGTGGGTTCATACAGAAACTATTTATCTTTACCATATTTTCACATCATCAATACCCTAATTCTGGTTAGGGGAACTATCTATGTATGTGGACTATCATACTGTACTAGTTATATAAAATCTGCGTTAGATCAAATATGTCTAACACTTCCCTGTGGTTACACTTCTTTCTTGGAACATGGCTAACATTATCCTAGTGATTCTTTTTTAATCTGTAAAGGAGTACCTTTTGATCATCTATATTCTACCACCTTTCTTATATTGAATTCATCCTTCTTGTTCCCCTCAGATATAAGATCCTAATTCACCACATTTAAAACACATTCTAACGAAATATATTCACTGAGGACTTAATTTAACGTTTAATCCTATATTAAAAAAAAATTTCCTTCATAGCCTCGTCTTCTTCTAGTGCTGGAGTAAAGAGCTGCAAATATTTAAAGTGTCCAACATAGCCCATCACATAAATAGACCCAAGAGAATTTCCCATGAACATAGCTAGTATATCCTACCTCAGCATCTCTGAAACATGTTATCTAGGAACAACCCCTAAAATTATGTCAATGACATATCATCTTCCTATCTAGTATGAGATTGAACACCCTACCAATTATTTTCAAGTCCTCGTGACATGTAAGCATCCAACATGACCTGCTTATTAGTAGGAGTCTCAAAATGTTCAAGTATGTTCTCTATGGACTCGATATATCACCCTACTTCACTAGGACCACACTCTTCAGTGAGAGTCAGAGGGCACTATAGATGACACTCCCATGTCATATTGGAAATTAATTTCTCCACCCACTCCATGTATCCTTCCATCAACTTCATGATGCATTAAATGTTCTCTTCGAACATCTCCCTTACATCCTCACTAGAAACTACTGATGCCTCAGGTTCCATAACTAGTAGACCATATATTTCCATAACCTTCGATCATCCTACAAATAAGCATCATCTTAGAGGAAAATGTATACAATTCCAAAAACAAGTCTCAGGACACATAGCCGAAAATTGAGACATTTTACAATGGGAATTCAAAAAAAACCTTTAAAAATTCTATCTAACAAATCCGACCACATAGTCAAAACTGAGGCACAATCACTACCCTAAACTATCTTACATCTAGGTCATTCATAAGAAAGGGTAAACTCATTCTGATTCTCCATGTCTCATTAAACACCGATTTATTCATATATCCATTAATTTTTGAAAAAAATTATCAATTTCACATTGAAAACCTCTTTCAAATGAATTTCACACATGAAAAGAAAATAATTTTCATTTAGAAACACACCCAAAACCCTCCTTTTTGTGTATGAATAAAATGATTCATGTCAAAAATAAATCTGTGGTTCCAAGAATGTTGCATGGATAATCAAATCTCATGAAATTATATGCCACGGTTCTTGTCGTAGAAAATATTGATAATAATAATCATATAAAACAACAAGTGCATCAACCAAGTGGAAATTACATCCAAGTGTAAAAGAAAAGACAAATAATAAGAAACCCACCATGGGTACATGGATTTTACACATTAAATGGGGTAGCTACGTCCATGAATGAGTTCATAGCCAAAGTTCTAATCTTTCTACTCTCTTTTATAAAATTAATAAATAGTACTACAAAATGAAATAAAAAAATTGCGCTATCAAACAACTTTGCAATGTCATAATCCAAGTTCCACACACTGGTGCCCTGAGGGGGTCTCTCACGTGACCCAATGCCCATCTCCCCATACTCTATATGATGCCTACTATAAAAGAGGGTATAATATTGACAATGGGGAGACTATTCCATAGTTATCAAAGTAATAACATATTATAAATAAATTAAAAATAATAACGAAATAGTATAACCACAACCCGAAAATACCATAATCTCATGATGTCAAAAATACGAAATAAAATAGCGGAAACTATTATGGTAAAGAATTTACGTTTCTCCAATTACTCTTTATTTAACCACATAAATCTTGAGTTTTTGAGGACATGATATTTCTCGACACCATCTTCATCTTGTGTCAATGCTTAAATCCTATGAAATATTCAATTAACACTTATTTATAAAAAATGGGATTTTATTATCCAATTTATATTAATTCATATTATGGTTAATTGGAAACATGGTCATATGAAAACTTATGGGCATATCACATCATGTATAACACCCCATGGGTATTTGGAACATCAGTCCCTACCCCACACCCCAAAAAAAATTCTGGGAATTTGGCGTAGTATCCTTTTCCCACACCTATATACCAATACTTATCAATATTTTCTTATAGTGAATCATACAATGTCCATCTCATAGATTTCAATATTTATTACTATAGTCTTTGATTCCATAGACCATGTCGCAGAAATGATTATCACATGTATCACAATATCCCAATTTTACATGTATCACAATATTATATATACCAAAATAACCGATTATGGTATCCACTAATTAATCAATCCAATTTTACAATTGAATAATCACATCATTCCATTAATTAATTCAACAATTAATTATTCACATCAATTCCAATATCTAATTCAACAATTAATTAACCACATCGATCCCATTAATTAATTCAATAATTACTTAATGTCATTAATTATATTAATTAATTGAAAAATTAATTAATCACTTCAATCACATTAATTAATTCAAAAATTAATTAATCATATAAATTCCATTAATTAATTCAATAAATAAAAAATCACATGTTTCCCATTAAAAAATTCACCAATTAATTAATCACATGAATTGCAGTAATTAATTGAAAAAATAATTATTCCAATTGAAACAATTTTCTAAGCTTGAAATATCAATCAATCAATCAATTAATTAATTAATCTAATTTAACAGTCCCTATATCAACATAATTAATTCAACTATTAATTTTTCCAATTCAATCAATTGTTTAATCCCACCAATCTCTATTAATTAATTCAGAAATTAATTAATCATATCCATGAATATCAATATCCTGCTAATAAATTCAAAAATTATGTATTACAATTAAATTAATTTCATAATACCAACAATTTAGATTAATTAATTCAATAATTAATAAATCTAATTGCTTAATCACGATATCCCAACAATTAATTCAGTAATTAATTATTCCAATTTAAAAATATTTTTATTAATTAATTCGTCATATTTATTATATCTATTTAATAAACTAAATTTGTAATCATATAATTGAAATTATACAATTACATACATATATTGAAAATCAAAAAATTGGGGTTTAAGTAATAAACCACCTACATCACATCATTAACGAGCGATCACACAATGGAAATCCCAAAATTTAAGTGGAATGATCAATAACTCATCAATGAAAAATATTTAGATCTAAATCCCATATCCAAGATAATACTAAATAAGGTTCATAAAAAATAGATCTAAATGCAACATTAATATGCTAAATATAACCCATTTTGAACTGAAATAGAGTTAGGGGGAAGGGAAACCAAATCAAGATGAAAACACAAACCAAGAGAGGTGATGATCAGATAATCCGGCCATTCATTCTCCATGAATGGAGGTCAAGAGTCATATGAATTCATTAGGGGGCCTAAAAAATGAAGGGAAAATAATTAGGGATTAGTTGGGTTGAAATCGTTTGAATTTTTGGGGGGTAGGATTATAAAATCAATTTTTCATGTAAATAAAAAATCTACACATTGATTACAAGGTAGGGGCACATGATTTTCCAAACCATGCACCATAACTATACACCAAATCATGGTGTAGTGAGGGTGTTCATTTTTTCATTGAAGTGGGCGAACATTTTTAAAACCCATTTTCCAACTATGTGAATCCCCTTTCATGATTTTGTTGGGGATGGTACACGATTTGGGAAAAAAATGAACCGCATCTCCGCCATCCAAAATTTTCAAATTTCACCCAAAAACACATCAAAAATTAGCCCAAATAGAATGTACCTAGAAATTGACAAGAGAGTACCTATAAAATATACCGAGTCATCTCCAAAAAATGATGTGATATTACACACAAAAAATAAATAAAAGTAATTTTTTGTAATGCAATATTTTTTTAGAATATAATGACTTTACTAATATTTTTTACTTTTATATTATGAATTATTCAATTTAAATAATGTTTATAAAAACTATATAAATAGTTTTTAAATTGTTGATATTCCAATTCATACCCAAAACATTGATGGATATGTTATTATAGTCACATTGAAAAACTAATATTTACATCTTGGTTCATAATAATGTTAGTGTTTCAGGTCAAAAATGCTATCAAAGAAATAATTTTTTCAAAGATAAATAAATTATAAAATCATGGGTTGTTGTATAATATTTCCTTAAATTACTTTCACCCTCAAATTATTTTTCATGTATACAAATGTTTATATATTTTTAAAAAATATTGTGGAAACCTACATCATACAAAGGTTTAATTACAATTACATTGAAAATTGTTACATGAAAACATAAATGATATCTAAAATAACTAATTAATGAGTCCTGGGAGACAGATATCAATATTGGGATGTTAAAATATAGTCATTCAAAGTACACAATTTAATAGAAATAATATACAATTATAGAGAACATTTACATGATAATGTTAATGTCTAGAGAAAAATATATCATTGATTGGTGAAAATACCATAAACTAGTCAGAGATAATTATAGAAGAATAACTTTTTTCATTCATGATCTATTTCATACTTTTTTGGGATTCATTTACTTTCATGATAAATAAAATTATAAAATACACATAATTAATATATTTCAACTTCCTAAACACAATTAAATAATTTTGTTATGGTTTGATCAATTTAAACTTCTAACTCCACTCTTAAAATAATTAATGAATACTGAATAATAATTTTTTAATCATAGAGAACAAAAAGTAACATTGAATGAATGAAAAATGTACTCATTCATTCTATAGATATTTACCAAAAAATATTATTAGCTCAATTCATAGATTATATATACATCTTAATTTGATGAAAAAATATATTCTTCTCAGAAACCACAATAATAAAACAAAAATGTCAACTTAATTAATTTTATAGATAGTTACACCCATGACTCCACCAAAATATGTCCAAATAATTTTATAACTGAAAAAAACTAGATATTTTAATACATATTTTTTGAAGATAAAACTTCAATGAAAACATATTTTCTTTCAAATTATATAATATATTCCATAGATATAAATAACATTTAAAGTCATAAAATTTAGTATTAGATAAGTTTTCATTAAAACACCTATCTATATCATGGACTTGAATTCTATTAAAATCAATTTATCAATTTTGATAATATATTTTTCCCATGTATACATTATTATCACAGAAAAAAGGACATATTAAGGGTAATCTACACAAAAATATAGTTGATTTCCAAAAACATAACCTTATCAGTAAATTACATTTATAAGTTATCAGTACAATTAAATCATATGCTTCTAAATCATTAACTAAAAACCTCTTAATAAAAATTTTAAGCTTTTTTCTTTATTCATATAACTATTATTTCGATGATAAGACTCATCAAAAACATAATTATTGAAGCTAAGACATAAATACTTCAACAAATCTACATTAATGATTGGAATAACACATAGACTTCCTTAGTCTAGGAGATCACTCTATTAGTAGTAAATTGAATAATATAATTCTAATTTTCCCCTCACATAATACATTAGAATAAAAATGGTACCATAAAATGAAATACATTTTCCTCTATCAAAATAGTCAATTTGAATCAGCAATTACTTTCTATATACACTGCTTTTCCCCAAAATAATTCATAATCCCATTCCATTAATACATTCCCTTGAGACCTTCATTACATATTCTAATCATGTAGAGAGTTGAATCTTCTTTTTTATTTGTTCGTCATAAAAAAATATTTTTATCTTAGTGAGACTATTAAGAAACTCCACCATGTTGAGGTTGTTGATCATACAATCAGATACCTGATTAGGAATTGTGATATTATTTTTCATTCTGAATCCCATTATATTTGGTCTCTCATGTTTATAATTTTTTAATTATATAAATAATTAAGTACCAAAATGAATAATATTTTTTCTATCAATTAATTGAAACAAAAAACTATTGTGTGAGAAATAACTATCATATTGTGAAATCACATAATCATGAAAAATAATTCACATGATTTCAAAATCAAGAAACCTTCTTTTCAATCAATGACACAATATGTTAGATCTACAATATCCTTGGGTATCATAAATTAAAATACTATATAATAGAAGAAAAATAAATTGTTAATTAACCATGGAATATCATTCGAGAGTGTAAAAAAGTTATACTATATGGTCTCATTCATATTGTGTTCGAATGGTGGTCACGATATACTCAAAACCCCTTTTCAATATTATTACTAAAATATGGAACTATTCTAATATAGTATCCTATTTTACGATCATGAAACTAATATATTACATGTATTACCACATAAAAAAATATCTCTAAATAACTTTAAGGTATTATCATAAAATTTTTCTTATCACGAGTCTTTCCAATATTTTTTTAAATTCATAATCTCCAAAATTATATAAAACCTAATTTGATACCAACTATATTAACACATACATTTCTTATGTAAATAGTACATCTTAGTTGATAAATATTCATTACATAAAACTAAAATAAATGATAAAATAATAAATTTTTATTATATTGGATAAATTTTAAACATAAAATATGAATTCATAAATGTTATGCATCATATCTGACATTTTTCATCACATATACTACCCTAAATTTACTAATAATAGTGAAAATTAGTATTCATATCCTTGGGAAATGGAATCAAAATAAAGGGCGAGCTCAGATGCTCAAAAGGAAAAAAAATGACATATGTGAAATAATTTTCCTATAATATTAGAAAAAGGGTATGATAACATGAGATTATCGATTGAAAACCATAGTCAATTTATAAATAATATCCATGGGTGATGGTATAAATCATATAATTTGATAATATATGAATCATAAAGGAAGAAATGAATATAATCCATGAGATCGAAACATTGGCATATGATATTGTCATAAAATATTGTAATAATTTGTGTAATAATCATAATCTTATAAATATTTAATATAGTCTACCCGCCAAGATATTTATCAAATTTTGGGTATGTTATGACCACCATTGTACCTACATTATGACTAGGATAGCCTCCCATGAACACTCTTTTAGGATTTGGATGACCTCTTATATCGTCACTCCTATTATTGGTATATAATGTAGTGTAATCATTGATCAAATAAAAAATAATCATTTTGTAATTCAATAGGTATATATATAATTCTTGACACACCTATCACATAATCATAAATCCATTCATATGTATACCATGAGAACATAAAACATTCAATATATCATCATAAGACAACCCATAAAAATGGTTTTGAAAAATTTATCATCCTCATAATCATAAATCATCAAGATAAAGTATTTTTATTACATCATTGGAACATATACCCAGTAATAAAAATTAAATAAATGGATTTTATCATAGATTTATAATTATATAATAAGATAATATTTCATGAGGAAAATACCAATGTCATTTTGAAATCACATATTTAAAATATAAAATTTCCAAAATTCTAAGGAATAAAAAATCATCAAAAACAAACTTGGAAACCTGTAATGGATTCCGCAAAGAAAATAATAGTCAATATTGTGGGAAAAATTGTTCATTCCATGTATGTTAGAAGAAATCATCCGTTTTATTTTTTTCATATGTGCAAAATTAGTATTGTTCAAAAATAATTATAATGATTCCTTTTTAAAAACTGCATAAAAATTATTATGGTATTAAAAATTTCATTTTTAGGTATATCAATTTTTTGTAAGAAACATTATAATAAATTTTATATAAACAGAGAAATTGTATGAAACATGTATCAATATAATGGAAATATGGTTATTGTTTCATTAAAAAATATTTATCATTCATTTTAAGTGCTGAAGAGAGGAAAAATATAATAATAAAACAAAAAAATAGAAATTATATGAAAATTAGAATAATTAATGTGTTTTATCGTATACCAATTATATAATTTCCATAAAAAGAAAATGAATCATAAGCAAGGTTGATAAAAATGAGATTAAAACATAGATCAATTACAACATTGTTAACATTTGAATAATAATCCTCGTGATAGAATTAGATCAAATGGGTATTTAAATATATTCAAAATAATTATATTAAATATATAACACTTAAAATGTTTTTTATATACACCTCGGAAAATAATATAGTTGCATCAAATAACATCTTTCCCAAACATGAAAATTTTAGAAAATAAAACATTACCACCTTTTTATAGTCCTAATCTTAAATGAATGAAAGTGGAAACCTTGGGTTTCTTTTAAAATAAATAAAATTTTAATTATTATCATCATATAATATATTATGTGTTATTATATAATCATCAGAAAATAAATAAGTTTTGAATATTAAATCTTTCTCAAAATAATAAAAGTAGGATGATAAAACATTTACTCAAGTCTCATATGGTTTCATATGCTTTCAAAAATATTGTGAGATAAATATTTATTTATTATACATATATTAAATATTAATAACAACATATATAATAATATATCTTATTTACTTATAATTTCACATCACCCATTTGTTGACAATTTGTTATTTCAGTCCATATTCTCCATGGAAACTTTTTCATTTTCTATACAGGTTTTGGTTCAGTAGTCCTGATCCTTGTACTTAAATAATTATTTGATTAAATATAAACTTTTATTCGCGTATTTATTATGAAATTTTATAATTTTATATAGTTTAATAAATATTCAAATAATGCGGTTGTGTAAAATTAGTTAAAAAACATTGTGGATACAATTTCTTAGACATACACATGAGTGTTGTTTACACTTTTCACTAGGTGGAATGAAAGGTAATTAGTTAGTAATTAACATTATATACCTATTATAATATCATATTTTTCAAATATATTTTTAATATACATAATTATATCCTTCAATTTGATGTGGAGATGAAAAATAAAATGCATCGCTTTGTGGAGCCGGTAGTCAAAACATATGGACAAGAAACATTATCATTTTTCAACTAAAACAAAGGTGGTGGATAATAGTTTTTACTTAAAAACATTTATAGTTACGTATATCTGTGGTAATGAAATAATTATTTATTAATTTATACCATAAATTGAAAGGTGTTATTAGAAGAAATATTTTGACAGTATTTGTTTAATAGGTCTACCTATTTTTTGTTAAAAACTTTTATCTTTCACCTTAATCCTTGAAATGATGGTATTTTTATATAAAATATGTATTAAAAATTTTAAAATCAATAAAAATTTCTAATATGGTTGGAATTATTAATATAAATAAGGCCCATCGCGTATGTGGAGGTCTTTATAGATGGAATTAAAATTTAAACCAGGGAAAGGACACACATAGAATTCAATTAATTATTAAAAACATATATATGCCAATCTTGTAATGAGGAGCCAAGGAACCGAAATATAGAATATAAGGTGATATGTGGAATAAATATACAACAAATATCATATTTACACATGTTTTGGGTTAATTTTAATCCTTATTTTCTAGATAATCATTCATAAAACCACATTAACCATAACTACTAAAACATAACTTTTTATCATAATGCATATAAATTATTTATATAATAATCATAAAATTATGGTTTTTTATTATTTACTCTCTATCTAGTATTTGGTGAAAACATAAATTTCATTGTACAGTATAACGGTTTTATTGAAAACATTGTATTTGAATAACAAGAAGTAGTTTTATAATGTTTTTCATGTATGTATGGATTTTGGGGACTATTTATCTCATTTTACCATTTATTGGGACATTGAGTGTTCATAATTCCCAACTCTCTTGCAATACATGCATACATTTTTTTACTTCACAATTTCCCTTAAAATGGTGAGTGTGATGAAATTCACCCACATAGTTATAGAATTTAACCATCCCATCAGGAATATTATGCCTCGTTTACCCCCAAATATTCTAAATGTAGGAAATATAACGTTATTTAATTTTGATATTGGTCACCAAAATTTACATGTGGTTCCATCCATAACAACTTCAACACAGTAAATATTTCAACAATTTTCAAGCTGTCAATCTGAATCCATGATTTCCAGTTGGAATAATTTGAAGTTATTTCACTCACAACATTATCCCATTAGGTAGATCATTAGGAAATTTACAATATTTTCTGTAGATTCAATTATTAATAATGTTACATCAATATTAAAAATTTAGTAAAACCCAAAGATTTAACATAATTCATAATTATTATTATATCATTATCATACATAACCATAAGATAATTTAACCTCAATATATATCATATTATAACACTACCATGATAGATAATAGTCATTTCAACCCAACATGTATCATATTTGGTTCAATATATATCACATTTATTTTAACATATATGAAACTTGTTTTACCCAAGACAACATTCAATTGGGTTATCTTTTATATATTAACATTATCTACAAAATAGAGACCCCAAATTACCATGAACATAAAATATTACAACCAAAATAGGCGGTGGAATATATTATCTCAAAATATAACACATCCTTCCCCAAAAAACATCAGGTATTCCTATAACCGTATTCATCGTATTTCTATACCCTAATCATATAATCACAATGACAAACCTATCAAAACCCTATTTGAGTCACTATTTCCAAAATACATATTGAGGTTATATAATAAAAAACACTTTCTTTAAACTCTATGATGAATTAACCACTAGTTCATAATGTCACAAACTAGTCCCAATATATCGAAATCTAATAATTGAGACAAAAATAAATAAAAATGAATTAAATATGTTATCAATCGCTAGGATTCCAATACAATCTAACATACTTCTTCTAAATAAAATAACCATTTCTTATCTCAAATTCATGTGTGTATTAATATTAAAATTTATTCATACATCAATCATATGATCAAAAACTATTATCCAAAAAATAAAACCTTTTTATAAAATTGATTTTTAAAGTTATTTGTAACATTAAAAATGTGTTTTGATACCATTAATGTAAAACTCTTGATAAGAAATATAATGATGTTCCACAAAATCCTTATCTATTTTAGAATATACCAAAACATTATTGAGAAATATCACTCACTAATGGGAAAATATAATTGTTAACGATTATTCAAATAAAAGTATCATTAGTAATTTTAAGACTATAAAATCAGTTTTTTATCATAATAGCAATGTAATAATATTCTCAACCATTTATGTATGATCCCGCATTCAGTTATAAAACAGAGTGGATTATAGATGAATAACCTTATTAGCTTCATTTTAATGATCCAATTTTAAATAAATAATATAATTGTAATTGTTATGATATATTAAAAATATTAAAATGAAAAAGTAAATTTGAATATTTCTCCCATTTTGACACATTTCGTTTTACTATAACAAAATTTTGGATCATCCCATGACTCTCTTTGTCTATTCTTAGTTATATATATATATATTAGTTTATCTACCCCAATTAGTTAAAAAATTATTAAATCCTCCATAATATATTATAAATATAATTTGATTAATTGAAGTATATCACCAATGATTTGAAATATTTTTTCTAGTTCGACATCATTTTCATGCACAATGTGCTGATAGAGATATTACCAAATCCTCCATTTTGGGGTTTATTACCCATATCTAGATATGTGACAAATCTTTCATCATATGGTAGTATCCATATTGTGATTTACATTATTTGATAAAGACACAATATCTACTTTATAAAAATATTTTAATGTTTTGTTATACTAACAATTGTCACTTAGATTGTTCGGTATATATTTCTATAGATATATCTTATCAAGATCTACATATAGGATATGTTATATTGAATTATCATTAATTCAATTAGTATAAAAAAACTATAATAGGACAATTATGGTAATGAAATTATAAACCCTACAATTATCCTCAACAGAAATATTATTCTCTAAATATATCTACAATATCCCATTTATTCCAACTGTGATTCCACATTCTCACACTCCCAAATTTGGTTCCACAAACACATAAATTATGTATATTGTATGATAATTGTTTTAAAATCCTAAATATGAAAAATATTAATTATAAAATAAATATTTCATATTAAAACTCTTACATTAAAATTATCTCATATGGATTATGAATTTAGATATTTTGGACAATGAAATAAAAATAAAATACATCCTTCCATGTTTCAAATTGTTATTTTTTCATTATATATACAAGTAAATCATCCATAATAATTCTTTAACATCACCCATAGATTATTCCACAAATTCTATCTTTCCAAACATTTATTGTCTGATACATTTAGTCATAATCTGGGGAAATGAAAAAATATCAAGGGTAGAGATCAAGCACTATATAATGAAAAAACTAAAACTGAGAAAGACAATGACTAGACATGGATTAAATAGTATAAAATTATTATGAAAATAAAATGAATCCATAATCGGCATAGAAATGAGATAAAGTTATATCCATGATAATAAATGAACATATGTGTAGAGACCCGAGGCTTGACGTACATAGATATTAAATTACCTTTGCAGAATACATAATACATAACAAAAATAGACAAATAAGGACCGTAATAGTTTAGTGTCTTTGGAAACATGGAACGTAATCTTCTAATCATGGTGAATGATCTTCAACATCTCCCATAAAGATCTTCCACTTATTGTTTCCTTACCGAAAACCTTTCTTTTAATCCTTGGGGAAAATAAAACATAAAAATGGTGAGTTCAAATGCTCAGTAAGGGTAAGCATGGATAAAATAAAACCTACCATACACATTTGAACCTAAAAACATGAACATAATGTTTAAACATCAAAATCTTGAGCAACGACATAAAACATGGAAGTATATAAGGCATAGATCATAATGGAACATAAATAATGATAACATAGCTTGGGAATAAAACATGAAATTGTGGCATCCATTAAGCACATTTAATGATTTCCATAGTAGCCAAGGCATTGCAGCCAAGACCGTCTTAGTGGACAAAGTCCCTTTCTGAATCGAGTTCACTCCTCGTTTCAGTCCTGTAACACTGAAACAGATTAACTTACCATTCCATCCATGTCTATCTAATGAGATATAAATCTTTACCCAATGCATTGGAGGGAGATATAGGTCTCACCCATCTCATAATGAAATCATTCTTACTTGTTCCACAACATAAACATAAATCATTCATCATAACCCAAAGAATAAAATGGGTTTCATAAACATCATCCCAACATCACATAATTAACATAAAAGAAATGGACATAAATTCATAATAAGAAAATTGAAACCATGTAAATCATAGAGACATGATACTTGAAACATACACATTTGAAATAATTTCATCTTAGAAGAAAATGGTTTTGATAAAACACTTGAAATGAATTCTTAAGGAAAATATCCTTTTTTCTTCAAAATCATTTTCCTTTCACCTAATGTCATGCAATTTTAAAAGAAAAGGATTTTGTTGAAAATAGTCCTGAAATCTTTTGGAGGAAGCTTCATGAAAATAAGTCTTTATAAAACCGTAAAAAAATTTCTTGTTGTATACGTTAAAAAAACATTCTTCTCGTACTTTTGCTGGAAATGTCAAAAAGTACCTCGTAACATAATCAAAAGAAATATTCCTTAGATAACATGTATTAAAAGTCAAAAATGGGTAAAAAGGACTTTAAACATACATAAAAAAACTTTCATAAAACATGTACAAGGATGATAGAAATAACCCCAGTAAATACTTACGAATAAGCAATCTCGGATAAAAATGAGATTTGAAAAATTTTCCCTTACCTTAGGTCCGATATTCTCCGTACGTATCCGAACCTCCTGTATAATGATTTAAATAATGTCATTGAATTATTATAGAATCATATTCATTGTTATGATATCATATATGGTTCACTTATGACTTTATATTACCCGTTCTTTTGTAAATTCCATGTTAACGAGCTTTTTGGGTAAAATCGTTTCATTGGTCGTCTGTGTTCTGACTTGTAATTATTCGTATGATTACTTAGATTATGATTAATTAATTAAAGAATATAAAAAATTATTTATATATAATATATATTAAGAATATAAATATTTATAATAGATCGATAAATGGAAAGAAATACACCGTTCATGGAGATGGTAGGTCGTACGTACGCATGAACGTTGTTTTCGTTTCCTCATTGAATTGAATGGAATTAATTGGATGACATACATATATATATATATACATAAATAAAGTATCATTATTATTTCATATGTTTCATGATTACTTATTATATATACTTTATAATCATTTATGAATGGTTAATCATTGAGAATGAATCTCATTGCGTCGTGGAGACGGTATTCCGTACGTACGCACGAGCGATGATATCATTCCCATGATCGTGGAATTTTATTGGAGTGTATGTATACTATTAAATAATCAATATCACTTTACAATAATCATATATAGTTATTATTTACACCATTATACCCATCCAAGTAAGGTGGTGGTGGAAAATAGATTACACCACGACGTGGAGACGGTATTCCGTACGTACGCACGCGCGGTGATTTCGTTTTCCGTAGGATGGATAGATGGTGAAATAGGGTTGTTTCATACTTATAATAACATATCTATATATGAGTGATACTGATGTTATTACTTCATAGTGAAACAACCTAATAAGAATAAGTGGAAGAAGAAATAAAGGTAAAAGAATCGGTAACGGACATTACCTCTTCTTTGAAGCGCCTCTTTGAGACCTCCTCTTAGGGCACTAAAATATGTCTTTGAAGAATACCAAGACCTCTAGGATGTTTCTAGGGAAGTGGAGAAGATAATTGGGCAGGGTTTGGATGAGCTTGAAGGCTCAAAGTGGTGTGAGGAAGAGATGGAGGAGGTGCCCTTTTATAAGGGAGGGGAGGGGCACCTTTGGAATAACTAAAAATATTATTTTATTATAAGGTCATATTCGGTTTTTAATAGCTCAAAATTGAGTTATTTCTAAGATAAGGTGTGGATGGGTCTAAATACTCTCAACCAATATAATTTAGACAAGTTTATGTCATTGTATTAACCTTATCTTTTAGTTTTAACTCTTTGTTAATTAGATTGACATTTAATATGTCACTTTGTATTTTTATATTATATAGTTAATAAACTTACCATATACATCCAAGCGACCCCCAAGTGGTCCCTGAATGATACACCTATCATGATAGAAGTATCTTGGACGATCCTTAGATTTTTAGGAATAAAATAACAATCAATAATATAATATTTGTTTTAAAAACTATTTTATGTCAATTTTGACACTATTCAATAGTTGATATTTGTGAAACTCATAAAAGAATTATTACTTCGACCAAAGTTAATTAAATCAATCCTAACATGTCATATTAACATAAAAAATTAATGTAATTCATAAAAAGTCTCAAATTATATTTATTTGTGTATTTATAATATCAATTATTCTCATTTTTCACTATTATGGTAATTACTGCATCATCATTGTGTCGTAAATAAATTAAATTATTTAATGTCTAAAAATTATAAATAAAATATAATTGTGTAGGAAATCTTATTATATTTCTAATGAATATTTACAATTGAATTTATTTTATGTATAACCCTATATTAAAAATGTTTTAGTAAATAAACGTTGATTTTAACTCTTTTAACTCTTCTTTGAATTAAATAATAATAAATGTCCTAATCTAATCCTAGTGGGCCTAAATGGTCATATTTTATTCCTAAGGTTGTTTTTGGTCGAATTAAACTTATCCAATATAATTGTAACATGTGTTAGGGTAATAATAATATCATTTTTAACCTTAATTACCCTATTTACTTTTAACCGTGGTAAAAAAAAGTAAAAAGTTACTATTCACCAAAAATTATTTTCATATCATTGAACCACATTTTACTTACTGACATCAACCGTGTCTCTTGGATTTTTTAAATTCCACTCACAGAAGTGGTAAAATTAGGTTTTATGAAAAATTCATTTTTTTTAACTACCACTTAGTGGTTTCACTATTCATCAAAAAATGAAAGTTTCCAGAAAAATACCAAAAATTAGGCCTAAGATATATTTGATATTATGAACTCAAAAATGATGTCTATTTTACCAAATTCAAAACATATCAGTAGCATTAATTAATTTAAAAATTAATTCTCGTCGTCAAAACAAATATCGTTTTCTTAAAAGATAATAACTATTAAAAGATTGACACTTGTTTATGTCTGGATTAAATGTGAAATTAAATCCAATGACCAAAATTGTATTAATTTGTAAAAATATATTCCAAATAAACTTTAAAACCACTAAAATTAATAATTTATCACTATTAATTATTTCGATTAAAAAGGTTGTTTTTAAATAAAATTTAATAATTTTCACTATTCATCGGAAAATGAAAGTTTTCCGAAAAGTACCAAAATTTCACCCTAAGCTAATTTTGATATTCCGAATCTACAAATGACGTCCATTTTGAAAAATAAACTTTACAAAATTTCAAAAAGTGGTTATTACTATTCATAACGGCTAGTTTTAATAATATTTTAATAGCATATCGTTGTTTAGTGAAACTCGGTGTTGCGTACTACACACGCTATCGAGGAAGGTCGCGATTGCGTGTAATGCAAGGAAAGTCAAGGATGTGTGTTGTGTAAGATCCTTTTGGTGTAGCGTACAACACAAGTCTTTAATGAAATTAAAATGAATTTTTTTCATAAAATCTCGGGGTGTTACATTCTACCCCCCTTAAAATGAATTTCACCCTCGAAATTCGTCGGGGTTATAAATGGTTTACTACTCAAAAGTTTCTTTAATAGAAACCCACATCGTAAAAAGGAATACCAAAACCAATATTTAAAAACAAAAGTATGAAACGTAACGGTTACCCAAATAAACTAATCACTGGGTTTCCACCTAGGTGAAAATATGTATATGGAAGAGAAACCTAACTATCATGTTCTGATGGAGAGTGGTAGAGAACATGGCTATGAAAAAGCCAACAATCACAAAGCTATAGATTTGTGATGATCTAAGGTACCATCTGATTCATCGGATATAAGGGAACTAGGTCAACATTTTTGGTTTTCATGATCATTTCCCTAAAGTTGATGAATTATAAGAAATACTTACATGATTTTGGTACAATCCTACTGTTGTTTGTGAGTTGAACAATTTACACATTATCCCTTAAAGAAATGAAGTTGAATTTGTTATTCGTGATGTGTTAGCAGATCATGTGATAGAATGATGGGTCATTCCATCTGTTTCAAACAAAATGTTAGAAAATGTTATCAGTCCATATTATGGTTAAATTAATCGTATATGGTTCCAAAAATGAACTTATACTTCATATATCATACCGCTTAATAAAATAAAACTAGTTTCTACTAACCAGGGACTTCTTGTAGGCCAGTGGTAGGTGATAAAGGCCAATTGCACTTCGGTTGCAGGTTCGATTCCCACAGCCTTGTCCGACGTGATGGGTTGTCGCCCGTCCTGCAGGTTGTCCTTTTTCTAAAACTATATTACTATAACATACCATCAATAATATCGAAAAAACTTCTGTCCTTAAAGAATAATAACTTATGTTCAACATAATCCATTCCAATCTTTAGGCTTATCCATAATACTACAGTCCACTCTCATAATATAGTGAAAACGATTACCAGAGATTTAATACCATCGTTGATCCCCATATATCATAAGATATGTCTTGTTGGTCACATTCTAAACATTTGAAGGCCTTAATCATGTATTCTCTTGAAAAATGAATACCCATTGAACCTTAGTGAAAACATCAATGTAGTTTATAGTTAACACTTTCCACATACCAAAATCCTCAAAATTTTATATACTCAAACCATGATATCACTTAGTCCTTATATCAATCATGAGCTCATGAATACAATCAAACATATCATTATCGTCTTATTCCTTCATTATGCGCATATCATATACTTTACAAAAATATCTGAAAAACCTTCCATGGTTACTTGTACCATTCAAAATATACTTTCAAAGACTTTTAGGAAAAACAATAGTGTAACAATCCTTAGATGATTATTTATTCCATAGTACCATTAACTATACAACATAACTCTTGATAAACATACAATCATTCCAATACCTTCTAAAACAAATGACTGAGCTTCAAAACTTCTTTCAGATCATATATCATTTGTAGTATCCTCATCATCATCCACATAAATACTACCCATATGACCATCCTGATTCTCTTCATGAGATTTTCCATTAGGGCATTGGTTTGCATAATGCCCGTACATTCCACATTTAAAACATCTAATCATTGTTGATGTCGTAGCAATACCATTATCCTTTTCCATGGTGTTGACTGAACCTTTTCCTTTGCACTTACTGGCTTTGTGTCCTTCTTTTCCACACCCAAAGCATCTTCCAGTTCCTTTGAAACAATCTCCCTGATGCCTCTTCCCACATGATTTACATGAGGGAAATTGAACTTTCTTTCACTATGATCATCATGAAACTCCATATTTCTCTTATTATCTGAGTCGGGAATCGTACCAAAGTTGAGATTGTTGATCATATTATGAGATTGCTGATTAGGCATAATAACGATGTTTGGACTTCAAGATCCTATTTCATTTGGTTTCTCATTAAGAATATCATTCCATTGTCTGTCATATCCCACATTATCGTGAATCTTCTTGTTTCCAGCCATTTTATAAAACCCAAAAAGAATAGTGTGAGAGGAAAAAATCATACTAGGGAAAAAACATAGTAAAGGGGGAGTTCCCTCAATATCTAACATCTTAGGTTAAATTCGAAGACGGTAGGTTGTACGTACACATGAACGTTGTTTTCATTTCCTCATTGAATTGAATGGAATTAATTGGATGACATACATATATATATATACATAAATACAGTATCATTATTATGTTATATATTTCATGATTACTTATTATATATACTTTATAATTATTTATTAATGGTTAATCATTGAGAATGAATCTCATCGTGTCGTGGAAACGGTATTCCGTACGTACGCGCGAGCGATGATATCATTCCCATGATCGTGAAATTTTCTTGGAGTGTCTGTATACTATTACAGAATCTATATCACTTTAAAATAATCATATATAGATATTATTTACACCATTATACCCATACAAGTAAGGTGGTGGTGGAAAATAGATTACACCACGGCGTGGAGACGGTATTCTGTATGTATGCACGCGCGGTGATTTATTTTCCCGTAGGATGGATAGATGGTGAAATAGGGTTGTTTAATTCTTATAAAAACATATTAGTATATGAGTGAAACTGATGTTATTACTTCACAATGAAACAACCTAAGAAGAATAAGTGGAAGAAGAAATAAAGGTGAAAGAATCGGTAGCGGACATTACCCCTTCTTTGAAGCGCCTCTTTGAGACCTCCTCTTAGGGCACTAAAATTGGTCTTTGAAGAAGACCAAGACCTCTAGGATGTTTCTATGGAAGTGGAGAAGATAATCTTTCAGGGTTTTTCCAAGCATGAAGGCTCAAAGTGGTGTGAGGAAGAGAGGGAGGAGGTTCCCTTTTATAAGGGAGGAGAGGGGCACCTTTGGAATAACTAAAAATATTATTTTATTATAAGGTCATATTTGGTTTTGAATAGCTCCAAATTGAGTTATTTAGAATCTAAGGTGGTTAGGGGTTGCAATAATCTCATCAAATATAATTTTGACAAGTTTAGGTCATTATATTAACCTTATCTTTTAGTTTTAACTCTTAGTTAATTAGATTGACATTTACCATGTCACTTTGTATTTTTATATTATATAGTTAATAAACTTACCATATACTTCCAAGAGACCCCCAAGTGGTCCATTAATGATACACCTATCATGCTATAAGTATCTTGGCCGAACCATAGATTTGTATGAATAAAATAACAATCAATAATATAATATTTGTTTTAAAAACTATTTTATGTCAATTTTGACACTATTCAAAAGTTGATTTTTGTGAAACTCATAACAGAATGATTACTTCGACCAAAGTTAATTAACGCAATCCTAACATGTCATATTAACCTATAAAATTATTTTAATTCATAAAAAGCCTCAAATTATATTTATTTGGGTATTTATAATATCAATTATTCTAATTTTTCACTATTACGGTAATTACTGCATCATCATTGTGTCGTAAATAAATTAAACTATTTAATTTATAAAAATTATAAATAAAATATAATTATATAGGAAATCCTATTATCTTTCTAATTAATATTTACAATTGAATTTATCTTATGTATAACCCTATTTTTAAAATGTTTTAGTAAATAAACTTTGATTTTAACTCTTTTAACTCTTCTTTGAATTAAATAATAATAAATGTCCTAATCTAATCCAAGTGGGCCTAAATGGTCATATTTTATTCCTAAGGTTGTTTTTGGTTGAATTACACTTATCCAATAGAATTAGGACATGTGTTAGGGTAATAATAATATCATTTTTACCCTTAATTACCCTATTTACTTTTAACCGTGGTAAAAAAAGTAAAAAGTTACTATTCACCAAAAATTATTTTCATCTCATTAAACCACATTTTACTTACTGACATCAACCGTGTCTCTCGGATTTTTGAAATTCCACTCACAGAAGAGGTAAAATTATGTTTTATGAAAAACTCATTTTTTTAACTACCACTTAGTGGTTTCACTATTCATCAAAAAATGAAAGTTTCCAGAAAAACACCAAAAATTAGGCCTAAGATATATTTGATATTATGAAATCAAAAATGATGTCTATTTTACCGAATTCAAAACATATCAGTAGCATTAATTAATTTAAAAATTATTTCCCGTCGTCAAAACAAAGAGCGTTTTCTTAAAAGATAATAACTATCAAAAGATTGACACTTGTTTATGTTTGGTTTAAATGTGAAATTACATCCAATGACCAAAATTGTATTAAATTGTAAAAATATATTCTAAATATACTTTAAAACCCCTAAAATTATTAATTTATCACTATTAATTATTTCTATTACAAAGGTTGTCTATAATTAAAATTTAGTAATTTTCACTATTCATCAGAAAATGAAAGTTATTCGAAAAGTACCAAAATTTCACCCTAAGATAATTTTGGTATTCAGAATCTAAAAATGAAGTCCATTTTGAAAAATTAAATTTACAAAATTTCAAAAAGTGGTTATTACTATTCATAACGGCTAGTTTTAATAATATTTTAATAGCATATCATTGTTTAGTGAAACTCGGTATTGCGTACTACACAGGCTATCGAGAAAGGTCGTGATTGCATGTAATGTAAGGCAAGTCAAGGATGCATGTTGTGTAAGATCCTTTTGGTGTAACGTACAACACAACACATTAATGAAATTAAAAAGAATATTTTTCATAAAATCTCGGGGTGTTACAATATGGATATTATTAATAATTATATTGTAATTATTAAATAAAAAGGTTTGATAAAAATATCCTACATTGAAGGCATTATGCTAAGACATTTAATTTTCATTGAGATGAAAATAAAGACATCTTTCGAAATTTTCAAGTAATAAAAAAAGTACCAAATTATTTAGAATCGTATAACCAATCTACACATCTAGTGTCTATATAATATTTTTCCTCATTAGTAACATTATTAGGTCTAATTCATACACCCTATGAGTATAGTATAATTTTATATCATTTCTTAAGTAATGTCTTTTGGAAAATAAGGTGTTTGTAAATATAATGTGGGGAATGAAATATCAATTTAGGGTCTATCATTATTTGAATTAAACAATCATCAATAATATAAATAATTTTCCCAATTTTCATAAAACATATAACATGATCATTAACCAGACAATGGAATATGGTGGATGGATAAATAATAAAAAATTAACATTCCCATAATCATCTATATTTGAATATTCACATATGTAATGCTTAATCTGATTCGTATGAAAATATAATAAAAATTATTCAAGGTGAACACCATCCAATATGAGTTATTTTAAAATGATATTTTCACACCATATAAGAAAATGGGAATACAACTAATTCAATTCTTGAATAACCTTACCGTAATCCATCAAGATAAAAAGGTGGATAATTTTAAAATAAAATAACCCAAGAATTGGAGAAACTTTTTTCCATGTTTTTTTGGGAAATCAAGTAATATATCAATTAAATAATTATAAAATTACACTTAATATAATCAAGGTGATAATATATCAAACTTATATGAAATAATGTTCAGAGAATAATAATAAGTACATGAATGAAAATTGATTTACAAAATAACTCTTACTACAGGGGAATCAGTTGCAAAAAATCATAATTAAATAAGAAAATATGATATTTCTAGTAAATCAAATGAAATAAAAATATTATGAAAAATATATATATATTCAATTTTTATGAAAAATATAATAAAAATAGGGTATAGAAAATGTATTACATATCAATGAATCAAAAGTGAGACCAATAAAATCATAACAACAATATAAACATTCAATCAAACCCAATTATAATTGCTGCATATTAATTTGACATAAAATTTCATAATTAAATGAAAATTCATGATATGATATATAAAATAGATTTTATATAAACTATATAAATTAAAGTAAGATTACAATAAAATTCTTTTGACCAATAGAAGAATTTTAGTGAAATGATACGGTATCTCTTTTCCTCTCTTCAAAAAATTAACATTAACATACTGTATTAGAAACATACAAACATTAATAACACAATTCAAGACCTTACTCACATAAATTATCATTTAATATATATATATATATATATAGTCATTTTTTACATGAATTCATCTAAATCATTAAATCAATTATTTATTGTCTTTAGTTTTTTTACTAGTTTCGTAATAACGATTAGTTATTAACTCTTCTCCAATATTTAGCTATTACTCGGCCATTAAGGTTATTAATAAAAATTAAAATTATTTATCTAATAAGTTTAAATTTTCATTCATATAACACCCCATGATTTTACAAAAAGTCACTTTTTACATTTATCCTTTATGATATATTATGTTTTATGCACCAATGACGTCCTTCAGTATCTTGATTTACAAGAAAGACCTTGTATTACATATACATATTTTAAAAAAATAATATAAGAATATATAAACTATAGATTAAACTAGAATTTCTGAATAGTATTAATAAACATATGAAATTATATAGTTTAAAATTACAAATGATTAATTTACTCGATCCAAATAATATGAAATATAAATATAATTCCATTTAATGTAATGGATATGTTTTACAAAAAAAACATTTTAAATGCAAATAGGTGTCTTTATAAAATTTAATAAATCACTATTTTTAATTTTATTAATTATATATATATATATATATATATATTATATTAAATAAAATAATTTTATATACATCTAATAGATTTTGTTGGCTTAAGATATGTGCAAACCCAATCCTACGCAAAAAAACCAATATTTTATAAAAAAGGAAATTCGACCATAATTTTATGGTTCGCCTATTTTGAATCTAAATATTGGAAATTATATATATTTTATTATTCAGAATAATCCTTATTTTTTAATTTAAAATATCAAAATTAGATTATGGTGAATTTTTTTTTATTTTTCTGAGAATATTTGATTGTTGATGTATGGTAAAAAATAATACATTGTAGTTAAAACATACTTTTGATTTAAAATACTATTATACTTTAAATAAATTTCTAAAATAAAATTAGATAAATAATAAATTCAATAATCACAATTAGGTCATTGTAATAAATTTTTCATAGAAATTTGATATAAATTCTAATTGATATTTTGAACATTTTCTTTTACCTTCTTTCTCGCAACATTTGGGAATTAGTGTTAAAAACAATTTAGACACTTATATGAATTGAATTTGAAAAAATGGAAAAAGGATGAAATAAATATGATATTTTGAGTCTAAAAAGATCAATATAATGTTTTGTATTTCAGGAAGATAACGTTAGAAAATATTAATTTAACACAAGTAACTGTAAATCGGGTAATTAAAGGTAAAATAATATTATAATTTACCATAAAACATATTGTTATTTTTATATATGAGTTTGTATTTACCAAAATAATAATTGAGAAAAAAATTAAAAATTTTATTCCAATTGGATTAGAATATATAATTTCTTATATTTTATTTAAAAATAAGTCAAAAATTTCATACTCATATTTTTAAACACTCTATCATTTTTAATGTAGTTAAATACAAAATATAAATTATACTATAAATATTAATTTTAAATCTTATAAATATATCTTCATCCAGAGTATTTAATATTTATTTTTTAGAATAAATAATTTTATTAAAGGCTTTCATAATGATCATAAATTAATTGTTTAATCTATAATAAGTACCAAATAAATGATATTGAAAATATTAGAATAAATATATCATGATGTAATTAACAAAATTTAAATAAACCTTATTGATTCGATTTTTAATATATGGATATATTATAGTTTTTATAGAAGTTATCATGATTATATGATAATATTTTAAAAACAGATAATGAATTTTATCAAAATTTACATTATTGATACTTTAAAATAATTAATAATTTATTAAATGGTATAAATTTTTAAAAAAATATGATATTCAGGAAAATAACTATAATAAAGTTACACATGTCATAAATGATCTATGTAGAGATCTTTTTTATTTAATAGTAACTATGTTAATCCTAAAATATATAAAGGCAAGTTGTCAGCATAAGAGTTATCGAGTTTAATTAAGGGTTAAAGAAAAAAAGACAAGTTTAACATATTTATCATAAAATTCCTAAAAAAGATTTTTTGAGAGTATTTTTAATATTTATCCTCTAATCATATAAATAATTCACTTTTTGTCTATTTAGAAATTGATAATTAATTTGTAATAATTTAATATTTAAAATATTTCGGAAAGTGCCCCTCATAATTATTGTAAAAGGAATCCTCATCCCTCACTTACTCACACCACAATGAGTATTGTAGAAACAAAAAATCATACCCATTTATACACCATCAATTCATGTATATGTTCTTGAGGTCCTAGTAATCCATTAATACCACCCATCATTTCCCTCAGAGGACATCAAAAGGATGTCCACTGAAGAAGTTGTAATTTTTATACCAAATAATTTAAGTTCATTTCTTCTTATACTTAAACTTCCTTTATTTCACCCTTAATAAATCAATAAATCCAAATTACCTACATAAATATATTGTATTATGATAATATAGAATACAGTTTTCTACTTTTATCAATCCCTCAAAAAATAAATTTAGCAAGTGTGAGTACGTACGGCCTACCATCTCCACACTATAGTATCATATATTTTTCATCCCTACATTATTTTGAAGTGTATAATTATGTATATAATAGTTTTAAATAAAAAATATTAAAAGACATTGGTTATGTATTCTTAATATAAAATACAATTATTTACACTTTTACAATTAAGGGAATGATACAATCGCTCGTGCGTACGCACGACCTACCCTCTCCAAGATACAATGTGATTCATTTTCCTTGTTACACATTCAAGAATTATTATATATATATATAATGAGTAAATATAATATCTATTAACATAATATCATTATTGGTATGTTTGATCAATATTCTAATCAAAATAATAGAGATATTCATAATTAAGGATTCATAGGAAAATAAACCTGCTAACAACCAAAACAAGGGTAATAACGAAATATTATTAAACAATTGGTGATACAATAATATAAGAGGATCATATATAGTATTATATATATTATTATTTTTTTATAAGTGAAATAAATTATTAAATCCATTATATAAGAAGTTAAGAGACTTAACCAATTGAAGACGCATGTCAGGGGACTTTGCCTCAATATCCTTTCATTGAGGTACAGTTCTATGTTATACACTAACCATATTTTGTGTTGTGTGTTTACAACCCCTTTTAATTATCATATAATTTATTAATTAATTATCACGTTATTTAATGTTTTTATAATTATTATTCATTAATTGGGATTATAACTTATATGTTCAATGTTGTATATGACGCTATGTCTGTTTAATGAATTAATAATTTCTAAATTTCAATAATATTGATATTATCATACATATTTAGTTATATTGATTTAAATGGACTATAAATGATATTTATGTCTACATTTAATTTCATTCATCTTTTTCAAAATTAATAATTTAGGGTTTTATGTAAGGGGTAAGATAACTAAATCAACATTTTAAAATGTTTTTTTTATTCTTATAAATAATTATCATTCATGTTATTGTTTTCAAAATGGGGATTAGGAATTTATTTATAACTACATGAATATTTAAAAGTGTTAATTGAAAAATTTCTTCTCTAATATTTTAAATTGATATTGGACGCTTTGAAATTATTATTTTTAAATGTTTTCTTATAATAAATAACTGGATTTTGAATAGATGATTTCATAGTACAATGGGTATTTTTCTCAACAAATTTTTAATGATTTTCTTAAAGTATTTTCATAAATTCCAACATCCATTTTTGAATACTTTTCTTAGTTTAAGTTGATATCTTATGATATCATCTACAATATTTCATTGAATTGTGTTTGATTTATTTTGAATTTGTATTTTATATTTTCTTTCCATTCATATATTATTGATAATGTATTTAGAATTCATATCAATTTTTTTCAATATGAATTTTTGTTTTCCAAATTTTCAAATGAGGAATGAATTTTCCATAGTATGTGATGATTGTGACCCGCTACATCCCCTCGATGCGTCGGTATGTTTGATGTGACAATATAGACTTGGTATTGGTTATTGTCATTCTCTTTTATGTATGGTGTCTTGGTTCAAGCCTTGAAGATATTTTTATGTTGTCTTTAATTATGAATTCCCTGATTATGGGATTAGTTATTGATATTCCATATGAAAATTAGATTAGTAGAATATCCATTGTTATGTTTTAGTGATTATGTGATTGTTTTATATAGTATATTTATTCCTTCCATATTATTGTGAAGACTACGTTTGAATGAAATTAGTTTTAGTTATACACCTTTCCTTAATGTATATTCTTATTATTTATAATAGAATCCATTTTACACATACCCCTAATGAGAATTTGATATCACCCATTTCTTATGTTTTATTCTTCAAAGAATTCCATGATGAGTATAACGATAGATATTCAGGTCTAATCTATGAGAGTAATAACGTTATCAATGTTTTTCTATGTTGTATTGAATTCTTTAACGTGTGATGTGGGGTTCTTGAATGTAATATATTTTTCAATAATAATAAACCAATCAATACTTTTGTATTCATCACGTAAATCTATGATGATGTATTAAAGTAACGCATGAACTCTAGGATTAAAGAGTCTGGTTCATTATTGTTGGTATCAAAAAACTTTTGGCTGCAACCATGGATAATATATTCAAAAAACATAGATTATGGAACATTACCCTGAGGTAGATGTCAAGGATATGTATTGAAGATAATCCCAATTAATCCATGTTTATAATTATTATAAAACATCCAAATAAATTATATAATTAATTTTATGTATTTATATAATTTTAAGATTAGATATTATGATCTAACATACTGTAAATAGAAGCTAGTAGAAGGGATGTGAACCTCACTGATATATGTGATCCAAAATGTAATAAGGATTATATCATTCATGGTCTTGAATAAATAATTCATAGGTAAATAGTCACCCAATAATTTTCATCATATGAATAAATAGTATAATGTGATAAAGGAATATATAAATATTACTCAATGTATTATGTATTCGGATTGGAGAATGGGAATAAAAGTATATGTGAGAAAAATTTGGATAAAATGAAGAAAGGAATTATGTTTTTTCCCACATTTTATTGTAATAATAATCACCGTGGTACTCACAAAAAATGAATTGTATATTGTTTTATGTTTGGAAAAAGTCCAACTAGTTCTAGATTGAAAATATTAGAAAAATGTTTCTAATATACAATTATTAACATTTAATGAGATATGGAAATACCCAAATGAATGTCTCATGTATCAATGTATTATACCCAACAATATCCTAGGGGATAATGTCCATGATTATACTAAAACTACAAATATGTAAGATGGATTTATGCTCGTACGTTTGGATTTAATAATTATTTTTTTTGAGAATCTTATTGATGATGTAATGCTTATAAGAATTATAGAATATATGATGACTGTACAAGAGTACATTTTTCATTTAGGATTTCAGATCATATACTGAATGGTACCAAGAAAGTTTATTCATTATAAAGTTAATAATTTTTAAAAACACATATTTGATGGAAATAAGAACATTAATATTTTAAATATTATTAGATAAGATTTTCAGAATAATGAGATGATTGATTTGGACAATGTTAATTGGATAGTACTGAATGCATTGGAAATGGTTAATGGTTTATTAAAAAAATTATTATATAATAAATGAAGGGGTTTAAGTTTTTTTTTATTTATGGAGTATAAAAAATAATAATTGTTTCATTTATGGAATAAGGAAACATTAATATTTTCAATACATTTTTATTTTAGTTAATTTTATTAACGTGTCTCAAGAGAATACATGATTATGGTATTCACATGTTCCAAATGTAAAAGAAAAGATATTCTTCTTGTGTGAGTTAATATTTTACACAATTTTAATATATATATATATATATAACTGTTTAAATTATACTTATTCGTTAATTTGAGAATATTTACAACAAATTTGGTTCAATTGTGTGTTTTGATCTAGAATTCAAAAATTGGTTAATTCTGGAATTTTGAATGATTTTTATCAAAAGCATATTTTTTTCATAAAATATAATTTACAATTCCAAATTGATTGCTTTTTTCATAAAATTATTTTATATATTTCCTTCCAAATTTTCTTTAATGAAGAAATTTGATTCAAAAAACATGAGGCTGAAAAAGTCAATCAATTTAAAATATTGTTCGGGTGGACATGGTGGACCCCACCACCATAAATGAAACATAAATCCGGATAAAGACGTCCAATTGAGGATACTGTGATTGTATTTGAATGATGACACATATCTGAATTTATCAAATGAGATGTATGGATTTTTTTCACTCATTATGGGTTCTATTGGACGTTATACATTGAAGGAGGAATTCTTCAATTTCATTCCATAAATAGTTATCCGCCTTATTTATTCTATTACATCCTCTAGACACATCCAATAAATATTAATTTTTTAGGAACAATGGAAAATATATTTTTGAATTACATCCAAGAATAAACATGTCCCAAAAATATCAAATTTTATTGGGTAACCTGTGCAATTTATTCAATCAGTATTCTGTAACTAAGATTTCACCCGTCGAAGACCAATTATGACCCTAAAATCATTAATTGACCATTATAAAACCATGATATTACATACCTAAATATAAATATGATTTCAAAGGTGGATTTAAAGGGATATAATTTGGAGAGGGTGGCTCATATAACTACCATGGAAAATGATTTTGTTCATTTATTTTTCTTTTTATTTTGTTTTCCTGAGTAACTCATTCATATTATTCTTAATGTGATTTGATTTTCTTTATCCATGTATTTTTATCATCAAATGTAAATATCAATATTTATCTCTTACATTTTCCACTATTATGTATATTAACATTGAAATGTATTGTTAATAAATTGAGGTTGGGCCCTAGTGGAGGTTTCAGAGCATTCTTTATTATTGAGCATTTATTAAAAAATGTTTTAAATCTATTTTTGGTGGAGGAGGAATATTTCCAGGGTTTGGGGGGTCCCCCCCCCCCCATTGTTTTATTTTCAATTCCATATATTTTAATTGATTAATTATTTTACAACTTCTCTTGGTAAAACCCTTAACACAATAGAGTTGGGGTTTCCTGAAGGGATGAAACAACATACAAAGGAGTTGGGTCTTATAGAAATTCCCTTCTCAATTGATGTATTATCCTATTTAACTGTTGAAAGTGGTTTAGTTTGGTGCACCAAAATAATTATTATATTAGACACTCAATAAACCCAATGAATGTAAATTGTTAATGTTTTTTTATCAAATTAATTATCAAATTGAATTTAAGTAACAAATAAATAATGAATGAACCCACGTTATCAATCCCAGGACCAAAGCCATTTTTTGTAATATGCATTTTTTCTGCATCTTCATTTCTATTTTCAATCTGCAGGAAATTATTTTTTATTCATGTTTTCAAACACCCCAAAAATGGTTTTTAAAAATAATATCATAACCAAAAATAATTAGAGTAAGTGAAATAGATTCATTGATTTAACTGATTGCTCCACTCCTCAAGTTATATTACCCTCTTCATCCTCTGTACTATGTTATTTATATAAAATTTCTTTTTCCACAACCTATGACAGATGAATTTCACTTCTTGGTGTGGAAAGATTAACTATATGCTAATTTTGGAAAATCTAACCATTTATAAAATGGTATATGTTGATATTTGGAAGTGGTTTTATAGGTTAATGTATTTGTCACCCAATAATACAACTTGTTCTGTGAAATGATGTCAAATGGTTCATGGCATAACCAAAAAATGATAATGTGTTTATAGAAGCATATAAAGAAATTATTTTTTCCTTACATTCATATAGATTGAATAACTTTTCAACTCTTGGTAAAGGATATAAAGAAAAAAATTAATTTTTATAAAATTGGTGGTATTTTATATCATCATATAATCAGGGATCTGAGGCCCTCAAATTTCCTTTGGTCAATGAATCGTTTTTTATTAATATCCTCAATTAGTCCCTATAAATATTTATGATTTTTATCCATATATGTATCTCTACTTTACACTAATTTTATCCTGTTCGAAAGCCTGTTTTTGTGGTGACTTCTCATTTACTATTCCCTATTATTAAGATGATAATTTGTTCACCCTATTTATTATGTGGGTTTTCCACAATATAATTTTCCTGTATAAAACTTCTATTTTCAATGTGAAATTCCAAATTGAGATGATGAAATTCATTGAATGAGGGAATAATGTAATAAAAAAATTAAGTATGTCACTATTTTCATTTAACCTTATTTATAGCATACATTGCACGGTAGAATGACTTCCTTAAATATCATGTGATACACGCGAGACCATGTTTTACCAAACAAGAGTATTAAACTATATAATATTATGTGATATAACATAGCCATTAAACATAAGGTTATGAATAGTATTAATGAAATTATAAAAATATATGGTTTATAGAAATATAATATGGGTTAATTATTTACCAAATAATTGAAATAAAAAATAGTCAAATTAAATGATAGGAAATGATTTGCTAAAAATAATATACTTGAGAAAAAATATACTTATAAAATAATACAATCGCTCTTGTTGGATTATATTAATGGAATATGTATAATATATATTATATCAAATATTATCGATACTCATCCAATATAGATTATAGGCATAATATATGGAAATCCTTATTCTATGCATAGAAACCTAATTTTTTTCCAAAAGGTAATTTTAAAACCATTTAATGTAAAACCAACATTAAATTTTTTTGGAAGTTATATAAATTTTACATTTTAAAATAAAAATCATTTTTTAATTTGAAATATAAAAATGAACTCTGGGTGAATTTTTTGTATTTATATTCAATGATCTATTTTTTATTAATATTGAAAAATAAAGCACTGTAGTTATAAATTTTTTCTCTGTTTAAATAATTATAATAATTTAAATTGATTTTAATTGTCAAACTGGATAAATATAACATTTATTAATATAATTTTCTTCATTGTAATTATTATATTATTGAACTTGTATATAAAAGCATATTGAGCTTATGAACGTTTTCTTTTACCTGCCTTCTTACTACATCTGTGGGTTAGAGTGAAACCTAATTTTGCATCTTCTCTAAATTGAATTTGGAAAAAAGTAAATACATTGTTGTAAGAAGATCTCTATTTAGACTCTAATGTGGTTAAGTTAAATTTTTTTAATGTAATTAATATTAACTTTAGTAAATATTTATTTACGACTGTTATGGGTAAATCCTGTAATTAAATGTTAAAATAATAATTTAATATTATAAATTACTCTAAAACATGTCCTAATTTCATTGGATAGTTGGTTTTTTACCATAAAAAATCATTATTAGAAATTATAACCTTTTCGAGACACATGGTTATGAATTAGACAGTTATTATATTCTATTTAAAGATAATTAAAATATTTCATACTCATAATTTTAATAACTCTGTCGTTTTTAATTTAGGATTATAAAAAAGAAAAATTACCAAATAAATATTCATTTTAAATATACTAAATTTATATTGACCTAGATAATTTATATTTAAATTTTATGGAATAAATAATATAGTTAGAGGACTGAATAATGGAAATGCAATAGTTTTTTAAATAATATAAATAGTAAATAAAGGATATTGATGATTTTAAAATAAATATAATTTTAAATAATTAATAAAATAAAGTAATTTAATTGATACATTTGACATATTATAGAGATTTTATAAAAAAAATCAATGTTATCATGTCAATATAATATTTAAAAAAACAAATATTGAATAGTATTATAATTTTCATTAATGATACTTTAAAATAAATAATATTTTTTGAAATTATATAAACTTCATAAAAATATAACATTCATCTCAAAAACTATTTATAGTTAAAATGTAATAATTCATCCATTTAACGATATTTTACCATTATATAGTAAATATATGAACCTGAAAGTGTAAAAATCAATGTCCTCGCTGTAAGAGTTAAAGGGTTTGACTAAATGTTAGTGCCAAAATATAAGGTAAATATTGTGTCCTAAACATTACTAAAAAACATTTTCTGATATAATTTAAACCCATAATCATGTTATATTCTAAATAAATAACTTTATATCATTTTTAAATTGATAATTAATTTATATAAATTTAATATTTTAAGGATCTCCAAATATATCCATCTCCTCAATTATAAAAGTGTGCCTCCTCGCTCACGTAATCCCAAAATATAATGACATATAATTAGACCAACCCATGGCCATTTATCTTATATAAATTCATTGATAAATTTCTAACATATTGGTATTCCAAAAAAACCACCCCTATTATCCTGAATTGAATATTCGAAGGAAGTACATCGAAAAAGAGGTAAATTATTTACCAACTCATTTAAGATGATTTCCTCTTATACATAATCTTACATTGTTTTTCCATTATAATGTAATAATTTAAGTATCAAATATATAAATATATATTATTATGACAAATGAATTACTATTGTACACCTTCTATCAATCCTACAGAAAATAAAATCATCACGTGTGAGTACGTACGACCTACTGTCTCCCCACAGTGGTTTAATATTTTGTTCATCGCCGCATTTTTTGATGGGAGTAATTATGGATATAATATATATATATATATCTAATAAATATTAGCTGACATTGATTATAAATAATTAATATACCATCAAATTATTTACTATTTTTACCATTAGCAGAATTATATTTCTCTTGTGCATACCTATGTTTGATCATCTCCACGATACGATGAGATTGATTTCCCAAGTTAAGCATCAGTAATGATTATAAAAGATATATATGACAAGTAAATATAGTATATTTGAACTTAATATCATTCTATATATGTTTTGTTTCTATCCTAATCAAATCCAAAGGGACATTCTTGACACTGAATTTATAGAAACATAAAGAAAATAACACCCATAACTAGGGTAATAATGAAATACTATTAGCAAATAGTTGATAAATTAATATAAGATGATCATATATGGTATTATAAATATCATTATGGTTATTATATTATTTAATAACAATATTTAAATAATTATTCAAGAGTTTAAAATAAATTTACCCATAATGTAATACAAGGTAAGTTTCTTCATCTCAACCTCCTTCCATTGAGGCGTAACATGATGTTATACACCAACCGTATTTTATATCACGATTATACACCGTATTTTACTTAATATATAATTAATTAATTTATTATCAAATTATTTAACTTTTTGATAAATAGTTTCCTTTCATGGGTTTTATAATTTTAATGTTCAATGTGGTATGAAATGTTTAGATTGTTTAAATATTTAATCCATTCCACATTTCAATATTCTAGATATTATCTTTTATATTTATTTATATGGATATAAAAGGATTATAACGTAATTGTTTTCCAATATTTATTTTTATTAAAATATATTCAAAAAGAATATTTTTATGGTTTTATGTATGGGACCCATTTAATGAAACATTGTTTTATGTTTTTTAATAATTTATTATTCTAAAACATTCTCATTATTTTCCATGTCTTCAAAATAGATTTTATGTATTTATTTATAAGTACATGAATGAATTAAAATGTTATTTTTATATGTTTCATAAAATATTTAAATGTGGAATGGGAAATATCAATTTAAAAATCTTTTTTTAAATGTCTTCTTTTATAAATTCCGGGATTTTGAATAAATATATTCAATGTAACATTTTATATTCTCAAAAAATTTCTAAATATGTTATTAGACTATTTTCATCTATGTCAATATAATTTGTTGAATCTTATGATTATTTGAGGTTGATATCTTATGATAACATTTACCATATTCTGTGGAATTTTTTATGATCCAGTTTGATTGTGGATGTTCTATTTTGACACCATTTACAAATTATGGTTCAAGTATTCACAATTTTAATGATAGTTTTTCAATAGTAATGTTTATGCTTAACCCTTTTCTTATAAGGAATTCAATAGGATTATTATGTTATATCAGGGGACCACTTCAACCCCTATATGCATAAGTAGGTCAATTGAGACAAACTGTTTTGGAAATCGGATGCTATATTACTCATTTATTAATGGTGTCTTTTCCAGATCCAGGATGGTATGTTTTTTATGTCCATAATTATGCATTACCTCATAATGATATAAAATATAGACATTCAATGTGATTATTTGACAAGTATAAAATCAATGACTATGTTTTCTAGCTGATGTGATTGTTTTATATAGTATTATTTATTCTATATATAATACGCTCAATTCTGTGTTTGAATGGATTGTGTTTTAGTTATACACCCTTCCTTATTGTTTATACATATTATTCATAATTGAATACATAAAACTATAAACTTTACTAGGAATATATCATTACCTCATTATTATTTTTTATTTTTTTGAGGATGAACTGGTGTTTATTATGAATGATATGCTTTTTTCAAAGAATAATTACTTTCTAAAAGGGGTTTCTATGTTGTATTTTATGTTTTAATGTTTAATGTATGCTTCACATATGTGATCTATTTTCCCAGACTGCTAAAATGATAGGGCCATTTGGATTAGATAATTTTATCAAGGGAAATGTAATAATTTATATAACATTATCTAGGATACTTGGTTAAGGTTTATTAGAATTTATATGTAGTTTAGTATTTATCCTTCAAGATAAAATCCATAACAATCATGTTTTTGTTATTATTGTTAATCAAAGGGAGTGTTTTAATTTTTGAATTAAATTTTTATATAACCTTACCTGAACACAAAAACATTATCTACATATTTTAGTCATATTATAAAATTTAATTTGTTCTCAAGTCCATCCCTGACATAAATATATATTACTATTCCAGTATAAGGTTAGACTGACCTAAATATGAACCAAAAAGGCCCATTGATGATTATGAGATGGTTTAGTAACAATATCATTATTAAATAAGGTTAATAAACATATTTAGTGTTTAATTTTTTTGAATGTTATAATAAGAGGTAATTAATAGTTGAATTAATGGGTACGAAAATATTTTACAATTTCAATAAATATTTATCATCTTAGTATACATATTTTAAAATCAATAAATTAAAAATCATAATTTATTGATCGAATATTTATAAGGTTCTTTATTTTTTAATACCAAAAACATAATGATATCATAAAATTCATATTGTCCATTAATTAATATCCTTATATCTTTCCTAGTTATGTGGTAATGGAAAATAAAATATTTTTGAATCATGGACGAAGAAGACCTCACATTGCCTTAAGAAGGGATAATTTTTCTAAATAAATGATGTATATGAGTAAACTTGACAATAAACAACATATATTATTGTTAATATATATAAATTATACTAATATAACAATATTAGTATCATTACAATAAATTTGAAAGGTGAAATTGGTGAAGGAAAACTATGTATTTGTTAAAACTCATTTTGGGGAAATGAATTTTCATGGGAAGTATATTTGAAAATAAAGTCATTATGATTAAAAAATGGTGGTTAGTAGAGTTTTTATGTTATACAAGGTTATTCAAAAGAATTGATGGTATATTTTCATAGTGTAAATATAAATAATTTTGGTGAGGTGCTGAATTTTTTTCCTATTTATAAGGGAATGAAATTATGTTTTTGAGAGTGACCCACAAACGTTCAAAAATATAAGGTAGCTATTCAAGATTAAAAGGATAAAAATTTCACCTAAGAGGAGAGAAAAAATGGATTGGGTTGAAAATACAGAAATTCATTCATTTTTTTTAAAAGATTGTTTTAGAGAAATAATATATTTACTTTTTATAAAGACACATACTTTTCATACATTGTTATTACATCAAGATTGAAACACACTTATTACAACATATAACAAAACTGTAGTGTCTTTAGAAACTGGGAAACATAAACAACTGGTTCATAAAGCATCTATATTGTCTCCCATTTATTTCATCATATCTAGAATCCCTTTTTGGCATTTCCTACTTAATACCCTTATTCCTGACCTGGGGAAAAGAAAACATACAAAAGGGTGAGCTCAAATGCTCAGTAAGGGTAAACAAAAGAAATATCAATCACATTATATTCATAAGAACATAACATTCTAGAAATCTTTTCCTGTAAAAGAGATCATAATTTCATAACATGGGATAAATCATAGTACTGAAATGTAATCATAACATGAAACTTTGTGTCATACACACATAATCATAGAGAATCATTTTATAGTAGTGAAGACTCATTTCCAATACTATCTTAGCGGACAAATTCCATTTCTGAACCGAGTTCACTCCTCATTTTAGTCCTGTATCACTTAACCGGATTAACCTGTCGTTCCAGCCATGTATATCTCATGAGATATAAATCTTTACCCAATGCATTAGAGGAGGAAATAGGTCCCACCAATATCATAATATTCCGATTATTATGTGTGCCACAAGATCGTAAATCATACATCATAGCATAACCCATGTAATAAAAATGGGATTCTTAAACGTCATTCCACCATAACATAATCCATATAAGATAAAAGGACATCATTAAAATAAATCCATCTTAACATAATACAATCAATATAAATATAGTGATAGAAATAGAACCCCATATTATCTTATATGGAATACAATTTTGATAAAATGCTTGAACTCCATTCTTGGGGAAAATATCCTTTCTACTTAAAAAACATTTTTTCCTTTCTTAACATGGCATACAATTTTTATACTAAATGAAGTTGATTAATAATAAACATGAAAACTTGTAAAGTAAGATTCATTGAAATAATTTTCTATGAAATCACAATAATCCATTCATGTAGTATAAGTTAAAAAAACATTCTTTTCGTACTTTGGCCGGAAAAGTTAAAAAGTACCTCGTACTAAAAACGACAAAATATTCCTTTCATATCTTTTACTAAAAAATCACCAATGGGTAAAATTTGATTTAAAAAATTGTAGGAGTATAGAAATAATATTACATATTTCGGATACAAGGATGTGGATGATAAATTTTCCCCAGTAAATTTTAAAGTATAAACAATCTCGGATAAAATTGAGATTGCGAGATTTTCCCTTACCTTAGGTCTGATTTACTTTTTACATGTCTGAACCTCCTGTATAATGTTTCAGATAATGTTATTTACTTATTCCATAATTTTACTCATTGTTATGATATCATATATGGTCATATTCTTAGCTTCTTATTAGTAATATTTCATTGTTACTTGTTATTCGGGTGTTTATTGCTTTTTGTTCTTATGCGTGTTTTGTCGAATAAATTATTCTTCTTATTATAGGTTATAGATACCTCATTTCCAGAATGGTATTAGTTTAATATATATCATATTTATTCATTCAATTAATTTATATAATCATTATGTAATGAAGATCATGTAGAACGAGTAGCATCACATCGTGGTGACGGTAGGCCGTATGTACGCACGAGCAATGATATCGTTCCCATGATCATGGAATTGTATTGAAGTGGATGTATACTATTTTATAATCAATATCACTTTAAAATAATCATATATATATATTATTTAGACCATTATACCCATCCAGATAAGGTGGTGGTCGAAAAGAGATTAAACCATGGCGTGGAGACGATATTCCGTACGTACGCACACGAGTTGATTTCGTTTTCCGTAGGATAGATAAAAGGTGAAATAGGGTTGTTTCATATTTATAATAACATATAAGTATATGAGTGATACGGATGTTGTTACTTCATAATGAAAAATCTAAAGAAGAGGCAGTAGAAGAAGAAATAAATTTGAAACAATCAGTAATAGACATTACCTCTTCTTTGAAGCGACTCTTCTTAACCTCCTCTTAGAGAACTAAGGGTGGTCTTTAAAGAAGACCAAGACCTATAGGATGTTTCTAGGGAAGTGGAGAAGAGAACATGGCAGGGGTTGTCCGAGATTGAAGGCTCAAAGTTGTGTGAGGAGGAGAGGGAGGAGGTTCCCTTTTATAAGGGAGGAGAGGGGCACCTTAAGAAAAACTTAACATATTATTTTATTATAAAGTTATATTCAGTTTTTAAAAGATCCGAATTGATTTATTTCGAAGATAAGGTGGGGATGGGTCTAAATCCTCTCAACCAAAATATTTTAGACAAGTTTACATTACAATTTTAGCCTTATCATTTATATTTGACTCTAAGTTAAATAATATACCTTTTACCTTGTCTTCTGGTTTTCTTACACTATATGGTTAATAAACATACTATAACAAGCCAAACGAACCCCAAGTTGTTAATTATTAATATATATAACCTTATCTAAGTCATTTGTCTGAATGTTATATTTTGAGGAATAAAATAACAATTAATAATGTAATATTTTTTTAAAAAAGTATTTTATGTCAATTTTGACACTATTTGGTAATTGATTTCATTGAAAATCATAAGAACATTATTAGTTCAAAAAAAGTTAACTAAATCAATACTAATATGTCATATGAACATATAAAATTATTTTAATTCTTAAAAAGTCTCAAATTACATTTATTTGGGTATTTATAATCTCAATTATGTTAATATTGCCTTAATAATGTAATTATTGCATCATCATTGTGTCATAAATAAATTAGAAAATTTAATGTCTAAAAATTATAAATAAAATTAAATTACGTAGGAAATATTTTTATCTTTCTAATGAATATTTATAGTCGAATCTATTTTATTTATAACCCTATATTAAAAATGTATTAGTTATTATACATCTATTTTAACTTTTTTAACGATTCTTCAAATTAAATAATAATAAATGTCCTAATCAAATCCAAATGGACCTAAAGGGTGATATTTTATTCCAAGGGTTGTTTTTGGTCGAAAAAAACTTATCCTAGAGAATTAGGACATATGTTTGTGTAATAATAATATCATTTGTACCCTTAATTACTTTATTAACTTTTAATCGTGGTAAATAAAAGTAAAAATTTACTATTCACCGAAAATTATTTTTTTCTTGTTGAACCACATTTTACTCATTGATATTAACCATGTCTCTCAGATTTTCAAAATTCCACTCACAGTAGCGGTAAAATTAAGTTTTATGTAAATTTTCAAATTCTCCTAGGAGGTGGGTAAAAGAGGTGAAAAGATCAATAAAATTTTTATATATCTAAAATTATTATAAAACGACTCCATAGAATTAATTTGAACTTATACAGGTATTATGTATCAATTTTTACATAAATAAATTTAAATAAAATAAATAATTATTTAAATAAAAAGTTGGGTTTTAAATAGTAACCCAGTGTTTTCACTATTCATCAAAAATTGAAAGTTTCCAGAAAAATACCAAAAATTCACCCTAGGCCAATTTCGATATTCCAAATCAAGAAATGAAGTCCATTTTGAAAGATAAAATTTATAAAATTTTAAAAAGTGGGTATTACTATTCATAACATCTTGTTTTATTAATATTTTAATAGCATATCGTTGTTTAGTAAAACTCGTTATTGCGTACAACACAAGCTATCGAGGAAGGCCATGATTGCGTGTAAAGAAAGCAAAGATAGTGTTGTGTGTATTGAAGGATTCCTTTGATGATGTATATATCATAATAACTAAATATTTCACCATAAAATCTCAGGTGTTACATTATACCCCCCTTAAAATGAATTTCTCCCTCAAAATTTGTCACTTTGTAACAAACAGATGAGGATACCTCGCCCTCATCATATCCTCAAGCTCCCATATAGCTTCTTATAATTGGTGGTTCCTCCATAAAACCTTGACCAGGAAAGTGGTCTTGTTCTGTAGGACTTTTTCCCTACGATCCATAATCTCTATTGGTTGTTCTTCATAAGAAAGATCTTGCTCCAGCGGTACAACTTCTGAGCTGAGTACATGTGAAGGATCGAGTATGTACTTTATCAGGAGAGATACATGGAACACATCATGAACTTGAGAGAGATTCGGTGGAAGCGCCAATCAATAAGTTACCTTCCCAACGTGATCCAATATTTCGAAAGGACTGATATACCTAGGGCTCAGCTTTCCCTTCTTTCCAAATCTCATTACTCTCTTCCAAGGAGATATTTGTTAAAAACATTATCACCCACTTCAAACTCAAGGTCATTTCTTCGATTATCGGCATAACCATTTTGTCGACTATGAGCTTCTCTTATGTGTTGTAGAATAGATCTGACCTTTTCTGCCATCTCATCAACAAGATCAGGTCCTAATAGCTTTCTTTCCCCAACTTCATCCCAACAATTTGGAGTCATTCATTTATTTCCATAGAGAGCTTCATAAAGAGCCATCGAATACAAGAGTAAAAGCTATTATTATAAGAAAATTCCACCAAAGGTAGGTGTTGATCCCAACCACCTTTGAAATCCATATAGCAAACTCTTAACATATCTTCTAGAGTTTGAATTGTTCTCTCAGACTGACCATCTGTCTGAGGATGATAAGCAGTGATGAAACTCAACTCTGTTTCCAGAGTATGCTGAAGACTTCATCAAACCGTTGAGGTAAACCTCGGATCCCGATCAGATATAATGGTAAGTGGTACTCCATGAAATCTTAGAACATCCTTTACATATATCCTGGCAATCAGATCAAGAGAGTAATCCTCTCTAACAGAAATGAAGTGTTCCAAATTTGTAAGACGATCAACTATGACCCAGATAGCATTATTGCCTTTGGATATTTCAGGAAGTCTGTTGAAAAAGTCCATAGTGATGTTTTCCCATTTCCATTCGGGTATGGGTAATGGTTGTAACATCTCCTTAGACTTCTGTCTCTCAGCCTTAACTTGCTGAAAAACCAAGCATCGAGATACATATTCAGCAACATCTCTTTTCATGTCATCCCACTAGAAGTACTCTTTCAGGTCTCTATAAAACTTCATGCTTCCAGGATAAATAGAGATTGAAGAACTATGAGCTTCATCCAGTAGCTCCTTCATTAATTCTGGGATGGGAGGAACACAAACCTGATTCCTGAACCTTATTATCCCATCACAATCAAGGTTGAATTCAGGAACATTTATCACCTTATTTTGTAACTCCATAACTTCTTTTTTTCTTCTTTAATCATCACATGTATAGATGGTTGAACATTCATTTGAGAAAGATAATATTTCTCTCCTTCCATTATATTTCCAAGATCCATCCTTTGTAAATCCATAAATATTGGATCTTTTGTGATCCTCATCATGGATAAGATAGCATGGTCTTGTTGACTTAATCCATCTGCCACCTTGTTTGCATTACTTGGGTGATAATGAATTGAGCAGTCGTAATCCTTAATCACCTCCAACCATCTTCTATGGTGCATATTTAGCTCCTTTTGTGGGAAAGTATACTTTAAAATTTTTTAATCTGTATAAATATCATACCTTTCACCATAAAGATAATGTCTCCCTATTTTTAATGAAAAGATTACCGCAAGTAACTCCAAATCATGAGTTGGGTAACTTTGCTCATGTATTTTCAACTGTCTTGAGGCATAAGCTATCACCATATCGTTTTTCATGAGAACACACCCCAATCGCTTCTTGGATGCATCGCTATATATCACAAACCTTTCCACACAACAAGGCAGTGTGAGCACAGGTGCACTGGATAACCTTATTTTTAACTCATTGAAATTCTCTTCACATTCCACTCTCCAAACGAACATAACTCCTTTTCGAGTCAACCTGGTGAGTGGAGTAGATAATCATGAAAAATATTTCACAAAACATTGATAATATCCAGCCAAACCAAGAAAACTTCGGATCTCAGTTACTATTGTTGGACTCAGCCATCTTTCGATAACCTCTATTTTTTCTGGATCCACATATATCCCCTCGTTTGAGATTATATGACCCAAAAATGTAACTTTTTGAAGCCAAAATTCAGACATGGTAAATTTGGAAAAAAGATTCTCTGTTCTCAGGGTATTTAATACAATTCTCAAGTGATATTCATGTTCCTCCTTTCTCTTTGAATAGACAAGAATATCGTCTATAAAGTATACCAAAAAGTGATCAAGATAGTCTCTAAAGACTCTATTCATTAGATCCAGGAAGATAACAGGGGAACTAGTAAGACCAAATGGAATCACTATAAATTCATAGTGTCTATACCTTGTACAGAAAGTTTTTTTTGGTATATCCTCCATTCTGACCCATAAATGATGATACAATAAACTAAGATCAGTATTGGAGAAGTATTTAGCTCCGTGTAGTTGGTCAAATAACTCATCAATGTGTGGGAGAGGATATTTGTTCTTGATAATGATCTTGTTAAGTTCTCGATAATCAATATAGAATATAATTGATCCATCTTTCTTCTTAACAAACAGAGCAGGTACTCCCCAAGGTGGCACACTAGGGCGTATGAATCCCTTATCAAAATTCTCTTGGTGTTACTTATTAAATTCCTGCAACTCAATTGGGGCCATTCTATATGGTGTCTTTGAAATAGGCATAGCACCCGGTATGAGTTCTATTGAAAACTCAACATCGCGATTTGGTTAAAGACCTTGAAATTCCTCCTAAAAGACATCATCAAACTCCCAAAAAATGGGAATATTCTTAATCATGAGTTTCACTCCAACCATTTGATATAAATAACCTTCATTTAGTAGAATCAAGACCCATAAGATGGAAGAAATTTCCACCGGAAGGTTATGTTCATCCTTGCATCGATAGACAATTATAGATTTATATGGAATATGAAATATGACTTCCCTTCTTTGGTAATTTATATGAGCTCCATATATAGAAATCCAATCCATGCTAAGAATCATATCAAATTCCACTATAGGAAGGATCACAAGATTTGTAGGAAGCACTTTCCCACAAACTTCAATCGGAGAAGAATTATAAACCTTTTATGCGACCGTTGTGCCATTAGGGGTTGTCACAGCTAACTCAACATCTAATTGTTTAGGTAATATGGCGATACCCTTAGAAAATTATTCAGAAATAAAAGAGTGTGTGGATCCAGAATCAAATAAAAAAGTTTCTACTTTAGAGTGGATGGTAAGTGTACCTTTCACCACTTCGTTATCGTACTCCACATCACTGATAGAAATTGTATATGACTTTCCTTTTTCTTTACCCTTAAGAGTTTATTGACTTCTATCATCATCAACAACCCTTGGATTAGGGAATTGATTAGCATAATGCCCCATTTCCTTGCACTTGTAACATTGAAGTGTAGGTGGTGCACTCTGTTTAGCCTTTTCTTTGTTCGCGTCACTAGACATCTTCTTCCCATCATTGTGTCATTGAAATGTCTGATGACCTTATTTTCCCCATTTAAAACTTTTACATGTCCCTTTAAGACAACTACCTCCATGTTTCTTTCCACACATTGAGCATAAGGGAAAAATCATCTTCTTTTCAGTGTGGTCTTTAGATTTTCCTTTGAATTTCATTTTCCTCTTCTTATCAAACGCATATGACTGATGGGTTACTCCAATCCCCATCTCAACCTTGAGAGCACATTGAACGATTTCCTCGTAGCTATTGAAATCCCTTATGGCTAATGCCCTTCGAAGACTTGGTTTTAAGCCACTAAAGAATCGAGCGATCTTACTCTCATGTAGGACAATAATTCTAGAAGTGTACCTTGAATGTCTTGTAAAATTTGATTTGTAGGTACCAACAGATTCATCATCCTTTTTCTTCAGTTCAAGAAACACCCTTCGAAGGCTTGGTTTTGAGTATTTTTTTACTCACCCCTATGGGGTTTTTTCCTGCACTTTTCATGTCTTATGAAGATGCTAGATGCTTTGATAGAGTCCAATGTGGACCAGAACCAGGTGGGTCCTAGAGTGATTAGACATGGAAGTTTTCCTCCTATATCCTCTTATAGTTTTCCAACACCAACCCTTCAGGTATGGATTTCTACAGATGATTTTCAGAAACCCATTCATTAAATTTGTAAGCCTTTTATTTTAGTGGGATTTTATTATAGGAATGTTTAAATTTAATATTTCCAACTATCATACACTATTATTGGTATCTTAGTGATATTAATGCTTGTTTACATATTGTTTTATTACATTTGATAATTTTGGGCATGGAAATGGGGGTGTGTGTGTAGGTACATGGTGAAATTCCTCTCATTTGTGGGATGTGCAACTCGGTGCTAGTCTCGTACACCAGGCCTATCAGAGGTAAGGTTGGGGTGGTCACATCATGAGGCCCATTTGGATGGGTCATGAAACCCCACATCCAGGAGCCATTGGTATCATCAAATTTCCAAACTCTTTTCCCAATGGAGGATCTGAAGGAGGAGAAGTTCATGGGGTAAAACCCTCTTTCCTTTTCTCCTAATTTCTTTTCAATTTAATTTATTTTACTATACTCTCCTAACCTCCACCTATATTTGATGTATGATAACTCTATTATCTATTATATGTTGGAATTTTATTATTTTACTCTAATGATTGATCATCTTATCTCTTCTCATTTCATTTTATTCTAAAAATGAACATATTATGGATGATGTGACTATTTAATGCCACTTTGGACGATGCCCTTTCTTTTTCCACTGCCTTCTTTAATGATTGGTCATAAAACCATCATTATGTTTAAATTATATTGTTTTATATATATTATATGTTACTTAATTTTATATAATAAAAATATAAACATGAAGTTATTTAAAATCATATGAGTTCGTGATGGTCTTAAAATCCACCAAATATATTAAATATTTACATTAACTATTCATCCAAATATTCATCCTCATAATATATAAATAAAATCTATATAATATCATTTAATATTATGAATGTATATTAATAACATATATTTTCAATTATGGATAACTATTTTGATTTTAGAAGTACTTCAATATTCATTAACAAGAAAATTCCTCATTAAAACCAAGATTCAAACACTGCAGAACTATTAAATTAAACTCTATAACCCCTAGAAAATAAAATAAATGAACTAAATTAAACAATAACGATTTAAATCAATGTATAAAATGTTATTTATTTTTTAATTAATTGATTTTGTTTGATTGTCGAGGATATAAATTTGAAGAAATCATTTGGACATAAGGTAAGAGGATTCTCAAATCCAACTATCTTTCTTTTGTTCTTACCAATTTCACACCATTATCAGTACACATGTTGCATTAAAGTTCCTTAAATAAATTTTATTTTTCCCATACCTTTAATTTTTTGGGATATATATGATTCTCAACTGGTTTTATGAAAACATCAAATATTGTTTCTAAAAGAAATCTAATTTCCATAAATAAATCCTTGAGTTCATGTGAGATTTTTTCTTCATCGTGGAATATTTATGATTCTTATATCAATTAAGTAATTCCCATTTTATTTTGTATCCCTAATACGAATTAATTAAAATAATTTGTGTGAAATGAATCCTAATTATTTCCATGGGTTATATAATTTTAATGATTGATATATGTTTTTTGTTCCATGCATGATAATGTAAACATTATGATGTGATCGGTACACCTATAATTATATAGATCATATAAATGTTTATATAAGATCGGTGCACCGAAAATTATATAGTAATCTAATTCATTGGATAATGTCTTGTATCTGATGAGATAAAGTGAAATATGTGTGAATTTGATTCTAAATTTGTTCCCAACTATCTGTGGTATTTTTAAAACTATGACATGGTTCTTCATTTTGATCCATTTCAACATTCCACGGCCTTATCTATTGATTCCACTCAATATTTTGATGGCTATGTTATGATAATTATTATTCTCACCCTTGTTTCATGTCTCTTATTCATCCTCTTACTGGTCCTTTTTCTCCCCACTTATTTTGATATATATCCTTAGGTGAATACATGTACTAAGAAGAGCTTTAGGGCCAATAAAAATATAGATAATATGAAATTAAATAAATATATGAGTTTAATTATTAAAAATTAATGTATGGTCCTATTTTTTCATGGACAATGATCATTTGGATCATGGATTTGTAGTGAAATTATGTTATTTATATTTAAAAAAATATAATATTAATGTATGAAATGTAGAGTCTCTATAATTGGTATTAGAGCATTGTTTATTAATTTTGGAATTAGGATTCGAAAACCTTAATGAAAACCGTATGTATGATTCTATGTTTATGTAAGCAGACAATAATATTTTTTTAGAAAAATTCTAAAATTAATGGTACAAAATGATATGAATTTAGAGTTAATTACAAAAATGAGTAAATTATTCGTGAATTGTTTTCATGTGTTTTTGAAAACCTTTTCTATTTTTTTAAATGATGGAACCAATATAAATCAGGTCAACAACTGATGAGATGGACAATGTAATGAATGACTGAATCATGTCTATAATTCTTTAGGAGATAGAGTTGAAAATATCATATATATGCATACCCAGATGTATTAGGATATGAAAAATAACCTGATAATGTTGAACATCCTCCTTCTACAATGAGGGAGTGACTGGCTACCAAGTATTTTATATAGAAAAGAACACTAACATTTAATGGATGTTTTGATCCACTTTTCATAGTATAGTGGGTCAACTCGATGAATTAGATCAATCTTGTTCAACACTATTTGTGAAAGAGAGGGTGAATCTGGTAATTATCTTTTAGATAGATATGCTGATAAATAGTGGGGGTTTATTCTAAAAACCAATACAAATGGTGAAATTGAAGATATGGAGTGAGAAATCTTTTAGATAATGTTTCTTAAAATTATTTCCCTCTAGGTATTCATACAAATATGAAGATAAAATTCATTAAGATGAAGAAAAAGGATGGTGAATTTGTCAAATCCAACAATGGATATATTAAAACTCATCCTAGCTATTATTCAGTTTTTTTATCAACAATTAAATCAATATATATTCTTTAGTGGTTAAAAATCGAACCATTAAAAGCCTCTAGCAATTCATGAAATTGGGGGTTATGAATAAGTTGTTCAATTTGCTCAAAATTTATAGATGGAGTTTGGATAATGGTCTCATAACTGTTGAGATAAAAAAAATGATAGAGTTTAAAGCAAGAGGATATAATGAAAATGATGGAATGAACAATGAACCACTCACATATCAAAAATGTGGGAGGAAACATCATGAGAATAATTTCAATGCGGTAGAGAAATCCTTTATGTGAGGGAGAGGAGGCCACAAAGAACACAAATTTCAAAGAGGCATGAGGAAGATCAACAATGTGGGGGTGGAAAGGAGAGAACCACTAATAGTTCAATGGTTCAATTATAGGTATAAATGTAACTATGGAATCTAGTACACTAATCCTTGGGTCCTAAAGTTTAACCTACATCAGCATCCACTAAATCCAAATGAGGAAGGGAAGTATAATTCCATCACTACTATTTTGATAAATCAAGAATATGATGTGGTGATAGGTATAGTGGCTATTCATTCATTAATAGAAAAAAAACTATTTTATTCTAGTTATATTCATTCATTACATTCTTATAATTTTAGTAGAACAATTCGAACACCACCTCAAAAAATGGGGGATGATTTATTTGTGAGAATAATTAATGGGGAAAATATTACATCCAATGTATATAAATCCTTTATTTTTTTGTAATGAAACTCTCATAAAACCATGTTTTTCTTCCTTTGGTGTAGTTTCATGGAAAATTTTTAATAGATTGGAAATCATTATATAGAGTCAAAATCAAATGTTGGGAATTTAAAATAACTCTCCACATTTATAAGCATCCTATTTTTATGTAACAGTGTAAGTATAACGATGCATATTCTTCGGAGTCACCATCTCAAGTGTTGATATTATCTCCAAATGAGAAAATAATATGTAGTAAAAATAATTGGGATAATGTAGAGAATAATGATTGATTTTATTCACATTGTGAGGAACAACACTGATGTGTTACATGAAGAATTTGTTGGTCTTCCTAATGACAGAGATATTGATTTCATAATATGACCTCTTCATAGATCTCTACCTATTTCAAATAAACCTTATAGAATGGCCACCATTGAGTTATTTTAATTGATGAAGTAGTTACAATAGAATCTGTAAAGGGGTTTTTATACAACTGAGTGCATCACCATGGGGTTCCATAGTCCTCTTAGTCAAGAAGAATGACATATCAATGTGTCTCATCATTGATTATCGTGTTCTCAACAAAATCATGATAAAGAAAATGTATCACACTCCATGGATTGATTAATTGTGTGATCTAATGTATGGGGAAAATTATTTCTCTAAGGTGGACCTTTGGTTATGATATCATCAGTTAATGGTTAAAAAGAAAGATATTCCTTGAACTAACTTTTGAATGCGGTATGGATAGTATGATTTCAAATGGATGAATTCTGGAATCACTAATACTTGAACAATATTTATAGGCATAATGAGTAGAGTCTTAAGAGATTATCTGGACACATGTTTGGTAGCCTTTATGGATAATATTCTGATATACTAAGAGAGAAAGTAGGAAGAAGTGTTTAATTTTAATATTATTGTAATGAAATTGTAAAGGGATATAATTTATGAAAATTATAATAAATTTGATTTTGGGATGGTGGAAATATTATTCATATATAATTTTTTCACCAGAAAATTAATATATATGGATCCTTCCAAGAAAATGAAATCAAACACATTATCTGGAAATCATCTATAATATAGATCTATACTTTCATTGGTCCATATAGTTTTGACAGGTTATTTGTTAAGAACATCTCATGATTTTCAAACCTACTAACAATGTTAACTCAAAATGGAGAATCTGTTGTCTGGACTAGTGAATGTGAAGAACGATTCAAAGAGTTCAGAATATGCTTTTCACCATGCATGTATTCAAATTTGTAATATGTGAGTAACATTTTTTGGTATATAGTGATTCTTAAATGAAGGGAAAAGGATTTTTACTGATGAAAAATGATATGGTGATCACATGTCCCTCAACGCAGAATAAAATTCATGAGAAAAACTATCCCATACATGATATAGAGTTAGAAGTTTGGATCATTGAATTGAAAACATGATGACATTATCTCTATAGGGATAATTCTGACATATATACTAATCATAAGATCATCAAATATAAATTCCCAAAGAAGGATATTAACAAGATCCCATGAATATGTTTATTTAACATGATAAATTAAAACATATCCATCCACTAACGTATTGGAAATTAGAGCAATGTAGTGGATGTTCTATATAGAAGGGATACTGCAACATTATAAATGATTACAATTCAAAACGATCCAATCTTCTATGATTTTCAATATATGGGCATGAGAATCATTAAGTATGGAACATCACCAATCCATAATCAAATGATTACTCAACCACCCCTCATGGAGAAAATAATTTGTTTTCAATGAAATGATGATGAAATTAAGATGAATGGTGAAGCTATGAGAAAGGGGGGATCCTTATAGAATTTGATGGGGAAGGAATTGAAATATTTGGGTTGTGACTATGTGTTCAATATTATGGATATTTAAAGAAGGAGATTCTGGATGAATCACATGGATAAAACTTCTCTATTAAACTAGGGAGTAAAAAGATGTATTGTGATATCCAAGAGAACTATTATTGGTACTATATTAAGAAGAAGATAAATAAATATAAATCAATGTTCCTGGTATATTTGAAATTGAAGGATGAAATAAAATGATTAATGGTAAGAAGAAACCATTTCCCTTACCGACTTGGAAATGTAAAAACATTACATAGGACTTTTTCATCGAACATATGAAGAAATATTGAGGAAACAATGCTATATGGGTTGTTGTTGATCATCTTACAATTATAGATAAAATTATCTAAAATTTATTGGTCTTATCACAAAATCATCATACATTGATATACATCGAAGAACTGTTATGGTCTCATGGGGTACCACTCTCGACTTATTGAGATCTATGAGTCACCTCTATGTTATTTAAAATTCTACAACATGCTGTAAAAACTAAGCTGAACATCAGTACATCTTATCATCCGGAAATTTATTTCCAATACAATATGACAATCAGTGACTATATGACATTTTGAGGGAATATTCTATAGACATCAATGGATAACAGGACCAAAATCATCATTGGGTTGGGTTCTTATACAATAATAGTTTCCATGAGAGCATCAAAATGGCTCTATAAGAAGCACTTTATTGGAAAAGATTGAAAAAATTGTCATGATAAGATTAATTTAGTGAACCCAAGATGCTTATACCTAAAATGGATGAATAAATTGTGTAAGTGTAGAAAAATATTCAACATTGTATCAAGGTGGCCTAATGTTGACAGAAGATCCAAGTAGGAAATCATGGACAAGACCTAATGTTTAGGGTTGGAGACATGGTATTCCTCCACAAATCTCCATGGAAGGGGATCATGAGATTTGTGAAGAAGGGAATGTTGAGTTAGGTGTACATCGACCCCTTGGATCTTTCTGATTGAGTCAGATTTATGGCCTATCGACTCAAACTTCCACATACCATATCTCAAGTACAAGATGTATTATTTATATCCCTCTTACATAAATATAAATCATATCCCTTACATGTACTAAATGAAGTGGTGGTACAGGTGTAGAATTATATCTTATACATGGTGAAGCTAGTGAAGATCTTGGATTGTATAGATAATTTTTGACAAAAGAAGACTGCTTAATTGTTCAAATTAATATGGAAGAATCATCAGTACGAAGACGCAACATGGGAACTAAAGGAAGCGATGAAGGATAGGTACCCTTAGTTTCATTCAACATTGTGAGTAAAACTAAATTTCAAGGAAAAAATTTCATTATGGGGGGATGTAACAACCCATTTTTTCAATGTAAATTCATTTATTATAATAATTTAAAATAGAATATACTAAAAAATCACTGCATGGATAGAATTCAATCTTTATAAATGAAATTTAATAAAATAAGAGATATTTGTAGATTTTAAGGAACCAATACTGAGGAAACAATATCTTGACCTTTAGAATAGTAATGTGACAATTATGAAATGTTAACCTTCCAATAGATTAGTGACCTCCTCTATGAAAGTGTAAATAAAATTTGTGTATCTTAAAAATAATAATATGATAAAATTATATTATAGTATATGTAAATAAATATTTTCAAAATTATTAATTAAGTATTGGTATTTTTATAAAATATAAATTCTTATTTTTTATTTTATAATTCTTTATCCATTTAAATGAATTATTTTTATTAAATAGTTTCATAAATTAACTTTTTTTATTAGTATTATAGGACAATATTCTGTAAGCTTAAATAATTTCTCAAAGTGATATAAAATCAGATATAATTTTAAAAATGATATTTTCCATCTAAATTATGATTATAATTAGAAATTAAAATTATAATTTTTATAAACAAAATTTTAAAATATTTTTAATTTTTGAATTATACACATCAAAAAATTGTTATGGTGAATTTTTTGGATTTTTATAAAACACTAGAATTTTTTGTCAATTGTAAAATACAGTAATTAATAATATATATACAATATAATTTCAACACACTATTAATTTATTCATTATTTATGTAATAAACATGAACCTTAACTCCACATCATTAGTTAAATATATTTAGTGATAAGGTTAAATATATTCATATTTCAGTTACAGAAATAATAAACTAAAGTGTTAAATAATGATAAAACACCCCTATCATCCCCTATAAATACAACCCTCACTACCTCTACTCCCCAATAATTTTAAACATTTATCCTTATCTAAATTATTTCCAAGCAGCTACAACATTTCATAGATCCCTTGGTCTCATCAAAAGACCAAACCCTTTACCCAATAGAGGTTCTCAAGGCGGATAAATTCATTTTATATAATGCACTTTGTTTTTATTTTATTTTCATCTATGTTTCATTATATTCTTATCCTCACATCACCTATAAATTTCATAGAGGATTGATAAATACATTATATTTTATATAATTTAATTTTATTATGTTAATATAATAATTCATCTTCCAATCTCTTCACTTTTCTATTTGTTCTAAAAATGAAAATAACATCTATGATGTGTTGATTTACAGCTACTGTGGTCGAGGCAGTTTTATTTTTTATTATAGCCATAAATTCTAGTCATAAAACAATCATTATAGTTAAATAATATATTACTATAAAAACTATAATTTATCTAGTGTCCAAGAACAAATATATAAACATGATATTAAATCAATTTATATGACTTTGTGATGATCGTAATATCCAGGTAATAAATTAAATAATTTTCATTAAATATTTATGTAATGATTCATCCTCATACCATATAACCATATGATATATAAGATAATTTAATATTATTAATATTATTTAATAACATAATATTTAAATTCTACATAATGATTATAATTTTACATGATTTTCCATAACCATATACTAGGGAATTGATTATGAAATCCAAGAAATCGAACACTCCTAAACAAAAAATTTTAACACTATAACTAATCGAAACGATCATAGATGAACATGATAAAACTACAATGTATAAAATTCATGTGTAAAAGGTTTTTGATTTATCAATTTATTAATTTAATATTATTATATTGGATATATATGTGAATAATGCATTCAGAAATAAGGTTTGGGAAATCTCTAACTTTACTCCATTTATTTGGGTATTTCCTCTCTCATTATATTTTTAGTATTGATGTTCATTTAATTTTTATTAAATATCATTTATTTTACCTTACCTTTTCTTTTGTGTGATATATATGTTTCAAATATTGTTTTATGTAAAATTCAAATATATTTTCGAAAGGAACTCTTCTCTGCAAAAATATATTTTTTACTTCTCATGAGATTATTTCTTATTCACTCAATATTCATGATTCCTATACCAAGTATATTATTACCTCATTCGTTTGGAAACCTAATGTTTTTGGATGAGTTAATTCTTTCTAAAATGTTACAAATTCCATTCGATGGGTTATTTTTTCCAATATTTATATAAGTTAGGAGTTTCATGCTAGATAATGTAAATGTAATTATTTGATGGGTACACTGAGAATTATATAGAAAATGAAAATGCAATGATGAGATGGGTGAACCCAAAATTATATAGTACTACAATGTATTGGGGATTTTTTTGAGTCACATGATATAAAATGAAATATTTGTGAACATGATGCTGGCTTTTTTCACATCTATTTTGGTATTTGACCACTAAGACATGATGTTTCATTTTTATGAATTTCCACATTTAATTCCTTAATATAATGCTTCCAATAATGATAATAATGAGGATGTTATAATGATGATTATGCTAATACATGATTCATGTATATTATTTATCCCCTTACACATATTTTAGATCACCCCTTGTTTTCTATCATCGCTATTTAACCCATTAAACATCTAAAATATTAATGTATTCATGTTTTTAGGAATTTTTTAATTTATTAAATATTACAAATAATTAAAGTGATATTGTATGTGAAATTATGCTCCCACTGTCCTATAAAAACCCCTATTAAACACACCATTATTTTAAAACATTTTCATGACTTAAAATAGTATATTTTTAAATTTTACTATAAAAATTATTGATATGTCAGTATCTATAGAGACTATAAAAATAATCATTATATTTTTCAGTACATGAGATCGTTTCTAATAAAAATAAACAAACGAGACCTTATTCATAAAATATCATTGGTAAGATACATCCTTATAACATTAGGAAATGAAACAAATTATAATTGGGTGATCTCAAACATTTAATAATGAGATAAAAACATTTCATTAATGACTAGTTCAAAAGAATATATTGAAACTTTATCAAAAGAGTGGTTTCATAAAAAATGAGTGATAACAAAAAAACATAAGAGATATTAAAATTACATGGTGTGTGAAATTAATAAAAATACATTATCAATGAAACATAATATCTAAAAATTGTCTCAATGGTAATTAATATAAACCAAAAATCATTAATGAATATGTTTATATTTAATAAGATCCTTTAACTAAACCACAAACAATAGCAAACAGAAACATTACAAACATGATCCACACTATCAGTTTTCATGCTCAAAATAGACTAAAATGTTTCCCAAATACATATTTCATGATATATACATATTTAATAAATTCATTAGGGTGATATGACAGACCCACATGTCTATGGTTTATATCATAACCTCCATTTTGTGGTTTATAGTAGAACCAACCATCCATTGTCTATAACAGAATCACATGTCACTCTTATATGCATATGTGTGACACATATAAATAACTCATTTTTTGTATGATTAAAATTATGTGGAAATAAAATTAATTTTATAAAATAAATAAATTGAAATAATTCAATATTTATATAGAACCCAAAAAAATAAAATAATTTTCATAAAATAACCAAATGGGATAATATTATATCATGTACTAAATAATATGATTTGAAACACAATACCACCCATAATATTTACATAATAAAACCATAATATAGTTTAAGAATCGAAAAATAACTCCATTTGATGTGTTTTATTTGGAGATAATGAAAACAAAATAATGAAGAAATATTTAAAAATATATTTATTCCTTTTTTGTAAAATTCATTGTTATATGTCACATTTCAAAAAGTATGCCCTGTTTTTATGAAAAATGAAATTAAAAACATCAATGAAAATATATTTGGTTAAATATGTATTTTCTACAAAAAAATAAAACATCATTTAAAATTGAATATCATGGAATAATGAAATTAAAAAAAATATTACACTCAATAACAAAATATTGAGTTTACTAGTCCCATACAGATTCTATAACTTTTGATTTAAAATTTATTGTATGATTAAAAAATCATGATAACTAAAATTCCATGAATTAAGTAACATATTATTCAAAAATATTTTCTTAAATAGTATATACACCATATAAATGAGGAATTGTTTCATTATCATAGAAAATATCCTACAAAAGAGATGTTGGAACAAAAACCCCTTACCTTAATTACTTTAATGGTGGATGACACTCTAACATCCTATAAAAATATATAATTTAATTATATATTTTATTACATTATTCAAATATATCACCTTTTATGTGACTTTTAACAATTAATTATTATTAGTATGTTTGTTAGTTATAGCTTATTTCAACAGTCGTGTGCTAGTAATGTTAAATATTTGTGTATTACATATAATGTTGATATTATTAACCATCCATTAATGCTAAGACCAAAATTAATATATCATTAATGATGATATTATTTATAAATTACATTTATTTCTAAATTATTTATTTTATTCTTTAATTTTGTAGGTACACTGCACAAAAATTTAATCAATATTTTCTATTTCAGTGATTCTAGTGAACAATGATTATACTTCACTAATAATTTGAATTAATTATATAATATTTCAAAAAAAACTATAAAATAGTAATTATTTAGTTTTTATATTTTTTTAATATTATTATTTTCCCCACATTTCCTTTTATGATATAGTATTCTCACATCATTTATGTAAGTTGTTAAACTGATAAAAATTTGAAGATGCTTTAACTCGATATGAGTTTATAGATAACATGCTGTTTTTGACATAAAATAATTAAGATAGAAACATAAGAGTATTAATATTATTATTTCTATATTGATGAAACTTTTTTATTATTTTTTTATTAGTTTTTAAAATAATGATAAAAATAAAAACAATTCTTAGTGGATATTGTATCCCGCACCCACGAATGGTTGACGTCCCATTTTTCCTAATTAGACAGAAATGTGTGAATATGTGTTGCGTAATTATGATAAGAACATTTAAAAAAAATAATTATACAAAATTCATCATCTTTTTATGGTGAAAATATTATTGGAAGATTGTGATTAAGGAAAAAAGAATAAGTATATAATACTTAGAATGGATAGTTGGTGATTCCTTATAATACTCATTGGATTTGAAACATGTAGGACAACAATGTTTGGTTAGGGACATTAGGAAGTTATAGGGGTATTTTGTGGAAAATATAGAATAGTTTCATGTTGTTATTTTAAGGTGATGTTTTTTATTTAATAGGGAATTTTGTATCCTTTTATAATAGAATAATTTTAATATTTTCGTAACACTCATTAGATTACAATAATTTCACGACACTATTCTATAAAAAGTGGGTTAAGAAAGGATAAAAGTGGAGTATAAAGTTGTTTTTTGGAGAATGTCCCCATAATCAATCATTGTAAAGCATATTTTTAACATTTTATGTTGATATCACCTAAGTGGAATACATTCACTTATTTTTAAGGGGTAACTATTTTTAAACCATAGTAATTGATTTTGATAAGAAAATTTATAAATTATTTGATTACATATTTTAGGCCATATGATTTGAAATTTTTTATATAATTATACTATATTATTTAAACTAAAATCAAATATAAAAAATAATCACACGTAATCATGTATAATGTTTTAGAAAAATGAAGTTCTATATTTTTAAATTTATTTATAGTATAAATTTTTCATTATTACTAAATTTATTGACATAAATTAATTTATTATAAATTAAATGGACATAATATGTATTCTAATTTAGAAAACAGCCTAATTTGATAATTAAAATACTCCATTCATATAATAGAACAAAAGAGGTTTTTCTTAAACTAATATTTTAGTTTATCTCAACAAATGTTGGACATTCGATTTATATGTTCAAGGAATATATTAAAATAATAAATTTTCATATTTAATTAAAAATATTTTTAATTAAATGGTTTTATAAAATTATACAAAACATTTAAATAATTATTAACATATAAAGAATATAATTTTTAATAAAAAATTATTTTTTCTACTAAAAATTAATTATTTCAAAAAGTAATTTCGAAATTATTATCAAATATAATAGATTCTAGTGGATCACTATTGAAGTAATTATTATATATCTTCTAATATTTTTATTCTAATAGGTTTTACTTATTTTTAATTGGGTGTAGAATTTAATGAATGTTATTGAACACAATATTTATTTAAGGATGAAAACACCGGTTTTTTACTTTCTTCCCATTTAAAAATAATTTCATCCGAGAATTTTAATTATATGGAAGAAAATATGTGATGACACATTTTATTCACTACATACCCATGTTTTCATGTAGCTTCCTAAATCTTATAAATCCTCTATATATCATGGACTAGATGAGTGGTCTTGTTCTTCTATACCTAATATCATCAATCCATAAATTATTCTGGTTTCTCCCAATATGATATATCAGGTCCTAATTTTCTTGCTTATGAGTTTATTAAATTTGAATGGTCTGATAAGTACCTCATAAAAAATGATTCATTGAATACATAATGTGAATTGGATTGGTTATGTGGGTGTTTATTATGATATGTTATACCCCCAAGAAGAACATGGACCTTGATGTAAACAATATACATTATGGTTACTATCACAATCATCCAAAATACAATGACATTATTCTAGGGATTAATTTGATGAAACACCTTACCAGTAACATAATACTTAGTATATCACTGAAAATTTTATTTATAACTCATCTTATAGATATGTTTCCAAATTCATAGTACACTAAATAGTTTGACCATTTTTTATCATTACATAGGCATGGTCATGTCCCATCAACTACCTATATCAAGCATCATCACATCATGTCAGAATCTGACATCTCTTTCAATACAAAGAGTTAGACTCACTTAAATAATGGAATAGGAATTGTGGAGTTATGGGAAATATTCTAGGTGGTTTTTAGTAACAATATTTATACAAATACATTGGGTAATATTGATAAATAATCTCATGATTTTGAATTTTCCCCTCAAATTGGACATCTGTTTAAGGATGATATGAATTATTGAAACTCAACACTCTACCAAATGACTATGAGTCCTTATAAGGTCACCCAAAATAAGATTTACTTCCTAAATAGATAAAATGGATATTTTTACTCTATATAGCACCACCATTTAAATTTTGTTTAAAAGTAAGATTTTCTTAAGAGATAAATCCATGTTGATAGAAATAAATACATTAAATTTATCATGATATCATATACAACCAAAATAGCATTATGAGGTTAAACATATATTGGGATTTACATAATTAATTTCATTGTGTTGTTTTACAGTTTCTATAGTTTAATGGGTAATGTATGAAACATACACCTATCAATTTTTCATTTGACCTTAAATTTGTATTATACCATGTATTGAGATACAAATTATGAAATCTCACCCTTTATGTTATCCCTCCAGAATCTTCTCTATAGATATATATACTTATAAAACCTTCTACATGAATTAAATTGTATATTCTATTTAGAAAATTCAAAATCTCCCTCTTTGATTATAGTTTTGATGGGACACATATCCACTCATTAAACCCTATAACACCGTCTCTATCAAAATACAAATATGGAATATTTGAAACACTTTGTTGCTTTACATCAACATTATAGGATCCCATTAGATACACATGAATGGATGGTTGTATAATTTTTTTGGAATTATTTCATTTATCTTCTCAAATTATTAATACATGACTAATCCCTTGAAAATAACTGAATATTGGTTATTTTTCAATCATCATTAAGGATATTATAGGTTGGTATTTCCTGATCAAAGAATCAGGTACCTTAATTTCCATCCCCATGTGGTAATGCATTGAGAAATCTTAATATTTTATCAATTCAAACCATATTTTTTACTAATAACATTAATATTTTTTTAAATATATTTAGTTTACTTCTTACAGATTAATTGTATTTTAAAAATATAAAACAAATAGTTGGACTATACTTCAATATTGTTACTATAAAAAACAATCATCTGATTTTCTATGCACTGGATATTGGAAATATCTTTTTTATTTAATTAATATTTTCTTAGTAATATGTATGTTAAATGAACCACTAAAATCAGATTAATGTCTGTGCATGAGTAACTCAATACTAATATTCTTCTTCGTTTTTTGAATACAAGGGAATAACACATATTGAGTTATTATTCATTCCTTGGTATAATTAAATTATTATTTTTGTTAGGATTTTTATTCTAACCACCATTCCGTTGGATTTTTTTGAAACCTTCAAATTTTCCCACACACAATCTATTACTTTTTTCTTCCATATTATATATAGTAATAAAATTAAAATAGAGTTAACATGTGGGAAAAAAATTAATTTAATATGTGAATAAAAACATAAAAGTAATTAAATATTAAAAACATAATATTCATTAACACTATAATGTCTAAACATATATATATATTAGTTCGACCAATATTATTATTGGTTAAAACTTATGTCTGGTTTTCTCATACTTCTTCACCTAATCCCAAAATGTATTTAGAAAATAAATCAATCACAATGGTTTGAAAAGTGTAAGAAATCATGAGAACAATATCCCCCATTAGTGTCTAGTATGGTGTGTAGTTAGTCTTATTTATCATCTATTGGTACATGGTTTAATTTGCACTAAACACTCCCACATTAGGGTTATTACCCCATGGAAACAATTTCTGAGATCCTACATCCACTTTCTCGTATCATAAAGTGATATATTTTCTAGGAAAATAATCTCACCATTAAATTACCAAAATGTATAATCTCACACAAAACTAGAATAACCTATAGGGTTTCCCCTGAGGCCATCTCACATTAATTCTCAAAATAATGTTTATTTAATATAAAAAACAATAATTTTTCGATATCTAATATAGAGACCCATGAAAAACATACCATTATTCTGAATCCACTAAATAATTTAATACATTAGTTTTCATACATATTAATATCCAATGGAATGAGATATAAAATAGTTTTTGAGACTATAAACATAATCATTATATTTTACAAAACATGATAATATTTATTTTTAATGGAAAATTTGTATATGATCCTTTAAATACCACATTAGTACGACTCATCCCCTTTACCAGTGGGTTAAAAACATAATAATGTAGAGAAACCAAAAACTTGGTAATGAGTTAATAAATATTTCATCATGTATGATTCTATAATTATAAAACTAAAACATAAACGAAATATAATAACATCATGACACATAACCATAAAAATAATTTAGCAATGAGGTTCATCAACTTTGACCATGGAGAAACAAAAAATCAAAAAATAAATTTCATCCCTATAACATATGTTGGTATAATTTAATATTATACATATATCCTTAGAGAATAAAATCAAAAGTAATAACATCCATTAACAACAGTGCAATCTTTATAATAAGGAAACATTAATATCATGTGGAAAACAATAAGAGAAAATTCATACTGATGACTAAAATATAAAAATGAATAAATATATCATAAGATATAAACTCATAATAAATTGATTAGAAATATATAAAAACCACTCGTCATATTTTTTAACAGAATGATCAATTTTTTTTATAGAGGTACCACTCATCCTTGGTTTATAATTGATCCTATAGTAACTCATCTACTGATATGTGTTCCATGTGAAAATTATTATCTTTTCACCTTATAAGAAAACTAATGGAAATAAAATGGGATTTATTGAAAATCCAAATAAAAATTATTAAATTTTAATTAGGAAACCATTTAAATAAAATTGGTTTCATAAAACACACAAAATCTATAAAATAACATCATTAACAGAATCATTTTTATCCAAACCGTGATCACACAAAATAATAACATAATAACATAATAATATAGAGTTAAACATTGAAGAGAATGTAATTAGATATGGTTACTTTTTTGTTTATGAAAAAAAATCGTGAAATGATTTTTTGGAAAACATTTTCTATTTATCATTCTTATAGTCGTAGTAAAATACTATTTTAAAAACACTACATCACTATTTAGAAAAATTAAATGAAAACATTTTATGTAAATGGATTGGATTGAATAAATCTTCATCTATATAAGTAAAACTTATAAACTATTTAAAATGGAATTCCATGTCATACCAGTGATTACTAATAAATTTTATAACACAACGAATGGAGATTGAGTTACCAACTCACTTACGACTTTAGAAACATTTGAATCAAATATATTTTTAAGAATGATAAAAAAAATATTTATATAAATATTATAAAATAAATCATCTTTTATTATTTTATACATTTTTTTTAAATATATATGCCACCAAAATATGAATTTGGGGCATAATATTAAATCACCTCTTAATAAAGTGAAATTGAGAAAAAAAATACACATACCCTATTTCCATGCTATTTTGATCATACACTAGCTTCATATAAAAAACATATCTTCATCATTATTCAATTTAATAATGTTATAAATCTATGAGTACCTTTAATTTCCTTTATTTATAACTTTTTATGGGAATAATGAATAGTTATATCTTCTTTCAACCATAATTTTTCAATAAGAGTCAATGTTTTCACAAACATTATTTTGTTGATATCATTTTATATTAATTGATTACCCATTGAAAAATAATATATATTTTAATATAGTGTTATATATAACATAAATGGACTCATTAATACCTTATATCATTTCATATGTTTTTGAGTTACACATCATGAAAATGGAATCATTGTTGGCTGATTTCATTGATTTTAGAAAATATAGATAATTCATTAATAATATGTAAAATATTTTATATAATTATCCATAAACATATATAAATATGTATTATATTATTGTATTATTATAATATTAGTAATTATGTTATCTTTTTCATCTATGATAAGGTTTTATATAATTGTTCATGTAGGTGGTTAAACCAACACCAACACCAACTATAACATGCTTTAACTTAACATATCTAAATGGTTAAATATTTGTTTCTATTAAATAATATCATTATATCATAATTATAGTTATATGAGATCAATATTTCCTTTATTTTTATCCATGTTTTATTTTTTATGTATAATAAATTTAAACTATAATTAAAATAATAAAACAATCACTATGGAGGGAGTAGTCTGCAACATGCCAGATTGATATTCCATTAATTATCAAAGTTGATCGAAATGGATAAAATGGTTTTTAAAATTAATAAACAAATAAATTAGTATAAAAATGATACTATGCTTATACTATTTTATTATAATATATTTACAATATTGATATTAAGAATAAAAACATAATAACTAGATAATATATACTATAGAGACTTGATCATTTCTGGCAATACTGCTCAGACTTGAAGGGAATAGATGGCATATGATGACTGAATGTTTTTCATTTTGTAGTGGAATAGGTTGGAGATAAATTTCATAGTTTTATGTTTAAGATATAAGGTCGTTCTTATAATTAAATGGTGGAAGTGGTAATATTTTATAAAAGAAGAAAAGGGATACTTTGGAAATCCTCTCATTTTATAATAATACCAAGGCACTACAAAATGATGAATTTATCACAAAAATAGATATGTCGGAGAAAAAGTGGGTTTGGGTAAAAAATTATCTCATTCACTCATTTGAAAACATGATTTCAACTTTTTTTGTCCCTTTCATCATTTTAATAGTTTTCTATAAATTTTTTATCAAGTAACCATTTTTTATCCTTAGTAAAAAAGTTGAAGAAAAAAATTAAAATTTTCAATATTACTTAATTTGAACATTTTGATTTAAAGTTATCATATCATATTAATATAATAAATTAATAAATACCTAAAATGATAATTTTAATCTAAACACACATAATCATGTAATAAAAAATTTCAGAAAAATATTTTTTTCATTTATAAAAAAAATATTAGATAAAATTGTCATTAGCACATATTTTATTCATACAAATTTTTGGATTATATATAATATAAACATAATTATGCCTTCCAAACAATAAATAATAGATCCTCACATTGAAAATATATCACTTAAAAAATAATGACAATAGTTCTTATGAAACTATCATATTTATTTGGTCTAAAAATATGGGATGTTGGATATATATTCTAATAGAATATATGAAAATTAATAAATTTTTCCAAATGTTAATATATAATTACATATATGTATTTTCAATCTTATGGGATACTTTTATATAATGATAACATTATAAAAATTTTAATATTCATAAAAACCTTATTTATTAAAAAATAAAATATCATTTCTATGAAATTAAATTGTTCATGAATAGTAATTATTTTTGCAGAGAATTTGTAAAAAGATTTTATTTTATAAAATTTAGAATATATAATTCTTAAATTAATTTTTTTAATGAGAATAAAATATAATGAAAAAACATTAATGGGAAATAATTAATTTCAATATTTACTCATAATAATTATTTATCTAGTAAAGGTTATATCTTTTAAATTTTTGTATGATACTCTTTATTATATATTAACTAGTAATTTTCTTCAAATATATTCTAATTCATTTATGTTCAGGGGTATCATATAAAAAATTTATCCAACAAAGTATTTTTTTTGGAATTAAAAAAAACATCGTTACAACACATTTTTAGTGAAGGGTTTGTGATTGTATGGATTAATTAAATATGTGAGTATGATTAATAATTTTTCTGAATGATATGGTGATAGATAATGCTTAATTCTAATATATGGTTCATGAGATAATTAACTGAATCATTAATTGATGTTAAATCATTTATTCTTAATATTAAACCTAGAAAGGCCTAATCATTTTAGAAGAATTTGTCACATGTATACTAATCATAAATACTTAAAGTATATATTCTCTTTGAAAGAGATAACTATGTTTGGTAATAAAAATGTTTGAGTTTATTAATGATTATGGTTTCTCAAAACATTATCAAGTCGTGAGGGTGAATATTTTGGAAGCCGATCTAAGTTAAAATAATCATACTAACTTATATGTGATTAGGAAAAAAACATATCCAATAATTTTGGACATATAATGTACAGATCAAAAATCATGATGGAAGGGATGCAATTTTATATTTCTCAAATGAGTTCACCTGCACCTATCCATGTAATGATTAAAAAGGAACAAATTGATGATGATGAAGGAAACATAATGTGATAATGATCATGAGTTTAACCTTTATTGTGATGTAATACTATGGATTGGGAATATTGTATGTGTCTCATAAATACTATAAATAAAAAGGAGCTATTGGATGAGGTTTACAGCTCATCATCACCTATTAATCATTTTAGTATTATTATATATTGAGATCAAAAAGATAATTTACAGTGGGAAATAATGAATGTAGATATTTTAATGTATATATCACAGTTCATTTCAAGTCAGAATAATGTGGTTTAGAGGATGAATTATAATGGTATATTACAACTATCACATCTACTAGAATGTAAATGCAGTAATATCATTGTGAATTTCATTATTTGAATCATAAAAATATCTGAAGGAAATGCTGTTATATTAGTTTTAGTTTCTCAACATATGAATAAAACATACTATATTTCTAGAAGAAAAATTTTAATCTCTTTATCAATGTTCCATGATATATATTAAATAAATTTTATGATTGTATCAAGTACCACATTGTATTGTATATAATCCAGATTTGATGTTTACTTTAGTGTTTTCCCAAGACTTATGTAATATCAAGATAGAGTTATTTGTTTCAATTCTACTTCAATTATATATAAATATGGTCAGAATGAGAGAACCACTCAAATAATAGAGTAAATTATACAATATTTTCACTATATTACAAAGAGGGTTTGTATTAATACCATCCTCTTGTAGAATTATTTTATATCAACATCTTTCACTCTTGTATTACGATAAATCCTATTGAGCCCCCATATTGAATGATGTAAAGACCATTGGTATAATGGAATCAATTAGCCAAATTAAAGCTAAATGGAACTATTTTAGAAGAGGAAATGGTATAGAATGATATATCCAATCGACATTACATCATGGAAGCTCATGGTTGATATTAGGGGTGTGGTGAGAATTTCTAGTTAGTTCTATAATAAAAGGTTGGTGACAAGTTATTCCAATTAATTTCACTATAAAATAATTTTATGAGATTTATAAATTTGGGAAATTATTTCCCTCTATATATTGGTCCACATGAAATTGTTGATTAATTATGTAATACAGCTTTTAACTTGTAACATCCAACAAACCTCTCTCTAATTCATAAGATGTTCAATGTTTCTATCCTGAAGAAGTAAATACCTAAACCATTAAATGTACCAAACTCATAGGTCATAACACTAGAGATTGATCATTCTTTTCATAAAAAACTACTATAATTCATTTATCATAATGGTTGTTTTATATAAAACAGTAAAAATCACCTAGTTAATGTTCTCTGGAGGAATCAATAACTCTATGAAGCAATATGGGAACCTGATTTTGTGATGAAATAAATATACCATCATTTTTTCATAAGAATAAATGAATTTCAATGGAGATATTCATTTAATGGGGGTACAATATAATATCCCATTGTTTTATATGTATTTCATTTAAATTAAAATTTATGTATTTGATATCTTGCTTTACATTAGAAACTTTGTTTAATTATACCACGCTATAGTATTGAATTATTATCATTTAATGTGATTTTAATAACCTATTAATTTAATGATAATGAATGAATATAAATATATATTACACATCTATAACATAAATTTAGTGGTTATCAATTGCAAACATCATTTTTAAGTAAACTAGTTATGCTTTCGAGAAAATAATCCATATGTGCATTGTGATTTGATCTTACTAAATTAAATAACTCATAATTTATAATTAATTTTTATAAAATTTATATATTATATATTTAATAATTAAATCAAAATTCAACTAATTTTATTTACTAGGTAATTTATAAGAATAAATCTAGTTTTATAGTCAATAACACATTTTTCTGAAAAAGAATTTAAAATAAATTTTTTAAAAATATTTTAAAATGCATTTCAATAACATATTTAATTTTAATATAAAAAATATTAAAAAATTAGAATAAGTATGTCCAAATTAGTTAAATTAAAAAAATATATTTTTAGCTATAATGATTTGTAACTATGATATATATTTTTCACCAAGATAATAGTATATTATGAAAGTATGGTTTTAAAGAATGTGATATATAAGGCCCCAGCCTTAAACCTGACTTAATCTTGAGTTATTACAAGATTACACATTGAGGATCTTTTCAGTTTTATAGTTTTAGAGAATTAGATCATGAAACTTGCATTACATTCCACATTTAAACAAAGTGGTTACATAAAAGACAGTATTCATTCTTCCCATCAACGGAAACATATTTAAAATATAACACGGATTCTTTCTTGAAACATCCTTGACACTATCATCACATCATGTACCTTTCCCTTGACCTGTGAAAAACATTTCAAAAACTTGGGATGAGCACAAAAAGCTCAGTAAGGGTTATAAAAATATGGAAAGGAAATATGAGTTCATATATACATAATAATGAAATCATACTTTACCCATAAAACATAGGCACTTTAACATACCTCATCAAACCATGAATAAATCATAGAAAACAAAGACATAAAGGTAACTTGAGGCATTCATAATATTCTTACGTGGGGAGTAACACTCTTGGTTACGTTTGGAATACCCATCACAGTATATTCCCTAAATCTCTTCGGAGAAACCTTAACGTTTCACTCCTTCGCGTTACCCAATGCATTGGAGAGCTATAACGGGCTCACCCGCCCTTAGTTTATCACGGAACCACCCGTTTTCATAACAATGCCCAAGAACCATAACATAAATGTGTCACATAAAACATGCATAAAGAAAACATAACATTTTCGCATTTCAATCACAATATAACATTTTAGTATATTGAAATATTGAATCCATTCAAAAAGAAACCATTTCCAAAACCATTTAATACATTTAATAAAGAGATTTTTGAATCAAAGTGTCCCATACCACCTTGAAGCTTAAAATTTTAAACCATTAATATCCATATAAATAAATCCTTAAAACCATTTTGAAAACATGGATATTAATAAGAACAAATAATTAAAACATTTAAAACTATATTTTGGTTAAAGGGGTTTTACCAAAATTAGAGACACTTGAATACAATAGTTGAGGAATAACATTTAGTCAAATCTTTATAATATCATGAGAATAAATGGATTCATGATATAATACTCCAAAGGACAATATATACACCATATAAGAGTGAATTGGTGCATAACAACAATGAACCCTCAATAGAAATGTCAAATGTGATGAAATCCCTTATAAAGAAGGTATCCTTAAATTAAGGACAAATCAATCTCAAAAATATGTGTGACAAATATAAATACACCCAATATAAGTGGATATTAAGTGTAAAAAGGTCATTCACACATATTCAATGGACGACATATTCAATGACTACATGTTGAACCCTAAGAAATCAAAATTGGGTTAAAAAGTTCCCTTGACAGCCTGACAGCATCACATCAAAAAGAGTTGATGAGAGATAAAAAGAGTATCTCATCACTTGGACATAAAATTTACATCAATAAGGATATATGAGAACATTTCCCAATATAACGATATGTAAATTAAAAGACCCAACAAAAGAAGTCTTTTAAAAAAGAGGAGGGTGAAAGGTTCTCTTACCGACTTGGGTATCTTTCAAAACATACACCCCATGAAAGAAGGACAAAAGATAATTGATGTAAATACTCATAAACGAAAGTATATTGCACAAAGAGTAGAATAATGGGCAGTACATACACCACTCAAGGGAATTTGTGGAAAATGTAGCATAAATCTCACGGGAATAAAAGTGAGATGAAAAATCCCTTACGAAAACTCGGCAGCCTAACGGCGCCACATAAAACTTCCGAATATGGATTGATGAGATCAAATAGGGTATCACATCACATTAAAATAAAATTTACAGAAAGAGGAATATAAAATAACATCCCCCAACATTACAAAGAGGAGCTTAAAAGAAGTGACATAAATGAGAGTACTTAAAAAGAAGAGAGAGGTTAGATCTCTTACGAAAGTTTGGCAACCTAACGGCGCCACTCAAAACTTCCAAAATGGATTGATGAGAGAGAATAGGGTCTCTAATCACATTAAAATAAAAATTACAGTAAGTGTAACATAAATGATCATCCCAATAACAAGAAATATGTGCTTTAAAAGGAATGACATAAAAGTGTGTACTTAAAAAGAAAGAGAGGAGTAGGATCCCTTACCTCGGGTCCGACCTGACTCGATCGTTCTTTAATCTCTTGAATAATAAACTTGAGTTAATTTCTAATTCCTTAATAACCTTTTTCAAGTTCATTATTACTTTTATACCACTTATTACCATGTCATAAACATTATGTAATCATTTAAGTTAATAATATTTGTTTTGCCGATATTTGGTTCTTAAGTCGAAAGTGGACTTCTTACAATTACATGTTGTTCGTGTGGACAAATGTTTATTATATCCAGAATTGTATTCATTATGTAGATATCATATATGTCATATATATCCAGTACATGCATGCATTTATAACATTACATAATCATTTAGAGGTAAGAAATGAAATGCACCGTTCATGGAGACAGTAAGCCGTACGTACGCATGAACGCTACTTTCATTTCTATTTCGTATTTTATAGAATTGAATAATAATGATATAAAGGTATATTATAATTCCAGTATAATATCATATATAATATCATATTTACATCCTTTATACATCCCACATATGGTATTAAACGAATCAAATCACTTTGAGGGGGCGGTAGTCCACACTTCCTTAAATGAAGATATCGTGTATACCCATAATGGAAGCCATAAAGGTAAGACAAAAATGAAAAATAAAGAAGCATAAATAAAACATAAACATATTATATATCATATATAAAAATAGTTACATCATAATGGCCACCGTTGAAGGTGTTAAATGAGTATTGAACAATCATCCTTTCGGGAGGCAGAATTTCACCATCCACGGAAACCGTATGTTCTTTAACCATTTGATGTAGTTGTGTGAGAGTGTAGCTCGAATAAATCTTATAACAACATCCTAGTATATTGAAGATACTGGTGTTGTTACAAAATAAGTAAATAAAAAGTGTTTAGGGGGTTGGAGAAGCAAAATAAAACAAATGAACATGAGAGAATGAATTACCTTTAAAAGTGTAACTCCTTTTGATTTGAGCCTAAAGGCTTCTTTTGAAAGGATTCTGCCCAAAGGGAATCCTCTAGGATTAGTAGAGGGATGTGGAGAGAGTAAATGGGCAGGGTTTGGCCGAGCCAAAGGCTTGAGGAGTGTGTTAAATGTGGTAGAGGTGGGGGCCTTTTATAAGAGGAGAGGAGGGGCACTTTTGGAAAGTAAAGAAATATTACTTTATTTGAAAATGTGTTTCGGTTTCAAAAGGTCCCACATTTATATAATTCGTGGATAAGGTTATAAGGCTTCTAAATCCACTCATCCAATAAGTTTTGGACATGTGTAGTTCATAGAATTTACATTATCTTTCCATTTTATTTAAATCGTCAAACAATGATGTCATCGCTGCATCATTATTATGTCATAAATAATTTAATTTATTTAGTGTCTAAAAATTAAAAAAAACTACTATGATGTATGAAATCTTTTTATATTTCCAATGAATATTTATAATCAAAAAGATTACTTGTATAACCCCACTTAAAAATTGTTTTAGTAAAACATATCATGTTTGTGTCAATTTTACTTTTACATTAAATAAAATGTTATTTATGTCATTTCCCAACCAAAGTGGATCCATGGGGTCCCCAAGTTGACTCATGGCTTTTCTTGGTCGGCCATGATACAAACAATGAGGGTAAGACATGTGTCAAGCTCATCTCATTTTATTAAAGCATTATTTTAACCTTAAACTACACTAATTACCACTAATCGCGATTAAAAACTTAATAAGTTACTATTCACCAAAAAATTATTTTAATCTCATTGAACCACATTTTACTTCTTAATGACAACCATGTATGTCGGATTTTTGAAAATCAAAACACAATGATGGGAAAATTTCATTTAAACGGAAAATCAGTTTTTATAAGTACCACTTAGTGGTTTCACTATTCATCAAAAATTGAAGTTTTTCAGAAAAATCCCAAAAATTCACCCTAAGCTATATTTGATATTCTGAATTCAAAAATGAAGTCCATTTTACAAAATTCAAAACATATAAGTAACATTAATTAATTTAATAATTAATTCCCGCTGTCATGTCAAATAGCGTGTTTTATGAAACAATAAGTATCAAAAGATTGACACTAGTTTAAGTCTGATTTCAAAGTGAAATTGATTCCAACGAACACTATTGGATTTAATGTTAAAAATATTTTCTAATTTCACTTTAAAACCAATTCAAAATATAATCTAATCATATAAATAAATTAGATTAAAAAGTGGTTTTGAATTAAAATAAATCATTTTACACTATTCATTAAAAAATGAACTCTATCGGAAAGAGACCAAAAATTTACAAAAAGTAAATTTTGATGTCCCGATTCTTAATAAGAGTTTTATTTGGTCCAAAAGAATGTATAAGAGTGATCAAAACTATATTTAATGACGGTTCTCCATCAAAAGGTGATAAGTGAACCTTTAGTGAAAACTAGGGCATATACGCCTAAAATTGAATTCTTTCCGTATTTTAAGCCATTATCTTTTATTGGATAAATGTAAAAACATTTAAAAACATATATAATCATATTTTAGTTATTTCTATCCATTCCCGCCATTACAACGGCTACATGTTAACTACCATTTAAAATAATATTATTTTATTATTAGAGTGCAACGTAAGATTCCCAAGAAACTCGTTGTTGCGTGTTGGGTACGCCATCGAGCATAGCGTCCCCTTTAAAGTTATTTAAATATTTTATTCACAAATATGGATAAATATGAAATGTCATATTCTTTATTTACCTGGGGTGTTACATCCTTCCCCCCTTTTGGGAATTGCGTCCTCACAATTTTAAAATTGCGCTTGGAAACATCCTTGAAAGTCCCACATCGGAACAAAAGTCGGTAAAACAAACACTTTAAAATAAAGAGAGATAAGTACAAAGGTCACCCAAGTTAACCCATACTAGGATTCCAAGTATTAAAATATGTACATGGAGGAAAAAACAAAGGGTCATGTTCTGATGGAGAGTGATAGAAAACATGTTTAGGAGAAAGTTAACCACGAGAAAATCACAAACTTGTGATGGGTTAAACGGTATTCGATTCCCCAGTAGGAAAAGTTAATAGAAAACATTTTTGTTTTAAGTTACTTTTTATTGAGTAATTTATTCATAAGGAAACATAATCACTTATCATATTGACTTTCAAATTTTATTAGATTCCTTACACAAACTCATATTTTCTCCAAAAGACGAGTATTTAGGAAGACTTGTTCACATTAAGAGTATTATAATCAACTTCTAGAGAATCACCTAATCCACAAAATAGAACTATATACTTACCATGTCTTTAACCAAAACCAAAACCAAAAAGGCTAGTACAAGATCAGATAATCCAGAAAAGGATAACCCTTTATAAAAAGAAAATCTATTCTTAATCTCCTAAATTTGTCCAACAAAACCCAAAGTTCAACGAGGACCATTTGTCCATAAAATTCTTCAAAGTAAACCAAACTAAGATTGAAACCCAAATATTTGAAGGATTTAGTCACATAGTCTACCAAGTTAAATCGTAACATTTATCTCCAAACAACATCAGTTCCTCCTAAAGTCTCACATTGAAAAGTAATTATCCTAATCACATATCCTCGAAAATCAACTTACTCTTAATTCATAAAATCATATAACTAAAAAGAATAGGTCAAACTAACCAGGGACTTCACGTAGTCCAGTGGTAGGCGATAAATACCAGTCGCACTTTGGTTGTGGGTTCGATTCCCGCAGCTTTGTCCGACGCGACGGGATGTCACACGGTCTGCGTGTTGTCCTTTTTCCAAAACTATATAATTCTTAAAACATTCCCCAAAATGAGATAAAATCTTCAAGAATAATCATAACATATTTTAACCTCAATTTTATCTCATGCCCTTCATTTTCCATCATATCATATAATAACCCATAATTACCTCAAAAGTAAGGATTATATACACCCTAATGGTTACCTTAATAATTATTACCTGAATTTCCACATCGAGTTGGCCATCTCGTACATGATGCATTAGAGAACTCAACAAGGTTCAAGTGGTTGATCATGACTCCTTGATAGTTGGTTTAGAAAAACCATGAGATTCCTCATTGAATCCCCCATCTCATCGAGTATCTTAATCAGAGAACCACCGTAGTTTCCTTCAAACCCATTGTCACTTTGGTGCCTGCTAGATCCAGCCATTTACTAAAACCAAAAAGGTCAGTGTGAGTATATCAACAAAACCATCATGTACTAACGAGGAAGGTAAACACTAAGATATACTTACTCATTCACTTTATCTAAAACTAGGACTCTTTCTGAAATCCTAACCATTATGGAAATGTCACTTATGATTAAATAATACCCTAACCTCTAAAGTTATCTAAACCGGCCTTTGATACCAACTATAAGGCCCCAGCCTTAAACCTTACTTAATCGTGAGTTATTACAAGATTACACATTGAGGATCTTTTCAGGTTTAGAGTTTTAGAGAATTAGATCATGAAACTTGCATTACATTCCACATTTAAACAAAGTGGTTACATAAAAGACAGTATTCATTCTTCCCATCAACGGAAACATATTTAAAATATAACACGGATTCTTTCTTGAAACATCCTTGACACTATCATCACATCATGTACCTTTCCCTTGACCTGTGAAAAACATTTCAAAAACATGGGATGAGCATAAAAAGCTTAGTAAGGGTTATAAAAATATGGAAAGGAAACATGAGTTCATATATACATAAGAATGAAATCATACTTTACCCATAAAACATAGGCACTTTAACATACCTCATCAAACCATGAATAAATCATAGAAAACATAAGACATAAAGGTAACTTGAGGCATTCATAACATTATTACGTGGGGAGTAACACTCGTGGTTACGTTTGGAATACCCATCACAGTATATTCCTTAAATCTCTTCGGAGAAACCTTAACGTTTCACTCCTTCGCGTTACCCAATGCATTGGAGAGCTATAATGGGCTCACCCGCCCTTAGTTTATCACGGAACCACCCGTTTTCATAACAATGCCCAAGAACCATAACATAAATGTGTCACATAAAACATGCATAAAGGAAACATAACATTTTCACATTTCAATCACAATATAACATTTTAGTATATTGAAATATTGAATCCATTCAAAAAGAAACCATTTCCAAAACCATTTAATACATTTAATAAAGATATTTTTGAATCAAAGTGTCCCATACCACCTTGAAGCTTAAAATTTTAAACCATTAATATCCATATAAATAAATCCTTAAAACCATTTTGAAAACATGGATATTAATAAGAACAAATAATTAAAACATTTAAAACGATATTTTGGTTAAAGGGGTTTTACCAAAATTAGAGACACTTGAATATAATAGTTGAGGAATAACATTTAGTCAAAACTTTATAATATCATGAGAATAAATGGATTCATGATATAATACTCCAAAGGACAATATATACACCATATAAGAGTGAATTGGTGCATAACAACAATGAACCCTCAATAGAAATGTCAAATGTGATGAAATCCCTTATAAAGAAGGTATCCTTAAATTAAGGACAAATCAATCTCAAAAATATGTGTGACAAATATACAAAAATTATTTAATTTATTTAAAGTCTAAAAATTATACAAAAATACTATGATGTAGGAAATCTTTTTATCTTTCCAATGAATATTTATAATCTAAAATATGACTTGTATAACCCCACTTAAAAATTGTTTTAGTAAAACATATCATGTTTGTGTCAATTTTACTTTTACATTAAATAAAATGTTATTTATGTCATTTCCCAACCAAAGTGGATCCATGGGGTCCCCAAGTTGACCCATGGCTTGTCTTGGTCGGCCATGATACAACCAATGAGGGTAAGACATGTGTCATGCTCATCTCATTTTATTAAATCATTATTTTTACCTTAAACTACACTAATTACCACTAATCGCGATTAAAAACTTAATAAGTTACTATTCACCAAAAAATGATTTTAATCTCATTGAACCACATTTTACTTCTTAATGACAACCATGTATGTCGGATTTTTGAAAATCAAAACACAATGATGGAAAAATTTCATTTAAATGGAAAATCAGTTTTTATAAGTACCACTTAGTGGTTTCACTATTCATCAAAAATTGAAGTTTTTCAGAAAAATCCCAAAAATTCACCCTAAGATATATTTGATATTCTGAATTCAAAAATGAAGCCCATTTTAAAAAATTCAAAACATATAAGTCACATTAATTAATTTAATAATTAATTCCCGCTATCATGTCAAATAGCGTGTTTTATGAAACAATAAGTATCAAAAGATTGACACTAGTTTAAGTCTGATTTCAAAGTGAAATTGATTCCAACGAACACTATTGGATTTAATGGTAAAAATATTTTCTAATTTCACTTTAAAAACAATTCAAAATATAATCTAATAATATAAATAAATTAGATTAAAAAGTGGTTTTGAATTAAAATACAACATTTTACACTATTCATTAAAAAAATGATCTTTATCGGAAAGATACAAAAAATTTACAGAAAGTAAATTTTGATGTCCCGATTCTTAATAAGAGTTTTATTTGGTCCAAAAGAATGTATAAGAGTGATCAAAACTATATTTAATGAAGGTTCGCCATCAAAAGGTGATAAGTGAACCTTTAGTGAAAACTAGGGCATATACACCTAAAATTGAATTCTTTCCGTATTTTAAGCCATTATCTTTTATTGGATAAATGTAAAAACATTTAAAAACATATATAATCATATTTTAGTTATTTCTATCCATTCCCGCCATTACAACGGCTACATGTTAACTACCATTTAAAATAATATTATTTTATTATTAGAGTGCAACGTAAGATTCCCAAGAAACTCGTTGTTGCGTGTTGGGTACGCCATCGAGCATAGCGTCCCCTTTAAAGTTATTTAAATATTTTATTCACAAATATGGATAAATATGAAATGACATATTCTTTATTTACCTGGGGTGTTATATGATAAGTTGTAACATCCCAAGTAAGTAATGAATAATAGATACTTTTATCTATGCCTATTAATGAATTAGATAGTGTTTTAGAGGCTTAAAATGAAAATAAATCCAATCTTAAGAATGGAATACACTAATATTTTTAAAATATTGTTTTACTGCCTTTTAATGGCAAACCATTTTTAAATCTATCTTTTGAAAATTTTATAATCCATGTTTATCAAAATAAACATATTCTTTATGATCGGGACATCAAAATTTACTTTGTGTGAAATTTTGGTATTTTTTCGATAAAGTTCATTTTTTAATGAATAGTGAAAAATGTTGTATTTTAATTCAAAACCTAGTTTTAATATAATTTATTTATATGATTAGATTATCTTTTGAATTGGTTTTGCAGTGTAATTAGAATATATTTTTACCATTTAATCCAATGGTGGTCATTGGAATCAATTTCACTTTGAAATTGGACTTAAACTGGTGTCAATCTTTTGATACTTATTGTTTCATAAAAACACGCTATTTGTCATGACAGCGGGAATTAATTATTATATTAATTAATGTGACTTATATGTTTTGAATTTTGTAAAATATACTTCATTTTTGAATTCGGAATATCAAATATAGCTTAGGGTTAATTTTTGGTAATTTTCGGAAAAACATCAATTTTTGATGAATAGTGAAACCACTAAGTGGTACTTATAAAAACTGATTTTTCCGTTTAAATGAAATTTTCCCATCATTGTGTTTTGAATTTCAAAAATCCGACATACATGGTTTTCATTAAGAAGTAAAATTTGGTTCAATGAGATTAAAATAATTTTTTGGTGAATAGTAACTTTTATGTTTTTAATCGCGATTAGTGGTAATTAGTGTAGTTTAAGGTAAAAATAATGTTTTAATAGTATGAGATGAGCTTGAAACATGTCCTACCCTCATTGGATGTGTCATGGCCGACCAAGACAATCCATGGGTCAACTTGGGGACGCCATGGAGCCACTTTGGTTGGGAAATGACATAAATAAAGTTTTATTTAATGTTAAAGTAAAAATGACACAAATATGAGTTATGTTACTAAAACAATTTTTATATGGGGTTATACAAGTCAGATTTGTTACTATAAATATTCATTAGAAAGCTAAAAATATTTCCTACATCATAGTATTTTTTTAAGACATTATATAAATTAAATTATTTATGACATCATGATGATGCAGCGATGACCTCATTATTTACTGATTTAAATAAAATGGAAAGTTAATGTAAAATATAAAACCTACACATGGCCAAAACCAATTGGATGAGTGGATTTAGAACCCTTATCACCTTAGCCTCGAATTATATCAATGTGGAACCTTTAGAAGTCGAAACTCTTCTTAAAATAAAGTAACCTATCTTTACTTTCCAAGAGTGCCTCTCCTCTCCTCTTATAAAAGGCCCCCACCTCTACCTCCTTAACCACACTCCCAAAGCCTTTGGCTCGGCCAACCCCTGCCCATTTTGTCTCTCCACTTCCCTCTCTTACTCCTTGAAGCCTCACTTTGGGCAGAAGTCTTCCCAAGGAAGCCTTTGAGCTCAAACCAAAGGGAGTTACCCGATTTTAAGGTAATGTCTTCTTTTGAGTCCTTTTGTTTTATTTTGCTTCTCCAACCCCCTAAACTCTTTTTATTCTTTTCTTTTGTAACAACTGCAGTATACTCAATATACTAGGATGTTGTTATAATAAGGATTCTAGATACACTTACCCACACCTACATCTAATGGTTAACGAACATACTGTTTCCGTGGATGGTGAATTTATGCCTCCCGAAACGATGATTGTTCAACATTCTTTTAACACCTTCAAAGGTGGCCATTAAGATGTCACTATATTTATGTATTATGTATAATATGTTTCTGTTTTCCTTAAGCTTATGTTTTTTTTCTTTTTGGTCATACCTTTATGGTTTCTATTATGGGTAAACGTTATATCTTCATTTAAGGAAGTGCGGACTACCACCCCCTCAAAGTGATTTGATTTGTTAAATACCACATGTGGGACGTATAAAGGATGGAACTATGATATTATATATTATATTATACTGGAATTATAATAAACCTTTATATCATTATGATTCCATTCTATAAAGTACGAAATAGAAATGAAAGTAGCGTTCATGCGTACGTACGGCTTACCGTCTCCATGAACGGTGCATTTCATTTCTTACCTCTAAATGATTATGTAATATTATAAATGCATGTATATACTGGATATATATGATATATACATAATGATTATAACTTTGGATATAATGGATACATGAACAACATGTAATTATAAAGGGTTTATTTCTGACTCAAGTACCAATGATCGTTAAAACGGCCGTTAGTAACTTAAATAATTACATAGTGCTAATGACATGGAAATAAGTGATATAAAAGGAATAATGAACTTGAAATAGGTTCTTAAAGAAGTAGAAATTAACTCATGTTTATTATTCAGGACATTAAAGAACGATCGAGTCATGTCGGACCCGAGGTATGGGACTTCGTCTCAATCTCCTTTCATTAAGGCATATTTTGTTTTATACACAACCTTCTTTTATACGGTGTATAAACCCCTTTGAATTTTATGTTTATACAAAAGGAATATTTTTTATAAGAAGCGTTTTACTAAATGGCAAAAGGGAATGTTTTTGTCGTACGTATGCGGCGACAACGACTTCTCTATCACCGTGACCGTTATTTGAGTTTCGGCTTCCTCTACAAGCCATACCTTCTTTTTAAAAGAAAAATAAATACCATGTTTTAATTTTATTTTATTTTGGTATTGAGAATTGTTTTCATAATGTTTTTATATCAATGTGTTGTATTGATATCTTGTTAATGAAAGGTGGAAATTTTATGTTTCCTTTATGCATGTTTTATGTGATACGATTATGTTGAGGTTCTTGGGAATTATTATGAAGATGGGTGGTTCCGTGATAAACTAAGGGCGGGTGAGCCCGATATAGCTCTCCAATGCATTGGGTAACGCGAAGGAGTGAAACGTTAAGGTTTCTCCAAAGAGATTTCGGGAATATACTGTGATGGGTATTCCAAACGTAACCAAGAGGGTTACTCCCTACGTAAGAATGTTATGAATGCCTCAAGTTACCTTTATGTCTTATGATTTCTATGATTTATTCATGATTTGATGAGGTATATTAAAATGCTTATGTTTTATGGGTAAAGTATGATCTCATTCTTAGGTATATATGTACCCATGTTTCCTTTCCATATTTTTATATCCCTTACTGAGCTTTTTATGCTCATCCCAAGTTTTTTTTTGAAATGTTTTTCACAGGTCAAGGGAAAGGTAAATGATATGATGATAGTGTCAAGGAAGTGTCAATAAATAATCCATGCTTTATTTAAAATATGTTTCCATTGATGGGAATGAAGAATACTATCTTTATGTAACCACTTTGTTTATATGTGGAATGTAATGAAAGTTTTATGATCTAATTCTCTAAAACTCTAAACCTGAAAAGATCATCAATGTGTAATCTTGTAATAACTCAAGATTAAGTAAGTTTTAAGGCTGGGGCCTTATATAAGTCTTTAAAAAATACATAAAATCTACAATATTTCAATTTTTTGGTTTAATTTGAATTTAATCACCATATATTCTTTATATTGAAGAATGGTTCCATTATTATTTTGTGACTTAGTTTATATATTTTTAATTAAGGGATAAATCTAGAATAATACACACTTTGTTTTAATGAATATATTATTTCTCCATAGGTATAAAATGAGATTATGCAGGGTTGTTGATTGTTATTAGAAATATTAATTAAATTTTATTATTTATTTTATATTATTTTTAATGTTAATTGATTTAAGTATTGCCATAAATGGTCACAAAACCCCGAGTAACTTTTTGAGTAAAAAAATAATCAAATAAGTAATTTTAAAAATATTAACTATAATAAAAATCAGAATAAATATTGGGTTCCATATATTTTTTACAAAAATTTAACATATTATTGATATTTTGGATTTATTTATTCTAATTCAATTCCTACCTTTTTTCATTAAATTCAAACTATATGAATAGTCGAGAAAAGTCTTTAAGGGTATATTATGTCAAATATTCTGTCATTAAATGATATAAAATTAGTAAAAATATTATCACTTCCCACGTGAATGTGAAATGGTCTATAATGTCACCCATTATTCCCTTATTCGTCACTCTTCCATTTATAATAACATTTATAACTACTAAATGAGTAAAAAACACTAAAATCGCTATAATAATAAAAAGGGTTACCAAAGAAGTTCTTTCAAAGAGATATGGGTTAAAAACTTATAAACCTGTATAAATACTGTAATAATATATGATTTAAATTCATTATCAAATTATATTTAAAATATATTTATTTATTTTCACTGCAACATGATAAATAATTTTTATTAATTTAGTAATTTTTCTCATTCCAAGGGTTCCAAAAAACTCTCTTATAAATGTTCACCTAATATTCTAATTTATTCATGATGTTCGATCCCTCTATATTATACAATTCCTACACTAATTCCTTCCAAAAAATTATTCCCATGTCCGGGAGGACTGGGATTGATATGAACACCATCCTTTTATGGAATAAGTTGTTATACACTGGAGGTTTCATAACGAAGAGGTATAGCTCTTAACTTAGTACTATCAATTTTATTTCTTAATACACCTTTTCTGGAACTGTTTTATTCATAAAAACATTCTGAATCTAGTATCATAAATACATTGATATGTTGTTATAATGAATCAACAATAATGTTTTACCTCTTTTCCATTAAATTTAAAATGAAAGTATCACTAATTCATACATGATGACTACCAAATAAATATAACGAGATGACTCATTTTCATCACCATCCTTATTTTTTGTATATAATAATTTATTTAGTTTATTAATTTATAATTATTATGAATGATACAATATTAATCATCTTTATTTCATTATTATCATAACAAAAAAAATAATTTTTCTGGTGTACGTAAAAGACTACATTTTCAATGCAAGCTATAAGTCATTTTTTCTATCTATACTATCTATGGATGATTCTAAATATGTGTAAAATGAATTCATATGATATTTATATCATTATTAAAATATTTTAGATTATTGGACAATGAAAAATGTATAATTACTCAAAAATTAAAACCAAAACATTTATTAAAAATTAAATAGTTAACCCACATAAATGATGATGTTAATAATTAATGTATAATTAATGGGTTTAAAATGGTTATAAGTATATCAAATATGTTATTTTAATAATGAATATACCTCAATTATATATGTATATATAAACTTGATTTCAGTATCAATTTGTCTAAATTTATTAAGAGGTAAAACAATCTTGAGGTAAACGCTCGATGTTACAATATCATGTTAAAAATGATTATAAATGCATAAATTTACACAGAGGATATTGTATAATATTCCCCTCCAAAATAATATGACCTATATTATCCTTTATTAATTTATTATGAATAATTTTTTTCTTTCATTTTTCCTTCATTATGAAATATGACATATACTATCCTTTATTAATTTATTACTCAAATCATTTTACTATTCGATTAGGAATCATTCACTTCCCTTTCAATATTTTTGTTAAAATGATTTCAATAATTTATTTTATATTATCAAATGATTAGTTAATTTTATTTTAACACTTTTTTGATACTTTATAAATTGGATTAAATTTAATCATATTTTTTTTATAAGTGATGTAAAATTTACCAAAGGTTTAAATGAATTCTTCATTTTAACATACACAACACAAATAAAATTTTCCCCCATCACGACTTACCAATTATTTGAAGAAACTATTAAATATACCAAACAATAATTTATATTAAAATATTTTAATATTAAAAAATTATTATTTATACATTAAATTAATTCTTCAATAATGAATATATTATTTTTCTAAATAAATCATATTGTGATCTCGAAATTCTATTTTTCATCAATGATACAGTACTTTTATGTTATTTATTTTTCACTAGGGATATGATTTTATTCAGTATTCTATATTCACTAACTATGTGGCTTAGGTTTTTGATGATGATACTTGTTTTCCTTTCTGTAGTTTATTTTATAAAGGAATGATAAATGGTTTCATGATCTATTGGAAAATAACTAAATGAATTATGATAATGTGTTGGGTGGTTCTATTCAATACCTATAAAGAATAGAGTAATGATAAATGGTTTTTGAGATCAACGGGTACATGATAGGTTATCCCATTCCCATAAGTGGTTAAATGGGAGGATATCATAATCGTAAATGTGGGTATATGGAATGTTATCTTAAGCCTAAAATAGGGTACATGAGAGGATATCATAATCCCGAAGTTGTGACATGGGTGATTTTCCCATGAAAATTGATTATTGACCTAGTAGGTATCCATGAAATATGATTTCAATGATTAAGATTGTACCCATATTATGCCAATATTTTAGGTCAAGAACTAAATCCAAATATATTATATAATGGATAATGCGTGTTAACAACAATACTATTCTTGTATTATTAAAGAAAGGTTGTTTGTATCATATGACAAAAAAGGGTGAAGGTTATGAATATCTTTGGGGTGGTAGATATAGATCATTTATCTACTAGAAATTTATGCATTATATGTTTCCAGTGACCCTAAAAATTAATATTAATTGCATGGATGATAAGGATATTTATTGAATATTCATTTATTAATACATTATACATTTTAAGCAAATTTTTGGGTCACATCAGTGTTTATTAACCCTTTCGCATTATAATTTTCAATGGAATATTTTCCATCAAATTCATTATTATCTATAATCTTATGGATTCATTAATTGTCACAAAATTATTTCTTACCATTTATAATTACTCATCTGTAAAACATTACATATTCTAGATATTTAGTCATTAATTCATTTTCATATATTTTGAGAAACATTACAGTATATATTGTTATATAATTATGTAACATATATAATGTAATAAACCCATATATTGTAATGTTTACACTTTTACTTAATATTTATTTTCCCCAAAATATAAAACTTTTAATGATTACAAAATTATATTTTCAGGAAATGTATTCTAAAATATCATCATCAATTATTATATGTTCTTACTTAACCTTAATCATTGTAGAATACATTTAAAAAATTGATGGACATGAGATGATCAGTAATGTATACAAAAAAACTCAATATTCCTTTTAAAAAACAAGATATTATAATGGATATTTTCCTTTAACGTAAGACAATTTGGTCTCAAATAATCCTTTAAAAACACATGAAATGTTATTTACATCCAAAATTATTTCATAATGAAATTTATGGGAAAACATAATTGAAATATCATAATCCTAAGGGTTTCTTAAAATCATGATAACTCTTCAAAGAAGAATTCTTAAAAACATTACTTCTTACCCCAAAGGGGAATAATCAATCAATTAAAAATTAGATCACTAACATACCTTTTGAAATAAAATGTTTCCCTGAAAACTAATTACAATGTATAGAAAATTGATAATGTTATCCATGGACACCATATTCATAAAAATAATATGAAAACCCAAAAAATTACTTTTACAAGTTTAATAACCAAACTACTGACTTATATTATAGTTCATTAGAGAACAAACTCATTCCCCGACGAATTCTAAAGATATATGAAGATAAAAAATCATAAACATTGTCCAAGTACTTTAAAATTCATGAAAAATACATTAAAAATTTATTTACTGAATCAAAATCATTAAAATTTATTTTTAAACATATAAATAAAAAATTCAGAATTTGATATATTCCCTTATTTGAAACACAATTTTCAAAACATAAATATGTAGAACAATGTGACTGAAGGTATTTATATTAATAAAATATAAAATTTTATAAAGTAATCTAAACAATAAATAATGGTTTTCATAAGGTGAAAACATGATGGAACTATATACATATAAATAAGATATTTTTTCCATATTTAATACATGTATAAGAGATATTTGTAAACTATTTAAAATGATTAATTTTCAGATTAATTAATATAATTTAAAAAAGTTAAAGATTATGTCCATTAAAATTAATTTCAATACATATAAATAAATTCATAAAATAATATAAACAATATGTGGGTGGATGAAAAATATAAAAAAAATAAATCTGTTAATTTTTTAAAACGATATTTTGTATTAATGTGTCTATTATCTCGAGTATGACTATTCACGCATGTTCATTATCTTCCTGAATAAAAAAATAATATAATTATTTAATTTATTAGGACAATTACATTTTAATTTTTATTTTTTTATATTTATTACCCTTTTATATTTTATTAATTAAAATATTAAAGTAACATTGCATGTTTTGAATATATTCAGATCATATGTCCATAATGACTTTAGTAGGTCGACTAAAGTAAACGTATATATTATTAAGTCATCTAGATAATAATTATAATGATGTAACTCTGATTTTTATACATCAATTATAATTTTAAAACCTTCAATCAATGATTGTTATGAATGATCAACTACATTACAATAAGGGAGATTTTAAGTCGTATGTACGCATGAAAAATATTTTCATTTTTCAAATAACATGATAGAAATTTGGTAAGTATTATCATATCATTTAAAATTGATGATATTATATTAAATATAATATTATTTATTAATATAAAATTAAAAATTGTTTCCATAGGATGATGTCATGATAATGAATTTCATCATTTCTAGGAGGTGGTAATCCAAGCGTACAAACAAATAACGTTATCATTTTTTAATAGATATAATGATATGAAAATATATTTTAATATATCTTTAAAGTGTAAAACATATGTCATAAATATTATTTATATATATTGAACAAATAACTATAATTTGTTGAGAGAGGAAATGATAGAAAATAATTAACATCAGTACATGAACAAGTAACCCACATTATATACAAAAGACAATTTAGTTTCGTATTTATTAGATGATAATATAGATATAGGATATTACATTACGATAATAAAATCCTATATTATGAAATATACTGATTTCATTATTTCATCATTGTTGAATAAGATTATATTTTGGCATATGTGTAAATAAATTGAAAATTGTTTGTTAAGAAACATACATTCTCTTTGGACAACCTCTTTAGGTTTATAAAAAAATAAATCACAGGTTTTCATTCTAATAAAAAAGGCATTTAGGATATGTTTCAAGATTTAAGGATGGAATTTACATTGTTATTAGACAAAACAATAGTATTTGGATGTTTATAGGGTGTATGATATGGGTTTTACTTTATTAAGTGGGGAAGAGGACACACTAGAAATTTTCAAAAGGATAAAAATATATTATTGTTGTAATTTACCCAAATATATGTAAAATGGTCTATTTTTTATCTATGATGTTATAAGGTATAAATAATGACCTAAAATATATTTATATAGTTTTACAGGTCATTTGAAACAATATCCATTAATTCAATCCCCTAGTAAACCTATTTTATCCTAACCCATGGTAACCAATTTTTAAAAATTTAATATTCATTATGAAAAAAAAGTTAACCATATTATAAAATGTTATATATTATGATTCAAAATTTATAAATAGTTTTATTATATTCAATTTATAGAAGGAGAAAATTTTATTTTAAAATTGAACTTACAAAACATGAAAAAATGGTTTTTCAAAATAAATTATAATTGTGTATAAAAATGTTTTCATGATAAATTTATCTAAATAACTCATTACATAGACCATAATAACATTTTTTAATAAAATGTAACTAATAGAGTGTTTTAAAAAATAAAAAAATAATTGAAATTTTATAATTAATGAAATGAAAATATAGTTTCCAATAAATAGAAATATTTTTCACTTGTCATTGAAAAATTAAAATTTTCCAATAGTTATGAAACATTTATGATAAGATAATATTGAAATTATTAATTAAAAAATTATGTTAATATTTTATAATTAAAATTATGTAATATTTTAATTTATTTTTATTATAACCATATAATACATGAAACATCAATTTTGTTAGAAATGTATCATTTTCTTCTTGATAGAAAAATTTCCAAATAATTTTATAATGAATGGAAACATACAATATATAATTCATTAATACATAAATGAATAGAAAATGATTTATCTTATAGTTATCATGGTTATTAAATTCTTCCAACATTTTGTAAATTTCACCTCAAAATTTTATTTAATATTTAACGAAGTGAAGATATCATTGCATCATAGAATTTTCATATTCAAATTTTAATTCATCAGTCATTTATTTTTATAAAAAAATATCATATAGAATCAACATAATCAATAGGATCTACTCATTCTGGTCAACAAAATGAATAGTTTATTCCTCATATGAATTAATCTCATTTAGTTGAAATACTCAGGGGTTCAAAACCTGATATACATCTAGAAAATATTTCTGTAACAATGAAACATGAAGAAATCAAGTTGCTAAGATAGAATTAGAGGAAATATCAATTATTATGAAAATAAATCAACTATCATATATAGTTCATATAGTATAATAATCTATAGACGGATCTTCCCTTTTTTATCACATTTTAAACACATTTCTATAATGTTTCCATAATAAAATTTCAATCACATACCTAGAATGATATTTCATTCCTCTGGTTATCTACATAACATTTCAACCCACTTTGATCCATTCTTATATTTTACTAAATCATATTCACCTTCTCAACTATTTCTTCTACCAATTATTTCCCAAACAACATTCTTTCACATGCTTTAACCAAATAATATGGATATTGTCACCTATTATCATATAATTCATCAAAAGATACCATCTGTATACTAGAATATAAACCATTACAATATAAAAATTAATCTTTTGAAATATATTGATAAAAAATTCCCATATAATCCAATAATATTTCATAATAATTTTATTCCATGTCCTAAATAAGTCGCTTATAATTCCCATCGGATTGATGATTAAAATATATACATAAATTCATTATTGATTCAAGTGACTTTGGAAGGAATATAAAAATTTTTAAGTTTACCAAGGATCATGGTCAGATTTAAAAGATAGGGTAACTCTTTGTATCTTGAATAACTCATCGAGGTAAAGTTGATAAAGATGATTTAAATACATAGTTTCCTTAATGAGAATGAAATGAACTGGTTTTTTATTTGATGAATAATAACAAAAATATAATTATTACATAAATATATATTTTGAAATACTATAATAAAATCCATATATATATTCTCATATTCTCATTCTCAAATATGAAAATTCTGAAACATTAATTTTTGTAATTTTTATTCTCTTATTAGCATATAGACTTGTCATAAATTTCAGGGTATATTGAAAAATACATATATTCACTTAACCGCACCAATAATAGACCATAAAAACTATTTACACATTTGGGATATCAAAATTAACAAAAAAATGCCGAATTTTGATTTTCACTCAAAAATAATTTATTAGAATGACTATCAAAAGGAACACAAAATGTTTTCTAAATCATAATAATATCTTCTTATTCAATAATAAATTATGAAAACATACCATTCTTATCATGTCCTACCATTTCCAATAAAACATGATTGTACTTTAATAACTATTTATGATAGTGACAGCGGTACTAACATTTGAAATATATAGGATCATCAGAAAAATATCAGTACTGTTAATGAAAAAAGAAACATGTTATTTATTTTTAAAATAATTTTATAATAGATTAGAGTTTTCCTTAATCATAACAAAAAAAGTGCTCAAATAGTAATTTATATAATCATGAAATCTATTTTACTAACCTGTCACATCCGCCTTTTTTTAATTATATTTCATTTTTATTTTATTTTTCTTAGTTTCGAGGTACGGGTCGAGCCCCGAATTAATTTTTTTTTCCTCATTCAATACCTTACTGGGTTTCAGACCCGTGCGCGTGCACCGTGTAGTTGGCGGACACCGCGCAGTTAGCCCAGGTGTCGGGCAATTTCCCTTTCTATGATTTATTATTTTTATTTTTATAGTATTATCATTATTATTAATATATTTATTATTATTATTATTATTATCATCGTTATTCATTGTTTTATTATTATTTTTTTAATATTTTTATTGTTATTATTATTATTATTATTATTATCGCATGTGTGTGTGTATATATATATTTCATATCTAACCCTAAACCTAATCCCTTTCCCCCCCTTTGTGAGAGAAGCCTCCTCCCCTTTCCCCCTGCTCCGCGCGGTTCTCCCCGTCCCCTCCTGGACCCCACTGCGCCGTCCCGGCCACCACCGGCCTTTGCCTCACTCTGCCGTCGCACCCAGCCTCTGGTCGACCTCCTTCCGGCGCTCGGCTCCCGCTCCACCCAAGCACGCCGCCGCTCGACCACCGGCCTCCGCGTGACTCCCGGACGCCGTCGCTCTCGACCTCCAGTGCCCGCGGCCCACACCCGGCTCCCTCCAGCCCCGCTCCGGCCTCCCAACCTCTGGCGACCCTGCTGCCCGCCGGCCGCACATTCATCACCGCCAGTGCCGCCAGCCGCACCTCCAGCGACCCCGCTGCCGCTGGCCGCACCTCAAGCGACCCCACTACCAACTGGCTGCTTTCTCTGGTGAGCCCCCGCTCTAGCCAACGGCCTCCGGCCACCCCGTCAGTGTTCCTCAGCCCTATCGGCACCCCACTCCACTCCGGTACCGCCCTGTCGGCATCCCCCGAACCTTTCCAGCGCTCCAGTCGGCTCCTCCGCACCTTCATCTGGTCGCATATCGGCTTTCCGCGGCCCGGCTAGCCGTCGTCGCCTTACGCCGGCCAGCGGCGCACCCGGTAATCGGTGCACGACCCCCGACGGCCTCCCTGTAAGTGTGAGCAGCCTCTTTTGACCGGCGCGCGACCCCGTGTGTCGAGCGCGTCTCTATTCCAAGGTATGTTTTTTGTCGTTTTTTTATTTGTGTTATTTTTTTATAATGTGTCTGGCTGTTTCGGTTGTGTGGTGTTGTTGCAGTGCATTGGCAGAATAATTCTGCAATGTTGAAGTCTTCGGCTTATGTGCGCGTATGCGCCTGCGCGAGGTGTTTCGCATTGTCGAGTTCGGTTTTCAAATCAAGGTAGGTCTCCCACTGTACTTGCTTTTGAATTTAGAAATTTGTTTATTCCTTGTCATTTCATTATTTTTCAATAAATTTATAGTAGCACTAGATAGCTATTACTAGAGTATTGACTTTTTGAAATTGAAAACTATTTACTCCCTACATCACACTGAAAATATTTTCATGGATTTAATTGTGTGACGTTCTTGTGATGTATCTAAATGATTTCTTTATGAAATGTGTAAGCCTTGTTGAATAGTGTTTTGAAATGGTTGGTGTGTGTGAAATGGCGGGTGTATCGTTTATGGAAAGTGGTGATTTCTTGAAAACATGGATAGAAGAAATGCACATTTGGCCTTTAAATTGGACTTTGGAACTTTTCAGTGGTGTTTTGGTTTTCCTTAAATGAGTTTAAAAGTATGTTTTCTAGTTTTCAACGTGATGGTGTGTGTCATGTCTTTTGGAAACGCATTGGTACTAAATCCTCTAAACGTAATTGATGTGGTGGCCCGGTTGGAGATTTATTGATTGTGAACTGATTACATATATATATATATATATACGTACATAAGGGGCACCTCTACAGGGGGACTTTCCTTAGAGGATTGTCGTGTAGTGGTGTCCGTGTAAGGGGATGGCATGTGCGGTGTGGTGAGTCACGTGTGCGAGGGCCTCCCACTTACACAGTATTTTTTAAAACCACCATGGGTTCATGGGTGTCTTTTAGAGAATCGAGTGAAGGTTGCTCGATAACCCCGATTAGACATGTTAGTCCCACCTTGGTAGGTAGGCCTTGTGGGGTGTGCAACTGGTTGGCTGTTAGGGCGGCCAGTTGGTTATTGACTGTAGAGTACCATGCCGGCAGGTAGTCTGAACCCGAGTACGTCCAAAGGTTTTCTAGGGATGTTTAGGATCACCCATGGTTACATGATTTTCTTTTCTTGTTTACTTTCAGTTGTTCTTTACATCTTATACTGTTATACTTTGTGAAAATGGTTTTCTAATGAAAATGTGTTATTGTCTTTGTGTAAAATTTGAAAATGTAACACTTCTTTCTCTTTTAGAATGAATTTGACACCAATGAAAGGAATTAAAATTTTGAAAAAGAATAAGGGTAATGTCTCGTGTTTTAGATTTTCAAGTGAAACATTATGAAAGCATACTTTTATATATTGTAGTTCAAACCTGGAATTTGTAGATTCTTTATTTACTGGCAGTGCTTTAGGATTTGTTGTTGGGATCACCTACTGAGTACTTTTTGTACTCATTCATATCTTTTACCATTTCAGTTTCAGGTTCCTTGTGTTCAGGTTTTCCTTGTTTGAGTCGCTCATTGATGGAGCGATGCTGGTGTTTAGTTGGGTGGTGATCGTGAGGTCACGTGGGGGTATAGTTGTTGTGTAGTTTTCTTTCAGTTGTTAGTTTTTTCTGTTTTGTTTGTTTCTTTTTCTCTTGAAGATCCTAATTGGTTTGGGCTAAATCATTCCCCATGATTAAAACATTATTCCCGACACTAGTTTCCATCCTGAGGGGATCGGGAATGCCCCTCAGGACATGTCGCAGACTGGCTCGGGTGACCGGTTCAGGGTTGACCCGGGATGGTTCATGACAAAATGGTATCAGAGGAGGCCCTTGTTATTTGGGTTGTCCGGTAGGTGGATATTAAGACTGCCAGGACTCGAGAGGTAGGTACGGGAAGGATGTCATGAACCCTCTCTCATTCCGCACCTCGAGTCGCCAGCGGTAGTCCAGGAATTATGTCTTTGTCTCTTTCTGGTTTGTTTTGGATCGAGGGATGACAACGGAGACAAGCTGATGTTACATTATGATTTCACATGGAGTAGTGACCCATGTGGAATCTGAGTACATAGTTTCAATTTCTCCTAGTGGTCGACGCTTACTTGGGACATGACCCACTACCATGTCACCAGGTTAGGCATGACTTCTAGTCCCTCACTTCGGTGTTTGATGCAATTTGAGTGTTGTTTTCGTTCTGGTTGGTGTAAGTGCGTTGTTGGAAATGAAAAAGGTTTTTTTTAAATGGGACTGATTTTTTTAATGACTTTAAATGTATGAAATGGGTTATAAAAACTAGAAGCTTTTGATTTGGAAATCAATTGTTTTCATGGAATTGGTTGAAAATGGTTTGGGGGAAAAACCTCAGGTCCCCTTTATGAACATTTGCAGAGGTGTGAGAATGCATGATAAGTGCGTGTTGATGCTCATATGAATGGAATATTGACAAAGACATGTGAAATGGGTCATGGGATTACCTGACTTTTTATTTGAAATTAAATGCTTGGACTTGTTTTCTAAATTGGTCTTTATATTGGGGAAATGGTTTTGGAAAGTGATTTTGATTTGAATGTTGATTGGTTTTTGGAAAGCGGTCTTGAAAAAGGGAGGTTTTGAAATTTAAAATGAAAAAGGGGATTTTGAAAAGGGGATTTTATTTTGGGTTGTTTTTGTATTTGTTTGTTCTTTGTGATGACTGTTTTTGATGAAGGCACTTTTATTGATGTTGCTTTGGTTTGATGTTGGTTTGGCTCTATGTTTCACATGTTGTTCAGAAAATGCCTCCCAGGAAAGTCCCCAGAGTTTTTTATGAGTCAGGCCCAGTTTATGGTCCTTATCGGATGTTTACTATCCTTCACGGTGATCAGGGTCTGTTGGAGATAGTAGAGCGATTTGAAGAGGTCTAGCGCATCTTTAGGGTATTGGGAACTCCTGACGCTATTTGAGTGCACGCTATTTTGAGTCTGTTCGAAGGTCCAGCTTTGGACGAGTGAGAGTGGGTCACCCCACCATCATGATATGTTGAGATTACTTGGGTTTTCTCTAGATCAATCTTCGTCTGAGGGTTTATACCAGAAATTTGGAAGATGAAGAAGATGGAAGAGCTCATGTGTGTTCGACATGACCAAAATCTGTGAAAGCGTGTGTTGATAATTTCAAGGATCTTGTATCTCTTCTTCAGAGACAGCATCGCAAGATCTGATGAAGACTCCTCCCTTCAATGGGTGTCTTCATCCAGATATCAAGGAGGGAGTTCTCCCTTTTAGGGACAATCTTTTGAGAAGTTGGTGCATGAGGTGTTTTTATCCGAGTTGGCCTCCGGAGCGCAGACAGTTGGAAATCCACCATATCTAGTTGCTCATGAAGGTCTCCCATATGATGAGAATAGTGTGTCAGAAGGATCTTTTTACAAAGAGTCCTCTATAGTTGCTCTGACTTATAGTTCGTTAGACCGTCTAATGGTGTACCATCGGTATGAATGTTTAGAAATATAATGTCATCATGTCACAGCCCTCTGAAGACGTTCCATCATTGCAGGTGCCCAGATCATCTGGGACAGTTTTGAAGGAAGCGTCACTTGAAGAGGATGTTGTGATTGGAAAATGTCAGTACCTGACTATGAGGTAGGAGATGCTTCAGTGATCAGATCCCCAGCCTCAGGTCTCAGGGTGAAGCTCGTGTACAGTCAGGAGTTCCCGGGGGTGTGAAGCCTTGGGTCGGGTTTTGTGTTTGGTGTTGGAAACAAAGCATTATAAGTCCTTTCATTCTCATTCTTCCACTATTAAAATTTTAGCGTTGTCGTAGGTTCATTATTTCATCGTGAGGTTGGGGTGAATGTGTTCGATTGTAATCCAAACTATTTTGTTTGTCTAAATTTTCATTCTCTGAATCATTTGTTTTTGATAGAGGTGTGTTTGGATCTTGCGTGAGTTGACCTCGGTTTGACTGTGTTCATTTGGAGATGTAAGTGTCTTAGGGGGAAATGATATTGTGGGAATGCTTGGGTTTATTTCATGGGTTGAGTCTTCTAAGAGTTTTCTTTTTCCCTAGTGTTTGGGATTTTGGTCTAGGTTGAGAGTTCCAAGTTTTAGCAGAGCTGTTTCACTCGTGTTATAGAGGTTACCCTAGTTCAGTTGGGAGTTCCCGCGTCAACCCCCTCTCGGTGTGGTATGGTTGAGTGTTAAAATTACTCACTAGTTGAGTTCTTATGGTGGGGAGAAGCCTCCTATGTTCTCATGTCCTCTCGTGTTGTGGTCCCTTTTTCTTTCAATCAGGCATTGATTCAAGTTTCGTCTTTCTTTATTTTGGGTGACTTTCTGGGGGAAGAAAGTGCTTTTGGTGGGGAGAATTGTCACATCCACCTTTTTATTTAAATTTGATTTCATTTTTATTTTATTTTTCTTAGTTTTGAGGTCCGGGGTGAGCCCCAGATTAAATTTTTTTTCCACATATAATACCTTACTGGGTTTCAGACCCGTGCGGGTGCACCGCGTAGTTGGCAGACACCGCGCAGTCAGCCCATGCGTCGAGCAATTCCCTTTCCATGATTTATTATTATTATTTTTATAGTATTATCATTATTATTAATATAGTTATTATTAATAATATTATTATTGTTATTGTTATTCTTTGTTTTATTATTATTATTATTGTAATATTTTGTTGTTATTATTATTATTATTATTATTATCGCATGTGTATATATATATTTTTTATCTAACCCTAAACCAAATCTCTCTCCCCCCCTTGGTGTGAGCCACCTCCTCTCATTTCCCCCTGCTCCACGCGGTTCTCCGCATCCCCTCCTGGACCCCGCTGCGCCGTCCCGACCTCCACCAGCCTTCACCCCGCTCCGTCGTCGCACCCGGCCTCTGCCCGACCTCCTTCCGGTGCTCAGCTCCCGCTCCACCCAAGCACGCCGCCGCTCGACCACCGGCCTCGGTGTCACTCTTGGACACCGTCTCTCTCAACCTCCGGCACCCATGGCCCGCACCCGGCTCCCTCTGGCCCTACTCCGGCCTCCCGACCTCTAGCGACCCCGCTGCCCATCGGCCGCACCTCCAGCACCACCGCTTCCACCGGCCACACCTCTAGCGACCCCTCTGTCGCTGGACGCACCTCTGGCGACCCCTCTACCCATTGGATACTTTCTACGGGGAGCCCCCGCTCTGACCAGCCGCCTCTGGCCGCCACGTCGGTGTTCCCCAGCCCTGTCGGCACCCCGCTCCGCTCCGGTATCGCCCTATCGGCGTCCCCCGACCCTTTTCGGTTCTCCAGTCGGCTTCGCCGCACCTTTTTCCGGCCGCATACCGGATTTCCACAGCCCAGCTAGCCACCGCCGCCTTGCGTCGGCCAGCGACGCACCCGGTAATCGGTGCGCAACCCCCGACGGTCTCCCTTCAATTGTGAGCCGCCTCTTTTGACTGGCGTGCAACCCCGTGTGTCGAGCGCGTCTCTGCGCCAAGGTAAGTTTTGTGTCGTTTTTTTTATTTGTGTTATTTTTTTTATAATGTGTTTGGCTGTTTCGGTTGAGTGGTGTTGTTTCAGTGCATTGGCGGAATAATTCCACAACGTTGAGGTCATCATCTTTTGTGTGTGTATGCACGTGCACGAGGTGTTTTGCATCGTCGAGTTTGGTTTTCGAATTGAGTTAGGTCTCCCACTGCAATTAGTTTTAAATTTAGATATTTTATTATTCCTTGTCATTTCATTATTTTTCAATAAATTTATAGTAGCACTGGATAGCTATTACTAGAGTTGTGACTTGTTGAAATTGAAAACTGTTTACTCCTTGCATCACACTAAAAATATTTTCATGGATTTAATTGTGTGACTTTATTGTGATGTTTCTAAATGAGTACATTATCAAATGTGCAAGTCTTGTTGAATAGTGTTTTGAAATGGTTGGTGTGTGTGAAATGGAGGGTGTATCGTTTATGGAAAGTGGTGATTTCTTGAAAACATGTATAAAAGAAATGCCCATTTGGCCATTAAATTGGATTTGGAACATTTCAGTAGTGGTTTGGTTTTCCTTAAATGAGTTTCAAAGTATGTTTTTTCTAGTTTTCAACGTGATGGTGTGTGTCATATCTTTTGGAAATGCTTTGGTACTAAATGGTCTAAACGTAATTTATGTGGTGGCCCGGTTGGCACTTTATTGATTGTGAAATGATTACATAGATATATACGTACTTAAGGGGAACCTCTACAGGGGTAATTCCCTTCGAGGATTGTCATGTAGAGGGGTCCGTGTAAGGGGATCGCAAGTGCGGTGAGGCGAGTCACGCGTGCGAGGGCCTCCCACTTACACAATATTTTTTAAAACCATCGTGGGTTCCTGGGTGTCTTTTAGAGAATCGAGTGACGGTTGCTGGATAACCTCGATTAGACAGGTTATTCCCAACTTGGTAGGTAGGCCTTGTGGGGCGTGCCACTGGTTGGCTGTTAGGGCGGCCAGTTGGTTATTGACTCTGGAGTACCATGCCGGCAGGTAGTCTAAACCCGAGTACATCCAGGGGTTTTCTAGGGATGTTTTGGATCACCCATGGTTACTTGATTTTCTTTTCTTGTTTACTTTCAGTTGTTATTTACAGCTTATACTGTTATACTTTGTGAAAATGGTTTTCAAATGAAAATGTGTTATTCTCTTTGTGTAAAATTTTAAAATGTAACACTTCTTTCTATTTTATAATGAATTTGGCACCAATGAAAGGAATTAAAATTTTGAAAAAGAATAAGGGTAATGTATCATGTTTTGATTTTCAAGTGAAACATTATGAAAGCATACTTTTATACATTGTAGTTAATACCTGGAATTTGTTGATTCTATATTTACTGGCAGTGCTTTAGGATTTGTTGTTGGGCTCACCTACTGAGTACGTTTTGTACTCACGCCTATATTTTACCATTTCAGTTGCAGGTTCCTTGTGTTCAGGTTTTCCTGGTTTGAGTCACTTAGTGATGGAGTAATGCTAGTGTTTAGTTAGGTGGTGACCGCGAGGTCACGTGGAGGTATGGTTGTTGGGTAGTTTTGTGTCAGTTGTTAGTGTTTTCTGTTTTGTTTGTTTGTTTTCTCTTACAGATCCTGATTGGTTTGGGATAAATCATTCCCAATGATTAAAACATGATGTCCGGCACTGGTTTCCATCCTGGGGGGATCGGGAACACCCCTCGGGACTTGCCGCGGACCGGCTCGGGTGACCGGTTCAGGGTCGACCCGGGCTGGTTCGTGAAATAACCAATGCTTTTCATTTTTGTATTTTATTATAAACTATTGTATTAAAATTATACTCATGAGGGTTTCTTAGAAAACATTAGAACCCATCCGAAAAATTATCTTAAAACATAACTCTTACCCAAATAGGAAAAATCATTAATTTCAAACAAATTATCATCGAAATAACTTTTTAAATCAAATTATTTTCATGGAAAATAATTTCATGTAATGGAAAATTCATCTAGGTCCCTTAGGATATCATCTTCATTAAACCCTTACTGAAACCCATATAACGAACCATATAAAAAGAATGACCAATACTTTCAATTTAAAAAAAATCGATGAGCATAATGATCACCCATTATATTATTGAGTTATATCAATCTTTCTTGATCATAAACAATGTCCAAGGAATATAATAATCATAAAAAACAAAATCCATTTTCATTTCCATCATCATACTCAAAAGAAAATCATTTTAAATCGATAATTAAAACATTTTGGTTTACAAATATATACCTTTTCATTATAACATAATTTTCAAAATAAAATACCGAGGACAATGGGATGAACGGTTTCACCTTGAAGAAAAAATGTTATCTTATAATGATGTGAAATAATAAAATAGTTCGGATAGTTTTGAGAAAATTGATTTAATCCGTAAACATTAAAATAAAATATACTTTTTTACATTTGTAATTATATTGAAAACATTTCGTATAAAATTCATAAGAATATTCATTTTGGAAAACATTATATAAAAGTGAATATAAAAATAACTTTCCATTAAAATATATTTATATCCTAATAAACATAGACACAAATAATTTTAAAAATATTGACAGGAAATAAATATATTTTTAAAATTAATCATTGAGACATTTTAAAATAATGTTTAATGTTAAAGTGTCACACACATTGTGTATGGATGATAATGTAAGTAATTTATCATCTAAAATAAAAATTTATGTTAATTATATTCTTTTTTATAACAATAATTATGTGTATTATTATTTATATATTATTTAATACCATATTATATTTATCTACATAATCAATAATTTTTTCATTATTCATTTTCATGAAATTCGACTCAAATGTCCAAAATTAATTTGGACAGATGACTATGGTCAAAGTGGTAATTATTAAATGAAATATAGAATAATACTCATATAATAATTATAATTAATATAAAAACAAATATAAATAAAACCAATATTTTATTATGATTTTGAAAAATGATCCGTGATACATTCATGTACAGAGTATGTCATTCATATTCATGAATAACGTTCAATTATATTGATGAACATGATGAAAGAAGGTAAATATTATTTATTATTTACAGAATTATTATTATATAATATTTACAATTTTATTTATTTAAAATAACACATAGTTATATATATATATATATACTATCTACTTGATATGATCATGAAAAATTTATCACATCTCTTCATGGAGGTGTTAATCCACACATATGGTCGAATACATTTATCTTTTTATAATGGAATATATTTATAAATATGATTTATTATCATTCTATAATTATAATTATATTATTAATGTAAAATATTTTTATAGTAAATCCATTATTATAACTATATGTGAGGTCCAATGATGGAAAATGAATTACATTTGTTTGTGAGTTGGTATTCTGTCGTAGCAACGAACAACAGTCTAATTATTCAATTAATAGAAGTGGATATTAATATAGTATATAAGATTAATAAAATAATTTCATAGTATATATAGGATATTTATGTTATTATTTAATAAATCATTAATACTATATAACAGAAATATAAGAATAAATAAAATGAGAAAGCATGAGTGTGAACATTACCTCGTCTTCAATCAAAGACATTAGGGTTATACTAAAATCCTTCCTATTATGGTTTTCTTTTCAAAATAGTGCCACTAAAATATGAGTATGGATTTAATAAAAGTATTTTGTTAGGTATTTTCTGACCCAATGATCTCTTTAGGTCTGGATAAGTTATGATAATGGGAGACCTTTTATATGTTGGGGAGAGGACACACATGGAATTTTTATAATGATTAAAATTTTTATTATCAAAATCAATAGAAATTTCACCAAAATTGAACATTAGCAATGACAATATCATATAGGGTATGTATATTTCAAGAAAAAAAATTATCTTTATTTCTAGTTCAAATTAATTACCATCAATTAACTTTAAGCCCTCGGTAAACCTCATGTAACCATAACAGTGATCATATATTTTATTACTTTTGATTATGAACAACAATTATATTAAGAGAATTAATTAATATTAATGTTTTGGTTTCCACATGTGGAATTCATATTGAAAAATTCAATTAATAAATTCTGAAGAATTTATTTTAAATTTTAACCATTATAATTCAAGGAAAAGTATTTTTCTAGAAAGTATATTATTATGTACAAAAAGTAATTTAAACCAAATTAATGTAAAAGTAGATTCAAAATAACATAATCGGATTTTTTCATCAATGTGATTTAATTTTATTTTAAAACTAATCCAAAATATTAAATTAATTTTTAAATACTATAAAAGAAAATAAAATGTCCCCTTTTTAAATCAATGCCATACACTATTCATTGAAAAATAAAACATTGTTGAAAATTCATAAAGAATAATCCTCAACTAATTTTTACATGATGACTTCCAATATAATGTTAAATTATTAAAAATTTAATTTTATAAATTGGAAATATTAATTTTTAATAAAATCATATAATACATGAGGAAACAATTTGTTTAGAATTGTTTATTTTTCATTTTAAATAAAATATTACCTAAGATTATTATAATGAATATTAAAGTAATAATATAATTAATAAATATTAATATGATAGTAACACGAGCTATATTATCATTAGTTGGGTTTTTAAACTAATATTCTCTTGTTTAAATGGAGAATTAATTTTTCAAAATCATTCACCATTAATATTCTTCTCCCAACACACGGATTGGAAGTTGATTTCTCAAAATAACCATGAACATTTATCAAGTAAACTATGAACAAATTTAATATATTTTTGGTGTGAAATTATATAATTTTATAATTTATGAAATATTACAATAGTAATTCATTCATCACCTCATGATACATGGTAAAAACTCCATGAATGTTTCATGATGTCCTTCAATGTTTAATTATAAATGTTATTAAATAGATCTAGAAAATATATTCAGGAATTAATTAAAATCTATAAAATATCACATTGAAATATCACCAAATCATAGTGTGACTATATAGTTTGGTACTATAATTAACATGTTGGATAGAAATATGAATTTAGATGCGGAATAACAAGAGGGGGTGAATTGTATGTTTAAAAAGATTAATTTTCAACCTTAAAGAAAACTATGTTTAAAAGGGTTAAATAAGGAAAATTCACACGACCACTTTTTGTTCTACAAACTATCTAGGATCTAGAAATGTTATTCTAGAAACAAAACATAAGAAATGTTTACAATGAAAATATTCTAACTTAAAGAATATATAATCATAATTATCAGAGTATAAAAAAGAACAAGAAAGTTTAAAAAGGTTATAATTTCTTCCCTTATCAATATATAGTGGAAATAAACATGAAACAAAACATGGAACAAGTGTGAAAATATTTGAACCCAAAGAGTAGGTTATCCAAAAAAATTGGATAAAGGTCCCCTGATTTATACTTTCAATAACGTCTGTCTTACTCACACCAGGGTAAGCCCTCTATAGAATATTGGAATCTGTCTTGCTATCCCCACAATCCATTGAAAATTAAGATATTCATCACTTCTTTCTTCATATCCGTAGATGTCCCTGAACTTTAAGGAAGTTGTCACCTCTGTATTCTAATCCTTGGAATCCATCTATTGTACTCAGCAACAATCGGAGTCGCACGATTCAAGCTGAAAAATATGTTCTGTACAGACAAGGCATGAGAGTCTCTATCTCTCTAGAAACCACTTCAGCAGCCTGCAATCTCTAGGGTGATCGATATATTTTTTTATCTCATTCAAATGAGCTCCAATTTATAGGCATTTCACCGATGGTCATCTCCCTCATCCAACGATCATATTTCCCTTAAATTTCAGAGGGACCTTTACACATGTCCCTCAAACAATGTTTAGTTAGAAACAAAATATATGACATCATTTCATAACAATATCAAGTGTATGAAAAATAAGGTTTCTCAAATAAATCTATTTTTCGGAGTCTATGGGAATATAATTTTCATAGTATAAGGGAAAAACATTTAAGGCTACAAAACATAGATATTAGGATTCTGTTTTTCAAGGAATTTGGAACCTAAATTCTATAGATTTTGGAGTTTTAATTCCAATGAGTTTGGAGTCTGAATTCTGAGGAATTTGGAGTCCAGATTCTCAATAATTTGGACTCCGAAATTAGAGGTATTCAGAGTCTGAATTATAATGAATTTCGATTCTGAATTTCATAGAATTTGAAGTCATATTTTCAGTGAATTAGGAGTCTGAATTTCAGAGAATTTAGAGTCTGATTATCAGAGAATTTGGATATTGATTTTTAGAGAATTCAGAGTCTAATTTTCAGATAATTATGAGTTTTATTATCATAGAATTTAGATTCTAGTTTTCCAATAATTCATGGTCTTATTATAAAAGAATTCTAATTTGGGTTATCATAGAATTCAGATTCTGATTATTGGATAATTCAGAGTCTGATTTTCAGAGAATCTAGAGTTTTATTATTATAAAATTCATAGTGTTATTTTTAGATAATTCAGAGTCTAAAAATAGAATACTCTATACCAAAGGATTTATAGGATTCTGAGGATTCAGATGTGAAACCAAATTTTACCCTTTGGAATAAAAAGCGTTATATTTAGAGAAACTATAAAATGAGCAATAATAAATTAGGTAATGATAAAATTTCTTTGGGAAAGTAAAATTTTACTTATTAAGATAATTATTAGGAAAAAATAATTTTCCTTAAGATAGAGAGTTTGTGATTTTCAAATCATAGAGGAATGGAAAATTCATAAGGAACTTGTATTGACTCAACAATATCCCCCTATTTGGAATGAACAAAAATCCTTTTGAAAAATAATATAAGGACTTGGTGTTTTTTATGGACTTGAAAATAGAAACATATCTCCCTTTACTTATGAATCATGGGGAATACAACTAACTCCCCATTAGATTTTTTTAATCCCTAAAGATCGTATTTTTGACTTCTTTAAAAGGATATTTCCATTTTCAGAAAAAGGAAATATTCATTGATGAAACTCCCCCCTTAGATAGACTCCCCCTTACATAGGTAATTCACTACTTTACTTATTATTATTTTTATCATTATTTTATACCCCGTTGTGATTTTTAAAATGGAATTAAGAGAATGGGGGAAAAATATGGTACCTGAAAAATTACTTCTAAATAAACAAATATATAGAGATCAACCAAAATTCTATTAAGATAGAAAGATTTTGTAAAAATAATAAAATACAACAAAAGATCAGAATGGGATAGAATTATCCTTCTTTCTCCTTCAGCATTAACTTATGTACAATAGTTTTCAACTTCATTATCTCCATGGGATCTTCTCCCACATGCTTGAGAAACTGATACTGATCATCATTTTTATTTTCTAAGGCTTTGATCATTTCTTCTAGAGCCTTAAGAATATCTACAAGATCCTTCCAAACTTCTTCTTTCATAATAATATTTAATTCAAACAATATATGAGATTCCTTTCTCTCTCCTAATTCATATCCACTGAATTAAGATTCCCATTCAAGTCCTCGACTTCTTGCTTCTAAGTTGTCTTTTCAAGAGTCACATTTTCCTCAAAACTCTTAGTATGATCTTTAAACATCCGATCTTTGATATCTAAAGCATCCTTCACATTATCTTGAAATTCATCAAATAATGTCAGGTCATCTATTTTCTACCTTTACAAATTTGTAATCATCATGAATGTTCGTTTATGTGCTTCATAACCAATGAGGAATGATTTAAAATCAGCCTCGATTTTGAAAAACTTATCCATAAGCATTGAAAATGAATCTAATTTATGATTTATAGAATGAAGAAGCATCTGGCATCTTAAGTATATACTCAGGAATGAAGGAATGGTATCAACCAACTTCTTCAAAGATTGTACCACAAAACCATGTCCAAAAAAATATGATTCTGAATCAGAGTGTTTTGTAGGTGAGGATTTTTATCTATCACTTATGCATTCCTATTTGATGAAGCACAAACTATGTTCTTTTCCCCCACAAATTTCATAGGTGTAACGACCTACACATTCTTTACCTTATCAGATCTTGAAATGATCTCTTCTACTTTGGGTGATTCATGCTCACTATCTGATAACTGAACAATCAAGTCTTCCTCCATATTTTATTTATCGACACATACCACAATATCTTCTAGATGAATGAAGTCATGATTGGTTCTTTCATATTCAGATAGTTTATTAACTTCTATGTAACACTTTTCTTCTTTTCTTGGTGTAGAACGTTTTGAAGATTCCACTTCATAAGTTTGGATATATAGTTTCTCAGAAGGACTCTTCTTCTCATGGTATTTCAATACTTGCCTTATCTTATTGTCAGTATCACCACTACCTTATTATTTTTCTTCATCAACTTCTTATCCTTAAACAATTTCTTTTTCTCATTATAGTTCTAGAATCATTATCATCATTCCTGGAGTCAAATGGAGTGATTCTTTCAAAAACGATTTTGGTACCTGGATTTGTTCAGAGGCTTTGTCGGTTATCTTGAAAAGGGATTGAACTATCTCGGTTTCAGACATCTTCTTCTTCTGCTTAAAATCTTTTTCTTACTTCTTTAGATCTTCAACAACCTTCAACATCAAGTATTTTTCCTCACTATGGTCTAAGACAAAAGTAGGCTCCCCTTCCTTCCTGTTATTTTTATCTTCTCTCGACATAGCCAACACTTCATCTGGATAAGTCTTTTGATTCATTGGCATAGGTGGTACTGATTGAGTTTCCTTATCCATGAGGATTTTTTATTTCTCTTCAGTTTTCTTTTCCTTCGTTTTCATTCCACCCTTCTTGGATGTTTCTGCTACTTATGGTTTCTTCGATAGAGCTTCGATTTCAGCATCAGAAAAAAAAATTCTTTTGATTCACTAGAAAAATGTCACCACCCGTCCTAGTGAGGCATGTGTCATGACTCCCCATGCCCACCTCAATAGTCAAGGGGTTGGTGACTAGAACCAAGTAGGCATATTATTAACATGGGAGGAATTTTGTAAGTACCTAGACACATGCACACATCTCCATGCCAACAAATTCTGAAATGTAAAATCACTAAGGAAGAAAAATGCATGCATATGACTAAACCCAACCAACAGAGTACAACAGAAAGTAAAGTGCTGAAAACAAACTGTGCGGGAATACAAGCCCACTAAAACAAGAGTCTGAAAACTGCAATGTCCAACATGTAAAGACAAAAGGTACTGGGACTGCTTCTTGTAGCCGTAGGAATGCATCAGCCTGTAGGGAACTCAGAAAGCTCGGTCGTGTCCTGGTCCACCCTGGACTCCGTCAAAAGGCATCTCTTTTGCACAAAACAAGACACATGCAAGAAAAGCTGGTGTATTTGTGAGTATAACAATACTTAGTAGAGGACCCCAAAAACCACAAAGAAGTACACAAAGTAAAGGTACAGTCAGCTATGCACAGTATATGTCTACAGAACATATAGAAAAAACCTGATATACTCAAAACCCAGACCCGTAGTCTAGTGACAAGTCACACAACCACATACCCCTAGCTAGGGGTTCAGTTCAAAGATTCCACGAAGCACTCGTTCTGGGAGAACACAATCCATGAATCTTATAGCTCTGAAGACATTCTTCCAAGAATTACCATTCGTCGGGAAACGTCACGAGAGGCATTTACACTCATTGCGGGAGACACACTCTTGAGTAAGATGATTATGATAGATCGATGCCCTCATTAAAGAGGCACACTCCTGAGTGGGAAAGATCTTGATACGCAGATTGGGATCACTGCCAGGGCCATGGCGGATACCACGACTCATCTGGAATTCACCTGCTAGGTAGAGAATCGATTCCTAGTGGATTTGGTCTCATCGATGTCGGACTCTAACTAGGGTCATGAATGGATAGAGGATCTCGATCCGGGCCTCTCGGATGGATGCCTGACTCTATCACAGAATGTCTTGATAAAGGGATCATACTCCTGTAAAAGGAAACGATGCCTAACCATCAGGGGAATGAGAAGAAGGTTCACTAACCCAAATGAAGGATGCCCATGATACGGTGAACAAGATGACCATGTCATTTTCCAATTAGTACACAGCGTGTAGAAAAGTTAAACGTCGTGTTTTCTGACCCCGAGTACTGCTTGTATACAATGGCCCATGTCTTAAGGGTGGTCGTGAAGAAAAATTGAGTACACAACATGTTGTAAGATGTACACGTAGTGTCCGAGTGGCTGGGGTTGGCTCCGTGTATGCTGGCCATGTGCCATTACACGGTCATCAACCCGTGTACTCTAACTCGTGTAATCTGTTCACGGGGTGACCCGCTTTACTAGCCTCGTCTAGACGTGTGATGGAGTACACGGTCATGTACTATATCCTGTGTCTGTGTACCCCTGGATACATGCCGAGTTCTGCATAGCTGCCTCTTCCATGCTGTACACGAGATGTCGTTTGAAGCCGTGTAGTCCAACCCGTGTCCATGAACTTCCCAAAATACTCGCTGAGCTTCGGGGAAAGAATAACACACCTTGTGACTAGGGTCACATGCCCTGTGATTCCTCTCTATCCCTCGAAACCCTATCCTCCACTTCTAGTACTACACAGTGTGTTCTTCAGAAGTACATGCCGTGTATTCTGGAAATTTCATGAATCACGGACCTCCACCATCGTGCCTCCGATGATGCTCCATTTGTCGATCCGGTCATCCGATCACCACGAGACTCCCAGGTTTTGGTCACCCTGACACCACTAAGCTGATTCCATTGTTTTTAAACCTCTTAATGGATCCAAAAACATGCAACGATCCATCCCCATGAAGAACACTCGAAGAACGACCCTTCCCAACCCAGTCTGATTCGTTATCCTCTATCATCGTCACACCTCTGCAAGGTCGTTGTGGTGTCGATTCTTCAATTTGGGATCATTAATTCACAGAATGGATGCCCAACGATCTGTTTTTATCTCCCTGTAAAGAACGCGAAGAACGCGTGAGAAGAAAATGGGGGAAGGAAAACCAATCAAACAAAATGAGAAACGAACCTCCGTCATTGTTCATCATGGTGTTGATCTGATCCCGTTAATAGGCTTAAATGGAGTATAAAATCAACCACAAAATCAACATGGATTAATTCCCCCATATTCATTCCAAAGAAATCCCTCCCACAAGAACGTACTAATCCGCGGATCAACTTGTCCGTGGTTGATGTGTGTTTATGGTTTAAATCAAAAGCAGGGAAAAGAAAATTAAAAAACAAACCCCTACATCAATAAGGAATCAATCAAAGATGAATATGTTGTGCTAAATTCATAATCAAGATCCTCCAAATTCATTGGAGCAGCGATTCGTTGCATCGATCCGTCGTCGTTCATTGCTGAGAGTTTTCTCTAGAGATTCTCTCAATCATTCACTAACGATCGATGTTCGATTAGCCCAATAAAAAGGGAAACATATTTGACATTCAAAAATATGTTGCGGTATTAATGAGTCTATATTTCCATTCATGAGTCATTATGATGCTCCATTTATTACGGAAAAAGTTACCTCGTTGTTGCGTTGCAGCCGATGTTTCCACAAAAGTAATAAAATAATCTTGTGAATTTATTTTATTTTATTTTACTTAAAACGTGTGAAAAATTACTTTTTTCCCTCCACCGGCGTCGGTCGAGGTTAGACCCATTTCTAGGTAATTTCGTTGTCCCAGACGCAACGTTGCCCTCATATTTTTAATCCGGGCATCCATTTGGAAACTGTCGGAGTCGCGCACAAGATTCGACTCACTTAAATTAAAAAAAACATTCAAACAACCATTCCGGGCTCACTAGGCCTCAGAATGATGCACCATCTTCATGCCAGGTCTCGAAATAATACCATACAATATATACAAATAATTGAAGGAAAAACCTGATACATTAAATTCTCCCCACCTTGGGTCTTTACGACCCCGAAAATACAAAACAAAAGCTACTAAAAAAGATGTGCGTACTGGGCACGGATCAGGGCCTCCCAATCCCACATGATCTCCTAAAGATATCCATTCTACCACTGGATGTGGACCAAGGGAATTGATCTCCCATGAAGGATGATCTCTTGCCAATCCTTGATCTCTAATGGGTACTCAGCAAAGGCCACTCCATCCTCGATGTCAATCACACCCCATTCGATAACGTTCGATGGGTCATGCACGTACCTCCTCAGCTATGACATGTGGAATACATCATGTACTCGATGCAACTATAGTGGTAGATCTAGGCGGTACGCCACCTCGCCAACTCTGCACAGTATCTGGAAAGGTTCGATGAACCTCAGAGATAGATTGCCGCCTCATCCAAATATATGTAACCCTCGTCGAGGTGAGACCTGAAGAAAGACGTGGTCTCTCTCTTCAAACTCCAGAGGTCTCCCTCATTTTTCATAATAAGACTTTTTCTAGCTCTGTGGAGTCTTCATCCACTCCCAGATGATCTACCTTCTTGGTGGTAGCTTTCACCAACTCTGGACCCATGAGTGCTGACTCTCCGGGGTTGGTCCAGCAAAGCGGTGACTGGCAGGGTCTCCCATACAAGGCCTCGAATGGTGCCATACCAATGGTGGAGTGGTAGCTATTGTTGTATGAAAACTCCGCCAGTGATAGGTGGTCCTCCCAACTGCAACAAAAGTCCGAGACAAAGGATCGTACATATCCTCTAGAACATGAATGGTCATCTCCGTCTGACCATCTTTCTGTGGATGAAATGATGTGCTCAAGCGTATCTGAGTCCTAAAAGCCTCCGGCAATCGCTTACACAACCTGAAATTGAAATGGGAATCTTGGTCTGAGACCATTATCGAGGGGAATCCATTAATTTTAACTATCTCTTGGACATAGAGGCGTCCCAAGCTCTTTACGGTACTCTACTCTCTAATAGCTAGGAAGTGGGCCGACTTGGTGTGTCAGTCAACGATCACCCATATGTAATCATGCCCCTTGGATGTATATGGTAAGACTAACATGAATTCCATCAATACTCCATCCCACTTCCACTCGGTAACATCCAGGGGGTGAGCTAATCACATTCGAACCTGGTTCTCGGCCTTTACCTGCTGGCATTTAATCATTGAGAAACAAACTCTGCTACTGCCTTCTTCATGCCTGGACACCAGAACTGTCGTCGGAGGTCCTGGTATATATTCTCCACTCCTGGATGTACCGATAAATGGGATTTATGAAACTCCCCCAGGACCTCCTCCTGCAATGCCCCTATTAAAATAATGAGTCCTTTGAAAAGAAGTACATGCTCCCCAACTTGCGAATATCCATTAGGATTATGTCCTATGGATAACTGAGCACATAAGGCCACAGAGTCGATGTATCCTAGTTGTGCCTCCCTAACCCATTGTAAGAGTGGAGATATGAAAACCATCGACTATAGGTAAGTTGTATCCTATCCATCCACAAAGGATAACTTTAACATGGCTAACTGCTCTTTCTCCTCACTCTATAGCTGTGAGATCAACCTTCTCCTAAGAGCATCCGCCACCTTTTTCCCCATCCCAGGAGTATAGATGATCTCAAAATCATAATTCTGGAGGATCTCTAGACAATGCCTCTGCCTCAGATTCAGATCCTTCTGTGAGAAGATGTACTTGAGGCTCTTGTTGTCAGAGTAGATGATAAATCACTCACCCATAAGGTTGTGTCTCCAAATCATCAAGGCGAAGACTACTACTGCCAACTCATGATCATGGGCCTCATAGTTCTTCTCATGTGGCCTAAGCTGGCGCAAACCATAAGCAGTCACTTCCTCCCACTGCATCAGGACACAGCCAAGCTCATTCCCTGATGGGTCCTAGAAAACTATATACTCAACACCCTCCTCCCAAAATCTCAAGACTGGGGTTCTTGTAAAACTCTATCTCAACCGCTCGAAGGCCTACTATAACTTCTCCATCCACACGAAGGTTTTCCCTTTCCAGTTCAAGGCTATCATAAGTGCTGATATCTAGGAGAAATAATGAATAAATCGCTGGTAATATCCTACGAACCCAAGGAAGCTCTGCACCTCCGTCACACTCTAAGGTGGCTCCCATGCTATCACAACCTTCACCTTGGCTAGGTCTATAGCTACTCCATCTCCTGAGATGACATGTCCTAGAAAGAGGACCTCTTGAATCCGGAACTGGAACTTTGAGATATTTCGATAAAGATAGTGTTCTCGATGTACGTCTAGAACCATCCGTAGGTGCCTCGCATGCTCCTCTTCTGATGCCGAGTACACAATGATATCATCAATGAAGACCCCTGTGAATTGGTCCATGTACGGCTGGAAGATCTGGTTCATCGGTCCCATGAACACTGTAGGGGCGTTCATCACGCTGAAAGGCATCACCAAGTACTCATTGTGACCGTAGCGGCATATGAAAGTCATCTTCGGTATATCCTAATACCCCACACGTAGCTGGTGATAACCTGATCGAAGGTCAACCTTCACGAACCATGGTGACACTCTTAGCTGATTGAAGAGGTCATCATTCCTTGACAGTGTATACTTGTTCTTTACTATCACCTGGTCCAGCCACCTGTAATCCACAGACAACCTCATACTCCCATCTGCCTTCTTGGAAAACTTGACTAGGGCTGCCCAGGGTGAAACGTTGGGTCTCACGAAACCCTGCCCCTGCAAATCCTCTAACTGCAATCTCAGCTCGCTATGCTCTATGGGGGCCATCTGATATACTGGTGAGGAAATTGGTGTTGTCCTGAGGTGTAAGTCGATGCAAAAGTCAATTTTCTGGCAGGTAGTTAATCCTAGAACATCTTTGGGAAAGACGTCCTCATACTCCACCACTCCTGTTTGGAACTGGGGGCTCTCCACATCCACTTCTCTGAGGGAAAGGCTATCCAACTCATGAGTGATTGGCTTCACCCTATTATGCATAAGACCATTCTATGCTTCCTGGGTTTCCCTTTCTCCAATGAAGGAAAACCTCGTTCCATCACGGCGGACACACCGCACTCTTTGCCTAAAAAAGTTAATCTGGGCATGGACCTAAGATAACTAATCCATTCCGAGAATGACGTCGTAAGGCCAATATGATACAACCAAGAAGATACAACCGAATATCTCACCTCCATGGGTAAGATCACACCATCTTAAAAAGTGTGTGATTGTTGAGTCTCCTCCGATAAGTGTCTCCAAGTGAAAGGATCGAGTAAAGGGTTCGACCAAAATATTGAGGTTTCAGACAAGACATGGGGATATGAAGGAATGATTAGAACCTGTGTCTATAAGTATGACCACTAATGTAGAAAAGACAAATATCATACCTCGAATCATCTGTGGATCCCCTGGGTTGTATACGTTGACCGCATGCAGCTATCCCTGTCACTGTCCCCCAACTCCCTGAGCCTGGTGTGAACATCATGGGGGTGGTGGTGGATATCAGTCAAAGCGTCTACCACAACCAGTAGCTCTCCCTGCTTCTCTGCCATGTCCGCCGCCTGGCGGGTCTCTCTGCTCCACTCTCTGCCTCTGCCTCGGTGGTCCATCCACCACTTCCATGTCAGCAGCTCGACGGGTTGGAAAATATCTATCAAGATTTCCCCTATCGTCACACGCATAGAAATTCTTCTCCCTAGGATAACCGGATCCAGCCTGAGAGCCTTGGACTACTGATCCTCTATCCTGGGTCCTGCTATGACGTTTCTGACATCTAGATCCTTGTGCCTGACGTCGGCTCCCTACTACTAGGGTCTCCAAACCTGTCTTCCTGCTGCTGACTGTCATCGACTGTCTCTACTCTTCCAAGAAGCTCTCGATCAACAAGGCCCGCTCGAGAACTACAACATAATTTGATATGCATAGAGGCATGGAACTAGCTCGGATGTCTCATCATACACATCGCTCGAAGGTCTGAGCTCTGATGTACTGATCCCTGACCATATCCATCGAGTACAGGGCGAGGTTGGTGAACCTCAATTAATTGTCATCTACTGTCATACTGTCCTATTAGAGCTGAATAATCTCTGGATGTGCACATCTCTCAGTGTAACCGTAGAGAACTCTCCCCTAAAGAGTCGCTCAAAATCCATCCATGAAAGAGTCTCCTTGTTGTGGGTGTGTGTGGTCAGACACCACCAGCATCCCACTGAACCCTAAATAAGGCTTGCTCCTAGGATCACCATCTGTTCTGCTAGTGCCCTCACAAGATGGAAACCTCTAGTCACCGCCTCAAGACAGTCCTCAGCCGCCTTAGGGTCGGGCTCACCTCAGAACCTGAGGGGTCTCTGTCTCCAGAACTCATGGAGCATGCTCACCCTGCCCTCCTCGTCGGTCGGTACTGTATTTACCATGGGGTGCTCCATTGTTCGTGGCATAGCAGGTGCACCACCTGGTGGCAACGCTTGGGGAAATGGTCCTAGTATCAAAGCCTCTACACTGAGGGGGTCATCCCCGTGATCACGCTGCTAAATCCTAGCGGGTATGCATCATGGAGGATTCCTATAAGGAAACAAGATATACCATGGTCAATGAGTATATCTACATTACTGACCCAAAGGACATGGAAAACACTACCCATTCTAATATGATGGATGTACCATTATTTTACTTCCCTGAAACATGTTTTTTCATGTACCGAGTCGAAAATCAGGTTATCAAAGTCTTGGTGTATGGATACTTTGGCCACCACACCAACACTGGAGTCTCTGGCCTGAAAGCCAAAATCAAAACACTTAACACCATTTCCTCAAACGAGTCTCACAATCTCTTGGTCCTAAGGTAGAACCGACCTCCTCTGATACCACGCTGTCATGACCCATTCCAGTGGGGCCCGCACAGTGACTCCCCATGCCCGCCTCCAATAGGATAGGGGCATGTGACTAGCAGCGATTAATCATATTATTAACATGGGAGGAATTACCTAAGTAAATTTACACACTCACACATCTCTAAGCCCACAAATTATGAAATGTGAAATCACTATGGAACGAAAATTCATGAATATGACTAATCCCAACCAACAGAGTATAATGGAAAGTAAAGTGATGAAAGAAACTTGGGCTGGAATACAAGGCCACCAAAACAAGAGTCTGAAAACTGCAATGTCCAACATGTAAACAAAATAGGTACTGGGACTGCTGCTCATAGCAGTAGGAACACCTCATCTTGTAGGGAACTCAGAAATGTCAGTCATGTCCTAGTCCGCCTTGGAATTCATAAAAAGGATTCTCATCTGCACAAGACACGCGACCTGCGGGCAAATCCCATGCAGGGGTGAGTATAACAATACTCATTAGAGGACCCCAAAAACCACAAATCATTACACAATGTAAAGGAACAGTCACTTACTCACCGTATATTTCTACAGAATATATATCACGAACCAGATATACCCAAAATGCAGACCTGTAGTCTAGAGACAAGTCACACTAACGTATACCCCTATCTAGGGGTTCAGTTCAAAGATTCCATGAAGTACTCATTCCGGGTGAACACACTCCATGAGTATTATAGCTCTGATGATGTCCAACCAAGAAGTACCGTTTGTCTGGAAACTTCACGAGAGGTAGTTGCACTCATTTCAGGAGACACACTCTTGAGTGGTAAGATTACGATAGTTAGATGCACTCATTATGAGAGACACACTCTTGAGTGGAAAAGAACACGATACATAGATGAGGATCACTACCAGGGCCATGGAAGATACCAAGAATCATCCAGAATTCACCTGCTAGGTAGGGGATCTATGCTCGGTGGAGTTGTTCACGTTGATGGTGGACTCTACCTAGGGTCATCAATGGATATAGGATCTCAATCTGGGCCTCTCGGATGGATTCTTGACTCTATAACAAAAAGTCCTTCTGAAAGGATCATACTCTTGTAGAAGGAAATGATGCCTTAACATCATCGGAACAAGAAGAAGGGGAACTAACCCAAACGAATGATGTACAAGATACTGTGAACAAGAGGACCATGTCATTTTCCAAAAAGTACACGGCGTGTAGAAAAGTTACACGCTGTGTTGTCTGACCCCAGTTACTGCCCATGTACAACGGCTCGTGTGGTAAGGCTGGGCGTGTAGAAAAATTGAGTACACGGTGTGTAGTATGATGTATGTGCCGTGTCAGAGTGGCTGGGGTTGGCTCCGTGTATGCGGGCCATGTGCCCGTACATGTTCATCAACCAATGTACTCCAACCCATGTAATAGGTACATGTTGTGACCCGCATTACTAGCCTCTCCTGGCCATGTGATGGATTACACGGTCAAGTACTCTATCCCGTGTCTGTGTACCCTAGATAAACTCCAAGTTCCGCGTAGCCGCCTCTGCCATACTGTACACGTCATGTCGTCTGAAGCCGTGTAGTCCAACCTGTGTTCGTGTACTTCCCAAAATACATGTGGAGCTTCGAGGAATTTCTAACAAGCCATGTGACTAGGGTCACATGCCGTGTGATTCCTCTCTGACCCCCAAAACCCTATCCACCTCTGCCAGTACTACACGATGTGTTCTTCGGAAGTCCACTTCGTGTATTCTAGAAATTTCCGGAATCGTGGACCTCCACTATCGCGCCTCCGGTGATTCTTCGTTGAGTGATCTGGACTTCTGATTGCCACTAAAATACCATGTTTTTTGTCACCCTGACACCACGAAGCCAATTCCAATGTTTTTGGACCTCCGATCAGCTCTAAAAACATGCAACGATCCATCCGCGCGAAGAACGCTCAAATAAGAGAACTTTCCGACCCAGTCCAATTCATTTCCCACTATCATCATCGCTCCACTTCCAGGTCGTTCTGATGTTGATTCTTCGATTTGGGTTCATTGCGTCATAGACCGGATGTGCAATGATCCGTTGTTTTTCACCCTGTGAAGAATGAAAAGAATGCGTGAGTAGAAAATGGGGGAAGTAAAAACAATAAAACAAAATGAGGAATGAACCTCCACTTTCGTTCATCATGGCATTGTTCCACTCCCATTAATAGGCTTAAACGGAGCATAAAATCAACAACAAAATAAACATGTATTAATTCCCCCATAATCATCCCAAAGAAATCCCTCCCTCAAAAACATACAAATCTGAGGATCAACTTGTTCTTGGTTGATCCACGTTTGTCATTTAAATCAAAATTAGGGAAAAGAAAATTATATAATAAACCCCTACCTCATTAAGGGATTGATCACAGACGAAGAAGTCATGCTATCGTCGTCGTCAAGATCCTCAAACCTCGTTGGTGCAGCGATTCGCAGCTTCGATCCGTCATCGTTCTTCATCAAGAGTTTCTCCTAAGTTTCTCTCAATCATTCGCCAACGATCGACGTTCGATTATCCTAAAAAAAATGGAAACAGATTTGGCATTCACAAATACATTCTGGTATTAATGAGTCTAGTGTGCCATTCTTGAGTCATTATGATGTGCCATTTTTTAAGGAAACAACTGCCCCATTGCCGCACTGCAGCAGATGTTTCCATAAAATAAATAAAATAAACTTGCGATTTTATTTTATTTTATTTAACTTAAAACGTCCGAAAATTAAATTTTTCCCTCGACCCGCACCGGTCAATGTTTGACCCATTATTAGGTAAAATTAACATCCCAGACACAACGGTGCCCTCAGATTTTTATACTGGGCATCCGTTTTGAAACTGTCACAGCTGGGCACAATTGCCGACTCACTTAACATAAAAAAAGTTCGAACCACCATTCCGTGCTCACTGGCCCTCGTAATGATGTTCCGTCTCTGCACCTGGTCTCGAAATAATTTCATACAATATTTAAAAATAATAAACAGAAAAATCCAAGACATTATAGAAAACCTACTTTCATTCTCTTTAGAGTATCTTCACTCAACTATGTTACATTGAAATTATTTGGGATTTAACTATAATGGATTTTAAATGATTCTTAACAATGAACTATAATTTTGAAGAGAATGTCCAGAAGCATAATAATTTGAGACTTCAAGTATCCATTCATGATATTCTCAATTGAATCCATGATATACCTGACCAATATTATCTTCATGAGGTTCACCATGAATTCCAGAATATAGATGTCACTTTTCATCAGAGAATCCTTATCCTCTTTACTCGAAGTAATAAAAACTTGAACCCTTATTTCAAGAATATTGAATTTTGTAGGTAGTTGAAAAATATTTGGATTATTCACCACTAAAAGACCAAGATATTCTATAACATTCTCCTGATCAAAATATCCTGCTATATCTGGTAGCTTGTGGGTACAGAACTTTGCTTCTCCATCATATGGAATTCCAATCAATCTTGCGACCATAGTGTAAAAAAGGAGTAGTTATTTCTATCACTATTGAAGGAAAACATGTCTCTCTCTCATTTGTTGAAGAAACAAACAATCTTATAGAATTAAACCAATAACTTCGGATAAAACGGATCATGCGCCTTTGGTTTTAACACATATAAGCTCTCTCAGCCATTCAGCTTTATATTCTATAAAATGATAGGATCATACTTAGAAATGAGTTTAGGATCAAATAACCTCTCAATGTATATCTTCCATTTAGATATTTTCTTTAAAAAATACATTTCTTTCTGAGGAAAATCTTGCACAGACATTTTGAATTAATAATACCATGGTGATTCGTAACGACCTTAAGTAGAGCAGTAGGGATTCAGCACGCCAGAACATTAAAGATCGATGTGGGACAACCATCGAGGGGTCCTTATATTTTTTTTAGGGGATGGTTCAACTTCTTCAATTGATCCAATAGTTGAAAAACTCTTGATCATATCCAACAGTTGAAATGATTGTCGAAGAAGGAATTTGGTATGTTTCAATAATTTTCAGTTTTTAAGATAAAACGTTTGAATTTTAGGATAAATGAATCTGATAAATTTCAATAGAATAAAAATACCATGAACTAAATAGATGATATGAAAATTTATGAATGGAAATATACCTTCTGGATTGCATTGAAATTTATCCATAATGAGGAAACATCTTCAAGAAGAACTTTAGATTTCGAAAAAAATGGTAAAGAAAAACATTATTTTTTAACCTTAAGGAAAACTATGTTTAACAAGGTTAAAAAATTTAAATTCACAAGACCTATTTTAGTTCTAAAAAACATTCTGGGATCTGGAAATTTGATTCCGGAAATGGAACTTAAGAAACGTTTACAAGGAAAAGATTTTACATTAAACCGTATTGATTCGTACATATCAGAGTATAAAAAAGAACAAGAAAGTATAAGAAGGTTGTACTTTCTTCCTTTATCAAAATACAGTATAAATAAACATGAAAAATATCAAGTAACAATTATGAAATCATTTAACCCAAAGAGATGGGTATCCAATAACCTCAGATAATGGTCCCTTGATTTATACATTCAATAAATTCTGTCTTACCCACATCAGGGTAAGCACTCGATAGGAATATCGGAATCTGCCTTGCTATCTCCACAAGCCCTCGATATTTATGTTTGTCAGATCCTCTGTCTTCTTATCCATAGAAGTCATCTAACTTTAAGGTAGTTGGCACCTCTGTCTTCCAACCCATGGAATCCATCGATTATACTCAGCAACAATCAGAGTCACACAAAACAAGCTGAACATGGCATTCCGTACACACAAGGAATGACAGTCTCTATTTGTAATATCTCTTCATCAGCATGAAATATCTAGGGAGATCAATAGATTTTTTTAGCTCGTTCAAATGAGCTCTTATTTATAGTCACTTCTCCAATGGTCGACTCCCTCCTCCAATGGCCATATTTTTTATATAATTTTTGAGGGACCTGTACAAGTGTCACCCAAACAACGACTAGTTAGATTTAAAATACTTGAAATTGTTTCCGAACTATAACAAGTGTAGGAAAACTATGCTTTCTGAACCAAATATATTTTTCAGTTTCTAAGGAAAAAATAACCTTTGAAGTCTAAACAAATAAATATTTAGAGACTATAAATCATAGATATTCGGATTCTGTTTTTCAAGGAATTTAGAACATGAATTCTATAGATTTTTGAGTATGAATTCCAATGATTTCGGAGTCTGAATTCTATAGAATTCAGATTCTGAATTCTGTATACTCTATAACCCCGTATTTATAGGATTCCGAGGTTTTAGATGTGAAACTGAATTTTACCCTTAGTAATAAAAAAGTTATATTTAGATAAACAATAAAATGAGAGAAGAAAACATAGGTAATGATAAATTATCCTTGGGTAAGGAAGATTTTCCTTATTAAGAAATTTATTTGGAAAAAAATAATTTTCATTTAGATATAGTGTTGATGACTTTCAAAACATTGATGAATGGAAAAGCCATAAGGAAACATTATTTAATCAACATAACTAAGTATAAAAAATACATATTATGTGCCAAACCGGCCCTGGTTCACTATTGAGTAACGTAACACAGTGGTCTATAAAGCCTTAAGAGCTCTCCCTCATACACTAGAGGCTACTAAATAGTAGCAAGTGAATAAGTTGTGTCTATAGAGAGAATATATCCTCATGTTAGTGTGGATCAAAAAACCAAAAACATTATATAAATGAAAAAGTTGAAGCATAATAATAATCATCAGAGTAGCAGAACACAAATATATTTTTATTCCGTAAGTAATCATAAATTTTGGAAAGTTATATCATATAAAAACATTGAACGAATGTTTAAAAAAAATTTAAAACAATCGTACATGGATGAGGGAATATATTAGAATACACTATATAAAAAAGAATGTATTAATCTTAAAAAACCATCCAAGATACTGAAAAACTACCCTGGACATCTACTACCAAGCACCCGTCATAAAGAAAGAAGTCATGTGTCCAATGAAGGTTGTTTTTCCTTTTACATGCATTCGATTATATTATATTCCAATTTTCTAATATAGTTATATATTAGGTGTGAGATAAATTTTATTAGGCCACCACCAATAAGCTCTATACAAATACATTCTATGAATATAAATTCAATTAGTGTGCTTGTATACAAAATTTAAATTAAAAAATATACAAAACTTATACATACTTCATCCATAACCGATGTCTTGAAGTATTATTTAATTTAATTAATTAATGATTTATGTTATAATTAAAATATAATGGTAAGGTTTCATCAATATTGTCATATGATGGAAATAATATCATAGTATCCATGGGTAAACCAAGGCATCCTTGTCTTCTAGGGTTGAGAAAACAAAGATTGTAATCTCATGAAAACTAGATGTATGGGGTCTGTGAATAATCCAATTGGTACACCCAAGGAATTGAATTGAAAAAGATTATAATAGATCGGATGGAGCTCATATATATTAATCACATGCTAAGCATGAATAAGTCCAATATGGTAAATATTATCCTCTGTGTGTATGAACAAATTATGCTGAATCTAAGGAGTATATCTAGGGTATTATTATATTCAATAAATGATATTAGTTTACTCATCGGTATATTGACATTTCATTCACATACTATTATAAGGACCATGCTCCAAGGTGGGTATCTCCCATGTAAATAATCTTAATGAATTATAATGTTTTCCACCTAGTGATCATGGTATTTCATCAAGAATCCATGGCTATCTAAAGTCTAACTATTCATATAAAGATGAAATGGTCCACATGTAAAAGGCACATTATAAATTTAATATAATAATTTAGTTAAGATCATGTAATACTTATTCCAATTATAATTCATTTGCTTCATTCCATTACAATTATTCATTTGTGACTTGATTAATATATCAATTGGACCTCATTACCATATTATTTATAAAAGATAAGGCCAAGTGATATCTATACATATACTTTCAATTGAACAATTTATGATACAATAATTAAGATAAACACATACCTAATCAATGTTCATGTCACAAAAACCTGAATTGTATTCAATATAATAACAATAATTGTCGAAAATCAAAATAAGGAATGCACCCAACATTTGGTGGTTGGAATTGCGGTATCAACTTCCATTACTATTAAATGGTTTAATCATGGTTTATAATACAACCTAGGAAATTTCAAATGAATAAGTTAAATTTTTTGGGGAAGCACCTGGTGATATTTTAATTCAGACATTGTTAATACTAGATAAAATGGTGATACATTAGCTAAAAATTTATAGACCTCTTTCTTTATTACTGTAGTTGATGCCTCGTCAAGTATCAACCCATAGTTTGGCCGAGTTTGGTATAAAATCAGAGAATTTATGAACTTCTGTATAATAGGGAAAAATATTTCCCATCAAAATATCTTATTCAATATATTAAAGAATGAATAAAACATCATATGAAGTAGAAAAGTTAATATTGTCTATGCAACAAAAAAATAGTTCTTAATAATGAGGTCTAATGGAGAAGAAAACAAAATGCCACACTTTATGATTGGAATAAATCCAAAGGAGTGGGGAGGGGATACATTGTGGAATAAAGGAGGAATGGGGTTTAAACATATATGGTATTCAATGGAAAAATAGACATTTCCATTTTTAACTTGGTTTCACTATTTGGCCACGTGGTTATCCAATATGGGTGATAACTGCAGACACATCATTGTCTAATGAAACACCTCACATAGGCTATAAACACAGTTTTACTAACTGTATACATTCCTTAGAAAGAACCACTAAAATTGGACATAAAAAATTCTCCTGGCCTTATGGTCTGAGTGAAATAGTTAGAAAAAAACGATTTAACCCCAGACATAGTACATGAAAACCATAGAACATTTAATGAAACTATATGGACTGGGCTTCATAGTATTCATAGATAATATAGCCCATATATTTCCTCCAAAAGTGGGGGACTTAAGCTCTGATAAAGACATGGAAACCCATGTTTCCTCTTTAACATCATGAGTAATTAATATTAGGAATAAGATAAAGATATAAACCAAACAAAAAACGTTCATTACCTCATATAAAATCCATTATATTATATTATACCAATGTAAAGGAATGAATCATCGAGTTTACCTTCAATGTCTTGTAAAACATAATTTGTGAATAACTATGTCCTATGATTATGTACATTGGCCTCCCACTCCCAGGTCTCATCATGTTCACATATGTGATTCCATAGAATCCATTTTAATGGGACAAAAAATTCTCAAAGTGACATGATACTTTGATCAATTATGTGTGTAGGATACACCACAAAATAAAAATCGATGTCGAACTTAAAATACATGGGATCAAAATTTATGGGATGGGTCTGCATAGTAAGAGTGATACTATGAAGCATGAAAGACATCATTCATCGAATGGTACATATGAGGAAACTAAAAATGATAGGCTATCAGATCATATATTTCCAATATCTATAATGGCCCAAAATATAAATTTTATAACATCACCTATCTTCATGTGTAACTATTCCAAATCCAACATGATACCCTTAATAAAACATGATAACTGACTGTTTACTCAAGATTTAATATAAAAATATCTATATATGATTTTTTTTCTAGACTATCCTATGATGATACACTTCTGGATAAGCTATAACTCCTCTCAAGTATAATAGATGAGATAAGGTCCTAGTAAAACTATCTCCCTTTCCTTTATTATATATAGAGGTGAATGGAATGGCATACCATGAAAGACCTCATATTGATACATCTAAATTAATTACAAAAATATTGTCTTATATGAAAACATTATGAAGGTAACAGGTTTCTAAAAATAACCTCCAAAATCAAGGATGGATGATTTTATGATGTTCTTTAACATATGTCAGGATAATTGTGACTCTCCATCAATATGAGGGTGAAGTGTTGTTCTCCGAACCACCTATGTGAAAAAATATTTATGTAACCCATGATAGAAACTAGATTTTAAAAGGGAATACCTATCAAAAATGATATTTTGAGGGACCCCATGTAGGCGTAAAATCATAAAGATATGTAGTCCTTCCTACTCATTAACTAATAAAGTCTCCCTGATAGAAAAAAATGGGGGAAAACTTTTTCAATCAATCCAAACCTACAAAATATTGGATGATACCATGAGAATACCTGGTAAACAAGTCACAAAATCCATTGTGACATTATACCGTTTCAATTTCAATACTTGTAAAGGCTATAACAAGCAAGATGGTCATTGTTGGTCTCCCTTCACTTTTGGACAGTTGGAATACCATGTGATTCAACATGAACTACGATGTTTCATTCCATTAAACTGACACTAACCTCACATATCATGAAATATCATAGAAATAACATGGTTTAATAACCTTTTTAAAGATTCAAATTCAAATATTAGTTCCTCTATTATTTCCATTAGGCACCCAGATATTCCCATGAACATTTGAAATGTCATATATTTCAATATGCCAATAATGATTCATGGAATCAAAAAAAATACATTCAAATAGGAACAAACCCTTATGGTTGTTGATTCTTCTTTCTATCACAGGTTCTAACGAATGAAAAGGGAAAATACCTTAACACAAATTGATTCATCCTTTGAAGAAACATCAACAATTGTCAAAGGCATGAAAGAGGATTTGTTTTCACTTTGGTCACGCAAGTTTCATCATGGTCGCGCAGGGTACCTGCGCGCCACATATTGGGCGTGCAGGTGAGCTGTGCACCCTATTTGATTTTCGCCCGGGGTCTTCAGCATCCTATAAATTCCAATTGTGGACCCCCCATTGAATGACTAAAAATTCCAAAATCCAGATTTAATCTCCTGGCGAACTAGTTACTTCTGGAAGTCTTCCGAACACTTTTATTGTAATTTCTTACCTAGAATGGAATCTCAAAAGAGGGTGAACAAGGCCAAAGTGTTGAAATTCATAAATACATGTGCTCCTAAGTGTCTAAACCCTTATGTGAAATGAATACACCTGCGCGCTGCCTTATCCCTTCACCAGAACCTGTGCACCACTCTTTTTGAAGTCCCTATGGTTAATACTAAGGGATTGAGCCAAGCCTCACCCAAGTACTACCCCATGGGTTGACCGTCGCGCAAGTACCCATGTGTCGCACAGGTACACCTGTGTGACCAGGACTTGCACGCCCACGCAGGACTTGTGTACCTCTCTCTATTTGGGTGCCCCTCCTTCCCGTTCACTTGTTTTATTCAAATCCTCCTTTCCTCTTTAAGATTTAGTCTTCAAGACACTCTTCAAATCCATTTTTGGCATGTTTACTTTATTGGATTCCTTATATAAAAAAAATTATGTGGAACATATCTCAAAACCTAGTGATTTACTTGTCTTTATGTCACTAAGGTGAGAGATTTCATTCATTTAGCCTCATCCTTTAAGATGAGAAGATCTTTAAATATGGGCCTTCTTTTTAAGAGTAAGCCTCAGTCCATGTTCTCTTAACCCATGCATCCTCCTTAAGAGTAATCCCTAGTCCAAGATATTTAATTTGGGCATCCTCGTTTGGAGTAATACCCAATTCCCCTAACCTGGGCCTCCTTCTTAGGAGTAATCCCCATTCATAATTCCATTTAACATGGGCCTCCTTCTCAAGAATAAGCCCCAGTTCTCAAATCCCTTTAACCTGGGCCTCCTTCTCAAGAATAATCCCCAGTCATAATTCCTCTTAACCACTCTTAATTTACTTTTGATTTGGAACTCTTTCTCAGGAGTAAAACCCAATCATAAGTCCCCTCTAATTTGGGCATCCTTCTCAAGATTAAGTCCTAATATAAGTATCCAAATCATCGTAAGGAACATATATGTTTATGGACCTTGTTCTTAGGTATCTTCCCTGAAGTAAATCCAAATCTTCATCTATCTGGGTAGTCATACATACATAATCCCCACATTATTTCTTATGATTGAATCTTCCATGGAAAAATTGTCTGGTTTTACCAATACCTCTTTTTTCTCACACCGTGCATGACTCACGTGAGCTTAGAGTGTAAAAGTAATTATGACATCTTTCTTTGATCCATAAATCATGAATAAACCTCATACTCCCATACTTGAACTATGTGGTTTCTGATTCCTTTTCTAAACAAGGATACGTAGGTATCCCATCTTCGGGTATGATCCCAAATCTGAAATAATTCATGTACTTCTGAATGACAATAAACATCAACTGCCCCACCGAGTGGCTTTAAAACCAATATGGTTATCATAATGACCAAGAGATTTATATATAATGTGTTGAAGGATACCATTGACTAAGAATCTCTAACATATACAGATGACTCTCTATCGATGAAGAACCTCGAATACATATAAAAGATTCTATAAATTTCATACATATTAATCATTGATTTTCATATCTGGAGGAAAGCTCATTTTCAAACAACGTAATTTAATAAGGATTCAAGAACAAAACTTCAATATATAAAGAGAGTCCCGGAGTAGACAATAATTCCCCCCAAAAGGTATGATGTGTCTGACCTCCCATCCTCTCGACCAATGAAAATTCTTAAGCTTTATCAGTCCACAACTAATAAGCACCTACCTTTGGAAATTTGGTCCAAATGGATAAAGATTCATTGGATGTTTTCAGTTCTACGAACAAACCCGTTAGACACAAATTGGAATATTTGATCATTAAATAAACGATGTCATCCCCAATTCCAGCACGAAACTAAAAATGGGGAACCCGATGTGAATACTTATCCAAGTTAAAGTGATGTTTTACTTATTTGTTAGGCCCCTATTTAATCACAATGAGAGGGACAACAAAACAATCAATAACATATGCGCTAATACAAAAGATTTAGTGGCCAAACTTATCTTGGTTATCTCTGTTATATCAAACATGCAAACTTTTCCAAGATCTTTTGTGTTACAGAAATGGGTTCTCTTAAGTTCACACCTGTGAATACCTCTGATATGAACGCCTCAACTGCTACTCCTACTGGATAGTCGTCCGCTCTGAGGACGAAATCACCTACTCAGTGTCTTCCACGCTGGGTATCAAATGCGATGGTTAAGGAATACCATCAAAATGGTACTATTCTGACTTTGGAGACAGCTCGAAAAGCCCTCCAAGTCAACAATTCATCCTGGTTTTCTAGACAACGACGACTAGTGATCAAGAAGAAGGTGGTTCCAACCACCATCTCCAACCATTTCAGGTCGTTATCCCTGTAACGCAATCACCAGTCCCTACCATATTCTAGGGAGGTGAATGATAATGTCACTGAAGGCCTTGATTCAAGGAGACATGAGTCCTTCCTGAGGGCTCCCATCAACAATCATCGCCAGACTCGTGTGGCAGAGTGCCCTCAACATGATGAGGGTGTCGTCTCAAGGCGTTGGTCTCAGGTTCCTCAAACCCGATTAGGCAAGACAAACCACCAGAGGTGACGATCGGTCAACATTGAGCAGGTTCTTATCTCTGCCTTTTCTAGAGAAGTCCACCAACCTAACTTGGTGGAAAGCAATGAGCAGGCACACACACTCGTCCCTTTTAATTCCGATGTCCAGCAGACTTGTCTGGCAGCAACATGCCTATCCCGCCAGAAAATTCCGGCAGAGTACTAGAGACAAGAACATACACCTATTTATAAATCACCATCTAGTCAGTAGACTCGTTTGACTACATACAATGAAGCCTGCCAACCCAATGTGTTGACAACTGGTAAACCAGAACATACACCTGCTTACACTCATCAATCCTTCCAGCAGCCCCATCTATCAGTATTGAACAAAGTTCATCAACCACATTCGGAGGAGTGAAATCAGTAGGCAAATACACCTGCTATTATTGATCAAGCCTACCAATGGTCTCATTTGTTAGCACTCGGAGAAGTCAATTAGAAAGCCCCAATGATAAATAAGAGGCAGACTCAACTCTCTGCCCCCACACTTGAGTACTGTCAGAATTCACTGAAAGGAAAAGGAGGACAGGAGCAGGCATATACACCTACTCCAAGCATGGAATGGACGTATATCCCCATTCCGGTAGCTGATGTCACAAATCATATTCTATCAATGGTGTAAGAGAAGAAGAAAATCTCTACTCATATTCTGGATGCCTGCCAGAATATTATAATAGCTTCAGTAGCATAACAGGGAAATAAATACAAATCTATCCCTACCAATGGAGTGACACATCAACATATCACTATGGAAGAGACACACACCTCTATTCTAGTCCAAGAGGGTTGTGGGGAAAACTCCCCCATGTCATACGGACAACCAAGTCAGGCACATACACCTGATTTGAATGGAGATAATCAGCCTAACTTGATCATTTCTCCTGAGTAGACACATACACCTACCCATAATAACCACTTTCATCAACAAGTGGCTCCTAAAGTGAGTAAGAAGGCGTCAAAGAAGAATACCCACCCAACACAGTCAAGAAATCAAGAGCCAGTTTGTAATAAGTCCTTGCTCAATGTTGTAGTTCTTGAAGCCCTCAGACAATTATCTGTTGAAATTCAAGATTCAACTCTCTCATTTCCCAATAGTTGGAACATTAATTTTGAAGGTCTTCATCAGGCACTTCCTCATGAAGTCGTTCTTCATGGCAGTTCGGTTGATCTCAAAGTTTCTTTTTCAGATAAGAGCCACAAGAACCCTCTGTGTGGCCAGAAGACCAAGGAGAAAAATGTTTCATCTTTTGTTGTAACCCATGATATTGGTCCTCCACGTGATGATGAATTTATCTGCAAAAGTCCTCTCCAAAGTAGTAATTTAAATTTCCTAGAAAATGCTCCAATGGACAATGTAGTGACAAGAAATCCCCCTTATATGGAGGAACATGCAAATGTGAAGCCAGTAATGTCTGATTCTTTACCGCTATTAGGTGAAATACATTCTCAATCAGAAGATAGCTTGGGGTGTAGGTCATTCTCCGAAACACCCCTGGGTCATTCATCTTCTAGTTTGATTAGTGAATTCTCTACCAATCTTGTTGAATCCGATGAAGCAACAAGGAAGCACCAGCTCCGGTCTAATCAGGTAGAAGAATCTTCATTGAATGATAAAAAGGAAGTTCTGAATATGAGAAAACAACTGGAAAAAGGTGAAGTTCCAGTTATATTTTGGCCTCTGGCTGACTCTCAGTATGACAATCCAGAGATGTTGAAGGATGATGGAATTCATAATATTCGTCTCAACATATAGAAAAATCATTGTCAGTTTAAAAAGAAAATATTATCTTATGATGAATATGAAAATAATGTAAAGATAATAGAAGGGTTACAATGCCAAATTGATTTGGAAACTCTCTCAGTTTCTCGATATCCGAAGGCTGAAAAGAAGCAGAGAGCCCTTCAACATTCATGCCTTGGAGCACTATGATAATTGCACCAGTTAATTGACAATTCCCCATGTGGTATTCAAATCAGGGGATGGGGTATTCATGGAGCACTACATTTCACTATACTCTCTAGTCAACAAAGCCCGCCGACTACGGTCCCATGAAATGTTATTTCCCATGGTCGACCACATCCAATTGCCTTTGTTTGTAATCAAAGGCTCACTCAAGAGAAGGCCTCAACTAGTTCTTCTCAAAGTCAGGAATACAAAGAACAATTTATTGAATTACTCCTGCATCAAGAAAACGAGAATATTGAGAAGGCCTCTCATTTAGAGTGAGCACATCATCAAGTGAGATAAGTGTCAGAAATCATCCAGCATTCATTTGATTTAGGTGATTTGAGTGGATGTAGGATGATACATCCATCCAATTTCTGGACTAAACACCGCAAGATCAGGAGAGATATTTTGAAAGTATCAGATATAGCAACTCATGAACCACCCCAGCTTGCCAAACTGGGGGATCTTTTAACCCAACCCTCAGAATCAACAAATAGGATTCATGGAGTTAAGAAAAAACAGCAGGAACAGCCCCAGTCCACTGGACTGGGGACTTTTTCAAATCCTCAATCTCTTCCTTAGAGAAATTAGGTCATCTCTCCATTAGGGAATAATCCTCAAGAGGAATGAAGAGACGATTTATTAGGAGATTCCCTCCAAATTACGGTTAGTCAAGATGTTCCCAAGTGATCAAATCAACAAAATTTAATGTCTCATTAAAGACATGGAAAAAGACAGTATCGTAGAAATGCCGATAGAAGGGATACAATGCATTATGCATCAATTAATGTCATCAATGCCATTGTTGCAGATCCTCTAGAACATGAGGCTCACTCAAAGGGATCAGATTAATAGATTGATGATCAATAAGTTGTACACACAGACACTAATGAAGAAGGTGTGCGTACACGAAATCAAAGGCTTACCCAGAATCTGGGTATTCCTTTGAATAACATGCTCCCCCCTATCCGAAATGCGTCCAACAAGGGGAAAGGAAAGAATCAGGTTACATACCCTTCCTTTGGAGAAGGCCAATCACTCTCACTAGAGCAATGATTCGCACAACAAGATGAAGAAATGAAGGAATTGAGGATGTTGAATGCAGAACTACTTCAAGGTAGTCTTCCTCTTAAGCGTGCAGGATTCAGTCAGCCAAGGGAATTTGTTGCAGCTACTAAGATGGATCAAGAATATCCTCCTTTATCAATACACCCTCACAGGTCTAATCCAATGGGTCAGGTTCAACAACAACCGGTGGTGTTATCATCAGTTGTAGTACCAGCTACCACATCTGTCCAAACACCAGTTATTGTACCTTCTCTGGTACAAGCTCAATTGGATGTTTCTCAAAAGTTAATAAAAATTATTGAGTCATTAACAACTCGGTTGGAAGCTATGGAGGGAAAAAACCTCAAATTCAACCAGATAAGAGAGCTTACCCTGAATGGGTTGATGCAATTCATCCCCCATCAAATTTGTCAAGTACCACATTCCCAATATTTAATGGTTAGGGAGACCCAATGAAACACTTAACACATTTTGTTTCTCTTTGTGATCCTATGATTGGAACCCCTCAGCAACAAGAAGCAGTTAAGCTCAGGTGTTTTGTACAGTCATTACAAGGGTCTATCTTTGTCTGGTATACTAGCTTGTAATCCCGGTCAATTACCAGATGGGATGATCTCTTCCAAATATTCCTTCTTCAATTCAGCTCAACTTTTCCAAAGACAACAGTTTTCTTACAAATTGTAGGAAAAGTGAGAATGAAAGGGTTTCATATTTCATCGCTCGCTAGATGGGATTAACCTATTCCCTAAGCTTAACACTCCCTCAAGAATAGTTGTTAACAATCCATGTAGAAAATTTGCGTGATTAATTGCGCACACCATTGATCCCTGTAAAATACATTGGAGGGCTTCGAGACCTTACTTCAATCGCTCAAAATATTGAAGACTCTCTTATGAAGACTAATGATAAAACTCGTGTAATTCCACCAGCTCTAGGAAGGAGAATGTGTAGAGTAGAGACTAATACAGTTATTCATAAACAAGCACCTGTACCTACTTGTACTTCAAAACCTTCATCTTCTCTAAGGGATCAACTTACTGAGAATCAACAAAAAAGGCAGTTTCTTCTAGATGATCAAAGAGATCAATGACAGAAACAGTTTGAGGATCTGAAGAGAAACTTTTACTCTTTCGGAATCGAACAAGTTCATGGTTACATCATTTCTGCTCTGGATAATAATTTGGTTCAATTTTCAAGGCCCAAAAGGACAGACAAGGAAGTAGATGAAGATCGTCCCAACTATTTCCCATTTCATCATATGTTTGGGCATCCCATTCCGGAGTGTTTTGTCTTCAAGGATGTCCTACAAAAAAAGGTCGACTCTGGATAAGTAAAATTGAATGGTTCTTCTGCTCAGGTAGCATGTGTTATAACTATAGATCCATAGGAGGAAGCTGAGTGGAATGAAGTCAAAATAAAAAATGCGCAAGAATATGATGATTGGATGGTCTGGAAAATGATCAACCAAACTCATTCCATTTTGTGAACACAATTGAAGAAACCAATTGTGCCTTCTCCTATGAATGCCACAAAAAAACCCCCTTTATTAGAGAGATAATCCTCAAATAAACAACATAATTCAATGAAAGAAGAGACATTAGAAGAAGATGAGCTCATATCAAAGCCCAATCTGTCTTTGACTCTGGCAAATTTTATGCCATCTACTTCGAAGCCAAGGAAACCGCCCCACCAAACGGCACAACATAAAATGGCTAATCAAGAAGAATATTCACCAGACGAAGAGTTGATCTCTTGTTCTGTTAACATGATTTACTTAATATATCCTTATGCCAATCGCAGTTTTGATCATGATGAGCCTCAGTTCGCTGTATCAAACTGAGGAATTATAGGGAATTCTAGAGGTCTGGGATACAGAGGAAGACGTGGATATCCCAGAAGCCACTATTCTGATTCTACCCATGCTAGAACTGTATATGCAGCAGAAACTCATGGCAGAGCCCTTCATCGAGCACAACAAGAAAAATAAAGTTCTTCCACACGTGGCAGATTCAGTCCTAGCACAGTCATTTTGGAGGATCGGTTGGAGGTTACACCTTCATCCTCTATGTAGGTAAATAATACTATTTAGTCTAATCTTCCAAATCCTAGAGTATTTCCAACTACTACTCCGATACAAGATGAATTTACTTCCAAATAATCAACTTCGAAGGCACCTTCAAAACCACATGTTCCTTTCCGGAAAGGCAGACCTTTGGATAAAAAATATGATGTCATGAAACATTTTTCCCAAGTACCAGCGATGTTATAAATTCCGAATGCCTTGACTCTATAAAAGGATCTTCGGGAGGCACTCATTGAGGCTTTTTCATGTCCTCAAGAATTCGAGACTGAAATTGTTGCAGCTGAAGTCTACCATGTAGAGAATAATCCTGCATAATTCCATGCAGTGATATCTTTTACAGATGAAGATGAAGATGATTTCGTGCATGGACATATATAGACCTCTGTATTTATCTAGAAAGTTCAATGATGTAGACATCCGAATAGCATTCATTGATAATGGTTTAGGAGTCAACCTCATCCCCATTCGTACACTTCGTCGATTCGGCCTCACCAAATCTGACTTATCTCCTTCCACTTTGATGTTGTAAGGATATGATAAAAATGAACAAGAACCTCTAGGGGAGATCACACTCAGAACTCAGTTTGGAGATCTTGTAACCAATGAATATTTCATGGTTGTTTGTCATGAGAAATATTAAACATTTTTTTGGAATACCTTGGCTACATCAACATGCAGTTATTCCTTCATCATACCATCAATGTCTCAAATATTGTTTCAATGGCCAGATTGGGACATTGTATGGTGATAAATCCCCATTCAAAACATGTGAATCTCAATACATTGAGGAGTAATTATATCACATGGAGGGTAAGGAGAAATCCACATTAGGGGAGGTTACCAATGTTAATTCTCCATATGGTTTGAAAAAGATTCCGGTTAACCCATTCATACATGTGAGTACAGATTATGTGTTGCTTATCAGTCAAATTGACAGGATAGACCCAAATCCTAATACTCTTATGCAAACTTCCATAATGTCAATTACGGCAATCAAGCCAGACAGCATGGGAGAATTTGGCGATTCACTAAGAAAAGATGAAATCCCAAATGGAGATGTCTTCATTTCATCTGCAGAAATCTAGCATGTATATACTTCACCAACCAGGCCAGATGAAGTTATAGAAATGTCATAGGTGAATAATGATGTTGATTCTCAATCCATCATCTCTTCTTTATTACCAAAGGAAGACCCTTCATCATCAATAGGTTCGGAAAAGGAATCCTCTTCTTCAAGATGTTCAAATTTTAACATCTCTCCTGATCTGGGAAATTCTGCTTCATCATCTACTATGAAAGTAGAAACGGAAGAAATAACACATGTTGAAGAAGAAGAGGATGATCTCATGGATTCTCCTCCATCATTTGAAAGGTTATCTCTACCACTGTGGATGAACTCAGAGAAATAAATCAGGGTACAAAAGAAGATCCACACCCCACATTAATTAGTGCATCTTTGACTTTTGAAGTGTCGTAAATATATATTTTATTTCTGAAGAAAAATCGAGATATATTTGCTTGGAACTATATAGAGATGGAATGCCTTGATCTTGATGTTGCTAATCATCGTTTGGGTTTTCCAGAAGAACATCGAGGATTCAATCAAGAAACAAGAAGAATACACCCAACAGATGATTCCAAAATTGAAGCTGAATTGGATAAGATTATCCAAGCTAACTTCATCAGGGGAGTTAAATATCCAAAATGGATGGCTAATATTGTCCCTGTGAAAGAGGAGAATGGACAAATTAGAGTTTGCATTGATTTCCGATATCTTAATCGACATTGTCCTAAGGATTATTTTCCAGTTCCGATCAAAGAACTCTTAATTGATGGAACAACTATCTATGAATAACTTTCCTTCATGGATGGATATTTAGGGTATAATCAAATCTGAATGGCTCCAGAAGATGAAGAATCTACATCCTTCATATCCCCTCAAGGTGTGTTTTTCTTTCGGGTAATTCTCTATGGCTTGAGGAATTTAGGCACAACATATCAGTGTTCCATGCACCGTATCATAAAACCATTTTTAGGGAAATGTGTTGAATGTTATGTGGACGATTTTGTGGTTAAATCCAGACAACATTCTAACCACTTGGAAGATTTGGAAGTCATTTCCCTCAAACTTTTACAACACAATTTGAAGATGAACCCCTTAAAATGTGCTTTTGTGGTAACCTCAAGAAAATTTCTCATCTTTTTTTATGTCATCAAGGTATCGAAGTCGATCTTGAGAATACAAAGTCAATCCTTGGTATTTCACCTCATTGAAATTTGAAATATTTGATAGGAATTTGAGGAAACATGGCCTATATTTGGCATTTCATCGCCAATTTGGCAGGCAAAAGTTTTCCCTTCACCAAATTGATGAAGAAGGGAGTCACTTATCAGTGGACTGAAGAAAGTCAAGAAGCATTAAATATTCTCAAGAAGTACCTCTTGAGTCCATTGGTATTAATGCCACCTATTGAAGGAAGACCACTTATCCTCTATGTGACAGCTTTAGAACGTTCTTTGGATGCCTTTCTTGCTTAGGGGAATGATGTTGGGAATGAAAACAACCTCTACTTTCTCATTCGGACTATGATTGAAGCAGAAACCCGATATTAAAGTATTGAGAAGTGTTTCCTATCATTAGTCATTACAGTTCAGAAGTTGAGACACTACTTGAAACATCACAAGGTCCAATTGGTATCTCGCAATAACCCGCTAAAATTTATCCTTCGTCGTCCAATGCTTACAGGACGTCTGGCAAGGTGGGAAGTTATTCTGCAGCAATTTGATATCCAGTATGTGTCTCAAAGGGAGATAAAGGGCCATGATCTGGCTGATTTCCTTGCTGAACATCCTTCAGTAGAACATAAATCTTTAGATATTGAACTGACTGATGAAGAAGTATTTTCTATTCAAGATAATCATCAAACATGGGAAATGTACATTGATGGTGCTTCCAGAATTCCAACATGGAAGAAAATTGAAGATCCTAAATTCAACAAAGTTGGGTTAGGAATAGTACTTATATCCTCGGAAATGGAATTTCTACCTTATTCCTTCTTATTGATGCAAGGCAGTATAAACAATGAAGCAGAACACCAATCTCTCATTGTAGGATTGGAGACGGCGCTTCAGGCACAACTAAATCACTTAAAGGGGAAAGGTGATTTAGACCTGGTAATCAAACAAGTTAATGGGGATTATGACATTAGATAATAAGAGTTAATACCTTTTTATTATTACGTCCAAGAGTTAATGGCATAATTTCCTTTAGAAACAACATTTTCTTATGTCTCGCGATCACAAAATGCCCAAGCCGATGCATTGGCTAATATAGCCACAGCTCTGGAAGATCCAAATCGGGATGAGACAATCATCAGTATTTCACAGCATCATACAATTTCACCTTATCTTCCAAACAGAATAGCAGAAATCAATTAAATTAGTCCCATTTCTGAACCATATGGTCATACTACAGGATGGATGACACCTATCAGGGAATACCTTCAAAATGGAACACTTCCACCTGATAGAGCTGGGAAAGAACAAATCCGGTGACATGTGGTAAATTTTACTCTTTATGACAGCCCTGATCACCTAGAAAAAATTATCTACAAAAGGGGTTTTGATGGAGTTCTCTTCAGATGCATTGATGGTGAAGAGACAATGGCTATCATGAAAGAAGTACATGGAAGAGTCTGTGGTGCCCACCAATCTGGACATAGACTATCTGATCAAATTCTAAGGCTTGGATACTTTTGGCCTTCAATGATACATGATTGTATTGATTTCAAAAAGAAGTTTCATTCATGAAAAGTATGTGCCAATTTCATTCATCAACCCCCAGAGTTGCTTCATATAGCTAAATACTCGTGGCCATTTTCCACATGGGGAATGGATGTAGTGGGACCTTACCCTTGACCTACAGCCAAGCAGTTTAAGTATATTATTACTACTACTGACTTCTTTTCCAAATGGGAAGAGGAAATACATTTCATGGAAGTTAGTTCTAAAATCATTTTTATCTTCATCAAGTCTACCATCATTATTAGATTTGGTGTCCCTCATACCATATTGACAGACAATGTCACCAACTTCTGTTCATCCGAGGTAAAGAGGTTGTATCAAGAATATAACATCAAATCCAACCATTAATATCAGTATTATGTCGCATCCAATGGATAGATAGAATCCTCCAATAAGCCTCTTTCAAATATAATGCAAAAGATGGTGGATAAAGATAAGAAGTCATGGCCTGATAGACTCTTTCATGCTTTATGGGCTTATCGAACCACTACCCGCACTGCAACGCGGTCAACTCCATATTCATTGGTATATGGAACAGAATCAGTCTTTCCCATTGAAGTTCAATTAAATTCACTTAGAGTAGCCATTTGTGATCAATCATCTATAGATGAACAATCTCAAAAGCGATTGGATGAATTGGAACGATTAGATGAAAAAATATTGTGCACCCTGTATCACTTGGAAGTCTATCAAAATCGAATAGCACGAGCTTTCAACAAAAAAGTTCATCCTCATTCATTCATTCATGGAGAATTGGTATTGGTTCTCAGAACTCCAATTATTCCTAGAAAGAAACCTCCCAAGCTTTAGGAAAAGTGGGAAGGACCTTACTCAATACATAAGGTCTACTCCAATGGAGCTTATTCTTTAATCCCCATTGATAGAGAACTCATCACGACCACAACCAATGCCAGATTTTTTTAGAAGTATTTTTTATAACACAAATACATTATAGTGGTCCATGCATATGACCTTAATCTATTCACACCATCATCCAACATGACATTAAACTGTGTCCCCATTGTCCTCACTGCACGACATTAAACTGTATAGTAATACGTCCTAGTTACATGACACTAAACTGTATAACACCCTATCGTCCAACAAGACGTTAAACTATATTGTCCCTTATACATCCAACATGACGTTAAATTGTGACGTCCTAGATACATGATGCTAAACTGTACAGAAGTACCTTACGACATCCTAGCTACATGACGCTAAAATGTACAGAAGTATCTTACATCCAGCAAGACGTTAAACTGCATAACCATCGCCCTAGCTATGTGACGTTAAACTATTCACCTCTTCGTCCCACATGACGTTAAAATATGAAAAAGTCCCTAATACATCCTACCGACATGACTAAAAACCGTGTAGCACTCCATCGTCCAACAACATGTTAAACTGTATTGTCCCCTTTCGTCTAACATGACGTTAAACTGTTTTTTCCTTACTGCATGACATTAAACTACACAGTCCCCAAAGTCCTTACTATAATACATTAAACTGCACAATCCATTTTATGTCCTATATGACATTAAACTATGCATTGATAGGGTTGTTGCTACCTCTTGTTTTTTCGCACCGAGTATGACTCACGTGATCATATAGTTAACTTCAACCATAACACCCTCTATGGGCCGCTAACCATGCGTAAGTCCCAACACCATTTTTTAGGTCGTTGTCCTCAAATAACAACTTGATCACCAATTCATTCTTCAAATGAACTACACAGACTTTGATCCCTGCCTTCTAGGATGGGTACGTTGGCAACCTTCTGAGGTTCAAGCCCAAAACCAATCTCTTCACATCAGTTCACCTCCAACTCATATGATGTTGATTCGTGAAGCCACCCCCAGAATCAATATCTTTAAATTGGTTCAGCTTTGTCCTTGTTATATGTTGTTAAACTGTACATCACTTTTGTCTTGTACGACAATAAACTACAACATTCTTTGACACCCTCACCTGAGAGGTAATCATTATTTACATTGATCTCCAATCTTGTTATATTCTAAAGACTATATATATACATGGCAATTCCTGAACCTTTTATTTTGGGTCAAACCATCATTGCACTAAAGTCCCCTTTCACCCTTCATACATATTCACCAAATCTTTACAGAGGTTATTTCAAGAACTACGTGAGGCTTGATTCGCATCCTTATGGGATATGTAGGAAAGTTCAAGCGTCCCTTGAATCCAGACCCATATCTTTGGGCCTAACCCCAAATTTCACTTTCCGTCCCTTGGCTAAAAAGTCCCCCTATGAAAACCTAAAGGTGGTATGAAAACTCTGGTCTTCATTCAAATCAGGTTTATAAAACACACGTTGTGTATTTATTATTATGGTCTGAGCTCTATGACCCAAAACTAAGATCTTCCATACTTTCATCCCACATGAAATTAAACCATATTTCAAGAACTACATATGGCTTGATTCCCATCCTTATGGGATACGTAGTGAGGTACAACATTTCAATTCAGGACCCAGCCACAACATGATTATGGTTAGGATTAGTCTATGTATCTCTTTCATGCATTCGACAACACCCATTTTCATGTGTCAGACTCCAAACCTTAAATACTTCCAGACATCCCTAACCCTTTTCTTGACTTCTGGTCAAAAAATGTCCAATTTTTGAGTGTAATTTTTCCTAACTATGCAGTACGTGCCCTTAGGTGTCCTTGCATAAACTGTCTGAATAACAGACTTGTCTGCCTAAAGATGCTATTATTTGACTATGCAGACAATGACCTTAGGTGGCCCTGCATAATTCAACCCCCTAATGGGTTTTCCAAATAATGGTAACATCATTCTTGGGAATAAAACCCCTTTTGTCCTTAGTTGTCTTATCGACAATATGTAGGGATCCGCAAAAGTGTCCATCCTTAACATATTTACCCCATACTATTTTACGTGATCTGAACGTATTCAAGTCTATGGTTTATATTTGTCTTCCCTACATTTGGTTCAGACCTTCGTAGGAGTGACATTCATCCAGTTCCTAGACAGTCTTTATTGGAAATATCTTCCCCATATTCATGTGCCTCTCCCCATACAACAAACTCTATTCTTTGGAAAATTTGAATCTCCATAAACATTCACTGACATTTTAGCAGTAGAAAAGTAAATTTCTGAGAGTTCTTTTTCCTGACTATGCAGCACATTCCCTTAGGCGGCCTTAAAAACGTAGTCTACATAACATACCTATTAGCCAAAAGATGCTATTATTTGACTATGCAGCCAATTCCCATAAGTGGTCCTGCATAATTCAACCCCCAACGGGTTTGTTAAATAATGGAAAATTCACTCTTAGTAAATACTTCTTCTAATGCCTCTTTGTCCTTTTTCATATCATTCCTCATATTCCAAATGTCTTAAGTCATACTTTACATATTTTCCTTCATACTTGAGTGTGGTAATATGTTTTCAGATAAATTGTCAAGGAATTGAGTCAATTTTAATCCATTCGGTCAAAGTTATTTCAACCTTAAACATTAGCCTTTTTTATGTCCGGCGTGCATCACATTAAACTTCCCACAAAAGTCAAGGGAACTCTGAAGAAAAGTCAAGTCCCAGCTCACTAAACATACATTTTGTATGATTTTAGGTAATATTTAGCAATGAAAATATTCAAAGTTTGTAGGGTTAATTTTATAATCCTAGTAAAAATCAATCTATGCTTACTAGGCCCATTGCCTTAGGTAAAAATTTAAATCAGGTAGAAAAACAAGTCATGCACAAATTATTGAAGGTGAAAGTATTCTTCGTTGATGCACAAGAGTTAGAAGGACATCCACATACTAGAGTCTCTTCTCTTTTCCTAGAATTACAAAAGGTTGTCAACATAAATCTTCATTTGATTTACGACATCCCAATCCTCATCATTAGCCACTGGAAGCTCATGCACTTGACCAACTTCACTCTTTTCATCTTGATGGAGTGATTTCTTAGCATCTGTAATGGATTTCATACCATTCAATTGAGATCCGTCTAGTGAATTATTAAGTTGGTCACGTTCCCCATTAACAGCATCTAACTGTTACTGAAGGTGAATCTGCTGGACGACTTTCTATTTGATCTTATGCTTCAGCTCCTTTAACGTGGTAGCATAATCAGCCTCTTCTTTGGATACCGCAGCCTCAAATTCGCTGATATTGGCTGACAACCTCACCCTGGTCAAATATTGACAGTACTGTTTCTCCAGCTCCCTTCTTATGATGACTTGTTTTACCGCGACATGGAACTCTTGATATCTAAATCCGCCATGTCCCAACATGAAGAACATGGATGACAGTCATGGAATCTTCGATGATAGCTCTTCTAGAGGCACTTCAGATATGATCTTCCATATGTTCTTCCATGCCTTGTTTCATGAAAATTAGAGCGCCTTTTGTATCTCCAAGACTAATTTGGAATCACTGTCACCTGGGGAATATAATCTGGGATTAATGAACATAGGGAAGTGCTCAGTTCTACTCCTTCCCCCTGACCCATGTTACTACACTTTCTATTCCCGTTGGGGTGGAGGCTGAGGCGTCACCTCCAGATTTAGCCACTGAAATTGATGGCCCTGCATAATCAATTGAAATCTTTTGTTAGTTTCAAAGGATAACAAAAGCTGATTGGTTGTCTTTAAAATTAAGTACAGTCGGAAATATTGTTATCCTCTACCCAATGGTATATTAGAAACATGAAATGGCTCCTCCCATCTTTCCTAGCTTCAACAAGATTTTCAGGATGAATTTCAGGATGCTCTGCCGGGTTCAGCTCCACTTGAGCTACTGTCTCTGCAATAGTAGGGTTGTCCATACCCCCTTTAAAAATTGTTAGTCTAGCAGCTTGATCAGATGGAACTGCATATTTTAACCAATCTTGGTCAGAGATGTAATAAGAAGTTATTTAAATAGGATGAAGGATAACACTCACGTCCAAAATCTTCTAAATTATGTGGTAATTTAACTTGATCTAAAATATCTGCAAAAGATGCACCAAGTTTCATCATTTCATCTAATGATATCTCGGATTTTTGGTTAGTCTCACCAGTGAGAGCATTCAATGTATCTACTTGACGACCCACATCCTGCAGCCTCTGAACCTGGACAGCTTCTTCAGATAAAAAGTGGCATCAGTTGCAATGGACGCCAAAAGATCTAGTGGAGGGGTTGAAACTAAAGTATCATTGAATGGAAGTCAGTTGATGTTTCATTCTACATTTTATGAAGAATTATTAATTTACCAGAAGCAGGCTCTTCTCCTCCTGCAGCAGCAGCAGGAGCGGTACCTCGAACAGATGCTAGTTCCTCTTCAGGCACAACCAAGACAGCATAAACTTGTGATTGTTCACCAGCACCCTTCGTTGTTCTTTGAGGAGGGACAATCCTATCCCTCAAATGAGAAACTGAAGAAGCCCCTGAAATCCCAATAAATATGAAAAATATTTTCATGGGTTAAGAGTCATAAAAATCCAAAAGAGTTACCACTACTGATGAAACATTTATCTCTGGACTTCCTCATCCGATGATTTTGCTTCTTTGGATTTTTTGAAGTGTTGACATTCTCCACTCCAAATACAAGTATTGGATAGTGAGAAGGTCTTTCTAATTCCTCATCCATGTCTTTTCGGCCTGGAGATACCTCTCTCGGCTCGTGAGGAGATTGATTACCCTGATGGCAGTACCACCAGGGCTATATTGTTTTGATGGAACCTCAGCAGTTCCTTTCTTTCCAAGATTTAGGATGAATAAAATAATTTCCTTGAGTAACAACACTTTAACTGTAATCACGTTATAGAGAAAATAAGGAATAAGACTTACACCTTCAGAATCCACGTAATTGTTCCCCTCCTCATCTCCAGAACCACCAGTCCCCTCAGTGGTACCACGATCTATCATTTCCTTCACCCACTTGGTGAGAGGAGTGGAATCGTCGGTGTCATATATGAGCATCTCCATATCTCTCAAGTAATACCTCACTTAATAGGGATTATCCTCGAAAAAGATATCAATAGGATCTCAAAGATTCCCTATTCCAGGTATGTGTATCCCTTTGCATAAATCCAGCCAGGCGGTTTTAGTATTCTAATATAAACTTCACCATGTCTGGACAACCTCTGGTCATAAATATTTAGCATGTGTACCAGAAGGCTGCGAGGAGAGTCCTATAATATTATACTTCAGCTACTTTCCATCTCCTGCAACTACATATAGAGAATAATAAAATAAGAATTTTTTCTCTATAAAGTAATGGTGATTAAATTTCCCCAATGAAGTAACTCACTAAGAGTTGATGGAGTTGGTCTTTAGATTCGGACAGGAGGATTATATCTGGCACGAGGCCGCTTTTCCGCATGTTGTGCCTCATCATCCCCATCTTGGGAATTTGATGAGTCAGCCCTAAGTGAGGAACCTGGTGAATCAGCTCCAGGTTGGGAAGCGTCTCCTTCCTGATGAAGGGTTTCTTTCTCTACGGTTCTTTTCTTTTTCTCCACCTGATAAACGAGACGATTCAGTACCCCTCCATGGTATGATTCTATCTAGTTCATGGAATACCATGTAGTCAAGTTACTTGCCACTTTGTCAACTGGTAGATCAAACACAACCCCAGTCTTCTCCATAGATGTCAGCAACCATAGTTTTCGGGCAACCATCGAATGCTGCTCTAACCTAACAGGCACAAGAGAGGATACAATAGTATGTTGTAGGCACATGAATTGGTGTGAAAATCTTTATAGAGCATAGGCCTCACATATAATCTCTCAGTAAATCCTATTGGCCATCACACCATCTCTGCAAGCTAGCATGTACAACCTAAATTCAAGGTCAGTTGTTCCATCATCAAAAAACCACCTGGTTGGCAGGTTTACATAAGGAATGAAATTGAATTCCTTGTAAATGCTCAGCCTCACCTTCATATCCTTGATGTTGAGAGCTAAAAGAGCAACTCCAGAAAATGCCTTCACTGATGTCCAGAAGGAACCTCCAGGAACCTGTACTTCATTCTGTACATTATTTTTCCTGAAATGAGTGGTGATCCATCCCCACAAAACATGGAATGGTCCCCTTATTCTCAAAAGAGACTTACCCATAAAGACATGTATTATGCTCCTGCGAATCTTCGCCAAAATAGGGGTAGCCAACCCAGTCATTTTCTTCTCAGCCAGCTTGGCTGCCACCACGAAGGTCCCTGGCCTAATGCCTCCCTTCAAATCCCTAACTAGAAGAAGACAAACTCTGAGCCACAAATCTAAGAATCTCTCCAAATGGGTCTTTTTTGGGATTCTCCGATTCACTTCGTACCCCCACTTCTCAAATTCCCCTACTTCTAGGGTCGGCCAGAATGTGCCAAGAGCACCCCTCTTCTCTGTTCTGGGGCAGTTAGAAGGATGAGTATAGGTGGGCCCATCTCCTTGAATCATTCTCCTCCTTCCTGGTAAGAAACATATTCATCCACTCCTATGGATGAATATCCTTTCTGGAATGGGTTTTGGAGGTCTTAGAACTCTTGATCTTGTGGAAAATTTACAATAATTCCCAAGACAAAACCGGTGTCTTCTCCGAATCATTCCATGTCACCTTGGTAGGGATGAATTCATCATACATGTCACCCATAATTAGAGCTACCGAGATCTTGTAGACATACTACAGACTGATGCCTACTTCTCTGTTATTAAGATGGAAGGAATTGGTTTCTGGGCTCCAGCGGCTGATTAGCTCCAGTACAAACTCATCATTCCTATAGACATATGTCTGCCCAGCCGAGACGGCTTCGTATATCGCATCTCCTTTCAAATCCTCGACAAAATCTGCACAGTTTTGTCGCACCCATTATTCCCACATCCATGTTGGCTTCACACCTCTACCAGGACGGAAGTCTCAACTCTCCTTCCAACCTTTGGATTGATCCATCTGAGAATTTCATAAGATTGAAGGATAAAAATTTGGTTGCAGCTCAGGTTTTGAGGTTTCAGATCTGGTGCAAAAGGACAATAATGCATCATATAGGACTTCTCTACTGTTCCAGTATTTACAAATGGTCCTCCACATGAGATATTTTCTAAAGAAAAATTGGTGTAATTCTGAAACCAAGAAAGTGGGAGATAATTCTTTGCCTCTGGAATGATGACATCTTGCAGATGACCATTCCCATAAAGAGGCATGTTGATGCTCTCTGGAAAGTTAAGATGATACTTCTTCAAGTGATTGGCAAAATTTGGGATAGTGTTGTTGCAGAAAGTATAGTAATCTTTGCCAACAACATTCATCATATCATCAATACTCTTGCCATCCAGTTCATCCGTCGTTCCAATTCTTCTAGGAGCCATTGAATCTGCAGAAAGGTCGAATAATTAACTCTTAAGTGGGTTGATTTTTCATAAAATTTGTGAAGAAATTCCAAAAAATGGCTAAGGAATTAAGGCACGAAAATCCAATTTTGGAACGCAGGTGTAACTGTGTCGTGCCGGTTTTTGGCGCGCAGGTATCACCTCATAGGTCAATATACCTCTTTAGCAGCGCGACATGAAAAAAATCATTGAACCGTGGAAAACAAGACACTTGCACGATGGAGGAAACTTGTGCAACGAGAGAATGAATATTTGAGAACCAGTTGCTTTGCATGAGGAATGGCCTCATATATATAGTCAAGACCGCACCCATGCACGCCGAAGCCTACGCGACTCTCACCTACGTGCCGATATCTGCGCGCTACAAACTTCCACACTGATCTTCTTTGGTTTTCTTCTTTACCTCAGAGTCACGCCCTCCTTTCGGATTCGACTATGAGGGGGGACTTTTGTTGACACTCCTTTCCATCACAGGGTCTAACGAATGAAAAGGGAAAATACCTTAACACAAATTGATTCATCCTTTGAAGAATCATAAAAAATTATCAAAGGCATGAAAGAGGATTTGTTTTCACTTGGGTCGCGCAAGTGTCATCATGGTCGTGCAGGGTACCTATGCACCACATAATGGGCATGAAGGTGAGCTGTGTGCCCTATTTGATTTTCCCTCGGGATCTTCAGTAGCCTATAAATACCCCTTGTGGGCCCCCCATTTAAGGACAGAAAATTCAAAAATCCATATTTAAGCTCCCGACACCCTAGTCACTTCTAGAAGTCTTCTGAACACTTCTAAGGTAATTTCTTACCTAGAATGGAAGCTCTAAAGAGGGGGAACGATGCCTATGTGTTGAAATTCATCAATACCTATGCGTCTAAGTGTCTAAACCCTTAAAATAAATGCAGACACATGTGCGCCACCTTATCCCTTCATCAGAACCTGTGCGCCATTCTTTTGGAAGCCCCTAGGGATAATACTAAGGGCTTGAGCCAAGCCTCGCCTAAGTACAACCCCATGGGTTGACCGTCGCGCAAGTACCCATGTGTCGTGAAGGTACAATTGTCCGACCAGGACTTGCGCGCCCACGCAGGACTTGCACGCCTCTCTCTTTTTGGGTGTCCCTCCTCCCTAATCACTTGTTTTCTTCAAATCCACCTTTCCTCATCGATATTTAGTCTTCAAGACACTCTTCAAAGCCATTTATGGCATGTTTCCTTTATTGGCTTCCATAATATAAAATGAATTTTGTGTAACATATCTCAAAACCTAGTGATTTACGTGTCTTCATGTCACTATGGTGAGATATTTCATTCATTTAGAGTCATCCTTTAAGAAGAGAAGATCTTTAAATCTGGGCCTTCTTTTCAGGAGTAATCCCCATTCCAAGTTCTCTTAACCTGGGCATCCTCCTTAGGTGTAAGCCCCAGTCCAAGATATTTAATTTGGGCATCCTCTTTAGCAGTAATCCCCAATTCCCCTAACCTGGGAATCCTTATTAGGAGTAACCCACATTCATAATTCCCCTTAACCTGGGCCTCTTTCTCAAGAATAATCCCCAGTTCTCAAATCACTTCAACATGGGCCTCCTTCTCAGGAATAATCCCCAGTCATAATTTCTCTAAACCAGTCTTAATTTACTTTTGATTTAGGTTTCCTTCTCAGGAGTAAAACCTAATCATAAGTCCCCTCTAATTTGGGCATCCTTCTCAAGATTATGTTCTAAGTTAAGTATCCAAATCTCCATAAAGCACATATACCTTTATAGACCTTGTTCCTACATTTCTTCCCTGAATTAAATCCTAATATTCATCTATCTGGGCAGTCATACATACATAAGCCCCACATTATTTCTTATGATTGCATCTTTTAGGGAAAAATGTTCTGGTTTTACCAATACCTCTTGTTTCTCACACCAAGCATGACTCACTTGTGTTTATAGTGTAAAAGTAATTATGACATCTTTCATTGAGCCATCAATCATGCATAAACCTCATACTCAGATACTCGAACTACGAGGGTTCATATTCCTTTTCTAAACAAGAATGTGTAGGTAGCCCATCTGCAGGTATGATCCTAACTCTGAAATAATTCATGTCCTTCTAAATGACAATAAACTTCAAGTACCCCACTGATTGGCTTTAAAACCAGTATGGTTATCATAATGTCCAATAGATTTCTATATAATGTGTTAAAGGATACCATTGACTGGGAATCTCTAACAAATACAGATTATTCTCTATCGATGAAGAACCTCAAATACATATAAAAGATTATCTAAATTTCATACATATTAATCATTGATTGTCAGATCTAAAGGAAATCTCATTTTCATACTTGGTAATTTAATAAGGATTCACAAACATAACTTAAATCTATAAATAGAGTCCCAGAGTTGTAATAATTCCCCCCAAAAGGTGTAATGAGTCCAACCACCCATCCACTCAACCAATGAAAATTCTTAAGCTTTATCAGTCCACAACTAATAAGCACCTACCTTTGGAAAGTTGGTCCAAATGGATATAGAATCATTGGATTTTTCGGTTCTACGAACAAACCCGTTAGAAATCGATTGGAAAGTTTGAACCTTAAACAAACGAGGTCATCCCCAATTCCAGCACGAAGTAATGGTATAGAAACTACATTCTCATAATCATATCCAAGTGTAATGTGGTAACATCAAAGGATGCAAGAAAATGATGATTTAGACTATCATAAAACTCGGGAATCAAATATTAAAATAGGGCCAATGCCATTAATTCATCACTGGATTCTGAAAATGCGGTATCCTAGGTTTTCTAATTTAGTGCATTAGCTATTGTATTTACCTTTATAGTCATAATGAAATATCAAAGTAAAAATATTAGAGGTTTTAAATCCATCTGCATTTTTTGATGTTCAAGTTATGTAAACTGAAAATATATTTGATGAACCAATGTTCTGTTAACATAACAATGCACACTCCCATCAGATAATGTGTCCCAAAATGAATGGAAATAATTACAGGAACAATATTGACATCATGTGTTGGGTAATTATGCTCTAGAGGTCTCAAAGTGGGGATACATTTATGAAATTAATTAATTCCCCCATATTGGTACTAAACCCATCCCTATTTTTCATTCATTATTGAACACTATATATCTCCTTCTTCGTTCTGTAAGAATCCATATTAGTGATAAATTAAGCATTCCTTTCATCTCCAAAAAATAATTATCACCTGATTCAGACTAGAAGAACATCAGACCATCTCAGTCAGATCATAAGAGGTTCAACAATGCTTCTGAATTCATGTATGAAGCCCTTATAATTACAAGTTAGCCCCCTGAAACACTGTATTTCGAACATGTTCATGGGATACAGCTAGGAGAATACATCACCCATATTCTCTAGCTCAATATATCTTCCTTATTTAGATATAAAATAACCTAATAATAGATCATTATCAATCCATAAGTGGATCTTTTGAAATTATCATATAACTGATGCTCTCTCAGTGTACCCAAAATAATATAAAGGTGTTTGGAATTATTGTGTACTCTTTATGAGTACACCAAGATGTAATGCACAAAAACAATGTTTAATGAATCCAAATAGGGGTGGAAAACACTATTCATCAAGGCCATGAAAATAGATATGGTTTTTTTATACAGAACGGCCTAACTTGAAACTCATATAAAACGTACTGGATTAATAATGTTATTTGTAGAATATATGATTTCTTGAATCCCATCTAATGATAACTCAATATCAGTTTAATCAATGACAAAACTCTACCTCATAAGAGCAGGTCGAGGAGATCATCTATGTGAAGTAACTGATACTACTTATTAATCGTAATGAAGTTCATACATTTTTTATTTTTGTATAGATGTAGCTTTCAATCAGCATACTTGAAGAATCATAAAGGAGATGTATTGGGTCAGATAAAAAACATAAATCCTAAATCCTAAGAATATATCTTATGATATTGGATTTTAGTAGGTTTCATCCTATATAGGGAAATAGATAGTGGATATTCCATTCTAACATGTTCAATTGTAAACTCTACAATTATCTTAGAAGGTATTCTTGAGATGTTGTCACAAAACAAATCCCAGAAATGATCAACCACTTTGGGGAAATATATCTGATAGATTCTCTATTTATAAAAATATAAGCTAGAAATTTGGTAATTCACACAACCCAACCCATGATCATCTTCCACAGCTCAACGGGCTTAGATAATCCATTTTACCTTATATATATACCACCCTAAGAAATTAGAATGTCACGCTTCAGCGATAACAGTCAATGTGGCCATGATAAATAGTGAACCAATTCAGACCATGAATGAAATCAAAACCTTGAATCTCAACGATAAATAAATTCCACATGATGTGGTTATTACCAATCTAAATAGGACAGTCCTATTAATGGTGTATTCCTTATTGTCGTATACACAGTGGTGTGTCTAGGGTTATCACCCCACAAAAAAAATTTCATACCATGAAATTCAATTATCTATAAAGATATAATGGAGTGGTATGAAAATGTATCAAACAAATAATATTCAATATTTGATGCTTCTAGAATCATACATCTTACTATATATGGTCATTCACCATTCTCCATGGGTATGTGATGTGACTCATGAAACATGACTAATCTGTGTCTCTATGTTATAGCTCTACTAACCTATACAACTCTTCTCTATTGGAGAAGAAATTAGAAGTCTAGATACCCAAAACATTACCTCCTCTTCATCATATTAAGCTGGTGATTCTCGAGCCTCTTTCCTTAAGCAGAATTAAATATCTCATTCTTGAAGGTGGAATTTTCATTGGATATATTCCACTAGAAACTGGTATATAGATCATGAAAAATCTAAAATGATGACCCACCAAGCCTCAAGAATTACAATCCTACATGTCACTGTCACACTAACGTCTAAATGATCATGTTTTTCATAATGATGGAATAAAAATTAGTATCCATTATAGATACTATGTATGAAACTAATCTAACAACGATATTCAGAGAGGCACATCCTACCTCTAGAAAAACTATTATACTATCTTTGTACTGACCCTCTATGTCCAAGGGTAAATGCATCCCCTAGGTTGTCTTAAATGATAAGATATTGGTTCACGATCTCAGAGACATTAGTTAGGCTGAAGAAATTCATCTGTCTATGGATGGAATACTTGAGTCCAACCTCGAATTGTCTCACTTTTGGTAGATCTTAACCAGCAAGAAGTAATGAAAATTTTTGACGCATGGCTAAATGCACTGAATATTTCTGGATAGAAATAACACTTTGATTTAGGTGTGTGAAATTCATGGTTGTATAACATATCAACATAACATAAAGGGAGTAATCCTAGAAGGTGGTCCAGACTTCTACCAGGATGATTCAATCATGATGACCATTAGGGGTAATTAAATATTATGCCTAGAATAATCATGTATTATGTTGTTCGTGTGCTTATAACTCTTCCATAAAGGCATGCCCAGGTTGTCAAAGATATAAAATGTATATTCTATCAATAACTCAACTTCCCGATGAATTTCCTCCCACATGAAGGTGCATGATTTTTGTTGTGGGAAATCAATAGAAAGATAAGACATCATATGTATAGGTTTTGGATCAATGTATAAGGACACAATCATAGAGGATAATCTTTCCAAGAGGTGAATTAGTGCCCAATTCATAAACTATAGAAGTTATATTAGGTGGCACTACTAGAGGAAATACTTGTAGCCCAAGGATTGCCACATCTAGAGCATTATTTAAAATACCCACCTAGAGCACGACTTGAGGACTTCATGGTGGAATAGTACAAAAAATAAAAGGAATATACCTTATAAAAATATAAAAAATAATAGGTTACCTCTAATAGAAATAGAATAAAAAAATTCACTACACCTATACAAGGCCAACTAACCACAAAAAAATTCAAGGTATTGGTTTGAGATCTTGTTTTCATTTACTAGAGTTCTAGTATACTGAGGATCAATAACAAGTTATATAGGATAACACTATTTATGTTTCATGTAGTCTTACCATTCAAGATAAGACATTTCCTTTATAAGTAATAATTTATATTATAATTATGTAAGTGGGTTTATACATAATACATGGGTTAATTTAATGGATTTTGTCCATGTTTATAAAGGCTCATACAAAATAAATTTCAAATCAACACCCATTTAATTATAACTATCCCCCTTATATTCAGTCTCAGAATATAAGAGGTAAAATATGGTATCATGTTTCAATGATTTACTTTTTCCAATTAATCATGGTTCATATACATTATAAATTGTAATTGATAGTCGTATAATCTTAGTCAAATAAATAATCATGTAATAGGAGGTATATAAATTACATATATCCAACATGGATATTTATGATGCCACTGTCAGTATATAATGGAAAATGTTATTTATGTTAAAGCATATATTTTAAACTACAAATATCCATTCAATGCAGAACGCGTTGTTAGCAAAACAATATAAAATAACTATAGATAAATGAAAAATCACATGAATCATAGGTAATAAAAGAAATAAAATAAACTTACATAGTATGTATTATGTATTGAATTTGAATTGTAGGTTCTTATATTGATTTATAGAAAAATTATCATCAATATTCTTGGCCATTGTAGAATATCCATAAAATAAATCAAACCTAATAAATCATGATCATAAACCAATAGTGAAATTATTTCAATAGTGGAACCAAAATAAACAACCACATTTTCTTATTCCCTTAAAATGTTGTATTTACCCCAATTGTGGGTTAGAAACTCATATATACTACTTAAGACCAAGTTCCAACACTTCATAATCATTATTATAAAATCCAAAAATAGTGAAACAAGAAAAAAATGGATTAAATTCCACATTGTGATGTATTGATCCCAATTCACTCCATAGAAACTGAACCTTATGGGCCTTATATCCTCAAGAGTGCCTCTTAGTATTCTAGAGGCTAGCAACTAGTCATGAAGACCTAGGGTGTGTCCATTGGGAGACTATAGCCTTAGGTTGGAGTGGATAACAATGGTTAATGATTGATATGAATGATGATAAAGAAGCATAATAATAAACAAAAAAGTGGTGGTAAAAGTATAAATATCCATAAAAACAATAATCTTCTAAAGAAAAAATAATGTATCATTTAAAAAAGATGATAACATGTTTCCAAAAAATGTAAAACATGAATAAATGGAAAATGGTAGACAGAATAATAAAAAGTATAAAAAAGAATAAAAAAATCCATAAACTATCCCTAAATCCCGAGCACTAGCATAATAATCTCTTATCAAAGTACCATCTAAAATAAAGAATTCATGTTTCCAAATATGGATGCTTTACCTTGTACACAATAGTAATCATTTAATCTTCTAGGTTACCAATGGAATCCTTGATAGGTTTTTAGATAAAACACAGTTGATCACCGCCAAAGTTTTCTACATAAATCCAGTCTATGATTATAATGTAAAACAGTGTGTTGGAATATAAAAATAACGCAATAAAACAAACCCATTAAAACTTCATCCACAATTGGTGTCTCTGAACATGATTTCATTTAGTTAATTTATGAATCATTTTATAATAAAAACAGAATAGTATGTTTTTAGAAGTACTATGATAGGAGAAAAAAGGAACATAGTATCTAAGATGAAACCAAAGTATCATCGATCATAGGGGATAAAAAATTATATAGTGGTAACTTACGTAGTTTTTCTATAAGGGTTCTGTGTGAAATCAAAGGGTTACACCAAGGGCATCAACTATAAATGTTTATAAATTTGTCTATAGATATTTTTCATAGTAATATCCATCTAACCATTACTAGACCCAAGTTTGGTGAATTGATGGCGTTGTGTGTCTGAAGATATCATGATGAATTTAAAGATTGTATCAATGCCATTAAAATAATACGAAAATAATATATGTGAATCATCAGTACATCACATTCAATGACATAATAAGACAAATACTGTATTATTCATTAGGTATATTCCTTGTAATATTACATGGATAAGTCACATGAAATTATAGTCTGGGGGTTTGGTTACACCAAATAGGGAAGTCAAGTTGTTTCCTCCAAAAGTAGGGGATCTGAAATCCAAACAAGCCTTGAACACCCTCATATCCTCTGTGACCTCAATATGAATTCATATTAGCTCCTAGATAAAAATTTTAAACTCAAAAAATATTTTCAACCTCATAAAAAAGAATGGATCTTAAATATGAAATAATTTAACATGATTATTCATTACATATCATAATAAAACCTATCACAAAACTTGTAAGTTTAGTATAACTTGGGGTTAGATACATAATAAATTTACTAGAAATCATTTTCAATATCTCCCTGAAATTTTCTTCTCACATGATACCCATTTAGACACATCACACACAACACGCTTCTTCATATCCAAAAAAATTGAAACAAAAGATATTGTGAGGATAGATACTCAGTAAGGGTGAGCATACTAGTTATCAAGATTGGACTGAAAGGGAGAAAAATATGAGAATTTTGGTATCGTGATATATCCATGTCATATTTTAACAATGTAAGTGAATCATAACCAATAAAAATGTTCATTAACCATGATTTATGGAGTATGAATTTTTTATAACAACATAAATGAGTTTAATGAATGTGGAAACATGAGTTAATAATCATGATCCACAAAAATATATCATAAGAAAACAAATTTTTTAATATATAATACAAAGTAAAATAATCATTTATTTTAAGTATCATTATCTTAAAGATCATCATATCATGGAAAATGTAAGTTAATGGAATATGATTACTTGATAATCAACAAAATTTAATTTGATGACATATAAGGCATCACCCCTTGCATTGGAGATCTCTAACAGACCAACATGTCACAAATTGGAAAACATACCTTAGGGATTTTGGTTAAATCACCATTAAAAATAATCTCATTATATATAAACATTATAAAATCAATTATAGGTCTATAATAAACCCACCCACCCATTTTGATATTATAAATATTTGAGTGGAACATTAACTCTAAAGCATTCATTATTATATCATAATATAAATAAATATTGATAGAAAAGATAATTTTTATGAAACAAAATTTAACAAATTATCATAATCCATATAAAAGATAAAGGTTGATATTATATATAGATAATATTCCTGGATACATAGAACAAAAATTATATGATTTTTACAAAGATAAAAAAATAATTTTATAAGATCATTAATAAAATACATTTAAAAATAAAAAAATAATTATGTTTACTTTAAATAACATTTTTTTTAAAAACTAATATAAAAATGCGGTAATATAATTGACATTGTGAAACTAAATAAACCTATGGGGAGATTGATGAAAGAATTGATATATTTTTAGCAAAATGTTTTCATGTTGATAGAGTTATTATATAAATATTATTTTCATTCTTTTGAGATGGAAGTCCAATAAACAGAAAATGTAACATATGTAAAAAGTCTGATAAGACTCCATTAATACAATTATATTAAAATTCAATTCTAATAGATATTTTCCTTATGTAATCATTTTTGTATTGATAATAAAAATACATAACAAAAAATAATAAATATGTATGTGGAGTACACTGATTCCTAATAGAAAATAATATATAATGTCAGTCACATCTATAGGAATTAGATATGTTGAATTCGGAACCAAGGGGAGTTGAAATGGGAAGAATACATGTGAAACTAAAGAGTAACCAGAGAAGACGAAATTATACATGGTTTTATAGATAAAAACATTAAAATTTTACTAATAATAATTTACCTATAAAAATTACCTATTTAAAAGTAATATTTGAAAAGAAACCTCTACCTTTACTCCAGACATAAATACAATATGATAAACCTATTTTATAATTTAAATACCCATTTTGATCAAAACTTTATAAACATATTCATATAAATTTCCTTTTATAATCTTTTTTGAATCCTTGATTACATATCTATTAGTTTTTAATTATTTAGTATCATTATCATTGGTTTTTTATTTAGATTGTTGTATACAAATTCCACATTGTAAATGTCAGTCCATGTTTTATGATAAGAAATTATTCATTAACACATTATTCAAGTTAGTGTAATCCTTTTTCTAGGATTATTGTAGTCCCTTTTTCACTTCATGTTAGGTGTGTTTATGATTTGTGAGAACGGAATCCATAACTAGAATGATTAGTTAATTTATAGATAAGAAAAAATTACATCATATTAACCCTGAATTTATTGTCAACAATATTAAACAATATTAATATCATAAATAACACGTTTACATCATATATAGGTTCTATTATTTTCATGATAGTCATCCATGGTCTTAGAAAATAATGTCGAATTTTATTGTTTATATAGATGGTTGAAATGAGCCAAATAATTACATGTTATTTTGATGAATTATTAAGAATATAGAATTATATAGTTCTAAAATAATTTCCTCCAAAAAATCATAATGCTAATATATAATTGATATTGATTAAAATGATACCTATTACGAGTGTGTATGATATAGTTATTTGATTATATAATGAAGAACCATGAACCAAATTTGATAAATTCTATCATTCGTTTTATGTGTTACTCTAGATTGATGGATTTTAGCTTCATCCATAGATCTAGATATTAATGAAATTATAAGTACTATTTAAGATAATAAATATTTATATTATTTCAAACGTTATTTGAATTAAAAATTTGGTTTGTTAGAACTATAAGAGGGGTCCTTCGATTGGTGAATTCTATGTGAATGTTCGGTAACATGGATTCCCTATTGTGTATGTTTTTTATTTTATCAATTATTGTCAATAAAAATGAAAAATAATGGAAATGGGTCATGAATCCCCCTATAAAAATAATATTGAGATAAAAATAATAATATTTTACATATATAACACATAGCTAAACCTTTTAACCACATTTTACGATTATAATGTTATCTCAATTTTTACATCGTCATCTTCATTTTATGAACAAAATTAAAATTAAGATATATACTGAATTTTAATATTAGGATTTAAAATTATTAATCATTTAATATAAGTAAATTATTGATATGATAAATTTAAATTTTAAAATAAATCATAATATATATATATACTATTTTTATAAATATAATAGTTTTTATACATTATGTGTTCTTACTATTATTTCATATCATTGAATAATTGAAATACTACTAATATAATTATTTATACATTAAATTGTTTATTAATATAAAACATTTTTCATTTATAAATTTTTTTTACATTAATAATACAAAATAAATTAAATATTTGTCCTTGAGAAATTTATATTTTTTGAAACTAAATGATTTTAACAATATCTAATTAAAAATACTTACATTTCATAAAAGTGTATATTTTTATAAATCATTGACATTAATAAAACCTCTATAAATTTTAAAAATAAATAAAATCATTCTTTAATATAAATACATAAAATTTCTTGTAGCACATAAAATTATATAACTAGATGTTTTAATTAATTATTATATATTTATATCAATATTTTTTATTTTGGAATTATATTACATTGTATTGTACAAATTTAATATATATATATATATATTATATCCATACACAATGACTAAAATAATTCATCTTTTTCCTTTAATTTTAAACATTTAAAATAAATTTTTATTATTCATCCTTCATTAATTATTTTTAATCCGGGTTAGGATCGTCACATAAAACCACTATGATAATTTTTCTTTCTTATAGTAGTTTTTTGTTTTTTTATTTCGCATGTTTTAATTATATATCTATCATGTCATATTAACAAAATATTTTAATGTTAATATTTTATTATAACATTTATTTAAAAAATTATCGTATCCTATTTTATGTGCTTCTAATGATAGATGTTATATAATGCAATATTTATTTAATGAAATAATATAGTCTATTCATGTAGTATATTATTATATGTAATTCCCAGATTTGTTAATATATAATTTTTAATAATAAATATTATGTAAAATAAGTTATGTCATGCAGAAAACCGTAATACAAAAATTTTTCTACATTTTCCTGAAATGAATATTTAGGCACATAATTTAACTATTATAACCTAGTCATTAAATTAGTTTGTATTATATGGAGAACCATATTTTGAATTCTATATAGAAAGGAGAAATAATTGAATCAACAGGTTTAATTATTCAACATGAGGCTCATTGTTTTAATCATGGAAATGAGTATGAATAAATAGGTTTTTCCTTTGAGCAATCCCATAATTAAATTTTAGAAGTACAGTGTGAGTGAAAACACCTAAGAAAAAGTTAATTCCCTTGGAAATCATCCTGAGATCTATTAAAGTTAAATGAACACCGTCGACTGTCACCATTTTATATTGTACTTTTATATCTTTTGGAGAGTTCTTAATTGGTTATTAGGTAATGTTCATAAGATATAAAAATGTAATTACTAATTTAAAACATTTTACATGAATTTCAAAAAAATCAAACATTTATAAAATATATAATTTTAAATGATTTTTTAACTAAATAACAACCATGATGTTTAAGAAAAATAAATTAGAAATATTAGATTAATTTTTATAGATATGTAATCAATTAAAAATAGAATCATTTAATGTCAATATGAACCTTTATATCTATATTTTTAGTTTATTTTATATAAATAAATTGTGTTTATAATTTTGGTGGATTCATAAAATGAATTTTTTTCAATTTTTCTAAAAACCCAATAAATTAGTAATTGATTTGAAATAAGATATTAAACCATTAATTTTTAAGAAATTATTTAAATAATAACTATTGTGAAATTACAATGTATTATTTCATTTAAAAGAAATTTTCTGAAATATTATAATTTTAAATTTAAATATTAAAATTAATTATTTTCATCATAATTTTGAAATTAAATTGTTATATATATATATTCATAAAAGGGTGAAATTTTTGTGAAGATAAAAGATACAATATATACATATATCTTATCATTTATGAAATAATCATGATATAAACATTTGAAAATTATTTTTGAAGGCTTAATGAAGGACCATAGAAAATTTATATGTTTATAAAAACTGTATTTTAAAATTATATAATTAATATAGAGACCTAAGATTGATATTTGGGATTCTATGTTATATATTCTTCAAATAACTATTTATTTTTTGATCAAATATTTATTTAATAGATGAAACTCAATTTTGGGATGGTTTGAATTAAAAATTATCCACACATATTTTGTCATAATACTGTACATATCATGACTAATAATTCTAATCAAAATCTATTTAAAAAATGTTTTTAATACATTTTCCAAAAAATAATTATTGGATTATTGAAACATATGTTGATGTTAATTTGTATCAATTTTTTCGAATTTGTTAAAATAAAAAATATTTCAATCTTGGAATATAAAATTAAATATTACATAATAAGATCATTTTAATTTTAATGCCATAAATAAGTTACTAAAGTAAAAATTAATCACTATGAAAAAACATGAAATAAATTTAATGTTTATTATGCTAAGGTAATAACAAAAAATAAAATAAAACAACATATCTAAATTGGTATATGATAGATTTAAAATTTGAAAATTATTTAATAATAACTAATAATTGTTTTGGATCTATTATCCAAATAATGACATCCCTTTTAATTTTAATAAATAAATATTTACAAAAAAATTAGCTTTTCCCACATTTAAATGGATCCATCCACCCCTACCCTTTACCTCATACCATAATGCTCTCACAACCACCAAACTCTACTAAATACAATCCCTAACCCCACTTCTTTTCTCCTATATATTTTTTTCTATCAAAAATGGTAATATATAATTGTTTAATGGGTGGTCTAAAGGATGATATTCATGGAATACGTAATTGTTTTTGACACATACATTCATCTATCATTATTTATATACCTTTTATAACGAACCGAAATACAAAAATGTATATTGGAATCTATGACATATGTACAAAATATTAATAAAATATTATTTCAATATTAATTATCTTAATCTCACCCACTGTTAAATTTAAAATTGAAGTCATCGTCCCTCTTATGGTCGGATCATCACTGTAATCAATGATGTCTTTCATTTTTATTATATCCAAACATAGATAGTTAAAAATTAATTTAATGATTAAACATGGCCTCTATTACGTGATGATTATTGTAATGGGGTAATTTATCCATTTTTGTTTCTTTTAGTAATAAATTTTCATTATAAATTTATCCCACTAAATTGAGCGCACTGGGACACTTTTCTTATTTTTAGTCTAATTTTGAATTCCAATTGATGTATTTATATTTTTTTGATATGAATGATAGTGAATATATTACTGCTTATTTATATATGAAATGAATATAATTTATGACAACTTTTACTCTGTCTAATGTAACAAAATGTTTTTTATGATACTCACTAAACTGCATAAAGTCCATTGTGCGACAATGATATATAGAATAATTTAATGACATGTGATAATAAATGGAATTAAAAAAAATAAATATAAATGAGTACATTATCTGAATAATGTATTTTATAAACTAAATGTTTTTAATTCATAAGTTTTTTACTTGTACCATATGAGTCAAGACTTTCGGAAAGATAATTCTTGAACTAATATCATCTATTTTGGGTTGTACTTTCTCTCACTAGCCAAATTTCTCTAAATAATATTCTCATTTTTTAATATATATTAATTATATATGTTTATTATATATATATGATGTTTATTTTACCTTTACATAATATAATTGTACATGTTTTCTTATATTCCCATGTTAATCATCTCTATAAAGATAAAAACATTAAATAGAATAATAATTTTCATTATTCCATTGCATCTGTTTTTCAATAATATTCTTTCCCTAGTCCATGAGTTCTAAAAATAAAAGATAATTCATAGAAACAAATTTTGGTTCTATTTTTGTATTATATAATACACTTTTTTGTTAAACTTTTTAATGATTATTTATTTGATCAATAAAATGAAGATTAAGGGGAAAATATCTATAACTTCTTCTCAAAAACATTATTTTAATTCTTCCATACATGAAAATCATATTCATTATATGGGATTCTTTACTAATATATATATATATATATGAATTTTATTTAGTATTCTAATTAGAATTGATATGTTATACCATTTGGTTATTATTTGATTAATTATTGTGTAACCCATTTCATTTCATGTTTTCTTCATAAATTTAATCCTCATTTGTATTTAAATTTGTTCTAATCTTATATATTTTAATATTATTATATGATTGGTGGGAAACAAATTATATAACTACCAATGTATTTATGTAGTTTTTTTGTCGGTAGCGATACTGTGTGTGTTGAATTCTCAAATATACTATAAAACTATGCTTCTATGTCATTTTCATAAGACTAGATTAATGATCATATTTTCATGTCATTTTCTTCCATTTACAAATGGTGAAATAAATTGATGTAGTCTAATTATTTAATCTGAATCAGTTATTTTTTAATTCATTACTAATGATCTATATTGTATTGGATATGATTCTTTCTAACAATTCCATTTCACCTTAATTACATTATCATACCCACATTTCTATCTTACACTCTCTTCTGATCAGCTATCATTTTCACATCTACATACCTAATATATGAATTTTAGTTCCCCATTGTTATATTTTATTTCCCTATGTACTAATGAGGAGTCTAATGTATGATATGTCTTGATGGGTAACGGATTAGTGAATTTTACTGGAGGCGTTGATATTGTTTTTCTAAAATAAGGATTCTATTATTTAATGTCCAAATACGATATTTTTTAGAAATGTTATTTTTTTAAAGATATTCATGTTACCCAATTCATTAAAAATGTAATTAAAAATGAAATTGATTTTATAAGTCTTTCAAAAAAAATAGTAATATTTTTATCATTGATGGTTATGTTTGGGTTTCTTCAGTTATTATAAAATCCATTATGTAAAGATTATGAATTTCATTTCAAATTTGAGAGCGTGGGACGCTGGTTCATTATTTGGTATCTTAGTGTACACAAAATTATTGTGTTTTTTGAAATATAAAAGGGAGTTAGGTAATATTGTGTTTTAATTGGAATCATAGAAGTGTTTTTGATAACATTATAGGATAGAATGATATCAAACATAGTTAATTTGTGGTTCAGGGATACTGTTATGTTTTAATAACTATAAGAATGACCATAATTATAACGGTTCAGATACCTCCTTATGGGGAATTATTTTTTTTATTTTAAGATTGTTAATGATATTTTTGGATATATTTTTTGGTTTTAAGGAAGTTGAAATTACTGAAATGTAGATAACCATTTGATTTTGTATATGATCTGATTTTAATGTAATGATTTTTAATTAGCACAATGTTTCATACCATGTGTTCCTAAAAATGACTATTTATGACATTATAGGGATTTGTGGTGTTGAGAGGAAAATTTGAGTTGTTCTAGAGGATACAATAGAGTTATGGACATTCATGGGTTAATAAAATTATGGTTGTTGGTTTGTTTCTGGAAATTTTGTTTCCATTATTGAGGCTTCAGAATGGGAAATTTCATTTTTTTACTTAGTATTCCTTGAGAATGGTTGAGGAGTTTTATGTTTGGTGGTGGGATGAAGAACATTGAGTGAAGTATCTCAGTAGACCATTTCCAATTGAGTTTTTCTGGGAGTTTCTTCCAACTAAAAGAGTGATGGTGGAAATACTCATGTAATCCCATTTTTTTAGGTTTAGCACTTATATGGACACCATATAAAAAACAGGATGTGTGGTTATCACTATAATGTAGTTATGGATGTAATTATGAGAAAACGTTTAATGGAGTGGTGGTATATAATTTTTCATAGTCATGCAGGGAATCATGGGTAAAACCCCATGATTATAAAATGCATAAAGTCAAGGGTATTGGGATTGTAGTATTTAAAATACATTCTAATCAAGGGTTAAAATGTTGAATTTTATGTATGTGTTGTTTTCAGCCTCCCCACTACAGTTTTGAAGAACCTTAATTCGTGGTGAAGACTAAAAAAACCTCCTATATAAAAATCGATATCCCAGATTCATTGGTATTTTTTTTCTTCTTTAATATAGACCTATATCACACCTTGAGCTTTCACCTCCTTCTAAGAATACTTATTCAGATTATAAATAGTTTATATCACCCAGGTCATTGAATTATGAATTGTGGTTTCCCCCTTTATCATATCTTTTCAAATCACGTTGTATTATTCTATAAGAATATTTTTTTGATGATCCTCTATTTTGGGTAATAGATCATGCATGAATTATGGTACCTAGACATTCTTTTGTTATACTGGTATCTATTGGGGCTCCTTCATGACCATCCATTCACTCCCGAAAATCATTGAACATTATTTTGATATGGTGGATACTCATCCACTCTATTTATTTTTTTCATTGAAATATATGGATTTTAATATCCTGTGGTTTGGTAGTATGTGATCACATAGTATGATAATAAATTTCTTAATTTGAAATTTAAGGGTGGTGAATGTAATAATTAGAGTTTACATATTTTCATTATATTCCTTATCATTTAATAATTTCATATTTTCAGGGTCAAATCATGCTTGTGGAGAACCCTATTTTATCAGCCTATTGTGATTTTTAGAATGTATTTCTAATTATGTTTTAATAAACCATCCATAATATGATAGAAACATATATATAGATAACAAATTAGATTCCCATGAAATTATTGAAATGTGTTAGAATAAAAATGAATAAAATCCCTATCTACAATTTTATGGAAAATGTGAATTTTGGAATGTTTTTTATATGTTTACGTCCTTACAATGATTCTATGGTATCTATGTGAGCCTTATTGGAGACTTTTTTGTGATAGTGTTGATTGGATTTGATACACAAAACATATAAGTAGTGGATTTTTGGTTGGTTGTTGTGGTTTTAGAAGATAAAATTTTTATAGGATTTATTATTGTGACCATTGTAGTGAGATGGTTGGGATGTGTTGATGGGTGGTATGTGTTATGTGGGTTGTTAATAACAGTAATGTGAAATAATTTATGGAATATTATTCATTTTATATATTTAGTTATGGAATAATGTTTTAATGATTAAATATAAATAATGGTGCTTCAAATTTAAAATTTTTCTGTTTGTAATTAATATGTATGAATGGTAATGATAATTGAATTATTAGTGGTCTTGTATATATTGATGTCTTGTCATGGTTAGAGATTATTATCATTATGTATGAAATAATTATATTAATAGGTGGATGACAATTGTAAAGTATTAAATATTTAAATTTGTTAACTTTTAATTGGATTTTTTAATATTTCGTATGAGTGTATTGATTTTTTATTCTGTTTAATTAGTGAAATCAGTAGTTCATGGTGTATGTGGTGTGATTTTATGTTGGTTTTTGGGGATTCCCTGCTGGATTTAGATTTTTACACATTTTTCAGTTGTTTTGTATAAACTACCAATCATTTATAATCATTTTATTTATATATTCTCTCTATCTAATATGGATATACTTATCAATGAACAATGTTTTTGTTCTAGGTGTTTTCTGTATCATTTAGGAAGTTGTTAAAATAGCTGGATGGATACCCCCACTTCCATACTATTCCTTCAATAATAGTGATAATGATTTGTACTATAATACATTACTAATAATGAAAATGTATGGGGCCTTAAGATCATAGTGATGATTATGATATGATATGTGGTCGAGATAATGTGTGATAATAATAGGGTATGAGTTTAATATCCTTAAAAGTCAGGATATCATATTTTCTAAGTAATATATTGTTGTGGGGATGTGGATTCTAACTTCTTGTAGCATGATATTCTAGAATTTGATATGTTGGGATTGGTAGGGATTCATATAGACATAAATGAATGATAAATAGACATTTGAAGTGATTCTATAGAAGGAATAGTAGAAATTGATATCCGACATTTGGGAATGGGGGAGGAAAATTCATGCGGAATTTGTTATTGGATGCCAAAACATTTATTTTATTCATTATTATGTTATTATACATGAATTCCTTATTTGGGGAGAGTACCATTGAGAGGATGGGATTGGAAATTTGAACATTTCAGTTTTCTGTTAACTTTTTTTTTGTTCAATGGTCAATTAATATGTGCATTCCACATTTTCATAGGAGAATTTCAGTATACTAATGATGATTATATATCTTATGATCACCGTAAATATATTAATATATATTATTTTTAAATCATCTAGTAGGATTAAATTAGCTATTTATGATAATAGTATCAATCTATTAAGATATTCAACTATGTTTCTTTTGTATTATTTTCCTTATTTGTTTACCTTTGCCGGCTTTTGTTATAATTTTACATTGTTATTTCATTGTTGGATGCTTTTTCCCTCTTTAATATTATATGATTGATTTTATTTGTATCATTTAATTATAATTCTCGATCAGATAAATATTATTGAGGGTAATTTCAACCAATCATATGGTATTCTTTATAAATTTTGATTTACTTACTAACCCATGGCATAATTAATGTGGGACATAGGCTGCCATTATTACTATTCCTTTATTTCCAGAAATTTATGAAGGATGTCATGATATATTAGAATCAATTATTATGTTTATTAATTAGGTTGGATCATGATGTTAGAAACCTTTTTATTATTTCATTGGATAGTATTGAAATTATATCAGCAAAGCATATAGAGTAACATAGGTCAGTGAATCCTATTAGTAAATAGTATTTTAGAGCTTAAATAACCTAATAAAATTACATTGTGTTTATAAAACATCACAACAATGGGGAACTATATGCAGGGTGGGGCCTTGGAAATGTTGTGTGAATCAATGTTTATTTTATTTGTGATTAAAAGGTTGGTTTTGGGAAATTTAGAAGAAAATAATTAAATAAATCCGTACAATATCTTTTTGTTGGCCTTTGGGATTACTTGTGTTTTTAGAACTAGATTCTAGTCATTAATTGTCATTATATAATGTAGTATATCTTCAATAAGATGATCCATTTGAAAATCAAAGGATTTATCCAATATAATAATATGGGGAATGGAATATGGAATTTCCATTATTTCAATAAATATTTTATTGGAGTAAAAGGGGTTCTCTGAGCATGAGATGGATAATTTTTTAGGTGTCTTGAAATCTAATTTCGTATGATTCTCGATATACTTTTGTTTAGGGTTCAAATTATTGTTTATAATATGTGATGAGTGGGGGTGTTAGAGGTTGATAATCTATATCAATTATCGATAAGAGATCAACCTTTGTGGGATGACATCAATAGGGATTATTTTCTATATTTATTATAACTGATGATAATGATAACATTAATGAAGGAGTAACATTATCTTTATAATTAGAAAATGAGTGTAAAAGAGATCATGTCTATATTTAAGGAATTCTGAATTTTTATCCAAACCTCTTTCACCATGAATGGTGTTTGGCATGATTTTTAGAGGAATAACATCAACCTAAGACGGTATACATAGTCGCCATATTTAGGATTCCTAAATGCTTGTGTGTGAAGAATAAAGTTTATTTGAATTAATAGTTTTAATCCCAATGAAGAGTTACCATATAGGGAAGAACACATGTCATTTATAGGTGAAAAAAATCATTCAATAACTCATATATTTTCAGGCATTTTGAGGTTATTATTGGTGGGGTACCTACCCCATAGTAACTTCTCACACAATTCATGGGTTGAGATTTCAAGTGTGTCTGTTGTGGAATTTCCAATTTAATACTTTGTTTTTTTTGTTTCCATTGTCTCCATGATTATAAATTATTGACTAATAATGACTAAATGAAATGTACAGTAGGTCATACACCTTTTAAACACAATAACTATTTCTAAAAAAGAATCATCTGCAGTAGGGGAGAATACATTTTGTTTAGCAGAATTGTCAGTAGGATTATATTATGCCCAGGTGAGATGGTGAGGTTATATTTCACCCTACTATGGTTCCAATCCTCAAGAAACCATATAGTACTATGGGTATGCAGCATATCAATTGTGAGGTATAGGTATTTTTATAAGAATATACACCATAGAAAAATGTTTTGTTAAAGTAAGAATAAGATTTCTATTGTGGCATCCCGCCTTTTTAATACATAACATTTCATTACATTTTAAAAATAGAGGATCTTTAGAGTCTAGTGTCAAGGAAATCAGGAACAAAAAAATTTAATACAACATAAAACAATCTTCTAATACACATGTAAGGCTTCTTCATAAGATCATATTAAGTAAAATTACTTCCTTTCATATCCTGGAGACATACATCAATGGAGAGGGTGAGTAGAAGGCCCAATAAGGGTAAACAAGGGAATAAACATACCTGTGATATCGATAAGAACTTAAATAACAACATAAAGACATGAGAAATGGAATGTAGAGGAATATAATAAAGAAAATAACTTGAAAAATAACTTGAATATTTTACTACAACATTTCATTTAGACATTCATGAACATATCGCCAAGGTCCATCCCCAAGGTCTGATAAAAATTACCAAGGTTATTCACCAAAGTATTGTAAAACATTTCATCTATAGAGATTAATTTATTACCCAATGCATTGGAGCGCTATCAGGGAACACCCTTAATATGTATTTACTTACATTTTAGCCACATAGATCATATTCAAACATTTCATAAATAACCCATTGAGAATAAAATAAATGGGTTTCATTTCCTAATCGTTACTTTTTAAAGGCTCTTAAAAATAAGATCATTATATTATTTATAACCCATGGAATTGGAGTGAGGGTTATATGTATGTCCAATCTAGAATAAAATATATCATATTTATATATTTATGAACTCCCATTGAAAGGAAATACGTCTGGTTATTCACATAAATAAACAAAGAAATTTCTTTAGAGAAAGAGATAGAAATTTTGAGACGAAATTTCTGCAGCAAACGGCTATATAACATGGTTTTAGAAAACATTGGAAAGAGAGGGTACAAGAGTAACCCACTCATAAATAACATATAATATATTATAAATATATAACAACATGGAGATAAGAACATGGTTTAGCAATTTTAATGACATACCAAATGAAACGGAAAATGAAAGAAAAGAGAAGATGTGATTCCGTTTACGAGATATTCGGTAGCCTAACGACATCACTTAAAAATTCACAAAACAAATTTATGATATATTAAAGGGTCTATAATCATTTTCACATAAAATGGATAGTAATATGAACATATAATAACATACCTTCGACATAAAGAGATGGAAAATATAAGACACAACATAGAGGAAGTCATGACTTAAAAGGAGGGTGAAAAGATCCCTTACCTTCAAGAGTAACTTCAAAATCTTGAAGGTTGGGACCTTGGGAGGCTTGAGGGAATCTCGGGAGGACTCATTGGGAGGTAAGGAGACCAGAACGTCTTTGAGGAGAATTTGGAAATGAAATGAATGAGGGAATGTCTTGGTATTTATAGGAGAAGTGAGGGGACAACTCATTAATGGACAAGGGACACCTCATCAGTGGTATTGGAAAAACCATGGGCTTTACCATGGTATTGGCCACCTGGGACACCTCATACCTTATCTTACAATTCATAATTCGACCAGAATGTTTAAGTAATTATTACATCCTTAATGATGTCATTAATCACCCAAAACTAAAAACTGTATTTTCACTATTAACCGAAAATTCATTTTTTTCAGAAAAATCTCAAAAACACACCTTATCCTAATATAAATGCTCTGAATTCAAAAAAAAACTCCATTTAATAAATATATTTTTCTAAATATTTTTAATTTAATTTTTAATTAATAAACACTATTCACCCGAAAAAACTATTACTAGACTAATATTTTTTTAAAATATTATTTACCTATTCTATTGAATCACATTACTTAATCATGGTGCCTAAATTATATTAATACTTTATTTAAGTTAGATTAATTATCCTTTTTGTCACATTACTAATCCTAAGAATAAAATCACTATTCATAATTTACAATTCACAAAAAATTAAGTTGATCTTACTAGATTCTAAATTTCATACTGAACACATTTCTAGGAGGCCATTTTTTGATAATCATTACACATTATTAATTTTTTAAGGTTTACATAAAATTTTTAAAATATCCCCTTTTTCCAAAATTCATCAATATACATCCTATATTTATTCGAATATCTGAAACAAAAACACAAGCTTCACCATAGGAAGAAATCAAAATTTTATTTATCTCAAAGGATTACACATAGTAATTACAGTCTCGTTATATATCCCCTTATAACCCTAGCATAGGACGTAAGTGTAAGGTGTGCTATGGTGAGATAATCTGAGGGTGGCTCGGCCAACATTTCCCGAGTAGTAATTTCTATAAGCTTGAACTTTTCCCGGAGGGGATTCCACTCTAGCTTCACACGATGATGTTCGGCTTGGGTTTGGCCCAAGGCAAATCCCAGTGCTGCTACCTCTTTCCCATGTTCCGTCAGATGGGCTTCGATCGGCCTGAGACTACTGGATAAGGCCATCAAATCTTTCTTCTGTATTAATTATCCACGATCACTTGTATTTAGAGACATTAATCACAACATTTAGTTTCCAACAGTCATATTGACCAATGGCCATATAACAGTTGAAACCCAATGGTCTCATTTTTATTATACTCACATAAATAATTAATGAATGTAATTTTTTTGAGTATAAACTATAATAACACCGAAAATTAGGAAACAGAAATTCATTCAAAATTTCAGGTCGTTACATTCTTCACCCATTACGAAATTTCATCCCCAAAATTTTAACTCGTATCCTCAGAAAAGAAAAGTTGTGGGTACTTATGCCTCATAGACTCCTCTGGTCCCCACGTGACTTCTTTATATTTTTGGTTTCTCCACAACACCTTAACAAGGTGGGTAGTCTTGTTGTGTAGAACCTTGTCTCTACAATCCACGATCTCCACCGGCAGCTCTTCATAAGAGAGGTCATGTTCCAGTTGTTCCACCTCTGGGTTTAGTAAATGTGAAGGGCGAGGTATGTATTTCCTTAAGGTGGATACATGGAAGACATCGTGAACTTGTGCTAGATTTGAAGGAAGTGCAAGATGATATGCCACTGCTCCCAAAAATTCAAGGATTTCATAAGGGCCAATGTATATAGGGCTGAGCTTCAATTTCTACCCAAACCTCATGACTCTCTTCGAAGGTGAAATTCTAAGAAATAACCTATCACTGACATCAAAATCCAAGTCCCTTTGACGTTGTTTTCATAGCTCTTTTTCCGACTCTGAGCAGCCTTAATGTGTTGTTGGATGGCATGAACTTTTTTTGTCATCTCTTCCACAAGATCAGGCCCAAGAATCTTTAACTCAATAGATTCATCCCAACAAGTAGGAGTTCTACATCGCTTCCCATATAGAGCTTCATAGGGATCAATTTGAATGCTTGAGTGGAAGCAGTTGTTTTCAGAGAACTCAACTAAAGGGATATGTTGATCCCATTTACCCTTAAATTCCATTGAGCATGTTCTCAGCATGTCCTCGAGTGTTTGAATAGTCCTTCCAGATTCTCCATCTGTTTCAGGGTGATAGTCCATACTAAAATTCAATTCAGTACTCAAATCTTGTTGAAGATATCTCTAGAATTTTGATGAGAACCTTGGAGCATGATCAGATACTATGGAAAGTGGAACTCTATAATGACCCATATTTTACATACATTGTTATTCCTTCAGAATTGAAGCACACTTATTATAAAATATAACAAACCCAGGAAAGGATGGTATAGGTATAGAGTCTTTATAAATTGGGAAACATAAACAACTGGTTCATAAAGAATCTACTTTGCCTCCCATTTATTTCATCATATCTAGAGTCCCTTTTGGCATATCCTACTTAATAACCTTCTTCCTGACTTGGGGAAATAAAACATACAAAATGGTGAGCTCAAATGCTCAGTAAGGGTAAACAAAAGAAATATCAATCACATCATATACACAAGAACATAACTTTGGGAAATCTTAACCTGAAAAAGAGATCATAATTTCATAACATCGGATAAATAATAGTAGTGAAATGTAATCCCAATAATCATAACTTAAAACATGAAACTTTGTGGCATACAAACATAATCATAGAGAATCATTTCTTATTAGTCAAGACTCATTGCCAAGACTATCTTAGTGGACAAATTACATTTCTGAACCGAGTTCACTCCTCGTTTCAGTCCAGTTTCACTGAACCGGTTTAACCTTCCGTTCCAGCCATGTCTATCTCATGAGATATAAAATCTTTTCCCAATGAATTGGATGGAGATATAGGTCCCACCCATCTCATAATGATACCATTCTTATGTGTTCCACAAAATCATAAATCATACATCATTGCATAACCCATGTAATAAAAATGGGATTCTTAAACAACATGACATCATAAAACAATTCATATAAGATAAAGGAATTCATAAAAAAATTCCATCACAACATAATCAAATCAATGTAACAATAGGGATAGAATCATAACCCTATATTATCTTAGATGGAAAATAATTTTGATAAAACACTTGAACTCCATTCTTGAGGAAAATATCCTTTCTACTTCAAAAACATTTTCCTTTCTTAACATGTCATAAAATTTTAAACTAAAATAAGTTGATGAAAAATAAACTTGAAAACTTGTAAAGGAAGCTTCTTGGAAATAATGTTTTTAAAAATCCATTCATGCCGTATAAGTTAAAAAAACATTCTTCTCGTACTTTTGTCAGAAAAGTCAAAAAGTACCTCGTACGAAAAACGAAAAAATATTCCTTTCATATGTTTTACTAAAAACTCACCGAAGTGTAAAATCGGATTTAAAAAATTGTAGGTGGATGGAAATAATATTACATATTGGGGAAACATGGATGTGGATGATAAAATACACCCCAGTAAATACCAAAGTATAAATAATCTCGAATAAAATGAGATTGTGATATTTTCCCTTACCTTAGGTCTGATTTTCTTTGTAAGTGTCTGAACCTCCTGTATAATGATTTAAATAATGTTATTGAATTATTCCAGAATCATACTTATTTTTATGATATCATATATGGTTATATTCTTAGCTTAGTAATATTTCATTACAATTTGTTATTCGGGTGTTTATTACTTTTTGTTCTTATGTGTGTTTTGTCGAATAAATTCTTATTTTTATTTTTAGGTTATAGATACCTCATTTAGAGAATGGTATAAGTGTAATATATATCATATTCATTCATTCAATTCATTTATATAATCATTATGCAATGAAGATCATGTAGAACGAGTCACATCACATCATGGAGACGGTATTCCGTACGTACGCACGAGCGATGATATCGTTCCCATGATCGTGGAATTGTATTGGAGTGTATGTATACTATTTCAGAATCAACATCACTTTACAATAATCATATATAGACATTATTTACACCATTATACCCATCCAAGTAAGGTGGTGGTGGAAAATAGATTACACCACGGCGTGGAGACGGTATTCCGTACATACGCACGCGAGGTGATTTTGTTTTCCATAGGATGGATAGATGGTGAAATAGGGTTGTTTCGTACTTATAATAACATATAAGTATATGAGTGATACTGATGTTATTACTTCATAATGAAACAACTAAAGAAGAAGAATTGGAAGAAGAAATAAAGTTGAAAGAATCAGTAACGGACATTACCTCTTCTTTGAAGCCCCTCTTTGAGACCTCCTCTTAGGGAACTAAACTTTGTCTTTGAAGAATAAAAGGACCTCTAGGATGTTACTAGGGAAGTGGAGAGGAGAATTTTTCAGGGTTTGGCCGAGCTTGGAGGCTCAAAGTGGTGTGATGAAAAGAGGGAGGAGGTGCCCTTTTATAAGGGGGGAGAGGGGCACCTTTGGAATAACAAAAAATATTATTTATTATAAATTTAAATTCGGTTTTTAATAGCTCCAAATTGATATATTTCTAATCTAAGGTGGGGATAGGTCGAAAGACTCTCATAAAATCTAATTTAGACAAGTTAAGTCATTATATTATCCTTATCGTTTAGTTTTAACTCTTAGTTAATTAGATTGACATTTACCATGTCACTTTTTATTTTTATATTATATAGTTAATAAACATACCATATACATCCAAGATACCCCCAAGTGGTCAATTAATGATACTCATATCATGATATAAGTATTTTGGCCGAACCTTATATTTTTAGTAAAATAATAACAATTAATAATATAATATTGTTTTTAAAAACTATTTATGTCAATTTTGACACTATTTGATAATTTATTTTTGTGAAACTCATAACAGAAAGATTAGTTCAAAAAAAGTTAATTAAATAATTAATAACATGTCATATTAACATAAAAAATTAGTGTAATTCATAAAAAGTCTCAAATTACAATTATTTGGGTATTTATAACATCAATTATGTTAATATTTCATTAATAAGATAATTACTGCATCATCATTGTGTCATAAATAAATTAAATTATATAATGTATAAAAATTATAAATAAAATACCATTATGTAGGAAATCTTTTTATCTTTCTAAGTAATATTTATAGTCGAATTTATCTTATGTATACCCCTATATTAAAATTTCTTTAGTTATTAAACATTGATTTTAACAATTTTAACCCTTCTTTAAATAAATTAATAATTAATGTCCTAATCTAGTCCATGTGGGCCTAAATGGTCATATTTTATTCCTAAGGTTGTTTTGGTCGAATTAAACTTATCCAATAGAATTAGGACATGTTTTAGGGTAATAATAATATCATTTTTACCATTAATTTCCCTATTTACTTTTAACCGTTGTAAAAAAAGTAAAAAGTTACTATTCACCAAAAATTATTTTCATCTCATTGAACCACATTTTAGTCCTTGATATTAACTATGTCTCTCAAATTTTCAAAATTCCACTCACAGAAGTGTTAAAATTATGTTTTATGAAAAAATCAGTTTTTTTAACTACCACATAGTGGTTTCACTATTCATCAAAAAATGAAAGTTTCCATAAAAATACCAAAAATTAGGCCTAAGCTATATTTGATATTATGAATTCAAAAATTATGTCTATTTTACCAAATTAAAAACACATCAGTTTCATTAATTAATTTAAATATTAATTCTCGTCGTCAAAACAAATAGTGTGTTTTTAAGAGATAATAACTATCAAAAGATTGACACTTGTTTATGTTTGGTTTAAATGTGAAATTACATAAAATGAACAAAATTGTATTGAATGGTAAAAATATATTCTAAATATACTTTAAAACCACTCAAATTAATAATTTATCACTATTAATTATTTTGATTAAAAAAGTTGTTTTTAAGTAAAATTTAGTAATTTTCACTATTCATCAGAATATGAAAGTTATCCGAAAAGTACCAAAATTTCACCCTAAGCTAATTTCGATATTCCTAATCCAAAAATGAAGTCCATTTTGAAAAATAAAATTTACAAAATTTCAAAAAGTGGTTATTACTATTCATAACGGCTACTTTAAATAATATTTTAATAGCATATCGTTGTTTAGGGAAACTCGGTATTGCTTACGACGCAAGCTATCGAGGAAGGTCGCGGTTGCGTGTAAAGCTAGACAAGCTAGTGTTGTGTGTAGTGAAAGATTCCGTTGATGATTTATATAACATAAAAACAAAATATTTCTCATAAAAGTCTCAGGTGTTACATTCTACCCCCCTTAAAATGAATTTCTCCCTCGAAATTTGTCACATTGTAACAATAAGATGAGGATTCCTCTACCACATCATATCCTCAAGCTCACATATATCTTCTTCTAATTGGTGGTTCCTCCATAAAACAATAACCAATCGAGTGGTCTTGTTTCGTAGGACTTTTTATCTATGATCCAAAATCTCTATCGGCTATTCTTCATAAGAAAGATCATGCTCCAGCGGTACAACTTCTGAGCTGAGTACATGTGAAGGATCAGGTATGTACTTTCTCAGGAGAGATACATGGAACACATCATGAACTTGAGAGAGATTCGGTGGAAGCGCCAATCGGTAAGCTACCTTTCCAACACGATCCAGTATTTCGAAAGGACCGATATATCTAGGGCTCAACATCCCCTTCTTTCCAAATCTCATGACCCTCTTCCAAGGAGATATTCGTAAGAACACTTTATCACACACTTCAAAATCTAGGTCTTTTCTTCGGTTGTTGGCATAACTTTTCTGTCGACTCTGAGCTTCTCTTATATGTTGTTGAATAGATCAGACCTTTTCTACCATCTCATCAACAATATCAGGTCCTAATAGCTTTCATTCCCCAACTTCATCCCAGCAAGTTAGAGTCCTACATTTCTTTCCATAGAGAGCTTCATAAGTAGCCATCTGAATACTGGAGTGAATGATATTATTATAAGAAAATTCCACCAAAGGTAGGTGTTGATCCCAACCACCTTTGAAATCCATAGAGAAATCTCTCAACATATCATCTAGAGTTTGAATTGTTCTCTTAGACTAATCGTCTGTCTGAGGATGATAAGAAGTGATGAAACTCAACTCTGTATCCAGAGTATGCTGAAGACTTCGCCAGAACTTCGAGATAAATCTCGGATCCCGATCAGATATAATAGAAAGTGGTACTCCATGCAATATTACCACTTCCTTTACATATATCCTGTAAAGCTGATCCAGAGAGAAATCCTCTCTTATAGGAATGACGTGTGCAGACTTTGTAAGACGATCAACTATGACCCAGATAGCATTATTGCCTTTGGATGTTTTAGGAAGTCATGTGACAAAGTCCATAGTGATGTTTTCCCATTTCCATTCGGGTATGGGTAATGGTTGTAACATCCCCTTAGACTTCTATCTCTCAGCTTTAACTTGCTGACAAACCAAGCATCGAGATACATATTCAGCAACATCTCTTTTCATGCCATCCCACCTGAAGTACTCTTTCAGGTCCCTATACATCTTTGTTCTTCCAGGATGAATAGAGAATGAAGAACTATGAGGCTCATCCAGCAGCTCCTTCTTTAATTTGGGGATGGGAGGAACACAAACCTGATTCCTGAACTTTATTATCCCATCACAATCAAGGTTGAATTCAGGAATATTTCTCACCTTCTTTTGTAACTCTAAATCTTATTTTCGTGCCTCTTTAATCTTCACATGTATAGATGGTTGAACATTCATTTGAAAAAGATATAATTTCCACCCTTCCATTATAATTCCAAGATCCATCCTTTGTAAATCCATAAATATTGAATCTTTTGTGATCCTCATCATGGATAAGCTAGCATGGTTTTGTTGACTTAATGCATCTGCCACCTTGTTTGCTTTCCCAGGGTGGTAATGAATTGATCAGTCGTAATCCTTAATCAGCTCCAACAATCTTCTTTGGCGCATATTCAGATCCTTTTGTGTGAAAATATACTTTAAAATTTTATGATCAGTATAAATATCACAACTTTCTCCATAAATATAATTCCACCAAATCTTTAATGCAAAGATTACCGCAGCTAACTCCAAATCATGAGTTGGGTGATTTTGCTCATGTATTTTCAACTGTCGTGAAGAATAAGCTATCACCATATCATTTTTCATAAGAACACACCCCAATCCCTTCTTGGATGCATCACTTTAGATCACAAACCTTTCTCCACTACAAGGCAGTGTGAGCACAAGTGCACTAGATAACCTTCTTTTCAACTCCTTGAAATTCTCATCACATTCCTCCGTCCAAACAAACTTAACTTCTTTTAGAGTCAACCTGGTGAGTGGATTAGAGAATCGTGAAAAATCTTTCACAAAATGTCGATAATATCCAGCCAAACCAAGAAAACTTCGGATCTCAGCTACTGTTGTTGGTCTCGACCATATTTCGATAATCTCTGTTTTTGTTGGATCCATAGATATCCCCTCTTTTGAGATTATGTGACCCAAAAATGAAACTTTTTTAAGGCAAAATTCACACTTGGTAAATTTGGAATAAAGCTTCTCCTTTCTCAGGGTCTTCAATATAATTCCCAAGTGATCTTCATGTTCTTCTTTTCTCTTTGAATAGACAATAATATCGTCTATAAAGACTACCACAAACTGATCAAGATATTATCTAAAGACTCTATTCATTAGATCCATGAAGATAGCAGGGGCATTAGTAAGACCAAATGGCATCACTATAAATTCATAGTGTCCATACCTTGTACGGAAAGTCGTCTTTGGTATATCCTCCCTTTTGAACCTTAATTGATGATACCCTAAACAAAGATCAATCTTGGAAAAGTATTCAGCTCCTCGTAGTTGGTCAAATAAGTCATCAATGCGTGGGAGAGGATATTTGTTCTTGATAGTGATCTTGTAAAGTTCTCGATAATCAATGCAGAGTCTCATTGATCCATCTTTCTTCTTAACAAAAAAGAATAGGTTCTCCCCAAGGTGACGCACTAGGGAATATGAATCCTTTATCAAGATTCTCTTGGAGTTGCTTCTTCAATTCATGTAACTCAATTGGGGCCATTCTATAAGGTGTCTTTGAAATAGGCAAAGCACCTGGTATGAGTTCTATTGAAAAATCAACTTCACAATTTGGTGGAAGACCCGAAAATTCCTCTGGAAAGACATCGTCAAACTCCCGTACAATGGGAATATTCTTAATCATGGGTTTCTCTCCAGCCATTTGAGATAAATAACCCTCATTTTGTGGAATCAAGACCCATAGGATGGAAGAAATTTCCACTTGAAGGTTATGTTCATCCTTGCATTGATAGACGGTCATAGATTGATTTGGAATATGAAATGTGACTTCCATTCTTTGGAAATTGATATGAGCTCCATATAAATAAATCCAATCCATGCTAAGAATCACATCAAATTCCACTATAGGAAGGATCACAAGATTTACAGGAAGCACTTTCCCACAAACTTCAATCGGGGAAGAATTATAAACTTTTGATGCGACTGTTGTGCCATTAGGTGTTGTCACTGATAACTCAACATCTAATTGTTGAGGTAATACGGTGATACTCTTAGAAAATTTTTCATAAATAAAAGAGTGGGTGGATCCATAATCAAATAAAATATTTGCTACTTTAGATTGGATGGTAAGTGTACCTTTCACCACATCGTTATCGTACTCCACATCACTGATAGAAATTGCATGTGCCTTTCCTTTGTCTTTATCCTTAAGAGTTTGTTGACGTCGACCATCATCATCAACCCTTGGAGTTGGGCATTGATTGGAATAATTTCGTATCTCCTTGCACTTGAAACATTGATGTGTAGTGGTTCATTCTGTGTATCCCTTCCTTTGTTTACATCATTAGACATCTTCTTCCCATCATTGCGGCATTCAAATGCCTGATGACCTTCCTTTCCACATTTGAAACATTTACATGTCCCTTTAAGACAACTCCCTCCATGTTTCTTTCCACACTTTGAGCATAAGGGAAAGCTCATCTTCTTTTCAATGTGCGTTTTAGATTTTCCTTTAAATTCCATTTTTCTCTTCTTATCAAACCCAAACAACTGATGGGTTACTCCAATCTCCATCTCAACTTTGAGAGCATATCGAACGATTTCCTCATAGATATTGAAGTCCCTTATGTCTAAGGCCTTTCGAAGACTTTTTTTAATCCACTAAAGAACCGATCGATCTTACTCTCAGGTTGGATAATAATACCAGAAGCGTACCTTGCAAGTCTTGTAAAATTTTATTCAAAGGTACCAACAGATTAATCATCCTTTTTCTTTAGTTCAAAAAACTCCTTCTCCATCTTTGTTCGGAGAAAATGAGGGAAGTACTTATTGAAATTAAGTTCTTGAACTCGTCCCATTCCATGGACTCAATTTCATCCCTTTGCCTCGTATTCTTAATAAGATTCCACCATTGATCATCATCTCCTTCCAAACGATACACTACTAGGATAAATTTATCATGTTCAGAACATTGAAGAACTGAAAATATCTTTTCAGTAGTACTAATCCATTGTTCAGCAACTACTGGATCAGTAGACCCGCTGAATGAAGGTGGACGCTGCTTCATGAAGGATTCAACAAAATGTTTCTCCTTCCTTTGCTCGTTTGGAAGTCCTGCATGATTCATAGCTTGAGAATGTTGTGTGATCATGGCTACAAGATTTTTCATTCCAGCTCCCATAAATTTTGGTTGCTCAGGGGGACAATCATTTCATTTCCCATCGCATTCCGCATTAACACGGTTCATTCAGGTTCCAGCCATTAACTAAAACCATGAAGAATAGTGTGAGAAACACTAATTATAATAGGAAAACCACATAATCAAGAATAAAATTTCACACTTAAGGTCTTATCATAGGTTATTCATGGCCATTTCTAAAACACTAAGATTGTGTTCTATGCTTAGACTTATCCTTAGGGTTCTTACTAAGGGTTTCACATCCTAGTTTCCAAAGGTTGACTATACCTTTCCTCTAATACCAACTATAATGACCCATACTTTACATACAATGTTATTACTTCAGAATTAAAGCACACTTAGTACAACATATAATAGAACCAGGAAAAGAATGTATAGGTTTAGAGTCATTAGAAACTGGGAAACATAAACAACTGTTTCATAAAGCATCTACTTTGCCTCACATTTATTTCATCATATCTAGAGTCCCTTTTGGCATATCCTACTTAATAACCTTCTTCTTGACCTGGGGAAATAAAACATACAAAAGGGTGAGCTCAAATGCTCAGTAAGGGTAAAAAAAGAAATATCAATCACATAATATACACAAGAACATAACATTTGGAAATCTTAAACTGCAAAAGAGATCATAATTTCATAACATGTGATAAAACATAATAGTGAAATGTAATCCCAATAATCATAACTTAAAACATGAAACTTTGTGGAATAAACACATAATAATAGAGAATCATTTCTTATTAGTCAAGACTCATTTCCAAAAATATCTTAATTGTGTCTCTCGGATTTTCGAAATTCCACTCACAGAAGCGGTAAAATTATGTTTTATGAAAAATTCAGTTTTTTTAACTACCACTTAGTGGTTTCACTATTCATCAAAAAAATGAAAGTTTCCAGAAAAATACCAAAAATTAGGCCTAAGCTATATTTGATATTATGAATTCAAAAATGATGTCTATTTTACGAAATTCAAAAAACATCAGTTCCATTAATTAATTTAAAAATTAATTCTCATCGTCAAAACAAATAGCGTGTTTTTAAGAGATAATAACTATCAAAAGATTGACACTTGTTTATATTTGGTTTAAATGTGAAATTACATCCAATGACTAAAATTTTATTAAATAGTAAAAATATATTTTAAATATACTTTAGAACCACTAAAATTAATAATTTATCACTATTAATTATTTCCATTAAAATGGTTTTTTTTAATTAAAATTTAGTAATTTCACTATTCATCAGAATATGAAAGTTATCCGAAAAGAACCAAAATTTTACCCTAAGCTAATTTCAATATTCCGTATCCAAACAGGAATTCCATTTTGATAAATAAAATTTAAAAAATTTCAAAAAGTGGTTCTTACTATTCATACCAGCTAGTTTTAATAATATTTTAATAGCATATTGTTGTTTAGTGAAACTCGGTATTGCATGCGACGCAAGCTATCGAGGAAGGTCGCGGTTGCGTGTAAAGAAAGAAAAGCTAGTGTTGTGTGTAGTGAAATATTCCTTCGATGATTTATAAAACATAAAAACAAAATATTTCTCATAAAAGTCTCGGGTGTTACAAACTCCATGCAGCCTTAGCACTTCCTTTACGTAATCCTGGAATGTTGATCAAGAGAGAAATCTTCTTGGATAGAGATAAAATGGGTAGTCTTGGTGAGACGGTCCACAATAACTTGTATCACCTTGTTTCCTTTGGGAGTTCTTAGAAGACCAGTGATAATGTTCATAGTGATATTGTCCCACTTCCATACTGGTATGGGTAGTGGTTGCAATACCCCTTTAGGAAGTTGTCGATCTGCATTCACTTGCGGACATACTAGGAACCATGAAGTGTAGTCAGAAGTCTCCCTTTTCATATTATCCCACCAAAAATGATCACAAAGGTCCCTAAACATTTTTGTGCTTCCCGGATGTATAGATAAAGTAGAGCTATGATATTGATCCATCAGCTCCTTTATTTCCAAAATAGATGGAACACATAGTCTTGTACGAAATTTTAGTACACCTTCTTGATCAATATTGAACTCAGGAAACATTCTATCCTTTACTGCCTCAAACTTCTCTGTCAACAAAGGATCCTATTTTTGAGCCTTCTTGATCTTCTCTAGTAATGACGGTTGAGAAATCATTTGGGTTAGGGTTGATAATGTCCCTTTCCTTATAATTCCCATGTCCAGCTTTACTAGGTCATTGATAATGGGGTCTTTTTGAATCCTTATCATGGAAAGAACAACTGGGTCTTTCCTTGTTAATGCATTAGTGAAATTGTTTGCTCTTCCAAGGAGATAATGAATTGAACAATCATAGTCATTAAGAAGTTCCAACCATCTCCTTTGTCTCATGTTCAATTCCTTTTGTGTGAAAATTTACTTCAAACATTGGTGGTCTGTGTATATATCACATTTCTTCCCATAAAGATAGTGCATCCATATATTCAGAGAAATAACGACCGCAACCAGCTACAGATCACGCGTAGGATAATTCTTCTCATGAATCTTCAACTGTTGAGATGCATACACATTTACCTCTTCATTTTTCATGAGGACACACTGAATCCATTTTAGAGATGCATCACTATAAATAACGAATCCTTCTCCACTTGAGGGCAGAGCTAACATGGGTGTAGTAACCAATCTCTTCTTCAGCTCTTGGAAACATTCCTCACACTCCTTTTTCCAGATGAACTTGACCCCTTTTCGAGTTAACTTGGTTAATAGATTAGAATGTATTGAAATGATTTTCACAAACCTCCTATAATATCCTACTAATCAAAGAATACTAATAATATCTGTTATCATTTTAGGTTGAGCTCACTCCTCTATAACTTTTGTCTTTGCAGGGTCAAATGTGATTCCTTCATTGGTTATAATGTTCCCTAAGAAAGCGACTTGTTGTAACCAGAAATCAAATTAACTGAACATTCCAAAAAGCCTCTCCTTCCGCAGAGTTTGAAAAATAACCCTTAGATGATCTTCATGCTTCTAGTGAATTTTTTAATATATTAGAATATCATCAATACAAACAACCACAAAATTATCAAGGTTTTCCTTAAAGACTCTATTCATAAAATCCATAAAAATAGTTGGTGCCTTAGTTAGTCGGAAGGGCATAACAACAAAACCATAATGCCCATATCTTTATTGGAAGGCGGTTTTTGGAATATCTTCATTCTTCACCCTCAATTGATGATAACCAGATCGAAGATCAATCTTAGAGATTAATTGAGCCCCATGAAGTTGGTCAAATAAGTCATTAATTCTTGGAAGAGGGTATTTGTTCTTCACTGTGATCCCATTCAGTTATCTATAATCAATGCATAGCCGCATCGATCCATCCGTGTTCTTCACAAAGAGAACAGGTGATCCCCATGGAGACACACTTGGTTGGATAAACCCCTTCTACAAAAGATCCTGGAGTTGTTTCTTTAATTCCTCCAGCTCCACATATGTCATCCTATACGGGGTCTTTGATATCAGATGAGATCCAGGTATGAGTTCGATGGAGAACTCTACCTCTCTTTCTAGGGGAAGTCTAGGAAACTCCTCTAGAAATACATCAACATATTCTTGGACGATGGGTAAATTTTCTATCATCAAACTGTCATCTTCATCTTCCTCTTCATAGATAAAATCCATAAATAATGATATATGGGGTTATTTTAGACAAAGATGAGGGTGAAATATCTCTCCTTGGAAGATAACTGTTGGTTTTCCATTCAAGACTACTGATATTTCCTTGCTTCTTCAATTCGTCTTAGCATTATACTTTGAGAGCCAGTCCATCCCTATTATAATGTTGAATTCCAACATGGGAATGACTACTAGATTTGGGATAATATTGTTCTCACTAAAGTAAATACTAGACTTTCTAAACACTGACGATGCTTGGATAATCCCTCTAGGAGTCTTAAATTGCAACTCTACTTTTAACAATTCAGGGGTTGATTCTAAATTCCTTGCAAACATGGAGGAAATAAAAGAATGCATAGAACTAGAATCAAACAAAGTACTTGATATATTTGAGAGGAAAACAAGAGTACCTGCTACCACATCATTCATAGCATCGACTTCAGCTGTCACGATAGAAAAAGCACTGCCTTGATCCCTTGACCTTTTCTGAGGCTGATAGTGGTTCCCCTCCACTGCCCTCAAATTTGGATAGTGATTGGAAAAGTGCCCACGTTTTCCACACTTGAAGCACTTGACATCAGGTAGGGCATGTGCCATCTTCCCCTTGTCGTTTGTGTTTGGAAGTTGAGGTTTCACCTCACCATGACCATTCCTTGGAATGTGGCCATCTCTTCCACACTTATAGCACTTCCCACTCCCTAGCAGGCAGTTCCCTGAATTCTTATTCCCACATTTATTACACGTGGGAAGTTACACTTTCTTTCCTCCTCTTCCCTGATCAAAATTCCTCCATATGCTGGGTTCCATCGAACTCTTCTTGTTAATGGATTTATGAGACCACTATGTCTCACCAAAATCAAGATCGACTTTCATCTCACTCCTCATGATCTCCTCGTAGCTATCATAATCTCAGTTGGCTAGATTCTTCCGTAGATGAGGTCTCAGTCCACCGAAGAATCTATCAACCTAACTGTTTGGATCCATGACAAAGTTAGATGTATATCATGAAATCCTTATAATTTTTATCTCGTAGCTTCCCACAGATTCATTCTTTTTCTACTTTAACTCGAGAAACTCCTTCTAAATTCTTGTTCTCATGGAATGAGGGAAATACTTACTGAAAAATATCCCTCAGAACTCTTCCAACTCCATAGCTTCAACTTCCACTCTTTGCCTCGTGTTTTTGATCAGTTCCCACTAATAATCAGCTTATCCCACTAAGCAATAGACAGTAAGGGTGACCTTCACTTTCTCTGAACAACGTAGCACAGAAAATATCTTCTCTATAGAGCCGATTCATTTCTCATCAATCAATGGGTCATTCGATCCACTAAAGGTTGGTGGTCGTTGGATCATAAAGGACTCAACAGAATATTGTTCCCTTCGTGGTGAGATCGGCCACTCATCTTGATTCAAGTTATTACTCATAACATGAGTTAGTTAGTTCATCATTCGCATGAATGTTTATATTCTGGATTCCATCGGAGGGCCTTCAGCGCATGGTCCATTGCGGTCACCATTTTCACAGTTCCTCCTATTGCTCACCATTTTCTAAAAGAATAAAATCTTAGTGAGAAACATATTTCATTTACGAATATTTAAACTTTAAAGGATTCTATTTCTTAAAACATCATGCTTAAAAAATTATATTTCTCTATAATTCCTTTATAATGATTCATAAAAAGCTTGAGATTAACCAAACATGTCACCTGGGAGTGTCGGAACCAAGAGTGCAGCAAGGCCCATTGTCGTGCAGCAGTTCCCATTCAAGTCTATCTCAAAGCAGTGTTTTTGGATTTTACCCCTATGTATATCTGTGCTAGATCCGTCTCTACCTGCTCATATCCAGACAGGGATGTTTTTGTTTGAAAAACCACTTACTCAATACTCACCAAAATACCAGGAAGTTTTCCCTATATTTAAACTTTTCTATAGGGTTCTTCCTAAATATTTCATATCCTAATTTCTATAAATAACTAAATGACCCTTTGATACCAACTATGGCATCCCGCCTTTTTAATACATAACTTTTCATTACATTTTACAAATAGAGGATATATAAAGTCTAGTGTCATGGAAATCAGGAACAAAAAAACATTAATACAATATAAAACATTCTAATAATAAACTTGAATGGCTTCAACATAAGATCATCCTAAGTACAATTACTGCATTTCATATCCTAGAGACATACATCAAATTAAAGGGTGTGGAGAAGGCCCAGTAAGGGTAAACAAGGGAATCAGCATACTTGTGATATCTATAAGAACTTGAATAACAACATAAAGACATGGGAAATGGAATGTAGAGGCATACCATAATGAAAAGAACATGAAACATAACTTGAATATTTTCCTACAAAATTTCATTTAGACACTCATGAACATATCACCAAGGTCCATCCCTAAGGTTTCATAAAAATTATAAAGTTTATTAACCAAGGTATCGTAAAACGTGTCATCTCTAGAGATTAATTCGTTACCCAATGCATTGGAGAGCTATTAGGGTGCACCCATAATATATATTTACATACATGTGATCCACATAGATCATATTCAATGATTTCATAAATAACCCATAGAGAATAAAATAAATGGGTTTCATTTCAAAATCATGAGGTTTTAAAAGCTCTTAAAAATAAGATCATTATATTATTTATAACCCATGGAAATGTAGTGAGGGTTATATGTATGTCCATTATATAATCAAATATATCATATTTATATATTTATTAACACCCATAGAAACAAAATAGGTCTGGGTATTCACATAAATAAACAAAGGAATTTCTTGAGAGAAAGAGATAGAAATTTTGAGGTGAAATTTCTACAGCATAACGGCTATATATCTTTCTTTTAGAAGACATTGGAAAGAGAGGGTACAAGAGTATCCCACTCCTAAATAACATATAATAAAGTATAAATATATAAAAACATGGAGATAAGAACATGGTATGGAAATTTTAATGACATACCACATGAAAAGTAAACATGAAAGAAAAGAAAATATGTGATTCCTTTTACGAGAAATTCGGCAGACTAATGGTGTGACTTAAAAATTCAGAAAACCAATTGATGGGAGAAGAAAGGGTCTCTCATCATTTGGACATAAATTAGAAATTAATATGAACATATAAAAACATACCCTCAACATAAAGAGATGGAAAATATAAGACACAACATAAAGGAAGTCATGACTTAAAAGGAGGGTGAAAGGATCCCTTACCTTGAAGAGTAACTTCAAAATATTAATGTTCGGGACCTTCGGAGGATTGAGGGAACCTAAGGAGGACTCCTTGGGAGGTAATGAGACCAGAACGTCATTGAAGAGGATTTGGAAATGAAATTAATGAGGGAGTGGCTTGGTATTTATATGGGAAGTTAATGGACAAGTCATTAATGGCCAAGGGACACCTCATTAGTGGTATTGGAAAAACCATGGGATTTCCCATGGTATTGGAAAAACCATGGGATTTCCCATGGTATTTTCCCATGGTATTGACCACCTAGGACCCCTCAGACCTTATATTACTATTAATAAGTTGACTGGAATTATTAAAAAATTATTACATCCTTAATGATGTCATTAATCACTTGAAACTGAAAACTGAATTTTCACTATTCACCGAAAATTCATTTTGATCAGAAAAATCCCCAAAAATCACCTTATCCTAATATCGATGATCTAAATTCAAAAAAGAACTATATTTTATAAATATAATTTTCTAAATAATTTTTATTTAATTTTTAATTAAAAAACACTATTCACCTGAAAAAACTAATACTTGAGTAATACTTTTGGAAATAGTTATTTACATATTTTATTGAATCACATTAATTTTTCCAGGTGCCTAAATTATATTCATACTTTCATTAAGGGATATTACCAATCCATTTAGTCACATTACTAATCCTAAGCGTAAAATCACTATTCATAATTTACTATTTACAAAAAAATTAAGTTGATCTTATTAGATTCAAAATTTCTTACTGAACACATTTCCAGAAGACCATTTTTTGAAAATAATTACACATCATTAATTAATTAAGTTTTACATATATATTTTAAAATATCCCCTTTTCCCAAAATTCATCAATATACATCCTATATTTATTCGAATATCTGTAAAAAAACACAAGCTTCACCATAGGAATAAATCACAATTTTATTTATCTCAACGGATTACAAATAGTAGCTACAGTCTCGTTACAGTGCCCCTTATAACCCCAGAAAGGACCTAAGGGTATGGTGTGCTATGGGGAGTGAATATGAGGGTGGCTTGACCAAAATTTCTCGAGTGGTGATTTCTATAAGCTTGAACTTTTCCCGAAGGCGATTCCACTCTAGCTTCACATGATAAAGTTCAGCTTGGGTTTGGTCAAGAGCAAAGACCAGTGGTGCTACCTCCTTCCCATGTTCCTTCAGATGGGCATCGATTGGCCTGAGACTACTGGATCAGGCCATCGAATCTTCTTTCTGTAATAATTAACCAAGATCACTGGTATTTAGAGAGAACAATCGCATCATTTAGTTTCCAATGGTGATATTAACCAACGGTCATATAATAGTCAAATCCCAATGGTCTCCTTTTAATTATTCTCACATCATACATTAAATAATATAGTTTTGATGAGTATAAACTAAAATAACAAAAAAAAATTAGGAAACAAAAATTCAATCAAAATTTCAGCCATTACATCTATGGTGTGATCATTTTATCGTATTCTATATTTTAACATTTTTTAATTTTAAATATGTTAAATCAATTTTTTATCCTTATTTTGTTTGTACCTTGTGATTAAAGATGGATAATCTTATAGTGATATTAGTGTTATACACTCTTCTTTGTGATTATGATTTTGTGATTGATGTGTACTGAGAATCATGATTTATAATGGGGATACAATAGTTTGTGGTAGATTTCATCTGTTTGTAGATACATCTATAAGATATAATCCATTTAAATAATTTTACTTGTTATATGGGTGAAATCATTTATTTGATTGAAATAAGAGTAAAAATCAATAATATAGAAGGCCAATGAGTTGTTTTCATTATAAAGTGGAGCAATCAAATTGGGTGCATAATATTAGTAACAATTTTATCTTAGTTGGAATAATTTTCCATGGTGAGATAGGATTTTGAGTCTCCTAACGTTTTTATGAGTTTCTAGATGTCTTCCTAGATGTTGTTGTGGTAGTACCTCTCAATTTAGTTTCATTTCATAGATAGTTTTTCAAAAGGGAACGTCTGAAATTTTAAAGGAAATATATTAATTAAAACCCAATGATTAATGATAATTGTGTATTCTAGTTGAATAAACAAGGTAGAAGGTTTTTATTTCAACTCATGTGCCTCATTGGGATTCCATGGTGTTTCTTTCCATGAATGGGGATAATTGTATAATGTTATATATGGATAAGTAATGGATTAATTAAGAAATATTGAAGAACCATTTCCCACTTCTAATAGTATATAATATATTCATCTTCATGTAAGGATCTTGTTGGTTTTTGATACATATATTTCATTAATGCATTTTTAATATGAAAATATAGTATTTCATTTATTTTAATGGGTTATTATTTCATGGATACCTATGGATTTTTTCTTCTTTTTAAGGATTAAATATTTCACTGAAAATGATAAAAGTAGAAATATTGAGTATGATTTCCCTTGAGAGAAGACTATCCACAATGTAGGATTCCCATGGGATGTTCAAATCGTTTGAAATTAAAGATACCCACTAAAATGGATCTTCCATCATAGGAACCCATCATTCACATCATGAAGGTGAAAATATTATGTCAAAATAAATGATAGAATGACATAGGATATTTTCATATAGAAGTAATGTGATTAGAAGACATATGAAATTAATTTATGGGAGTGGAAATTAGTGGAATAGGGGATACATGGTTCCGTTGGTAAAATTGTATTCAATGAAATGAAATTATTAATGGATATATTATTTTATTAAAGAATCATAGTGTGATTAGGATTTTATAGATGACATATATAGAAAATTATAGATTATATTTTATGTTCACTAGTTCATTATTAAGATCCTTAAACATTTGGAAAAGGGAACTTGGGTGTGATCCAGTATAGTATACATGTTCTGTTGCCCCAACATTATATAATATAATTTATCTGGTTTCTAAGAGGATTTTAGAGGTAAGGTTGTCAAATAATATCATCGAAGTTGGAGTTATTGTTGATTTTTTACATATTATATGTTTTGGGTATTTACTTTTGGATACATTATTTATTTTTTAAACATTTTCCCTTCTTTGTGTGATGTATTTTTTTATGTTTTATATTATGTGAATGGGTTTCCATATTCTTATTCATTAAACTCTCAATCATATAAATATTTTTTAGGGAAACGCCTCCCATATTTTATTCGTTCCCTATTCCCTAAATGTTAGTTATCAAACCAAGGACTATAAGAGGTGGGACTCATGTGTCACCATCCCTCTTCTGTTATTTATGTCCCATGAGAGGTAAATATTGTGGTAGGGGTTCATCATAAAAAAAATTAATTTATTTAAGTTATATTGTAACAGATAACCTATGCTATTTAAAATTAATATTATTTTAGATTAAATTATGATTATTTTTGGAAATTATTAACATCTTTTTAGGAGTATATAAGATTACAGAATATATTGATTATCATATAATTGTTGTTTCATTGGTATATATGGTATGTTTATGTTTGTGATCAAATTTATCCATTATTTTTTGATTATCAATATACTATGATGGTTGAACATAAATATATGATTAATTAATACTCAAATAAAGTAGTGAACACCATTTAGATAAATATAAATTTAAAAAAAATACTATAACATTATTATGTACACTCATTGTGGTGTACGGGAAATAAAATACCAAAAATGATTAGAAATGTTCTTGTAGATTCCCTCTTTGATTCACATTGGTTTTGTAACCGTAAAAATGTTTTTTGAGTATTATATTGATCATTCATCTCTGCATAATATGATTTTCAAAATATACATCGTTTGACACTCCCATGGAATATCTATTAGATGTTTCACTTATTCATTAAGAACCATTTTAAAGAGTTTATATGAATTTTTTAATGAGTTGAAATTAAATTAATAAAAACATTCTCTATTTTCACATGTGGGAGAAAATAAAATCACATGGTTGAAATATATTGAATGTGCAAATAATGTACCAAAATTATAAGTCAATATTTATTATATTTCATATAAATATATTAATGATTAATATTTTTCACATGAAACCCTAAAAATATCAATATATGAAATAATTTATTGACAAAAAATTATAAGTTTTAAATGTTATAATTATAGCATAGTCATTAGATTAGATGATACAGAATATAGTAACTATATTTTGAAATATACGTATATAGGGGAATAAATGGAATCAAGTAGAAGAATTATTCCCCATTAGGTTAATTTTTTTTAGCTTTGTATGAATGTATAGTCAATATGGATTTACCTAGACCAAGCCAAATATACACTCTAATAAGTATGTGCTAAGAAAATTCATCTATGGGATAAGTTCAATATTGATTAAATCACAGAGAAAATAGAAAATAGTTAAATAGCCACTATAACTTTTGACAGTTTATATTATAAACCAATATCATATTCATAGGTCATAATGGTTTTTTAATGTCGTTATCATTATGAGTTTATGTCGAGTCATGCATTTTTTACAGGAATTATATGTAATAGTTACTAAAAAAATTATTTTTTACTTCTAAAAAATCACATTTGTTATGAATTTTAATTTTAATGAGTGGCCATAAATAAATAATAAAGGTTTTATTTTTTTAAATTATGTTGATTAAATTTATGTGCTTTTTTATTAATAATTAATGAATTATAAATTTTGAAGATCTTTTTCTTGAAGTGGAGTTAATATCAAGATACGAATTTTAATTTGAATAAAATATTTTATTATATCCCAAATAGGTGAAGGGGTTATAAAAATAATAATTTATAACATTATATATATATAAAATTATATTTATATTATAATTTATAGTAACATTTTATTGATATTTCTATTTATAAAATAATTACTACATCAGTGTTTTATAATTATTTAATATAGTTCATTTTTTCCAGATTTTTAAATAAAAAATTCCATGACTATGAAAAATAATCTCTAATTCATAAAAATATTTATAATGAAATAAAAATTTTGGGTAACCTTATGTTAAAATTGTTATCATAATTAAAAATATCAATGTGATGTTAATGAATTTTTATGAAATAAAATATGTTAAAAACCATAATATCATCTAAGTGGTCCAAAAATTTAAAAAAAAATTATCTTGATATTATGTTTATTAACAGTAAAAGTTTACATTTTGAATGTTCATAACATATGTTTTTCCCATTTTCACGCATAAGGGATATTTAACACACAGAAAGAGACATTTTGTGACATTATTTGATTTAATATTATATAAGTCATTTTCATTTCAATGTTTCCATTGATATACATACTTTTTTAATTGTTAAGTGTCAAATTATATTCATCCAACAAAATTTGGGCATGTTTTAGGGTCTTTTTTAATCATTTTATTTATTTTTTACCTAAATTGACTCATTTAACATTTACCAAGGAAACAATATTTACATATATTTGTATTCATATTGAACAAAAATAAAAAGAAAAATTAAAAACTAAATTTTAACCTTCTGAATCAAAATTAAGAATTCAATTTCACAAATTCAAACCATACATGTTTCATAATTTAATTTCAAATATAAATTGTAAAATGACATCAAAAACAGTTTTTCAGAAGAATATTTTTTATGAATAAAATGATTATTTAAAAAATTCATGTTTAAAATCCATTTAAAAAACAATAATTGGATTATTTTAAATTAAATTGAACTAATTAATTTTTAAATGTAATCCAAAACAAAATTTTACTTTTAAGAGATTTAAAAGAAAAAATATGTTTTCCATAAAAATAACTACATTCACTATTCATGAATAATAAATATTTTGAGTAAAAAATAATTTAAAGATAATTATGAAATGATAAATTACAAAATGAAATGAATTGTCTAAAAAATAGTTGTAAAAAAATAAATAATAAAATTAATTTAGAAATAGAAGGATAAATCATTTTTATTGAAAATGTATTTTTGAAGTGTAGAGTGATTTTACTAAATTTGTGTGATTGTTTACTATGAACATAAAAAAAATTATAGCCATTTAGGGTTTATATTTATTTCAGAAATTATTATTCATATTTACATCCACTAATTTAATAGTAAGGTTTCACTAATAGTGTATCACCATTCGTTTAAACTGATTATTACATGAAATAAAATGTATTGAAGAATTAAAATTATTTAAAGATAAGTATTTCATAAATATATTTGGATGTTAAATTATTGCCCCATTAAAATTAATTTCACCCTCTAAATTCCTCACATGGATTTGAAAATATGATGATACCTTTGCCTCAACACATCCTCAAGATCCCACATAGCTTCCCCAAATTAGTGATTTTTTTATAAAACTTCATCCAAACGAGTGGTATTATTTCATAAAACAATTCTATATGATACAAAACACTATCAATTTTTTTTTATAGGAGAGATCATGATCTAGTGGTGTGTATTTTGTGTTTAGTATCAGTGAAGGGATATTTATGAAGTTTATCATGAGAGATATATGGACCACATCATGAATTTGAGAGAGATTTGGTGGAAGTGCCAATCGATATGCTACCATCCCTAAAAAGTAAAGAATTTCAAAAAGGCTAACATAGGTTGGTATTATCTTTTCCATCTGTCAAAATATCATCACTCTCTTTCAAGTATATATTCATAGAAATTCCTTATCACCGACATCAATTTGTAGATATTTTCATCAATTTTCATAATAAGTTTTTTTAAAATTGAGATGCTCTTATGTGTTGTTGAACATATCATACCTTCTCTGGAATTTCCTCTTATATATCTAGTCTCATTAGCTTTCGTTCTCAAATACTATACCATCATGTTGGATTTTTTAACATCTTACCCTAGAGGGATTCATAAGGAGCCATCTGAATAGTGGATTGAAAAATATAGGTGTATACAACTTATTCCAAAAGAAGTTATTGATAGAAGTATCCGTTGATATTCAAATTTAAAGCACTCAACATATATTCTGTTATATGAATTATCTTATATGATTGAACACTTATCTATGGATGATAATCATGGATAAAACATAATTCAATATCTATTGTCTCTGGAATAATTATCCATAACATCAATGTAAACCTCATATCATAACCATATATAAGGGAAAATGGTACTCACTAAAATCTTACCATAACTTTTTAAAATATTATGTATATTTGATCAACATATAATTCTTATATGATAGAAATAAAGTTTTCCGATTTCATAATGTGTTCAACTATAACCCATATAACATTTTTTACATTAGATATTTCTGAGAGTTTTATGAAAAATCCATGCTTATGTTTACCCATTTCAATTATAGTTTGGGTATTGGTTGTAACATCCCCTTACACTTTTATCACATTTCCTTAACATGCATGCAAACCAATCACTAAGGAACATATTCTGCAATATCATCCTTCATGAAATTCCACTATAAATTCTCTTTTAAGTCCTTATACATATTTTTACATAAAATAATAATAGAGAATAATGAAAAATGATTTTCATCCTACATATTAATATTAAATTCAAGTATGAGAGGGATACAGAAACTATTTATGAACCCTATTATTCTATCACAATCAAAGTTGAACATTGGGAAATTTATCACTATCTCTTTTTGCTATAAATCTTACTTTTTTGGATCATGAATATTCACTTGTATAGATGGTTGAACATCAATTTGATCCAAATATGATTTCTAATGACCCGCTCATCCTCATTGGATTGAGAGCACAACTAGTCATTACCTAGCCCTAAGAGACATCCCCATGATGCCAAAGGATGGAAATAAATGATAAAGGGTTTCAAATACATGTCAGGGACCATTTAACCTTTAGGAAATAAACCATAAACCAACAAACCATAACCAAACCTTTTATTAAATGATGCATGAACAAAACAAAGAAAACTAAACAACTTCATGTATGTCAAAACCATACAAAGTGCGCAATAGAGAAAGACCACACCAATATAAAATTAAACAGTCAATAAAAATATCAAGACTCTCAAGAGGACACAAGACTCCATGCTCCACAAACTCAAAGATCCAAAATCACCAAACATCCCAAATATCACGAGGTAGTGTTAAAAACATGGGAAACTTTAACATTTCCCCAATCCCGAAATAAATAATCTACCAAAGCACCAATGTTCGAAAGAAGGGGTGGGTATAAAACATATTAGGTTTTCCCCCAATGAAATTCCTAATCATGAAACTTGGATAGAATAGTTATAAAATATATAAAATATTTTATATAAAGTGATTTACCAAAAGTGTTTATAACCAAATATAAACAAGTTCCACAAACCGTTTACAACCAAGTGAAAAAAATAAAAGAAACCAATTTCCAGCATGTTATTTTTCTAGAAAAATAACAAATCAAAAATTAAAACCAACTCTTCTCAACATTTGGAATATCCAATCCATAGTTTACAACACACCCACACATTCATGCTTTGTTGGACAGTTCCATAATCATGAGTGGTCACCCATCCAATTACCTTGTGTCCCAATGACACACACCCCTGATCTTGGGCCATGTCCCTTATACCCCAATAGTACTTTTCCCTTATTAAGGGCCCTTTAAACATTATCTATCAACAACACCATTTATTCAAAATATTCCCATTTCCAAAACAAACCACTCCAATAAAACAGAACTTTTATTGAAAAATAAAGCCTAAAAATTTTCAAAGAAACATTTAATTTCAATAAAACCTACCATTTTATTGAAAACATCCATTCCAATTATTGTGCCAACAATGCAGAAAAAAATCCCCTTTTTAAAATCAATATTTCAAAACCGAGAGCAAAAGAACATTTCACAAACACCAAATTTAGGAGATTTCACAACCATCACTCAAAATGATTTCCAATATGTATTCAAAAAACAAATCACAACCAATTAAACACAACACATTAAATTTTAAAACATTCCCACTAGTTTTAATAAGTGGATTTGAAAATCAGCCTCCAAACTTGATGGTTTTGACAAAAACCCCAACGAACGAAGAAAGAAAAAGAAAATGGGGTTGATTCTCTCAGGACCCACATTAGATCTCTTCTCCTAGAATGATCAAGACCAAATATCATCATATTTGGAATCCATAGACCTAGATCTACCAATAATGGTAGTATATCTATGAAACAAAGAGAATAGGATAGGTAGATCTAAGTACATCAAAGAAACTGATCAAGAACGAATAAAAACAATCACATAACTCAAGAATATGGCGTCGATACAACAAGGAAAGCCTTTGTATTGATCCAAAACACTCAGGAGAGGCTTTCCAACCTTCAAAGAAGAGAAATTCTAATTTATGGCCACTTTATATAAAAATAATTCCATTTAGAGGCAGAAACATTTGAGAACCACTTTTTTAAGAGATCACATAAACCATTCGCACTGTTAGTTTGCAAAGTTAGAAAAATCGTGCACTAATTGTGCAGTAGGTACTGCCTAGGAAGACTTTCGCACAGCTTCCTCACACGTCCTCCCTAAATGTGCTCCAACCGTGTTGGATCTATTTCCTTAAGAGGACCATTGCGCATGGTTAGGCTGCATAGTTAGGAAAATTGTGCACCACCAATGAGACTTACATTTTTTTCCCAAAACCACATCCAATGATCTCCCAAATCTTCCATCCATCACCATTAATATTTATAGCCATAAAATGCATATTTTAAGGGTTACATACTGGAAACCAGGGGTACTACATTCTTCCCGCCATTAATCTTTTCATACTCGGAAAGTAAAACACCCTCACCGATTACAAAGAGTTGTGGTCATTGCTCTTACATCTCCATCTCCTATTTCTAAGTCTCCTCATAAATCATACCATGCTACCATAAATCCTGCACTAGACCGATTCTTTTTCCTCACAATACATACTCTTTTCTATCCAAATTTATCACTAGGATGTGTATCAATGAAGCATCTGACTGTAGGTCAACGTTATCCTATCTGATCACATGGTTAGGATCAGGCTAATACTTTTGCAACTGAGATACATAGAACACATTATGCACTAAACTAAACCATGGAGGAAATGCCAACCGATATTCCACCTTTCCAAACTGTTCCATTATCATGAAATATCCAATTTATCTAGGATCTAACATTCCCTTATTCTGAAAATGACAATGTTCATGTATTGGAGAGATCCTTAGGAAAACATGACCACTCACGGAAAATGAAAACGGACTTCATCGGTGATTCACATAAGATTTATGACCACACTGATCTATCTATGTCCTATTTCTATTCAATTTTATCTTCTCTATTATTTCGTGGACAAGGCTCAGTGTAGCTAGTGTAGTATCACTCGTTTCCACCCAGCATAGAACTGTACGATAATGAAACCCATACAATGCTTAAAACGGAGCCATATGTATTGATTCTAGATAGTTTTTATTATATGAGAACCCCTCCATGGGTATATGCTCCTCCGATGACCCACCAAAATCCATTACATAATCCCATAACATGTCTTTCAACCCTTGTATCGTCCTCTCAGACTGGATGTTTTTCAAAGTATGATACATCAATCCCATAGTCAACTGAATCCCAAGGGATTTCTGTATGGATTTCCATAAACAAGATGTAAACCTTTGATAACTATCTGAGACTACTGAAACAGGTATTCCATGCCTTTTAACCACTTCTCGGAGATAGATATCAGATATACCCCCCACCAAATGAGTTTCGCGAATTGGAATGAAATGGCCCGACTTGGTAAGATGATACACTATCACCCATATCTCATAGTGTTTCTAGGCCGTTCATGGAAGACCTGTAACAAAATACATCACTATATTCTCCCATTTCCACACTGGTATTGGTAAACACTACAACATTCCCACTGGTCTCTGATTCTCTACTTTAACCTATTGATAAGATTATCACTGTGTGATGAACTTGACCGCCATATTTTTATTGCTTCTCAACCAAGACTTTTCCGCTTGCGCCTTATGTATCATTTGTGAACCTAGATGTACATCTCATCTAGAATGGTGGAAAGAATGAAATATTTCTTCTTGATAAGACATAAGTACAACTATATGATCATTAAAACAAAAAACAAAACTCCCATAAAGGTCATATCCCTCAATGGTCTCCCCACCATTGTGTTTTGAACTCACAACCAGAAATACTTTATTAGATGTTTGTGCCACATTGACCATATTTACAAAATAAGGAACATGCATAGGAAAAAAGTAAATCTCATCATCACCTCGGTCTTCACATTGCACATGCATTTCAGCTCGGAAAGACAGCCACTGCCATTTATCTAAAGATTCATTATCCAACTAAGAATATGACTTTTTACTAAATGAATATACCCCTGAATTCCCTTATCATGGGGTATGAATCAAGTCAAAGTAAAACATCGGGGTATAATCCATCAATATCCTTTTACCTAGATTCATATCTCACTGCAAGAAAATGTGCTTCAAACTATGGTGGTCAGTGAACACAAGATATTTATCACCAAAGAGATAATGTCTCTAAATTTTCAATGCATGGATGACTGCAGCTAACTCCAAATCGTGTGTTGGGTAATTATTCAAATGCGTCATCATCTGCCTTTAACCATATACAACCACATGGAATCCTTGTATGAGGACATATCCCAACACCATTCCTGAAACATCATAGTACACCACATACCCATATCCTGATTTTGAAAAAACCATGATATTTGCTGATGTAATCCAAACATTCATCATCAGGAAATACATATGGAATTCCTCTCTCCATTGGAATGGAGAAATATTCTTTGTTAGAGATATCATTAGTGAATCAAGTCATGATAAATCATGTACACGGAATTGGTAGTATCCAACTAGTCCAAGAAAACATCTTCTATCAAAGACATTCTCCAGTAGTTTCCATGAGATAATTGCTTCTATATTTTCAAGATCAATAGAAATGCCTTTCTCGGAAATGACATGGCCAAGGAAACAAACATCCAATATCCGAAATTCACACTTTGATAATTTGTAACAAAAATAGTGATCTCACATGATTTTTAACACTATTTCTAGGTGCTCCACATGCTGAGTACATGTTTTTGAATACACCAAGATGTCATCCACAAACACCACAACAAAAGAATAAAGAAATTACTGAAATATAAAATTCATCAAATACATAAAGACTGTTGGTGAATTCATTAGACTGAAATTCATGACTACATATTTATAGTGGCCATATATTCTTTTAAAAGATGTCTTCAGAATATATTCCTTCTAAACCCACAATTGGAGATATCCTAATCGCATAACAATCTGGGAGAACCACTAAGATCCCCTTAATTGACCAAGAGGATCATAAATGCGTGTAAGTGGATATCTATTATTTATCATAACATGGTTAGGCTTATGATAATCAACTTAGAGGTAAATAGTTTCATCTACCTTCTTCACAAAAAAAATAGGTTCTTCCCACGGAAATGTACATGGATATATGAAACCATTGCTTTCCAGATCCTCCAACTACACTTTCAATTCTCCTAACACTATTGGTGCCATCCTATAAGATGGATGGGGAATAGGTCTAGTCCTTGGAAAGAGATCAATTGTAAACTCTACTTCCCTTATAGGTGGTAACCCTAATAGGTTCTCAGGAAATACGTCAATAAATCGATCCACATTAGCCGGAAAACTATTTCCCTTAATCTCTTCCATTAATTTAAAAGTCAACACCACCAACTGGTATGAAATTGTTCCCACCATTTGTGCCAATAAGCACTTTTCACCTTTCTTTACCATCCTCTCTCCTCTAAAGAGATGCTCGATTATGTCATCAGTCATGAAACTAATTTTTCTTCTATAATAGTATTTTTGAGCCTTAAACTTTTTCATCCAATCCATACATAGAATTACATCATAAACATCCATGTCTAAAATCATGATGTCTTCTTTCAGCTCATCTCCATCAATATTTATAGAACATTCTCTACACAAAAAACCTTGACATTTCTAGAGAGGATTTTGGAGTTTTAAAACAGAAGGCACCATTTCAAATGTTAAACATAGAAAATGAATGCCATGAGAAGAAATGAAAGAATGAGATGCACCAGTATCAAAGAGCACTTTCCCAAGGGAAGGATTCCAAATAATCATACCTCTCACCGTATATGGTCTAGCTTGATCATCCAAAAACATCATCTCAGCTCCATACAGTTGCTTCATCAATAAATTGTTCCCCTTTTTTTCTTACTGATATTACCTTGGTTTTAGTAGTCGGTGTATTCCTAGAATAATAATGACTAGCTCTACTCTACTGATGTGATTGGATCATTTTTCCTTGACATGTCAAATCATATGATGCTTGCATCGCCTAAGATGGGTCTCGAGCACCTGACATTGGAGCACTGCGACAATGACACTGAAGATTCCCCATCTTATTGTAGTTATGGAATGTTCTTGATTGTGTCATACACACTCACTTTATTTTTTCAAGAGAAACACGTTAAAAGAAACCTTCTTTTCTCTTGGGTTGTGGGGGAAGGTTCACAGATCCAACTGTCTGGTTCTGATTCCATCTTCCACCATGGAAATAGGTGTCCCTTTTCTGCTTACATTCATTATTTGATTTCCCACCATTCATTGTGGGTATCATCATACCTCCTCTCATAGATCATGAGATGTCACATTAATCCAAAGTCGCTCTGTTCACCATCTCTGTATAATCCTTAATACAAAGCACCACAATCTTCGAACGAATCTCCAACCATATCTCTGATTCGAAGACGTGTGCCTTCAATTAATCACATGCCAAAACATCTAGAAAAAATGGACTAAATTAATGAATTCAGCTTCCTACATTATGGAAGAGAGACTCTATTGTTTTAGGCTGAAGAAGTCCATCATTTTCTAAATATTGAACATGTGAGGATATAATTGTTTGTTGAACAATTCCTCAAAATCCTCCCATTTAAGTCCTCCATCCAATTTACCATGAACCGCTAAATCCAAAAACTGGAATATCATATCCTCGAGCATATACATCACCAGCTTGACCATTGGCTTTAATGGTGAGCTGAAGAAATCGAAAATACGATTCATCCTACTCATCCACAGATCTGCCTTATCAAGTTCAACATCACCCCGGATATTGGGTAGATTCTGCATCATGAAATAGATGGTAGGATCCCCATGCCTTGGCTCATTTTTCTGGTTCCATGTATCCATAGCACGAAAAGCATGAAAAATACTCTAAACCATCTCTTGGTTCCCCCATGGTTCAGGTGCAACCTCATTCTCCACAGCTTCATTTGTTTTATTTCGATGACTCCTACCGAGTGCGACTTTCTAAACCAATAATAAACTCTGTTAATCTCAGTGTCTGGCAACCAATGTCTTAGCATTTTAAATTTTATCACATCAATTATCACAACATTGTTTTCCAAAAACAAACCTTCCCCATGTCCAACCATTTTTTAAAACATTCAATATAATTTTTGAAAATTAAACCTTTCTCAAAATACCATAACCATTAGCTTTTTTAAAATCCTACATTTGAAAAACAATTTAATAATTTTTCAAAAATCAATAGTTTTTAAAAACATTAATCACTCCTCAAAATGATTTATGCAATATTTGTGGGAATTCATTCCTCTATAATTCATGTCATCCTCATTTCATTGGTTAAACCCATGAAAATGATATTCCTAAATCCGGGAACAATCCGCAAACAATTGTGTACACAACACCCAGGTAACTAGAAGTTCAAAATAAAAATAATAGCTATGTCCTTTTATTCAATACATTTCATGTTCCAAAAATCCTACTCATGTCTATGATTCCATCTCTAGGAAAAGAAAAAAATGAATTTCAACTCCAAGACCAAGAACATTTCTGACAACTTGTTTGGAAAGGAACAAACAAGCTGATAAAATTTGTACCACAAAGGAAGGACCAGACTGATACCATTTGTAATGACCCTCTCATCCTCATGGGCTAGAGAGCACAACGAATCATTACTTGGCCTTTAGAGACATCCCCAAGACACCAATGGCCGGAAATAAGTTCCCTTGGGTTTCATATTCATGTAGAGGATGATTTACCCTTTAAAAAATAATCTAATAAACCATAACCAAACTATTTACTAAATGATGCATGAACAAAATAAAGAGAACTGAACAACTTCAGGTATCTCCTAAAAATGTCAATGTGTGCAAAAAATGATGACCAAACCAATATCAAAGATAATAGTGGATAAAAAAACTCAAGCCTCTCAATAGTCCACAAGACTCCATTCTCCACAGGCACTAATCTCCACACTCACCGAACAACCCAAATATCATGAGGTAGTTTTAGAAACATAGGAAATGATAACTTTTAACCTATCCCAGAAGATTGCATATGCAAATGAACCAAAGTGCCAATGAAGGGGTGAGTATAAAACTCAGTAGGATTTCCCAAAAGACGTACCTACTCATGCCACTAAGATCAAATGGTTATCACATTATATAAAATAGTTTATATAAATCATTTTACCAAAATAGATTATAACCAAATATAAAAAAGATCCTAAAAATGATTTCAACCAAGTAAAAACAAAAATAAATGAAACCAATTTCCAGCATGTTATATATCTAGAAAAATAACTAATCATAGAAAAAACTAATTCTTCGCATCCTTTGGAATATACATTCCATAGTTCACAAAATACCCACACATGCATGATTCATTTGACAGTTACATTCTAATGAGTGTCTACTCTTACAATTACCTTGTTTCCAAATGATACAGTCCCCCAATCTAAAGTCATGTCCCTTGTACCCTAATGGTACACCTCCCTTATTAAGGGGTCGTTAATCCTGAACTCACACAAACACCATTTATGCCATTTATTATTATATTTCCAAAACAAACCACTCAAATAAAACTAATGTTTTCTTAAAAACCAAAGTACATCTAATTTCAAAGAAACATTTAATTTTAATAAAACCTTCCCTCTTATTGAAAACATCCAATAAAATTCATGTGCCAATTAACCAGGAAAATCCCATTTTTAAAATCATTATTTTAATACCAAGAGAAAAATCACTTTACTCAAACACCCAATTTTCCAGATATCACAACCATCAGTAAAAAACGTTTCCAACAAGTGTTCAACAAACAAATCACTATCAATTAAACACCACACATTAAATTTTAAATAATTCCTATCTGTTATACTATGTGCAGTCGAGAAAGAAGCCTCTTACATTGATGGTTTTGAAAAAACCCCAATAAATGAATAACACACAAGAAAACTGAGTCAATTCCCCTAGAACCCTCATTAAATATCTTCTCCTAGCTATATAAAGTCCTAATATAATCATATTTGGAATCCAAAAACCTAGATATACCCATAACGAGCATAGATCTAAGAAACCAAGAGAAGAGGAGAAGTGGATCTTTGTAGATCTAAGATGTCGATCAAGAACGAAGAAGAACAATCACATACCTTAATAATCCAGCTACGATTCACCAAGGGATTGACTACAAAATGCTTGGGAGAGGTTCTCCTATATTAAAGGAAGATAAATTCAGATTTATGGCCACATATGACCAATTTCAAGCCACTTTGATGAAAAAACATTTGAAATACTGTTTTTAGGATTTCACTTAATCCATCTGCACAGTTAGTTGACACTGTTTGAAAAAACATGCACTAATTGTGTGTTTGCTACTACCTAGGCAGACCCTTGCATGGCTTCCACACACGGTCACCCTAACCATGCTCCAGTCGTGCTGGAGCTACTAACATGATCATTGTGCACTATTTGGAAGCATGGTTAGGGAAACCGTGTGCCGCCTGTGTGACTTCCATTATTCCACAAAACAACATCCAATGTTCTCCCAACCCTCCCATCCATCACCCTTAAACATTATAACCATAGAAAGATTCAACTAAGGGTTACATACAAGAAACCTAGTGTACTACATTATTTCTCACATTCTATTAATATTTATATATCCACCCTTTTCAAATACATAATTATTGGATCTTTGGTGACCTTGATCATATGTAGGATACCATGGTATATTTGACTCAAAGTATCTTCAATTTTGTTCTGGTTTCCAAAGTGGTAATTTATTGATAGGTCAGAATCATTATTATACAGAAACTATATTCAATGGAACATATTCATATTTTTTTATATAAAATATATTTTGTACTTTTATTATCAGTATATATGTCACTCCTTTCTTCATAAATAATAATCCTCGAGACCATTAATTGGAAAATTATCACAGCTAGATCCAAATCATAATTTTTCTAATTTTTCTAAGGGATATTCAATTGTGATGGGGAATAATCTATGACTACATAATTTTTCAGGATAACACATCACATACCCTCTGTTTATGCATCACTATAGTTCAAAAAGATCTCTCCACTAAAGGGTAGTGTGAGAACAGCCTCACTGACTATCATTCATTTTAGTCCTGGAAATTCTATTCAAATTAGTAATTCCATATGAATATAACTCTATTCTGAGTCAATATAGTCAGCGGATTAGATAATTGTGAGAAATATCAAACAAAAAATTAATAATATCCAACCAATTCAAAAACAAATCTATGTTACTATTGTTGGTCTAGGCCAGCATTCAATAACTCCTATCTTTTTTGGGTCCACAAGTTTACCCTATTGGGGTATTATGTGATCTAAAAAAATTCTAAAACCAAAATAGACATATGGTATGTTTTTTATAAATATTTTACTTTTAGGATCATTAGTTAAATCCTCAAGTGATCATCATGTTATTTTTTTAACTATCAATATATAATAATTTCTTATATAATTACAACCACAAATGGATCAAGATAGACTCTAACGACTCTATTCATTAAATCCAAGAAGATAATGGGGAAATTAGTAAGACCAAAAGGCATCACTATAAATTCATAGTGTCTAAACCTTGTAAAGAATGCCATCATGAGTATATCCTTCATCGTTACAATAAATTGATGATATCAAAATTGATGATCAATATAATAAAAGTATTGATCTCCACGTAGTGGATAAAATAATTCATTGATATGGGAGAGATGATATTGTTTCTTGATAGTGAAATTTTTGAGATCTTTATAATCAATGTATTTTCTCTCTAGTCCATATTGTTCTTAACAAAGATAAATACTGCACCCAAGGCAACACACTATGTAATTTGTATCTATTTTCATGAGTTTCATGAATTTTCATCACAAACTAATGCAACTAAATTGGGTCCATTCTATATGGAGTCCTTAAAATATGGATAACACCTCGTATTAGTTAAACTGAAAATTCCACAACAATATTTAGTGGAAGTCCAATAAATCTATACAAGAATAATAAAAAACCACTCATGAAATATTTGGTTCATTAATGGTTATTTTCTCCCCAACCATATGACACACAAAAATTTCATTTATAAGAATCAAAAACCACAAGAGGGATGAAATTTCCACTAAAAGTTCATAATCGTACTTTCATCAATAAATGATTATTGATTCATTCAGAATATTAAATTCAACATCCCTCCTCAAAAATTAATATGAGATGAATATTATGAATGAGAATCCATTCCATGAATCCCATAGAATTGAACTACAGGGAGGACCATATGATTTTTATAAATCGCTTGCCCACAAAATTCTACTAGAGAAGAATTAAAAACATATGATATGACTATTTTTCCTTTTTATTTTTCAAAGGTAATTGAATATATAATTGTTCAGGTGATATGATGATACCCATATAAAATTCCTAAGAAAGAAAAGGGTATTGGATCCCTAATCAAAAAAATATATTCACTTCATGGGAGTGGATATTGAGTGTACATTTCACCACAACATTATGATACTCATCATAGATATTATTGATTGAATGAAATATTCTATTATATATAGTCTTCAAAGGTTACTGATTTCGATCATCATCAATAACACAAGCATTTTGGCATTGGTTATAATCGTTACCATTTTCCTTTAACATAAAGCATGAAGTGTAAGAGGTGAATTTTATTAATCCTTTTTATATCTATATCATTAACATACTCTTTACCATCATGTCTATAATAAATTTCATGATGAACTTATTTACCAAACATAAAACCTTTACTTTTCCTCTTAGGACAACTTCCTTCATGTTTCTTTCTATACTTTCAGCATAATTGAAATATCATCTTCCTTTCACTAAGGTTTTTTGATTTCTTCATGAATTATGTTTTGTCTTCTTTTCGAATCCATAAAATATATTTGTAACTCCAACAGATATCTCAACATTTATATCAAATAAAATGATTTTATCATAGTTTTTGTAGTAAATTATGCATAATTTTTTCAGATACTTTATTTTAAGACATTGTATAATTTCATTCATCTTGTTGCCTCATATTCAAGATACGATTCTACAATTGATCTGCTTTTAACTACTAAATTATGGAATAAAAAAATTAATTACTCATTTTCAATGAATTGGATAACTAAAAAGAGATTTTTAGTGGTACTGATCCATTGTTTCGGTACTAGTTGAAGAGGAGATGCAATAAAATAAGGTGTACGCTGCATTTTGAAGGACCGAATATAATATTGTTCCTTATATTCCTTATTTGAAAATACAACATGATTAATATATTGATAATATTTTTTGAGAATAAAAACAATATATTTCATTCTGAAGACCATAAATTTTGATCACTCAGGAGGAAAATCATTTCACTGCATATCACATTCATCATTAATTCTGTTCATTAGAGTTCCAAACATTGACTAAAACCAAATATCATAGTGTTAGGAACACTTATCCTTTTCGGAATACCACTTAATAAATAAAATCATATAATATTTAAATTTTTGAAACCGTATGTTTAATACTATGTTATTCATGATCATTAAAAAACTCAAGGACTATATCCAATACATATACTTATCTTTATGGTTCTTACTATATATTTCACAACATAGTTTCTAATGGTTTAGTAAACCTTTCTCTGAAACCAACTATAATGGACCATACTTTTTATACAAAGATATTACATCCAACTAGATGAATATAATTATATAACATAAAAACCTACACCAAAACTGTAGAGTATTAGTTTCATTCTAAACAACAAATTTTAAAAAACTCATTCATAAAACATATACATAATCTCCCTCTTATTCTTGTTAACTAGAACCCTTTTTGAACCAACTTAATTTATTCCTTTCCTCATATCGTGGGGAAAATAAACATAAGAAATAGTTATATAGATACTCGTTAAGAGTAAACAACCGAGATATCAATAATTTCCTAATAATAATATATAAGAATATAAAAAACATTTTAAAATTATATCTATTAAATCAATGATCTAGATATCATGTCATGGGATAAATCTGTGAATTTCATAATGAATCAAATAGAATATTCCATAAGAGATAAACATAATGAAAAAAATGTATAATACACATAATCATAGAAAATAATTCCCATATTATTAAAGGATCATAGCAAATAACATTATTGTAGACAAATTCTTTTTCTAAATTGGGTTCACTCCCTCTTAAATCATTTTATTAATGAATTGGGTTCAATACTCATTCCAGTCCATTCAACATTATGATATATAAATCATTAACCAATGAAAAAGAGGAGATATAGTTCTCAATATTCACATATTGAAAAAAATACATATGTGGTTCGAATGAACATAATTCATTCATCATACTCGGACCCTTAAAAAATAATTGGGCTTCATAAACAACATTCCATCATAATAGAAACCATGGAGAAAAATGGGTTTCATAAATTTCATTCCATAATAAATATAAAACAACCCTATAATGAATATTGATATTATCCTTGAGAAACATATTAAATAAATCACATTTAACATCAAATAATGTAATCAAAAATGGAAAAATAATTTTTTTGAGATCATATGAAAATAATTCATGAGGAAAATATCCTTTCATCATTGAAAATGATTTCCTTTCATAAATTTCCACAAAACTTTAAATGAAAATATTTTCATTGAAAATAATCTATTAAGATTATAAAAGAACATATATGGAATTATCATTTCATGAATTATTTGAAATATATTCATGCCATATAAAATAAAAAACATTCCTTTCATAATTTTTATGGAAGAAACACAAAGTACCATGTATGGAAAACAAAAAAAATTCCATTCAAAACATTTATTAAAAAATAAAATATGTTAGAAAAATAATTTTAAATAATTTCATTAGAATAGAAAAAAAAATTATTGTTTTTTTTTGAAATATGGATAGGGAAGATAAATATTCCCTAGTATATTCTTACTCATAAAAAATCTTGAATATCAATGAGATTTCAAATATTACCATTAACTTATATCATATTTTCTTTATACAAATATTAAAATCCTGTATAATGGTTTAAAGAATGTTATTAATTTATACCATAACCATATTCATGTTAATGATATTACCAATGATCCAGTTATATAATCTTATTACATTTTTGTTTATAATATTTCATTATTAGCCTTTACCTAGTGTTAACATGTTGATTTTACAATGATTGTTTTGATATATAATTCCAAGATTTGGTTCATCAGATATAGTTCTGTTATCAAAAGAATTATATTAAGGTAATATATATAAAAAAATTATTTATATATATTTATATAATTATTTCTAAATGGTGAACTATGAAAATGGATCTCATAGTGTCTTGAATAAGGTAGGTTGTACATATGCATGAACAATGTTATCATTCCATTAATGGTGAAATGTTATGGAACAAGATTGTATATTAATTTTCCTTACATATTCTATATATTTTTTTAATTAGCATATATATGTACTAGTTCCATCACTATAACCATCGAAATATATTGGTGATGAAAAATAGATTAAACCCCAACACGGAGAAGGTATGTCGCAAATACACATGCCTACAGATTTTGTTTTAAAAAATACGAATAAAAGGTAAAATTTATTTTTTTATAATCATAATAACATATTAAAATATAAGAGATAGTTGAATGATTAATTTATAATAAAACCAACACATGTAGAGGATATATAAGAGAAAATAATACTAAAAGATATGGTAAATATGATTAACCCTTCTTTGGATAACATCCATTATATTTCCTCTTCGGGACACTAGGGTTGGTATTTTGAGAATCTGAAATCCTATAGAGTATTGAATGGTATCCATATTAGAGAAATGCATTGGTGATGGTTAAGATTTAAGGTTAAATTTGATTTGGTGAAGTCAGGATAGAGGTGCCATTTTAAAATTGAGGTGAGTGGAACTTTTGGAATTTTCCAAAAATATTAATTTATTATAATTTCAATATCCCTCGAAATAAGTATTTTAGAATGTTAATCTAAAAAACACATGATATAGGTTTTTAATATTAGAAACTAATATATTTTTTACATATACTATTATTTTTATGAGCCCTATAATTTGGGTTAGGACTTAGTTAGCCTATTTTAATTTTAACTACGGTAAAAAAAAATTAAATATTAAAAGATTGTAATTTTTACTTGTGTGATGTCAATTAAATAATAAATGAACAATTAATAAAATTTTAGACCATGTTATATTATCCTATAGTTTTAAATTCATTTATTAATATTTAAATATTTTATTAAAATATTACTTTTATAAAATTTCATTACTGTCAATTTGGTCACTATAAATATAGTGGAATTTTAAATATGAATATAACAACTTCACTCAAAAAAACATTTAATTATTTTTATAATATGACTTGTTCATCTGTAAAATTCCATAAATGCTTTAATTATCTAAAATTATATTTATTTTAATATTATTATCATATTAAATTTGATATTTCCATTGATAAAATAATTACTACAACAACGTTGTGTAATAATTTAATATACTAATCAGGTCACTAATAATTCGGAAAAATGATGAATTTAAATCATCTAAATTTGGTTATAATATTTATTTTTGAATATATTTTTTGAGTAACCCTTTATTAAAAATGATATTTTGTTTTATTATATGAATAAGACGTATCTTACTATTTATTAAATAAAATATTATAAATACCATAATATCATCTATATGTTCCAAAAATCCAATAATACATCTTTTTCATGGAAATATATTTATTATGTTCAAACATTTCCTTTATGCATATTCATAACATACCTTTGTCCCCATGTTGACTTATAAGGGATAATTAAGATAATGAAATTTACATTTTGTGACATTATTTATTAAATATTATATAATTCATTTTCACGGACATGTTTCCCTTATAGAAATTAATTTATATCCCTACATGTTATTTTTTAAATTATATTAATCCTATAAAATTTGGTTGTTAAGGACTTTTATTTTCCTTATTTTTTCATTTTTAACAAAAATTACCCAATTTATCCATTCCCATGGTAACAAAATTTACCTGTATTATAATTCATATTAGCTTAAAATAAAAGGAACCCATTCACTAAATTTGGACATTCTGAATTGAATTATGGAATTGATTTTTTAAAAATAAAAACAAATAATCTTCAAAATTCAATATTAAATAAAACCAATAAAACTCTATGGAAAATATTTTTTTTGGAAAAAATCCCGATTAAACATAATATATATAAATAAATATAATAAATTTTTGAATAAAAAAACATTATAACACCCATTTTTGGTTATTTTTAAATTAAAATGATATAAATAAAATATAAATTAAATCCAAAATATAATATTATTTTTTAATTTATTTAATATATATATAAAATTTAAATAAAAATAATTATTTTAAATATTCCATCAAAATAAATGTTTTTAGAAAAAATAATTTTTAAAATATTTTTGACATGTTGAATTAAAAAAATGAAATTATTTTTTTAGAAAAAACATTTTTGAATGATGGTAATAAAATTTATAATTTATATATTCATACTTTTGTTTTCAAATTAATCTAGTAAGATTCATTGGCTTCAAATACATATAAATCCAACATGAAGAACAAAAAAATTATATTTTTTAAGGGCTGTTTTGCCCAATTTTGATGGGGTACTTTTTTTGAAACTAAATAATGACACGTATATATTTTATTTTATAAAAATAGTATTATTTTTGAAATAAAAAATGTAAAAATTTATATTTGATTGGTTTTTTGTTTTTTTGTGATATGTAAAATTTTAATGAATAGTGAAAAATACAGCATTTTAATTGAAAAGCGTGTTTTCATCTAATTTATATTTATAGTTATAATAAATTATTTATTAGTTTTAAAAATTATAAATATTTCAATAATACTTCAATAAATTCTATTAGGTTCATTGGAATTAGTATGATTATAATATTGGATATGAAAACATTTCAATCATTTGATCATTTTTACATTAAAACCCATATTTTCGTCTCGTTTATAAGATTAATTTAAATTTAACTTATAAAAAGTTATGAATTCAATTTTAAAAAAATTTATTAAATATTTTTAATCCAAATTTACAAATTTATTAAATAAGAACTATTTATTTTTTTCCAATATGAATATTTACATTAGTAAATTTTTATTACTACGGTAAGGGGTAAATTGGGTAAAAAAGAGCAATAATGAGTAAAAATAATATGATATGGATTATAAAACTATCGTAAAAGTTGATACAATATAATTGGATGAACTACATTTTTTCATAACCACCCATGGTTCTAATATATGTTATTGTTTCATTTATAGGTGATTATGACATTTATAATATTTAATTTTAAGAAATGACAAAGATGTCCCAATCACATACATAATGTAGATAATATTTTTAATAAGGGGTTATATAAAAGATATTTTATACTAAAAACTTTAAAACAAATACTAATATATTTATTGTTATCATATTAATTTATTTCTATTTTTTATTTAAGAAATATTTACATAATAGAAAGTAATAATTCTGTTGAAATAATTATTTTATTAATTGAAATATCAAATAAATGTTAAAATAAATAAATTTTACATAGTTAATTTGCAAAAAAGAATTATATATATTAATTTTACATTATAGGGTTTTATTTAGTTATATGGTTGAAATTTAAATTGTTTTATTGATTTTTACAAATTTTAATAAAATTAATATCCGTAAAATAGATATATGTGATTTTAAAAAATAAATATTATTTAATTAAATTATATAAAATATAAAATAATAAAATATTTGGAAAATATATTTCTATAAAGTTATAAATTTCATTTATGATACAATTATTCTTATTTTGTAATTTTATAATAATGATATGAACCTTGAAATACTAAATATCCATATTATCACATCAAGAGTTAAAGGGGTTAAATAAGGGTTAAACTAAATGATAAGGGTAATAATGTGAACTAAACATGTCCATATTTTGATATGTTTATTTATACACATATTCATATTTTATTTGTAATAATTCACTTTTTAACAATTTTGAAAAGTAAGTTATTATTTATTAATTTAATATTTTGAGAAATTCGAAGAGTGCCCCTCCCATATCTTATAAAAGGGAACCTAGTCTTCTTTGTTCCTCAAACATCAAAACATATTTTTTACCTACATATTCCTAAATAAATTACTAGAATACCTCATCACATTATACAGCTATTATTTTATGCATAATACGATCCATACTAGTCATAAGGTGTTTTGAAAAGGAGTTGGTATGTTGAAGAGGTATCGTTAAATCATGTATTTTTATTTTATTTACATTTCCACATACATAATATATTATTCCACCATGATGAAATAATACCTCATGTATCCTAAATATAATTATTTGTTAATATTTTAATATCATCTCCTAAATTCATCTACACTTAAATAAAATTGGGGAGGAATTATTATTTGTCTCTACGGTGAACTACCACTTCATGAACCAATATAATTCATTTTCCTTTACTTTTATTTGGTTTGGTTATAAAAATTGAATTAAATATTAAATATTATATTCATGAAAAATGTAAAATTATTAAAAGATAATTTATAATTTAAATTCATAACTTTACGAACACGGGAAAATAATAATTTCGTTCAATCATACCTATGAACTATCACCTCTACAAAGCGATGTGATATGTTTTTCATCACCACGTCATAGGGATAATAAATATATGAATGTTATAAGAATTAATATAATATAGAATATATTATGATCATTATTTAATGTTAAAATTATTGTAACCTTCTTTATTTACTAATCATTGAAAAATTGAAATGTTACTAATGCGTATATAAGACTTACCGTCTCAAAGATTGCAACGTGGTTCATTTTATATATCCACATTTAATGAATGGATTTAAATTTATAATTTATGTCTATACGTAATTATTATTTCTTGAATATTATTCTTTAGATGATGGATTAATTATAACTTTTGAGAATAGAAATCATACCAAAATCATTTTAGACTCATGTATCGAATATCATAAAATCATACAACTTGAAATCAAATAATTACTTAATTGTAATAGCATGATAATAAGTGATATTAAAGTAATAATAAACATGAAAATTATTCTCTTAAATTTTAATAATTATCCTAAGCTTATTATTCAGAAATAAAAAAATTGTACGTGTTGATTTCGACTCAAGGCATTGGTTTTGGTCTCAATCATCTTTTATTGAGGCATATTTTGATGTTATACACTAACGTTTATTTTATGAGACGTATATACATCGCATTTGAGATATCATATAATTTATTTATTTATTATATTTTTATTCAATGTTTTTTAAATTTTATTCTATCTTGGATCTTATGATTTAATGGTTCAAATTCCTATGGGATACATTGAATTTCTAAATATTTAATTATAAAATCTATATCTCCATGTTAATATATAGGATATTTATTTTAAAAATTTATTAATAGGATATAAAATTATTGTAATTCCCATTTTATTTCTATTTTTAATTTCAAAAAATGGATTTCAAAATAAATCTTTTTACGCATTGTAAATATAATGTTTTGAGAAATAACAAAAGTTATGTTCTATTATTTACATACAACGTGATGCTGAATTTTCTTACACCATGAATATTATTTAATTTCCATCTTCATTTGAAAGAATACTAGTTTAATAAAATGAATAGATTTATTTTGAAATTTTTTAATTTTGGAATTGAAAATTTTTTCTTCAAAGGAAAGGATTTTCTAGTGTTAAAATATGGTTTTAGAAGAAAATGGTATTTTTATTCGAATGTGTTTTCAATATACGATTAAATAATGTTTTCCAAATGGTTTTACATCAAATTTGTTTTTCTGATGATATGATAATTCATCATTTTATTAAATGGATGATCCCAATATTTTATATATATGGGGTTCCCCGGTTATCACTAGGTAGGATTGTTATATCTTAAAATGGGGGTAGATTAGATAGCGTCGGGAAATATCGGTATAGCTTAATATGGGGTGAATATATAACACCGTATATTCCTATCAATGGTAATCCTAGTGTGTCCCATAAAGTTCCAAGTAATCCCATAATATCATCTTTTAATGTCACCCAAATGGTTATTCTTATTAAATGGGTTTTTAAACGGTTTGGATAGGGTTTCATCTTTATGATTCACTAAGTCACCTAATAGAGTTTTAATTTCTATCTATGGGTTTTAAAGATATCATTTGAGAAAAATTTCTATTTCTTCTAATTTATTAATATTTATTTCGTATTTTTTATGAACATTTAAGATAAGGACATATTTTATATGTCTTTTTAGGATTTTATTGAACTAGATGTTTCCATTATTTTTATATCTCTTATTAAACTTTTTTACTCATCCCAAAATTATTAAACTTATTTCACCGTTATAAATAGATGATATAGAAAAGGAGATATCATGGGGATAATTATATATTTTACAGAAAGGGAAATCATTTATCATTTTTAAGTGATTTATATTGTGGAAAATTTAATAATGAGTATATATGTAAACTTTTAATGTATGGGTTTACATTGTATGAGTTTTTCCTAATTCTCTAAAAATATATAACTAAAAAATCAATCAGAATGAAAGATATATAATTATAGCTTCTAATCTATAGAATATGTGTAGTTTATTTCTGGGTCCTTACAATGATAAATGATACTTCATGTTGCTTATGGACCGTATCATTAATCAATTATCTCTATTATTTTAACATTCAATTTCAAGTACAAGGTAAAAAAAGGACATGAATGGTTATGGAGTCTATCTTTTTAACCATTTTAGTGAGATAAATAGGTCTAAGAAATTTCTATCAACAAATAAGTTTTTTGTAGAACTTGCTTCAAAATAATTATTTTCCCCTCATTCTCACTTTATTTTCCATCATTGTTGACATTTTAGAAGAATATAGTTTTTATCTACTGTGGATATTTTTACATAGTTATAAGAAGATTAATTAATTTAGTATGAAAAAATTTCATATTACTATAATTATCCATTATAATAGCCATTTCTGCCTTGTATATCAAAATTTTCAATCAGTCCTTTATCGCATGATCAACCATTTTATATATGATGTCCCATATTTCAAATAATAATTATAATAATTTTTGAGTCATTCTGTATTTTTCTATCTTCTAAATATATTTTCCATGTCTAGAAATATATACCGTGAAAATGGTTGTAACATCTCAATCATTCATTAATGTCCCAATAATATCTTTAACACCTATTTATATCCACTTTAAGGGAATTTCACCTTTTTATAACATGGAGTTTCAACACCTAACCAATCTTGATATCACTTTCCTTGATTTATTCTTAGGTTGATTCTATCAAAAAATCATTGATATTTATGTGCATCATTCAATATTCCATGATTAGGGATATCAATTCATAGTTGAATAATTTTCATCTTGTATTTGTGACATCCAAATTTTATTTCATCACAGTCTTATTTGTAGACTTTTTATCAACATCCATATTTTTAATTAATCCTTTAAGTGGACTTGTATTATTTACCGACATTTATTATTTTATTATCAGTTCTTTTCTTCACATCAGTTTAAGAGATAGTGGGGCATCCTTCTTATTTTGTATGATTTTTATCTTCTCTTTTTTCCTCTCTCAATAATCTATTATTACTAGATTCATAAAAAACTAATATATCATTATTGAAATGAATACTATATAATTGTTCTATATGGGGATCATAAATTTGAAATATTCACATCAATTTTTTTAGTGCAAATAAAATTGTAGGAAAACATTGATATAATATAATAGAAACATATGCTCTATTGCTAATAGAGGGTTTTGGAAGATCAGTGCAGACACTTGGGAGAGGTAGTGAATCATGTGTTTCTAATCAATTATATTAATCCAAATAAATCTGTATAGTATTTACCTTCTTTAATTTTAGATCCTATAACACATATTTGATTGTAAATGGATATATTTTTCTTTACCTATCCAAATCTACAACATGTTATAATGTATAAAAAGGATGGTTTTTTAAAACAATATGTGTACATGGTTTAGTTTAATATTGGAAACCTATTCATTGGTGTGATCATTTTTCATCAAGTAATTTATTCCCCATTAATAATATTTTTCATCAAATTCAAGTGGTTGGCCAAGAATAATCCTAAATTTTTGTTCATGAAAGTAAACAATTATATATTAAAAATATTAAACATGGGGACATATGTTACACCTTTAAATTATTCATAATCTCTCCCTAGAGTCCTCATCATTTATTATAATGAAATATGTAGATAATAAACATTCACAGGATGTCATTCTATCAACAGATTTCAAGATCATTCCTCATTGAAGAGTCCTTAAATTCCCTTTGACAATCTAAAACCTCCAGAAACATAGAATTTATATTTATAGCTAGATTCTAGATTATATGTATAATTTGTACTATTTATTTTCATTTTACATATTCATCAAATTAATTAATAATTTAAAATATATTTTATTACTTTCATACTTCATTATTTCATATTTATCTATATTTTATCTCCTAATGAAATGAAACACAAAATATATACATAAATAATTGTCTAGTTTTTCCCCTCTTTATATTTTAAATATTATACCATGATGTAAAATCATTTTAAATGTTATATAATATTTAACTATTTCTGTCTTAAATGTTATATGTTTCTCCACAAGACACAAAAAATGATGTATTATTTTTTTCTTTTAGGAAATACAATATGTTATCTTTACAAAAGATTTTCTTATTTTTATTTCTCTATCGATTTTCAAAAAATCACACCATTTCTAAACCAAAATCAATTATTCTTTTTTGGGGTCATTAAAAAATATTCCTACAAAGAGAAATATTTAACGGACACTTTAGGTTTTCTTAATATAAAACACAAAATATGCTATAATCTGTGATCCTCTGTAAAAGTTTTCACTTGTTTTCTTTTTAATTTTAAAATACTCTCAGTGTGTTTTCAAATACTTATGTCCTAATATTATTTTTTTAAAATTTTCCTCCCATTAAAATATATTTATTTTCTACCAATAATATTGAGATATCTTATTTAATATATAATAAACATAATATATAATAAAAAAATTTACAAATGTGTGAAAAATGATACACAAAAACAATTAATGTGTAGATACAGAAATCTTGATGTGGAAGGTTATTATTTATTTTAAAATCAATCCACATCCATATATCCATATTAATTAATAGTTGGTAATTTATCTCATTAAAAAATTTAGTCATAATCAATTTATATAATTAATTATTTGACGTTTTTTACTTTCATCAATAATTTTCATTTCTAGATTAGTGAATTTGGATTGTCATTCATTTATGATTCAATTTAATTATCATAATTTCACCTTAACAAGATCATCATATCATCATATTTAATGATAATGTTTAACATTAATCAATCAACTAGAATCACACACATTTTTTCTGATGTATTTTACACCGAGAAAAATCAATTTAATCATCTAATTTGAAACATTCATCAAAATATATAATTAATTGTTTTTGATTTTCATCATAGAAAAATATGAAACTATACTTTGTGTTATATAATGTTTTATGACATCCCTGTCACTAAGTGATATCAGTCTCATCTCACTTTTGACAAAGAATTATCCTTTGCGATGATCTAGAGGTGTGAGGATTTAGTGGATCCTCTTTGGGTCCATCCACCTCCCCTACCAATTTCTCTATGTATCATCCTCTCATATCATCCTTCTCTCGAATCCACTTGAAAATTAATCCATTTTCATCATCCTTCTTTCTCATAGGTTCTACGTTGATGGGGTTAGTGAAAGCATTAAAGGAAGTGAAATTTAAATTAGTGTAATATACCTAGGGTGATTTTGATGGTCTTGGTGATGTTTTATAACTGTTGATCCCTTGTACGATCAAAACCAGATCTTATCACAAGTGTATCTATGCCTTATCTAGTTGGATCTATATCAGTGGTGAAAATTTTGTTTTGGGTTATGTTGTTTGGAGATAAATGGTTTTTTAAGATTTTCCAGAGTTTAATTTCTCTTGTTTCTAGCTATAGGTTCTACTAACATTGATGATGATGTCTTTATATCTATCATCCACTTGAATCCATACTCTGACCTCATATTCCTCTACCTCTCTCTGAATTGGACTGGGGGCAATGGTAACAATGAGATTTTGGGATGTTTCGTTTGGCATCCATTTTTTCTTCATAGAATACCAGAGTCAATTTTCACCATTTATGATGGTAACTGGTTCTCATTTTCATTGATGGTGGGGAATTTTAGAGGTGTGAAAGAAAATGAAAATGGGTTTTTTTGGTTTAACGTTATTTATTCATGGTTTATTCTTCAAAATTATTGGTGGAGGTTTTCCAATTTATTGAAATGAGTGATCTATTTTATTGATGCTTATTTGGTTATTTAGGTCTCTGGTTTTGGTATTGATCATTATTGGTTATGGTGGTGTCAATCAAATTTGTTCATGATGGTGACATGATGGTGATGTTTATGTTTTGATGAGGTGAAATCACTCTCTGATGGTGGTTTTAAGCATTAGTGGATGAAGGTCGATGGGTATCACTAGTGTAGAGGTGTAAATGAAGTAGAGAACAACGTTTAGGAGGTATGGGTAGTGGCAGATCACTTCTCAATATTTGGTTACCAGAGGTGGTTCAGTAGTGATTCGTATATCCTTTTGAATTTACAATTTGGGATGTGTTTTTTGATTACTTCTCTATTGCATACGAATTTTAAAATCTAGGAAGACTGGTTTGAATCCATTATTTGTGAGGTCCCCAATAAACCATAAATTGTATTTTAATAATAATAAAAATAATGGATTTAGATGATGTTGGATACTGTTTTTGGAAGAAATGTAAGTGCCTACATGGACATAGCCAACTTGGATTATTTTTAGTAAAATGATTAATCATATATCTACCTGATTATGGATAATCATGAAAATTAAGTATCTAAAATAATAATTGAATATTATTCTTTAACAAAGAAGACATGAGAATTTTCATGTTATGTTAATAATTAATTTAAATAAAAAATTACATTAGTCTTGGTAATTATTTCTCAATAGAATAGGTTGATCATCCGGATGTCAATTGATGGGATAATAATTTTTTAATAATAATATAGTGATTAAATACCTCTTGATTTGAACTAGTGGTTTTATACTTATCTCAATTTTTTTGGGTATTCTGAATTATAGATTTTTATTATTGAACATCTTGTGTAACTCCCTTGATCACTATCATGATCCCTATAGATTTGAATAATTATCTTTTTGTATTCACATCTAGATTTTAGGGAGGATAAATACGACTTGTCACGTTCTTATGATAAATAGGTGAGATATTCATGGCTAAGGTAAACCTCAAAAGAGTATAAAAGAGGTGTGTGTGTGTATAAAATTCCCAATAAATTTCATATTACATAAGGTGGAATATATATATATATATATATCCAATGCTAGTTTTTATTGATTAATTATTTCACTTGGTACCCTAATAATATATGACTCACATAAAATTGTTAATATAATGTAATAATGAATAATTTGAAAAGGAATTATTTTTTAAGAGTCATGTAATATTTACATATGGGTACCTATAAATTGGAATGCATATCCATGGATATAGTCTAGAATTATTCCAATCCCAATTATAGGTTTCTGTCAGTTAATTATATGTTAGAGTAAAATGAACCAGTTTATTGACTTATCAATGCAATAAAAATATGACTGAATTGATAGAGAATATGAGCTTTGTGATGATATATATGGTTAAACCAACATTTTATCTGTAATGAATATGTTTATTCATATTATATTGAGAAAACGATAGAATTAAACTGAAGATATTGGAAATGAAACTCAACCAATGCTTTATGAAACCAGATGAATAATTTATGTGATAATTCAAATTAGAATTGTGGATAAATCACATTCAGGGATATAATGGTTTTTTAATATAATTTATTAAGATGATCTCGGTTCCAGGTGCAGTGGTAGTGGAATATGTTTATTTCCCTACTCATCATTTTTTTATGATCGATGACTAATTTGAGACTAAAAATGGATGAATGTTGTGATAAATGGGCATAATTTAAAGAATATAGTAAATAAGAAACACTGAAATCAAATCATAGGATCATCGAACATTTTTCATAATTATTTTATTCAACAAAAAAATACCTTGGATAAATTTATTACATTGGTTGATCTGACAATGTCACACCCGTCATCTTTAAATAAATTAGTTTATTAATTTTATGGGTATCGGGTGGTTATGGTTGATGCCCAACTTAAAATTTTGAGTTCCTATTTAAAAATGCATGTTTTTTCCTTGATAGTGATCAGCGCATGGGAAGGGCGTGGATAAAACCACATGACTTCACCTGGGTCACCACATATGACCTTGTTTGGTTCACCGCACGGGTTGCACGTTTTTCAAGGTGGATGAAAAATTTGCGATGAATAATAAAATGAAAATACAATGAAAATTGAGACAGCGCGGCCTCAGGCGAGGCATGACTCAGGCAAGGTGAGAATTTGAAACCGCACGGCCTTTCATGGTCCATCGGGTGACCTGTCGATGTTTAATTAATTAAATGAAATGAATTAATAATGAAGAAATAAAATTAAGTGAGTTTTAAAATAAATAGAATAAACTAAAATAATAAGATTCAGATAAAAATTTAATTTATTGTTTTAATGCTAATAGTAATATTATTATTTGAGTATATTATTAATTATTATTTAGTATTATTGTTATTTATATTAGTGATTATGATTAAGTTTATTTATTATTATTACTCTTGTTTTAGTTTATTATTTTTATTATTATTTTTATTGTAATTATTTATTGACTTTGATCTTTTTTTATTATTTTTTGTTGTTGTTGTTTTTTCCTGTAGGTTGTGCGCTACCCCCTGGACCTCCTTTGCACCACACCTGTGGGCTCCACCTGCCCTATGCGCTTATGGTCGACTCCATTCTTTTCTTTTAACCCCTCGCACCCCACCTCTCCTTCTGTCTGGCGATCCCAATGCCTCCTCATCTTGCACCGCCAACCTGATCTCTCTACCATTAGCCCCCGACAACCTCCTCATCGTACCCTGCCTGTTCCTTGAAGACAACCTATTGCACCACACCTAGGTCCAGCCACCGGACCTCCTTGGCTCCCCTCAGACTTCCAAAATTTCACCCCTTCCATATCTGATGCGCAACACCTCCCACTCAGATTTCGATCGCACCTCTGCCTGATCTTCCAAAAACCTATTGTTCAAGAAAATGCGCACCATCCCAGCCTTGGTGCTCACAGCGTACCCCTTCCCTAAACACCATCTGGTGCCTTTCTCTCCTTCCTCATGCACCGAACCACTTCGGATTGGTCCCTCCCCTATTTTCTTTGAGTTTTTTTATTGTATTTTTTTCGGTGGGTATGATGTCCATTATTAGGTTTGTTCTTGTTTCTTAAGGTCCAATTTTAATGTCTTATACTCCCTCTTTCTTTCTTGCTATGCGATCGAGGTGTGAATATAGATGCATTCCACTTTTTAGAAATACTCTTATTTCGAGGAAGCTAGTTCCATTCCCTTACATTTCTTATATAATTTAATTTTTTTTTGATTTGTTAGTTTTAAAATGTTCAATGATTTAGTTACATGTTGTGAATGTAGTTTAAAAAAATGATGTGAATTTGGTTTGAAACAGGATATTTTTTAAGAACATAGTTTACTTAATTTTGTAAATGGTTTTGGGGTGTTTTTTAAATTATGTAATAGCTTATTAAAATTGTGTGGATGGTGTGATATACAATTTTATATGGTGTGGATGTGAGGTCGGATTTTCAAGAGGTTTTTTGGGTGCAACATTGATGTAAAAGATTGGTGTGTTTAGTGGGGTTGTTTTATAAGCTATTATAATGTATTATTAAATTATTTTTCAATGTGAAAATGTGTTTTTGAAGGATTGGTGTGCTTGTGTGTGGAGTTTGGATTTCACACAAGAAAATGGTTAAAAGTGGGGTTCTTAAAAAAAGGGGTCATGTGAGTTATTTTTAAGGTTCGATTTGAATTCGGAAAATATTTAAAGTGGTTTAGTGTTGAGAAATGGAGTATTTGAGATGATCGGTTATATTCATTGTGTTTCGTACCTACATATTTGTCTTTTATACCCGGAAATTATTTTATAAAATGTGCAGGTGGTGTGAAACCCCTTTTTAAATGGTTTCATTATGTTTATAGATTAGAAAATGGTTTTTTTAATGGAAATCATGTGTGTTTTCCATGTGTAAACCATTATTTTCTATTTATAAATATTTCATGAATGCTTTAATAGATCATTTTTCATTTTCAAACCCTTGTTGTGTTTTTTATAAATGTTCTTTAATTTTTTTTAAAGGATTTATCAAGTCATTCATGTGATGCGAAGTTTGGTGGGAAATGGTTTTTTGTGCGTGGTTGGTCTAAAAAGTGGATTTTGGGTGTGTATTCGAGCATAATTTCTTGCGTTGTACTTTTAGAAACTATTTTGGAGTTTCTCTTAGTGAATTATTAAACTTCATAAGAGATGTGAGGTATGTTTTTGAATTGATTTGGTGTGCATCTGTTTTTGAAATGGGTTTGGGTATGCAAGCGGTGGATTTTATGTGTGTAATGTCTTTTTTGGACTTGTGATATGTGAAAATGGTATATTTTGTGAATGTGGGACTTTATTTTGAACAAGGTAAAACCCAGGGTACCTAGGTGGGCAGATTAGAACTAGTACGCTAGATGACATGTGAGTGGTTTGTCCCGGTTTCATCTGGTAGGATTGATGTTACAACACTAACTAAAATTTTGTGATGTTTGGAGACCACTAGGTTGTGTATGTGTTTCCCTACTAGTGTATTATGCATTATAGAATTGATTATTGTGGTTTTATGCCACGCTTACGCCGAGGTACGATGTCTTTATTGCACCACGCATACTACTTGCCTTAGTGGATTCGCCCGTAGTTCTCTATTATTCATGACATGGTACCTTCCATCGGAATAAAGAGGACCACTTGTGTATGTGAATTCCCTTTATATCTTTTCCCTTCCATTTTAATGTATTATTGTGTAATTTTTTTTCAGTACTCTTTCTTTTTAACTTTCAGCTTTTAAATGTTTTCCTTCAATGCATTTTAATAGTATGGTTTTAAATAAGCATGTAAAATTATCGTTATGATGTTCTAGCATGGAACCTTTTTGTTGGTTGATGTCCTATTGCACTCTTGTCTCACACCATAAATACACCTTTTAGTGTATAATGACATTGTTTCTTGTGTATTCTAGGATGTGATATAGTGCTCAGTGATGGTGGATTTGGTTGCTCATGGTATTCTCATGCTAGTTGGTGTTTTAGCTTGTGGATGTCTCAGCACTCTTATTTCTAGGAGGTTTGAGTCACCATTTTTGTTTTTGTTGTTGTCTCTTCCTATTTTTGGTTCGATATTTACCCCATTAAATTCATTTTTAGTTTAAGTTCATGTTTGACTTATAGATTTTTAGCTTCAATTTATCTATCTTATTGATTGTTTTTATGTCTCTCATTTCAGGTAAATCATTCCCATGTGTTAGATTTAATAACTAGGAACTTGTTCCATCCCATGAGGATCAGGAACACCCTTAGGGAAATGCTTCGGACAGGGTCGGGCACCGGTTCGGATGGCAACATGGCTTGGTTCATGAAAATATGGTATCATAGGCAGTTTTCTCTCTTGGTTCGTTTTCATTTTGGATAGAGTCATGGTAGACTGGAGTTATAGTTGTAAGGACTCGGAATCCTGGCTACGAGTAAGGTTTCTGGCCAACACACCTCATGGAAGGAATCGAGTTACCAAAGTAAGTTGAGGTTTTTTTGAGTTGTTGGTCCTTATGAATAATTTTTTGGGGGGAAATGTAAATGGAGTAGGTTCGGTGGACCTAGTGAGCTCGAAGGGTTTGGAAATCCAGGTGGGGCTTAGGAAACTATTCTAGAATACCCTCTGTGGCAGTGGCATGATGGGCGTATGGACTCTAACAATATATCTCAGTCACCCACTAACACTAGTTCCCTAATTCATCGTTCCTCATTTCTTTGTTTTGAATTTGTGGAAATCTGGTTTGTAAGTAAAAATCAATTGGTGTTTTAATAATGGTTGGTTGTGTGGTGTGTCCTTGTATTTTGGGAATGTGGGATGTGGGGAATTTCGAGCCAATAATCCTTTTGGGATGATTTGTGACTTGAGTTTGAATTCTTATTGGTCATTTGGTGTGAAAGCGTGTCGTTAATGGATTATTTTAAAAATTTCTTTGGGAACCCTTGTAGCGGTTCTCTATGCGTGTTTAGTGTTCACTTGTAGTATGTCTTGGATATTGGACCAGTTTGATTGGGTCCATGGTTTTCTTTCTTGACTAGTGAACCCCCCCCCCCAAAAGCATTAACATGTGATTGAAGTATGACTATAGGTAATTCAACGTTGGCCAACCCTCCAGTTGATTAAATAAATCACTCTCCCTTTTTAGTGATAGTGCTAATTTTGTCCCTTGTCTTTTTCAGTTCAGTAGATCCTCTCAATGCAGGATGACAGATGCGAGGGGAGTTAATAAGATTTTTGGTCTCTTTTAGTTCTGTGAGTTGTCTCGTATGAATCCTGACATATTTTTGTTTGAAGGTTACCCCTGGGAACAGTGAAAAGAATTCCAGTGAGTTAGGGTGAAGACAGTTCAGATTTATCAGTGCAGACCGATGTTTTGAAAGGCTCATAGTGATTTCATCGGCCGCAATAGTCATGTGTGGTGACGTCTTACATTGTGGGTTCTCCATGAAGTGCAGAGGTGGATTCCATCAAACAATCCAAGAATCCTTGTTTTCATAGGATTGTGTCCCCTTGGGGAGCTCTAATATTTTTTGTTAAATGGGGATTGTTTGTCGTGTGTCTTTCCTTCTTATGTTTCTTGGTTAAGGTGAACAGAGATGCATGTGAATCACCTAAACCCATATTTTGGTGGGTGTGCCATGGGTGAGTAATTGTATGTTGTGGTGTATTGAGTTTGATGGTGTTGTCTAGGTTATGGTATAGTTGCATGTGACACCAAAAGGAGAAGCTCTGTTTGAGAGTCTTCAATAACTGACTACGATGGAGGAGATGCTTCAAAATTTCAGGCTCCATCCATAGGCATTGGAGTGAAGATAGCACATGGTCAGGAAACCCGAGAGTTTATTGGACCGCCAACCTTATTTTTTTCTTCGAAACTAAATGTGGAGGAGGTTTAAATAGTTTCATGGGGTTCCATATCGAACGACCCATTTGGGAGCATGGGGTTTCCCGTGGCTATGAAAAGGTGTGGTAATCTTGTTACCTTAATGTTTGGGGGGTGCATCGAACTGAATGTAATTACTTTTGGTGGTCGGTATGGAAGTTTCTTTGGTAAATCGGTCTCAATTTTGAATTGTACTCATCCAAGGATGTGGGGATGCTGTTTTGTATTGGATTGTGGTTTTGAAACCCCGTTAGTTGGGCCCAGCCCTCCCCACCCCTTGTACTGCGGTGTTTGGTCACTGTCGAGAAATTTTCAATGTTTTGTATCATTACTCAATCCTAATGGTGGGGAGACCCACAACGGTTCTCGCTCGAATGTCTCTGGAATGAATCCATGTTGGCCTTCTTCAAAATGGTGGAGAGGCCACTCGGGCCTCCCCGTATCGGTTTTCCAGTCTCGCCTTGGGCATTTATAGGTTCTTAATTGTGGGGATCCCCTTCAGACTTCCCCATGATGGCCTTTTGGTAATGTTACTTTCCTTGGTCAATCAACTGGAGGTGTTTTATCTCTTTGGGGTGGGGAAGAGATATCACAATGTTTTTTACGATTTTCATGAGTTTTCCATTTTAGTCACCTTCTTGGAGAACGTTGTGTTTGTCTCTTTTCTCTTGCTTTCATAGTGATCCTCTTGAACCTTAAGGGGGTTTCATTTCCTTCTTTGAGTCTCAGCCTTATTGGTGACTTTCTGGGGACAGAAATCTTTACAGTGGGGAGATTGTCACACCCGCCATCTTTAAATAAATTATTTTATTAATTTTCTGGGTATCGGGTAGTTCGAGTTGAAGCCCGATGTAAATTTTTTGAGTTCCTTTCTAAAAACACATGTTTTTTCCTTGACAGTGTTCTGCGCACGGGAAAGGTGTGGTCAAAACCGCAAGACTTCGCCTGGGTCACCATGCGCGACCTCGTCTTCTTCACCACACTTCCTGATCGATGTTCAAGGAAGATGAAAAATACGTGACAAATAATAAAATGAGAATACAATGAAAATTGAGACCGTCCAGCCTCGGGTGAGAGACGACTCTGGAAAGGCACGATTTAGAAACTGTGCAGCCTCACCTTGTCCACCGAGTGACCTGCTGCTATTCAATTAATTAAATGAAATGAAATAATATTGATGAAATGAAATTAAATGAGTCATAAAATAAAAAAATAAAATAGAATAATAAGATTTCGATAAAAAATTAATTGATTATTTTACGGATAATAGTAATATTATTATTTGAGGATATTATTAATTTTTATTCAATATTATTATTATTTATATTAATTTTATATATTATTATTACTCTCATTTTATATTATTATTTTTATAATTATTGTTATTATAATTATTGTTATTATAATTATTTATTTATTTTTCTATTTTTTTATTTTGTTTCTTGTTTTTTCCCCTTAGGTTTTGTGATACCCCCTGGACCTTCGTTGCACCACACCTGCAGGATGCCCCTACCCTATGCGTTGAAGTTCGCTGCCATTCATCCCCTGGAACCCCTCGTTCCCCACCTCTCCTTCTATATGGCGATCCCCATGCCACCCTGACTTGCATCGCCAACCCGATCTCCCGACCAGCAACCCCCCGACGACCTCCTCATTGTGCCATGCCTGTTCCCTGAAGACAACCCGTCGCGCAGCACCTAGGTCTAGCTTTCGGACCACCCCTGCTCCCCTTGGCCTTCCACCATTGCACCCCTTCCCTCTCTGATGCGTAACACATACCACTTGGATTTATATCGCACCTCCACCCAATCTTCCAGAAACATGTTGCGCCGGACAACCCGAACCATCACAGGATAGCTACTTATAGTGTACCCCATCCCCAAACACCGTTTGGTGCCTTGCTCTCCTTCCGCGTGCACTGAATCACTTCGAATAGGTCCCTCCCCTATTTTTTTAGTTTTTTTTATTTTTCTCAAAGGGTAGGATTTTCATTATAAGGTTTTTTAATTTTTCTTAGGATCCAATTTTCGTGTCATATACTCACTCTTTCTTGCTTGATGTGCGGTCAAGGTGCAAATAGGGTTTCACACCATTTTTCAGAATCCTCTTAGTTCGAGGAATGTGGTTCTATGCCCCTACATTTCTTAGATAATTTATTTTTTTTGTTTGGTTAGTTTTATTATATTCTATGATTTAGTTTCATGGTGTGAATGTAGTTTAAAAAAATCTTTGAAATTTGGTTTTAAATAGGTTCCTTTTTAAGAACATAGTTTACTTAATTTTTTAATTGGTTTTTTACTATTTTATAAATTATGAAATGGATTATTTAAATTCTGTTGATGGAGCGATGCACAATTTTATATGGTGAGGACATGCAGTCAGATTTTCAAGAGGGTTTTTGGGAGAACATTTCATGTAATTAATGGTGTGTTTAGTGGGGTTATTTTATAAATTGTTATATTGGAATATTAAATTATTTTTAATAGTGAAAAATGTTTTTTGGAAGGATTTTTTTGCTTATGTGTGGAGCATTGATTTTTCACAAAAAATGGATTTTGTGTGTGTGTGTGTATTAAAGAGGGGGTCTTAAAAAAAGGGTCGTGTGAGTTGTTTGTAAGGTGTGATATTAATTCGGAAATTATTTAAAGTGGTTTGGTGTTGAGAAATGGACTCTTTGAGAATATTAGTTATATTCACTGTGTGTCGCACCCGCATCATTGTGTTTTATACCTTGAATGTAGTTTATAAAATTTGAAGGTGGTGCAAAACCACTTTTTAAATGGTTTCGTTATGTTTATGTCTTGGAAAAATGTTTTTTCTAAAATGGAAATCAGGTGTGTTTTTCTATTGTAAACCATTGTTTGCTAATTTTAAATTTTTTATAAATTTTTTAACAGATCATTTTCACATTCCAACCCTTGTTGTGCTATTTAGAAATGTTCTTTAATTTGCCTAAAGAATTTATCAAGCCATGCTAGTGATGAAAATTATGGTGAGAAATGGTTTTGTGTGTGTTGTTGGTCTAAAAAGTGGATTTTGGGTGTACCTTTAGGCGCAAATCCTTACAATGATCTTTTGGAAACTATTTTTGAATTTATTTTAGTGAATTGTTAAATTGCATAAGAGATGTGAGGTATGTTTGGGAATTGATTTGGGGTGTGTGTGTTTTTGAAATGGGTTTGGGTATGCAAGCAGTGGATTTTGTGTGTGTAATGTTTTTTTGGGCTTATAATATGTGAAAATGGTATATTGTGTGAATGTGAAACTAGATTGAGCACAAGGGAAAACCTTGGGTACCTTGGTGGGAGGACATGGACTAGTACGCCAGATTACATGTGAGTGGTTCATCCCAGTTTAATCTGATAATATTGATGTTTCAACACTAAATAAAATTTTATGTTGTTTAGAGACCACTAGGTTATAGTTGTGTTTCCATGCTAGTGGATCATGCACGAGAGCATTGATTATTGTGGTTTTTATGCCATGCTTACACCGAGGTAAGATGTCTCTAGAGCACCACGTATACTAGATACATTAGGGGATTTACCCACAGTGATCTACTATTAATGATGTGCTTCCTTTCATCGGCATACAGATGACCACTTTAGTATTTGCACGTTCTTTATAAATTTTCAATTCAATATGAATTTATTATTGTGAAATGATTTTTCTTTGAATACTTTTTCCCTTTCACTTGTAGTTTTTAAATGTTTTCCTTTAAATAATTTTTAAATTATGTTTTTAAATAAGCATGTTAAATTATCTTTCTGATATTGCGGTATGGAACCTTTTTGTTGGGTAACGTCCAACTAGGCTCTTGGTTCACACCCTGCATACACCTTTAGGTGTATGTAGACCTTTTTTGTTGTGTATTCCAGGTTGTGATATCGTGCTCAGTGATGGTGGATTTGGTTTTTGATGGACTTCTCATTCAGGTTGGTGTTGTAGCTTGTGGATGATGCACCACTATTGTTGTCGGGAGGTTTGAGTCAGAGATGTAGTTTTTTTGTTGTCTCTTTCGTGTTTTGGTTCAAGTTATAGACCATTATGTTTATTTTTAGTTTAGGGGCATGTTTGACTGATAGTTTTTTCAGCTTCAGTTTATCTATCTTATTGATTGTTTTTATGTCTCTCATTTCGTGTAAATTATTCCCATGTGTTAGATTTGATAACCAGACCCTTGTTCCAGCCAGTGGGGATCAAGAACGCCCTTTGGGCCATACCGTGGACTGGGTCAGGCGCCGGGTTGGATGGCAACCCGACCTGGTTCGTGACAGACAAATTATCTATAACACGACATTTCTCCATTGTCGGAATCAATAATATATTCCTTCCATTAGTGAATTTTTTCGTATTCCATAAACCTTCAAACATTACAATAGGAATCTTAATTTTCCAACAAGAAAGATACTTATGATTTTGTTGTTTTAATTTTATTGCCTCGATAATCGAATCATGGTAGAGTTCTATATGATGTTTCTAGAGTTGAGAGTTATAGAGGAGGAAGATCAATGTTTGTTCTAAATTTCATTTTTAGAGAGGGTTATCTCTAGTAGGTTAGGTTGATTCTATCTGGATCTCATTTTTAATAGCAAAAAATATATTTTTTCACAAATGAAAATAATTTAATTTATTTTATATACCACAGGTGTTGTAAAATAATAATTTCACATGATCCATTATTATTTTTGTAATTCTTTAAGAACCCCATTTATAAAATAATTTTATAGTTATTAATATTTATTCTCATTCACTAAAAATGTTAATTTAATTAAATTTAATTTTATAAAATATTATTATATATAAATTATTTAAAACCAAACCATTAAACTTAGTATGTCATTCCTCTCCATTATTTATCTAGCCGTAATAATGAATCATTACTAAATAAATACATATAACTACATTATACAACAATAAATAAATAAATAGATAATTTAGTAAATATAAAATTTATAATTTATAAATTTTCATCTCTCGTAATATTAAATAGAATAATTAGTGATGGTATATATATATTTTAGGGATATATGAACAATTTTTAAAAAACATGTGGGATTAAAATTTATTCAACTCATTAAATAATATTATTATTTTACTTTGATTCTAGTTAGACAGGTTGTGTGACCCCTAGGCCACTTTCTTAGTGGAATTATAAGAAGTATCCTAATTTATAATGTTATAATATAGAAAATTCCATTTAACCCACAAAGATCGATGATAATGTATTAGTGACATAATACCTCATAAAGATACATACTAAGTAATATAATCCCATTACCAAAATATATCTAATCAAGAATTTTGTGTGATGGTGTCATCCACCTATGTTATCCAATAATAATTCATTGAAATTATGGAAATCAACAATTCCTATAAGATACCGTTGTTATTGATCTATTTAAGCTATATAATTTCCAACCAAGGGTATGATATATCAAATTTATTATATACCGGAAGGGGAATGTAAGGACCTAACCTTAAAAATAACTTATTCTGGTTTATTTTTTCTATAATTTATTTTCATTTAATTATAAACAATAAATTAGGATGGTAGTTTTAGAAAGTTTGAAAAACTCTTACATAGTAAAACCATAAATTAAAAGCGGATACTTATACTCAGTATATATTTTTCCATAAAAGGAATGCCATTTAAAAAAAATTTAGGGTCTATTTTATTGTCACATATTCAATAAATTCATCATGACACCTTATTTTTCCTTACCAATATTTAATCGCATTCAAAAAATTGTTAAAACATTGGATGATCACAAAATTATTAGCAAGGGGTATAAAGAAAGAAAACCATTCGTTTATTAAAAACTGGTAAAACATTTCCTTAGAATAACACATACCTTTTCACCCAAAAATAGATATCATCGTTTCAAATATAAAACTATATTACCTTTTAAAAAACAATTATTTTCATGATAAATCTTATGAAATCATATAATATATAAGTAGGTAACATGATACGTTTTTATAATATAATGGATAAAACATATAGTCGACTACCATGTATGTCATTCTTAAAATGGAATATCTATACGACTGAATATAATACATAATGAATTAGAGGTTATAATGTAGCAACCCATCCTGGGTTTATAATAGAACCACCAATTATGGGTTTTTCACGTAACTACCCTTCCAATTTTCATATATCATTTTATAATCATAAAACATTAGAGATAACAATTTCTATTATTTCTCTCATAAAATTTCATATCTAATCAAATGAAATCATTTCATGTTGTTTAAATAATAAATCCATTTACAAAACCATATTCAGTAAAAAAATATAAAACATATAATTGGGGGTTTCATTATCTTTAAAAAAATTAAATCTTTTATAGGGATCCAAGTATCAAAAAATGGTCATGGAAGTGGATATGTCATTATCACCGTATATGCTAATAACATTATTTTATTAATTATAATGAAAAAAAATGATGCTAATAGAAATGAAAAAAAATATTACATTTAGAAAAAAATTGAATATAATTAAAAAGTTAATGTGGACATTTATACACCTCATAAAATATGGTGTTTTATAGCTTTAAAATATTCCTTAATGAAAGGAGTTTAAGTTAAATACTGTTACCTCGAGTCTAATTCATCTTGTATGTTCTTTATCTTCTTAAAGAATAAAATTAAAATAATTATTTAAATTAATGAGAATCATTTTCCTGTTTATTATTCCCTTCTAATAACAAAGTACAATTTTATGAAAATCACATAATTATTTATGTTCACGTTGGAAATTTTGACGATATTTGGTGCTTGAGTCCAAAATGTCTTAGTTATGTCAAATATGTCCCAAGAGGTAATTAGTACATCATTTCCATAATAATATTTAGGAAATAATATTAAATTTTATATAACAAATATAATTTTAAATCCATTAATTAAATATTGTTATGGAATATGAACAATGTTATAATCTTGGAGACAGTAAGCCATACGTATCCATGAGTGACATTTTCATTTATCAACAACTATTATGGAATAAAAATGAATATTATATTATCCTTTAAGAATGATTATAATTTCATTTATATAATACTAATAAATTAAATATAAATATATTTGTTTTCCATGTGATGTTGTTATTAAGAATGAATCACATTGTGTTATGGAGCTGATAGTTCACACATATGCATGAACGATTAAATCATTTCTATTTGATGGAATTATAGAAAGATTTTAGTGATGATATTAATAGAATAACATATATTTTTATTGAATTTAGTAGAGTTATAATACCATCATGTCTAAATAATATTTTAAGTAAGTGGAAGAGGAAATAAAATAAAAACATTTGATTAAAAATGATACCTTACCTTGGGACTATAACATTTAATTAAAACCATAAAAATTCAAAGAAAGGTGTTATGCAAGAACTAAGGCCTAAAAATATACAGAAGGATTACATTATGGTATTTAAAAAATCATGTCAAAACAAAAATTGTTTTGATGTATGAATTATTTATAGGAATTAATGACCTCTTATAACAATGGGGATGTGGAGTCTTGCATTTATTAATAATATTAAATTAATTTTAATTACTTTTTTTATTCCAAATGAGAAAAAATCGATTTATTTCTAATATAGGATGATTAGAGGCCTAAATAAATTTATAAAATTAAAAATTCACATGTTTTGGTTATTTTTTAATCCTTATCCTTGTTAACCCTTATTTTACCATTTTTAATTGTACCCTGATATCATGTTATTTAAACTGTGTGAGTTAATATAATTACCATAACATGTCAACTAACCAATAAAAGGGATATTTATAAAATTTTGGGAATACTAACAACTATTTGGCAAAACCATGGATGTTTTCAACTTTGATAACATTTAATGAAACATTTTATATTTTAAAATACCATTAGTGTAGATTTTTCACTACTCAATTCATGATATATTAATAATATCATAACTTTAGGATATAGTATAAAAACTCATTGAACATGTCACTAACATGTCAAATGAATCTAGAATATTATTTAATGACATAAATTTTATCAAACTATATTTTTTATAATATATTTAGTATCGTATACTTTTCTCTTCTATTATTGATTCAATTACTTCATCATCATGGTGTTACCATTTCATTTAATTGTCTCCTTTATAAAAATTAACAATAAATTAATATGATTTAGGCAATAATTTTATATTTATATATACTACTTATAGTAGAATATATCACTTATATAAAAACATATTAAATTTTTTAATGTTTTGGAAGACATTATTAGGATATCTTTATCATTAATTTAAATAAAATATTGTAAATATCATAAACACACCCAAGAGGGATGAAAATACCATAAAGGAAGCACAAGTATTGTATTGTTTGAAAATTACTCAGCAAAAAAATTAGTATAAGGGTTATGATACTTTTATAATATTTACAATATTTTATTTACCTTTAATTACCAGATTTACCATTAACTATGGTAATAAACATTATTACTACAGTTACAATTCAAAATTTCTAAAACATAAAGTGGAAAATTTACATAATATTTACCATATGATTCAAAATATTGAATCCATTTTTCCAAACACTAAAAAATATAATATTGTAAAATTAATTAAACAAATAATCAAATTGAAAAAATAAAAAATGTATTTTTAAAGTAAAATGATCAAAGAATCACATAGTTTTAATTTCTAATTTTAATGTTAAATTAATATAAATGACCTGGATTGGATTAAATTATAAAAATATAATATAAATAAACATTATAAATTTCAAAATTATAATTTGACACTATAAATAATTTTTTTGAAAATTCATTTTTCAATTAATTTGTGCTATTTTATTTCACCATTCATCAAAACATGAAATATATAAAAAAGGTATTAACAATAAAACCAAAGTAAATATTGATACCCCAATTTGAAAGAATAATTATAATTTAATAAAAAAATTATAAACGTGTTAAAAACTAGAGTTAAAATGGGTTATCACTCAAAATGCTATAGAAATTTGTTTTTTTTGGATGAAAATTCATTTTATATATAAAATCGTATTTCTTCTTATATCACATCTAGAAAACATATATGATTAATTTTAAAAATTAAATTAAATATATTTCATATATATTTTATTAATATAAACCACTATGATTGATTTATTTAATAATTAGTATAATACATAGTTGTGCACATTTTAATAGTTTTTCATGAAAACATTTCCATTTATATTAAAAATATTATACATTCATTTATAATTAATTGATCAATTAGTTATATAAAAATGTGTAAAAAATATTTTTATAATTCAATTAATACTATATATTATCTTCATTCTATTGAATATGTCAAATGGAAACATTTAAATAATAATATTTAGTTGTTCTCTTAAGCTTGAGGTCGCATATTATGCACTCTATTGAGTATATTGCTTCATTATAATAACATGTAATGTTACATTACCCACCCCCACCCCCATATAATAAATTTGATCATCAGAATTTAAATTCAGGGTCAGTAACAAAGGTATGAGTTTTGAAAATACATTTATTGCAATCCCACATAAGAAAAAGGACTAATAAACTACAACTATAAAAGAGGAAAATGGATGTACCAAGATCACATTAGATAAAAAATACTATGGTTTCGTGTTAGAAAAAATGGATATGGAAGAGAAAAATAATTATCATGTTTTTATGGAATGTGATATAAAACATTGTTAGAAGAAAGTTAATAATCACAAAATCATAAATATTTGTTGTGTTGAATGGTATTTAATTTCATTGTAGGAAAACTAAATGGAAAATAAATTTAAGATAATTTTCATATATTTGACAAACTTTATTACTATTTGGACTAATATCATAAGGAAATAAACTTATATGAAAAGTATAGTTTCATCCCTTTAACACCATCCACCACAAACTCGTCCTTTTTTCAAATTATGAGTACTCAAGATGAATTTTGAAGACCTAGAATCAAATTCTTGATGATTATATAATTCAAAAAAGATTAACGATATATTTATCTTATATTAATAAATTAACTGAAATCAAAATGGTTAGTGAAAGATATGATAATTCCCAAAAACAATAAACCTTGTAATATAAAAAACTAGTTCAATCACCAAAATTCATCAGTAATACAAAAAGTTCAACATTGAAAATTGAACAAATAACTACACATAAAAATAATAATATAATTTATTGACTATGAGTGAAATAAAAACTTTAGAATAATTTGAACATATAAACTTCAAAGATAAATTTGACATTTATCTCCAAATTAAAAAATATCTCTTGAAGACACATTCTGAAAGTAATTTCCCTGATCCAAAATTCTCTAAGTTGTGTTAATTCATTCCATAAAAAACCCTAAATTATCTATTATTACATAATATTATTATAACTTAAATTTTACAATTAACTCAAATATTTTTATGTTTATAATAATATTATTGGATTCTGAACACATCTAACATCCTCAAAAAATTATCTATTATTACATAATATTTTTATGTTCATTTCCTTGTCATGTTCATCATCCATCTATTGATGGATATTTATTACTTTTTTTTATATCTAGATCAAGGAATTTATATCTATATCTATAATTTTTGGATCTTGATTGTACTATCTTGATTTATGTTTCATATTCATATCTCACAATACATCATTACTCCAAAAAATATGGGTATTTCTATTGGGAGATTTCTCATTAATGAATTGGGTTTTGTGGTATATAATTAGAATCCTAAAGTCGTGATTACGATTATATGTATTTTCTTGTGTAATTTCTATTATATGTTTATCAATTTAGTTTTTGAAATCGAATTAATTAATTTGGTGAATTGAACAATTAAGGGATTTTAAAATTTATAGATATTGAGATTGTAGACGTGGAATAATTAATTTTGGAATGAATTATGTGGATATTAGGATAAAGAATTTCAAAAATTAAATGGATAATTAATTAATGGAATTTTTGAGAGTAAATAATTTCTGAAATAAAAAATGATTTTTATGTGATAAACTAATTATTTAATTAGTAATGAAATTAATATGATTAATTAATTTTTAATTAAATAATCGATATGAATGATATTAATTATTTTTGAATTAGTTAATGAAATAAATTTTAACAATTAATTGAAAAATTAATTTAAGGTATTTGCAGAATCAATTAATTGATGAATGAATTAATGGAATGATGCACATGAGCAATTCTTATATTGAATTAGTAAAATTTTTTAATTAAATAATTGATTTCCGTGGTAAATGTCTTATATTTGTGATTAATGTTTGGAACATGAATTGAGGCTCTAAATAGCCATATATGATACATGTTTGGTTGATGTATTGAGGCTCTAAATACACATGTATGATAAATTTTGGTACATTGAGTAAGGATTCAAATACCCATGTATGAAAAATGTGTGAGGGATAGGAAAAGAGGCTCTAATACCCATATGATATAAGAAGTATGGAACATGGAATGAAGCTCCATTTACCCATATTAAAATGACGTGGGTGATAGGGAATTACTCTCCAAATACCCACAAGGTGAGAGACACAGTGTTCTAAAACCATGCGTTGGCATTGGACTATAGTTCTAATAATTCATAGTAATTAATTGAGATGAAATTTATAATTAAATCCCATGCATTATCATGAATTTTGAATTGAATATATGATATCTTTCAGACTCTATCATGGGATGAAGTAGGTCTTCTGGTTTGGGTGTCCTCGAGAACCTCTGGTTTTATGTGGTTAAATATAGAATTATTGATAATGTGATAATTATTTACATGGGAATTTTACTTTTTTATTTACATAAAAGAATACACTATTAATAACTCGATATTTTTTAGATTCTTATTTTGGTGGCCTCGGTTGTTGTACTCTCACCCTAATAGGTCTTCCGGTTTGGTTCCAAAACCGATTTCATTATTGGAGGATTGGGTAAGGGACAAACCCCAATGTTCCATGGTTGAGTTATGTTTGAGCATGGATAAGGGAACCATATGTGGTTTGAGACCAGAATGGGTTTTCTTTGTGACATTTACTTTGATTTGGATTTTGACTCATGAAATTTACCTTAGCATGGAATATATTGCATCTAGTTTTGATATTGTATTTCTATTTTTGGTCAATTTGTGATACTGGTATTGTTATAATTATGATTATATGTAATTTGGTTATTTTGACTTATTTATTTTTGTGGTTGATTTTCTATGATAAAGATGTAATAGTCTCCTCATTATTGATATTCGACCATCACTACTAGGTTGTGGAATCTAGCTTATAGGGAAGCATGATTGATGTCATGTGACTGGCCGGGTTGGGGCACCAGTGTGAGGAACCAGGGTTGGGATGTTACATATTATACCAATATACCTATGTATCTCCCTTATATTGGTTTATTCATAGCTCCAAAATTGAGTCACCTCTATTATATTTGGACATCAACCCTTTATATAATCTTTCAATCACATATAAGTGAGTGGAACCAATTGATTTGTTAATCATTTTGTGTAAAAGAAACCACGGTCATCGAGGAAAATACATAATGAGAAGAGGAATAACACACATAACAATTATTTCTCTTAATAATAACTTCAAATAAACCAGTCACAGACAATTGTCTGGTTTTGGATCATTATCCTATACATTCATGCAATTAATTATGAATTTAATAATATTAAAATTCTATTCTAATCATATTTATTTTAGGTAAATAATTTATGAATTAATTAATTATATTTTTAATTAACCAATTTATTAATTTATTCTCTTTTAAATTTTCTTGAGAACTCATCCATAATAATTTTAAACAAATTAAATAAATTAACTCAAAACTAAATGTGTAAAAATATATCTCGGTGTAAATACTAAACATACCTTCAAAACGACCCATACTGTATTTCACCCATATGAAATTTACTCCTAGGACATGTTTCATACATCAAATATCACATAATTTAATGTTGTGTTCTATCATCGTAATGACCACATGGGACAAAATTATTCATGTAGTGTGTTATGCTTCAATTCATGTATAGTAACAACTATAATATAACTTATACATAATAAAAAAATCTGATTATTAATAATTAGGTACAATATATTTAGATAACATGCCTCATGGCATGTACTGTCAACCTAATGACCACATAGAACTCATGTTTTGAAAGGATGTAATAGTATAATAAATAAATTTTTTATGTAGTTTAATTTTGTTACTGAAAACAGAATATATGTTTCATCTATATAGAATTTATTATACTAAACTACTACATGTGTCACACAACATGGATCTTAGTTTATAACCATACCACTGAAGATACTGACATGAAAAATACTTCAATGAGATACACTGCATGTGGTCTCCATGTTAAATGGTTACCAGTCATGTAGGCCATGTAATAGGACTCTTGACATGTCTATGACAAAATTTTCAGATGTTGTGTACAAAATTTACACGACAAGTCCTTTATCTGACCCTTTTCTAGGATGGAGTAGTCATCATGTGGTGTATAATTGAATTCACTGCGTCTAATAAATGTGTGTGTCTCGAATTAATCATGAATTAATTCAAGGTGTATTAAGAACTAGTATATAGTGTATACCATGGGTACAAGGTGTGTAATCTTTTGTTTTCTTTCCCGACTCATCGACTCCTCTATAATAGATATTTAATTCTTTTCTACATAAAATTAGTATATTTGGTTAAAATTTCAATAAAACAAACTGGAAGAAAGCATATCATTAAATTTGGAATAAATAATGAATAAACTAGTATTGGAAACAAATTAAAAATGCATAACTCTATCAATGGTCACTTTATAATAATAAATAATTATGTGATCCCTCTGATACTAATTATTAGTGATGATCATAGTGCAATTATTTGATGGGAGAGTCCTTACTCGTATTTTTTTCACCATCAATAATAAATCCCTGATTTTCACAATGAGAAATTTTGTGATAAATGGAATTGAATAAAACAATATAATCAATATAAAAATATTGAATGAAAATCATATGATAATCACATATTATTTATAATTAGTATATGAAACTAATGAATTACCTCAGGATAAATTCATTCTTCGTTGATGGATATGGAAACACATCTACATCATACCATCATTTCGTTATATGAATCAATATTATATACCCTCCATTGGTGATCAACATGTTCTCAAAAATTGACCAAATGTTGACATAGTAATCTCTAGGTGATGGCATGAAAGATCCTAAAGCAAACATTATTCAACACTGATCACCTAATGAATTGATAAATGGAAGGCTTCACTTACATCAATGTAGACTTGAGATTAATTGTAGAGGAGGACTAATCTCAATTTTTCGTAACCTTAATCGATTGGGAAGTATCTAGGGATTTTCGTGCATTCATTATGGATATCATTGTGCATAAAAAGTGAATTTACTCTCACATGAAAATTATATTATTGGGTTTATAAAATACTAAGTTTAGGAAACAAAAATTGAAAATGCGACCTTATTATTTTCATAATACATGTACAACCTCATGTATATCACTATAGTATTATTATCAATATTTAATAATGTGATGTAAAATAATATTTAAACTAAATATTTTTATGTCAAATAAGGTTTTGTATATATTATTTCTCACGATAGAATTAATTTCAATCGTCTATTCATCCCAAATTTTTATTGAGATTTGAATCATTCATATTTAATTAATAAATAAATATCACTGCATTATTCTCCAATAAATAAATATTATATTGAGTTTACAAAAAGAATTATTTTTTAAATGTTTTACCCAAGTAATATTCTCTCGAATAACAAGTGAAGGATGTTAAATTATCAATTAAAAATAAATAACTGTTAAACTGCATGTGGTAAAAATATATATTCTACATTTTTTGTAATTATATTATTTAACGGAGACTCTAGATACACATATTGTATTACCCACTAGGAGTCTCTCTAAGTGGAATTCAGTGATGTTTCCTAATATCCAGGGTTAGGGTCTAGAAACATTCCAGGGAACTCATAGACAAACAATTTCATATCACAATTACATATACCTCATATGAATGCATATTGTATAAAATAATCCCTTTATAATAATAACTCTTATCAATCACTTTTCATATCGGTACCATCAACATATGTTCTCGATATCTCTTGCTTTGATATTCTATAATTCGAACATGAAAATAGAACACCAAGTAAATGGATTAATTTAGTATATATTAATTCAAAAAATGTTCTACAAATATCAAATTACATTAATGTATATAAGGAAAAAAATATTTCCTTGCATTATTCATTAATGAAACATTACTCATGATACACCCAACATATCATAGCTTTCCTAATAATATCTCATCAAAATTTTAATCAATACATTTATGTACACAACTTATAATAATCAATTATATTAATCTAAAAGTCTATAGTTCATTAAAGACATATTCTAAGAGAAACATCAAATGAAACACAAAAATGTAGATTTCCAACTTGTGGGTGTCATTCTCATAATATCCTACACTTTATATTACTAAGGTAATTCACCATGAGTATGTTCCCTAATGTCCTATGATCCTACACACCAGATATCATGTTTCAATTGTGAAACTAAAATGTTTTCTTATATTTTCAATAAGGTTTTATATTCATATCTACTTAATTGGTCACCAAATAATTATTCTTATATACTTTTTTAATATATATTAAATTTATATTTTTCTTAACTACCATTCCAATGTATATGTGAAAACTATAATAATTTACTAATATTATTAATAGTACATTTTAGTTTAGTAAAACTAGGTCTTTCAGGTCAAGAAAGTTATCAAAGGAAATCATCATTATGTGTAACCAAATCCAAACATATTATTGTGTGTGTCACAACATATATGAGTGTTCTGTGTAGCACAACCATGACATGGTAATTCATACCATGTAAGAATAACATGGTGGTTTTATATAACACAATCTATTTTCAGGGTTCATAAAATTCAAAATATCTAAAATAATAAAATAATTCAAGAAAAATATATTTCACAAAATTAGAGGTTGTTATATTAATTCACTTCATAAACTAATTTACATGGTTTTATGAATTATAATGATAAAAAATTGATGACCAAAAGAGTGTTTATTTTCTTGAAGGTAATTTCAACCACTTTTTCTCTTTTAGCATTTTAACCCTTTAATTATAGAGGTTGATCTAGGATTTCTAGAAGTAACGATTCTCCACATATATTGTGAAAAAATTCAATGATCATTTTTCAGGTTGAGTTATACCCATTCTCCAAAATAATACTTCTTCTAACAAAATACATCAATTGGAATCCCTTTTCACTTGTATATTTCATGTCTCCTTACCATAAATCATATTTTAGTCCCTAATGTTTCGATAATCTCTAATTTTATTAAATATTTAATGTATTAATATTCTCTCCCTTTATCACCCATTTTTATTAAAATTAATAATCATTTTAGGATCATATAAATCCCTAATATCACTCGTCGAATTTCCTTTAGGTTAAACCCAAAATTATACTATACTTGTATTAGATATCAAACCAAATAAAGAACATGATGTTTCAAAAATATAACATTATAAAATTATTCATTAATATAGTGGAGGATTGGCGTTGAGTTTCTTTAGATAAAAACCATATCAAAATGACAAAAGTTGAAATGTTATGAAATTTATAAGAAAATATGTCTCATTTTGATTTTTTTGGGACTGCAATTTTATACACTATAATATTTATTGTTTTGTTTTATGGAAATAATATTTACTAATGTAACAAGATACCATCCAAAAAATGAATATGTTCATATTGATTTTTTAGAATATGTTACGTATCACCAATACAGTTTGGAATGTTCAGAGATATGGTTTTTGATAATTCAATTTTCTACTAAAAGTTGGATCAATTCTTGTGTTGTAATCATCAAATATAAATATAGATTATTCATTTTTGAATAAATAAATGAAATTATTTTAAGCATGAATCAAATTATTGGATTTATCCCAAATACTAATAAGAAGACCATGTCATTTATATGTACAAATTGAAATATCAATGATAATTGAAACAACTAATGTTTTAGTTTCTTATTAATTTGAATAATATGAATATTAGGTTCAATAAAGTAACTAGATGAAAAACTCTATAATTTTAATAAAAATAAATTTTGAAAAAAAATATAATGATTGATGTGGAAATTGAACTCGATGAAATTAAGCCTGAGTCCATAGTAGAAAATGAGCCCAAAATTAATTGAAAATATATAATTATGGAAGTGTTTGAATATAATGAAGATAAATCTAACATAATAATAAACTTGGTAAATGAAGAATTATATTTTAATTTTTTTAAGAAAATTAATGTTAGTGAATTAGAGGATTTTTAAAATGATAAATTGTTATTAAAGGAATTTCCCATTATATTCATCCTTCATATTCTTGAGAAAAAATACATGTATATGATTTTTAATTGTATAATACCTAGTTGGGAGAAAAAAATTTAAATATGGTGTTATATTTTAAAACACCATTAATATGAAATTATTAATAATTGAGGAATGTCATATGTGTTCAAAAAAATATAAATAATTGAAGAAAATATTAATGATCGTGATACCAATTCCCTAATTTATTAGCTTAATTTAAACTGTTATCATCCCCATTTTGAGTGTTAGAACCCATAGAATTTCAAAAACATTTATCCATAGAAGAGATGGTAAGGGTGGCCAATTTGAATAAATATTATTTATCAATCTCTTCTTGGACCATAAACCTGGTATTTCTCAAATTATCCAAAAAGAAACATAAAAGTTTGTGTTTGTTGCCTTGGGGGAAATTTTTTAAATATTGAATGTCCTCAATCTGATATTCATAGAGCTAGAGTAGGCTGGTTCCCCATTGAATGTGAACATATACACTCAAATTGATTCACTCATTTATTATATGATGACACATTGGATTTTGGAATTGATCAAAAAATTTATTATAAACATTTGGAATTAGAGAAAAGAATATTTTCAAAGGATTATAGTGCTTAGAATGTTTTTATTACATAGGTTATTGAAGAGATTAATTTTATTCAACCCATTACTAGAAATACATTATGTGAAAATTGAATAAAATCATGGTTTTATTATATTAGTTTCCACAAAAAGAATCAATGTAATGAATTTAATAATTTATTATTTTCTTTTTTTGATGAATAAATCAAGAAAATATAAATCTGGTGACGTGTGATCTTGAATGATAAAAAAATTTATTCTTAAACATTATTTAATTATTTCATCATTTTAATAATGTTTTGGTTTTGAATTTTTTATATAAGGGTAACATGGAAGATGATTCAATTATGGTCACCTGGGGATCAAAATCTACAAATAGGATTACTACGATCTCTCTTCATAAAGATTTTTTCTAACAACATAATTTCATTAATTTTGTTTTATTTATTGTTTCAAAATAAGAATTTGAGATTTTGGACTCATTCCACTACTCAATTAGCTACTATGTTTGGTACATCCCTTCATGTATAATAGAATTTCATCATATCTAGAAAAGTTATAAAATATACCAGAAAGAGGTCGACATATGTAAAATATTGTTTTCTTGAGTGTGTATAAATTTTTAAAGGATTATGGCATTCCTATGAAGGTTAAAAGATCTAAATAATTTACATTCGCTTAATAAATAAAGGTATAAATTATGTATTTCTTTGTCAATAATAAATCATAACCTCTATGTAACTATTGAATGGTATCTGGGAAATATCATTTTGGGGATATAATAATAATACTATAGAAGAGAAAACCCATGTTCTAATAAGTATATGTTTAGTTTTTCTCATTAAATAATATATCCCCTCTGTTATATATATTTTTAAACCTAACCCTTTTATCATCCATTACCCACTATGAAATATTTGATTCTATTCCACTTTATCACTACCATAAATATTTCTACAACTTATTAGATATTTCACCACCATATCCAACTTGAAATTACATGGAACCATATATTTATTAGTTATTATTTGTTTTAATGTACACCTATTTTACTTTTTTCATAATTTGAATAATTAGATAATGTCTAGATTCTCTATTTAAATGGAGATAGATCACAATGCCTTGAAAAAAGTGTCACAAATTAGTGAGGTCATTTATCTATTCAATATTATCATTCTATTATGATGACTATGATATATTAATTAATACATTCCCCTCATAAGGAGTACTTAAAATATATTAATTAAAAAATACTTTTATTCTAAGAAATAATGTTTGCGTACTTTTTCATAAACTGTTTAATCTATATTGATGATTTAAAAATATTATTTTTTGTGTGAACTGCTAATATATGAAGATTGTATATTTTGAAAAGTTATCTATTAAATATTATTTTTCTATTTTAATGAATTCAATTTATGAAATCTATTTTAAAATATTGTTGTGTCTCATAATCTTATGTAAATTTTTATTGGTTATTTTTATCTTTTTGATAACATTTTCCCTTAAAGATATAGCTTTTTTCATGGTATTTTCTGATCCTTTTGAAAAATGTTTTTTATACATTGATTTTAACATGACATTTTCTAAAATCAAATATTTTTAATGACTTTTTTAAAATAATAAAAATATAGATATTTATTTTGTAGACGCCGGAAAAGTCCGTTGTTCCCAAACAAAGCTCCGGATGCGGGAAGCGAGGTCATATTTGGAGTCAGAAGCCCGTTTCGGAGCGCCCGGAAGCCTTGCGCGGAATTTTGGAGAGCCGCGCGCAATGTTGGAGTGCTGCGCGCAAACCTCCCGGGATGCGCGCAATGCGCTGGGCCGGCGCGCAATTTTGCGCGCCCGTTGCCCGCGCGACTCCCTTGCGCGCCGGGCCCGATTCCGCGCCCGCGAAGGGAATTCCGCGCCCGCGAACCAGATTCCGCGCCCGGGGTTGCCTATAAATATAAGGCGACCCCCGACGTTTTGAAGGTTTCCGGAATTCGAAGAGTCGCTTGTTCGCGCAATCCAACCCCCTCCGCGCGCAATGCCGATTTTCAGGTAACCTCCTTTCTTTCGCGCAAGAAAGCCTCGGGGTTCGCCTTCACGCGCAATCCCTTTGGCTCCTTTCTTTTTGAATAATTCTTCACCCAAAGGCCTTCGCGCGCAAAAGAAGCCTCTTGCGCGCAATTGCCCCCGGGTGCGCGCAATCCAGCCCGATTGCGTGCACCCCCCTTTTTCAAAGTGGCCATTCGTTATAGAATGAGCCGTTGCCCCCGCGCGCTATCCGAAGCCCGGTGCGCGCAATCTCAATCATGTGCACGCAAAGCGCTGGCCCAATTGCGCGCCAGCCCGCCCGTTTGCGCGCCGACCTGTGGTATTGCGCGCCAAACTTCTCTTTTGCACGCAATCCACCGAGGTCGCCCCCTTTGACCCCCTGAGGGTACCCGCCTGCGTGGCGCCCGATGATTTTCATCCCGGGTGCCCGCACCGTGCGTTGTCTTCCCGTGCGGCCTTCCAAGCTCGCGCGAAGTGACACGGACCCTTTGGCGGCGCTCCAACGTCCAAGCTGCACGACGTTAAACTGCCTAGCATATCGTCCGTGCGACAAGACATTAAACTGCCAAGCATCTTCGTACAACATGACGTTAAACTGTACTTCGTCCGCGCTGCAAGACGTTAAACTGCCAAGTGTTTCGTTCTGCAAGACGCTAAACTGTACCACGTCCGCGCTGCAAGACGTTAAACTGCCAAGCATCTTCGTCCTCAACACACGACGTTAAACTGTACTTCGTCCGGCAAGACGTTAAACCGTCCGCATCACCCGATCACGTTCCCCGCACGCAGGGTCCTCCCGGTTTGGATGTGGCACCACCCGCTCGTCTCTGCAGGGATGTCGGGATTGGAGTGGCCTTCGCCCACGGGGGTAGTGTCACAAACAGAACGAACTACGTGGACTTTGATCCCTGTCTCCTAAACAGGGTACGTAGGAAGCCTCTCTGAGGTTCAAGCCCACCACCTGGTCGTCCCGGTCGTATTCACGTCGGCTCGTCCATCAGTGGACCCCTCCCGGGTTCACACTTGCGTCGATTCACCTATGAATCTGCCCTTGTGGGGGACTGCACATCTGTATCTCCATTGCGCTTCCCCACTGCCTTTTTCTATTTCTCCTTTCAGCGTCCAGCATGACGTGAAACTGTGATCCACCCGGCCGTTCCATCCCCCTCTGTGCGAGGTGGTTCGGTTCAATCCTCCGCCCGGCAGTCTCGACCTCTTCGTGAGTCGGCTTGCCGACGTCCAACATGATGTTAAACTGTATATCCGAACTACGCTAACTTTGATCCGCGCTAACGCGCGGTACGTAGGAAGCCCCTACGGGGTCCAAGCTCTTCACTCCATCATCCATCCTGATCCTTACCCGGGCCTCCACATCCCGGTGGGGTCATGCCATTTCATTCCACTCCACTTCACTCGGGAAGCCGCCCATGTGTTGGCCCCAGCGTCGGAGGTTCCTCGCAAGGGGTTCTATCATCTGATCCACTTCTCGTGTTGATCAGTCCGATGCCGTCCCCGCTGGACGTTAAACTCGTGGTATACCCCGTGTTAAACATGGGAAGCTGAGGAAAACCACAGGTAACACAGTTCCCCGTACCTAGCGTGGGATGCCTCAGGCCATCACGCCTTTGAGAAGCCCTATTAGGGACGGAAGGCAGACATGCAGAGTCGCAGTGTTAAGACACGCCCCCGACACCCAGAGCCACCCGGTCTCCTCACCGCAGGTTGCTGCCCCGACCAGACTCCTTGGAGCGTCCGGGCGGAAGAAGCGTAATTAACCGGTGTCCATGGAGACATGGCGCCGGGAACGAGATTCACGAGCACGTCTTAAATCTATGAGGGAGACCCGGATTAGGAAACAAGTTCCGAGGAGACGTCCATGGAAGGAGGAGCCGACATCCCATCATCCCGGTTTCGATCAAGGAGCAGACACCCCTGAATAAGGGACGAATGCCGCCCGCCCTTGGAAAGTGGGACTGCGGGGCCACAAGCCGCGCGCCCATCCCCTCGGGTCGACGGGTGCACGCGCGAACGCGTCCTGGCGGAACAGCGTCGGAACAGAAACCCGACGCACATCCGCACCGAAACAGAAAAATGGTGAACCCGACGTGAATCTCTTCTCCTCAATACGAAGACCGATGGCTTTCAGAGGTGTTGGAAGACCAGCATGCTGCTCGACCAATCATTCAACACTGGGGCACGGAACCCGCCAGGGGCTGGGGAAGGGAAATCGGGCACTCCGTCTCACGACGTCGAGGGCCTGGGTTCCCCCCATGGAAGGCGTCGTGGCACTAATGGTTGGTTGTCGATTCCTTTTCTTGTCAGTGTTAATGGGTTTTTCTCCCTGATTTCAGGAATCAAGTCGCCCAATCCAGTGCCCGATCGCCACCCGCCCACTGGCGCAGGGATAGGGGAAACACCGACGCGGCTACTCCGCGCGGTCCCGCCCGTTCCACAGCTGTACCGGCAGCCGCAGCTACGGGGCAACCACGCCCTCTCTCCCCCTCGGAGGTCATCCAGAGAAGGGTGATCAACAACTTGGTGCGGAGATATGCGGAAGAGGGAGTCATCCCCACCAGGGACATGGCTCGCCTAGACCTCGAGGAAGCTGCACCTCGCCACCAATGCCGCCCCCGAGGGCCGCGCAGGGAGGCACCGCTGCCTACCTCGACGTTCAACCGCTTCGGGAGCTTATCCCCGGAGCGCTCCGACAACTCCTTCCCCTATGCGGATGAGGTGGAAGACGCCCGGGACTACCCTATCCGAGATTCGCTCCAGGGATCCGCGATAAGGGCTCCTGTCAGGCCACGGCGACACTGCCTCCAGGCCCCTCAAGTCGAAGAACGGACTCTCCACCTGCCCGCGCCGCTCATCCCGACTCGTTTGTCCTGACGCCAACTTCGGGCACGAGCGGAAGAGGATGCCCACCTCGGGGCCCTAGCAACCGCGGCCGTGTTGGCTCAAGCCACTGCTGGCTCCAGTCACCAGGCCCCTGCGCATCCTGATCAGGGGCACTTCTATGCCCGACCTGGATCGAGGCCCCGACCGCCCCAAAGGCAGGTTGGGTTGACTCTCCCGGTTGCTGGTACAGGCAATAGCCACCGCGGACCACCTCGCGGTAGCGCTATTCACCAACAGGGTCTACTCCGCGTGGTCGATCCAAGAGGCATGGGTCACCCCACCTTTCGATCCCGGCCCGGAGGCCTGCCCGGAATCATCTCTCCCCGCGTCCCCTTTGATATCTGTCCCGGTGCTCCTCGCACCTTGGTTTCCAGTCCTCTTGGCCCCAGCACCAGTGCGGCCGGAGGACGCCAGGATAGAGATCAGCCATGCCCCGAAGAACCACCCAGGGGCAGGAAGGCGAGGCGTCGACGCCGAGGGAAGAATGTTACGGAATTCCGGACAGAGATCTGACCGGTTCGTTTCTATGATACAGAGGCGGAGTATGATTCGGCGACGGAGCCCTCCCCCCGATCCCGCCAGTTAGGGGCAGGGGTAGGAATGCGGCACGTCAGCCTCGTACTTCCCAAGAGAGAGATCGATACGATCCCCGCTTCTCTCCGAAGGTATATCCGGAGTAGTGAGGGCCTGGTAGACCCCCAAGGATCAAGCTTGCGGTTGGTACCGGCCCCTCCGGAAGCACCTTCTGCCTCGATCGGAGAAGCCGAAGACTTTTTCTGGGGACCGACGGTCGAACCACGATCTAGTGCACCCTCGGCGAGCACCGACGCTACGGCAGGATGTACGCTCGACAGCCCGTCCTATCGTGATGTGGTAGCTGGGGCACCGCCACCCTCAGAGGGCGGCCCGGGATATGGAGGCCAATCGGCCTGCTCGCCGTATTCACCGCCGGCCAGCCCGTCGGCCCGGCGGCCCGCCTCGGCACCACTGCCGGTTCCCCGTCCATTCCCAGTCGTTGAAGAGGACCAAGGAGACCTGGGTCCCGGGTTTGAGTCGTGGAGCTTCTGGACCGTCCTTGCAGAAGGCCACTTCCCTGAGAAGTTTTGGCCAGTCGCAAAACTGGACTTTGATGCACCCGAATCACTCACCCCGGATGAGTTCGAATGCTTCCGCCGAACTCTCCGGGAGACTCACTCCCGTCTTCACCGCCTACAAATTCCATATCCCGGGAGTCAAGTACACCTGGAGGATATTGGTGAGCAGTGCCGTCAAATTGACCTGGCCACGCTCCCCGCGGTTCGGCACCCCGGGTCATTTGGGCACCACGAGGCCCTCCAACAACGATGCGTCGAGTGTTTTCAAGTACTCCGTAAGGTTATCGAGGAAGCCACCCCCCCACGTGTATATTCGTGGATGGGGTCAGTACGCTGCCCTACGCTTCAGTGCGATTCACCGACAGCCCGATTCATTGGGTGGCCCTGAGGGTACATCCCCAGGGACAGAAACGGTCAATATGGCTGACCTGTCGGGAGAGGGGAACGACTTGGAACTTCTCGACAGGGGCTCTCCCCCCGAAGACAAGCCGTCGTTGGATCCATCGGCGAGAGTTACTCGTCATCAGAGGAACCTCCTGGGACTCCCCGCACCCACTGAAGCACTGACGTTGAGCCGAAACGTCAGCAAAGGTAAAGAGCACGGCGGGGCTATAAAGCCCGCCGACCCATCTGCCTCCACACAGAGGGCAGATGAGGATCCCGAGAAGGCTATGCTACGTCAACAGCTCGCCGAGCAGAAGAAGCTGGCTGACCAGCTCCTCGTCGAGCGCGCTGCAGAACAGCGGCCTGACTACGGTGATCCTAGGCCAGGACAGTAGGGACAGGAGCAGCCACTCCTCGATGAGACTCTCCCGGGAAGTCGTGATTATGCCGGGTTTGCCGACAGGGGAGAGGCCATCGCCTATGGCAAGAGGGCACGGTATGTTTCACCGCACCCTCCCGAGCGGCGTGACTACCTGAGAGACCCCGCTCGGATTCCTCCCGCTGCCCCAAGGGCCGCTCCGCCCGCCATCCCACGAGCTGCCGAGTTCGACGACCCGGTCGATGACCCGATTGAAGGGCCGTGCAATGCGCTCATGGTTAGAGATCCTCGCCAGGACTGGAACCCATGTCCGGAAGATCCGATGGCGGCACTCATCGCCCGCTTGGAAGCCTTGGAGACTCGGCAAGTGGCGATCCCACCAGACGGCAAGCCATACCCAGCATGGGTGGATGACATGCCGGCGCCTCTGGGATTCAGGAACCCCACTTTCGCCCCCTTCAACGGGACTGGAGATCCGCCACAGAATTTGGACCATTTCAACTCGAGGTGCGGGCCTATGTTGGGAACTCCGGCGCAGCAAGAGGCCGCTAAGCTTCGCTGCTTTGTCCAGACGCTGGAAGGGCCAGCATTTGTCTGGTACAGCCAGCTCCCCGTCGGGTCGATAACTAGCTGGGAGGACCTTCGTAGACAATTCCTCTACCAGTTCAGTTCCACGACCCGGAAGACGAGTATCGCAGACCTCTTCAAGTGCAAGCAGAGGCCTGATGAGCGAGTCGCGGATTTCATCGCCCGATGGAAGGGTCTCACGTATTCCCTTGACATGCCATTGACTCAGGAGCAGTTGCTGACAATGTGCGTCGGGAACATCAAGACCGAGATGGTCCCTTCCCTGATCACTCAGAATTACCCCGGAGGGTTCAGGGACTTCTCAGACAAAGCTCAACGTCTTGAGGAAGCCCTGCAACAGGCCAGCCAGGCACACCCGCTGCCTCCTATGATTCCTGCAAGGAGAGTTAGCAGGGCTGAGCCCGCTGCTGTTGCCCAGATAGAGGCCCCCAGGCTGTTGGAGCTGCTGCCGGTGAGGCCAGCTCCACAGCCTCACAGGAATCCGCCTCCACGGGCTCAGTTCCCGGCCCAGCAGCGGCAGCCCCAGAACCGGCCGGCCCCTCCGTGCAATGTACCGCCACAACCCAGGCGAGATAATCAGGGTCCACCTCCTCGGCAGGCCCCTCCAGCCCCTCGTCAAGACCACGCTCCCAGGGGCCCGCGATACCTGACTTACTCATTTCACGAGGATCAGGTCCCCGGTTATTTCCGGAGCGCCCTGGAGCAGAGGATTGTGTGACTGCCTGAGTGTTGGAGGCCAGAGGAGGCACATCTCACGGATAACCCCCGCTACTGCCCTTACCATCGGACCCTGGGGCACACCATCCAGCGGTGCTATGTGTTTAAGGATTGGCTCCAAGACCAGATTAACAACAATGTAATCAGGTTGGGCCCAGCTCCATCACAAGTGGCGGGCGTGTTCGTGGGATCAGATGACGATAGTGGCAATGAGGACGAATGGCAGCTGGTCTCCGACCGCGGATCCCAGAAGTATAATAACTGGATGGCCCGCAAGACGATCATTCGCGCCTATGGGATCATCCGTGCGCGCTTGAATAAGCCTGAGCCCCCAGAATCTGCGGGTGCTGCTTCGGCATCGTCATCCCAGCCTGCCTCTTCTGAGAAGAGAAAACGGCGGCGGCGCAAGAAGGAAGAGCGCGCCCCGCCAGTTCCGCCACTATCCCGCACTCTCGGCGATTTCATGCCCCCGGAGATGGGGGTCCCTCCTCGGATCCGCCCGGCGATGGATTATTCGTCCGATGACAGTGTTGGGTATGCTTCGGTTAATACCGTCGAGCTGGTAAATCCCTTTTCGGTTCCCGACGTTGAAGAACACCAGGTGGACCTCCCTAGTGTCCCCGGTCGTCGCCACCGTCGGAGGAACCGCAACAACAGGAGCCGCCGGGGCACAATAGTTGGTACCTCCAGCCAGGACGTGCACGCCACTGAGACTAGGCAGCAGGCTCAAAACCGAGTTCAGCGCGCTCAGCCCCCCCATCCGGGGATGACGGATTCGCCTCCGCCACTGTTTGTGGTGTGGGACCAGGCAGAACCGCCTCAGCCGCGTCGCGATCAGCTCCGCCCTGCCGGAAGTCCGTCCCGGCCTCCTGACCCCAGTACGGTGACTACTTCCCAGGCTTCAACCAATGAACAGCGGGATGCGCCAAGCACCAGTCGGCCGCCGGTCCAATCAGCAAGGCCCGTCATGCCTCCAACCGCAGAGCAACCTCCTGCAACCAGGGGCTCACGCTTGGCCAAAAAGTATGATGTCCTGAAGCACTTGGCCGACATCCCAACAAGGCTCTCCATCCTTGAGGCTCTGCGCATGTCATCTGAGATGCGTGAGGCACTCGCTGAAGCCCTGAAAAGCCCCCTCCAGTTTGAGACAGAGGTTGCGGCTGCAGAGGCCTTTCACGCGGAAACGATTGAGGACGCCGAATGTCAGGAAGTTATCTCGTTCTCTGGTAAGGATGAAGACACTCCTATACAGGGGCACATTCGTCCATTGTATGTTACTGGCCAGTTCAATGTCCTTGATGTCCGGCGTTGTCTTGTCGACACGGGGTCCGGGATTAACATAATTCCAACTCGGACGCTCCGGAGATTGGGGTTGTCTGAGGATGACTTGATCCCCTCCGACCTCAGGATCCAGGGGTACGACCGCACCGAGCAAACCTCGGTCAGCAAGATACGCTTGAAGACCCAGTTCGGTGACTTGGTTGCCAACACCGAATTCATGGTAGTCTCTCAAGACACTGCGTACAACGCATTGATGGGCAGGCCATGGCTCCACCTTCACACGGTGTTTCCCTCATCATACCACCAATGCCTCAAATACTCCCTTAACGGTCGAGTAGGCGTGCTTCAGGGAGATGCCTCTCCTTTTGCCTCATGTGAAGCCCGCTATCTGGACGCGGACTATTACAAGAGCAAGGATAAGTAGATCTTGGCAGGTGAGGTTGAGCCTGTCGCTGTTGGAAGTGATCCCTGGGCAAGCTTGGATGACGCTTACGTCCTCCCGATTCATCGGTTGGACGTAGCCATGGTCTCGACGGCCTGTGAGTCTCCTGATGAGATGACCGCGAGCGCCCGTGCCAGCACCAGCGGCCCAGCAGGATCTGGTATCCCCAATGCAGTTTCCAACGCAGTCTCTCCCGTGGACGATCCCTCCCCAAGTGGAGAGGACGTGGAAGATGCACCCCCAGCTTTTGAGGAGGGCGTCTCCACCACGGTCGATGAGTTAGTACAGGTGAACCTTGGAACCGAGGCAGATCCAAGACCCACATTGGTCAGTGCCTCCATGCCCTCTGAGGAGCGGCAACAGTACGTGGACTTCCTCAGACAACACTGTGATGTGTTCTCTTGGGGCTATGGAGAGATGCCGGGGCTAGATACTCAGGTAGCCGTCCACCGCCTTGGTCTCCCGGCAAACCATCGCGGGTTCAAGCAGCCTCCCAGGAAGATGCACCCATTCCACGGTTCCATGGTTGAGGCCGAAGTTGACAAGCTTATCAAAGCCAACTTCGTGAGGGAAGTTCAGTACCCCAAATGGCTGGCCAACATTGTGCCGGTCAGGAAGAAGAACGGGCAGATCAGAGTCTGCATCGACTTCCGCGATCTCAACCGCCACTGTCTGAAGGATGATTTTCCCCTTCCAGTGACAGAGCTGTTGATTGACGCCACGGTAGGGTTCCAAGCCCTCTCCTTTATGGATGGATACTCCGGATACAACCAAATTCGGATGGCCCCTGAGGATGAGGAGTTCACTGCCTTCAGGGCCCCCCAAGGTATCTTTTGTTACCGGGTCATGCCCTTCGGCCTGAAGAATGCAGGTGCCACCTATCAACGGGCGATGCACCGCATATTCAAGCCAATCCTCGGCACACTGGTGGAATGCTACGTTGACTACTTGGTGGTCAAATCGCGCCAGCGTCAGGACCATCTCAAAGATCTTGAGAAAGTGTTCGGCTTCCTCCGGTCTCGCTGCCTAAAGATGAACCTGTTGAAGTGTGCCTTCGGGGTCACCTCCGGAAAGTTCCTTGGATTTGTGGTAAGATGCCGGGGTATTGAGAACGACCCGGAGAAGATCAGGGTGATTAGCCAGATGCCTCCCCCAGGTAACATCCGGGAACTGCAAGGGTTCCAAGGCCACTTAGCCTATTTACGCCGATTCATCGTGAATCTGGCCGGCAAGTGTAAGCCCTTTTCTCGGCTCATGAAGAAAGGTGCCAACTATGTATGGGATAAAGAGTGTCAGACCGCTTTAGAGGAAATCAAGCAGTACCTACTTCAACCTCCGGTTCTGATGCCGCCTGTATCCGGGAAGCCGCTGGTCCTTTATGTACTGCCCTGGAACGGTCCCTTGGTGCCCTTCTTGCCCAGAAGAACAACGAGGGAACAGAGAATAGCCTCTATTACCTCAGTCGCATGCTCCTCGATGCGGATGTCAGGTATTCCCCCATCGGGAAGAGCTGCCTGGTGCTCGTATTTGCCGTACAGAAATTACGGCACTACTTGCAGCACCATGAGGTACAGTTGGTTTCTCGGGTAGACCCGTTGAAATATATCCTGAGCCGGCCTGTGTTGACTGGCCGTCTAGCGCGGTGGGATGTGATTCTCCAGCAGTTCGACATCAGGTATGTGTCTCAGAAGGCCATCAAAGGGCAAGCATTGGCAGACTTTCTGGCTGCTCACCCGACCTCCGCGGATTAGCCGCTGGATCTAGGCTTTCCTGATGAGGCCATTCTCTCGGTCGATCATGCCGATCCGTGCTGGCAGATGCACTTTGACGGTGCCTCCCGGAGCCCCACCGGTAGAATTCTCGATAATCCTAAGCTCAACAGAGTGGGCTTGGGTATCGTCTTCATTACCCCGGAGCAAGCCGTGCTTCCATACTCTTTCCTGTTGTCAGAGAGCTGTACCAACAATGAGGCGGAATACCATGCCCTCATCACCGGCCTCGAGTTAGCTCTCGAGATCGACGTGCCCCATCTGTGTGTGAAAGGGGACTCTGAGCTGGTCGTTAAGCAGATCAATGGAGACTATGTTGTCAAGAAGCTGGAACTTGTGCCATTGCTGGAGTGCACCCTCCTTCTGATGGCCCAGTTCCCTTCTCGGCCAGAAATTGTCCATATTCCCCGGTCGCAGAACGGTCGAGCAGATGCTTTGGCCTGCCTTGCTGCGTCACTTGCAGAGCCGGAACAGGATAACCTGATCGTCCGCGTGACGCACCGCAGGCTCATCGCTCCCGTTATCCTGGAGGGAGATCGCGGCCCGTCGGTAAGTAATCTCACCACGGTTGCCCCTATGCCCAGAGCCCCGAGTACCCCAGATATGGCAGTCGAACCAGCCCCTGATTGGAGGACGCCTTTGGTTGAGTACCTCCAATATGGCATTCTCCCGTCGGATCAGGCCGAGCGCGAGCGAGTTCGACGCCGCGCATCGCAGTTTGTCCTCCAGAGCAGTCCCGGCCTGGAGCAGATCCTCTATAGACGCGGATTTGATGGTTTTCTCCTCCGTTGCATTCATGGAGTTGAGATCCCATGAGTCATGCAAGAGGTTCATGTTGGTTCATGCGGTGCCCATCAGACTGGGCCAAAGCTGTCCCACCAGATTCAGAGGTTGGGATACTTCTGGCCCTCCATGATCCATGACTGCATCGAGTATGCCAGGAGGTGCCATGCGTGCCAGGTTCATGCGAACTTTGTGCATCGGCCGCCGGAGCCTCTCCATACCACAAGGTATTCTTGGCCCTATGCAGTCTGGGGGATGGACGTTGTGGGACCTTACCCGCCGGCGACGGCTCGCCAGTGTCGGTTCATTTTGACCGCCACAGACTTCTTCTCCAAATGGGCAGAGGCGATTCCGCTCAGAGAGGTCAAATCCTGTTCGATCGCTGACTTCGTGACCTCCAACATCATTCATCGATTTGGAGTGCCTCACGCTATCCTCACGGATAACGGAGCCAATTTCCGAGCATCCGAGTTGAAGAGGTTGTACGCCAAGTACAACATTCGCTCGAACCATACATCTCGCTATCTTGCGCAGGCGAATGGACAGATTGAGGCGTTTAACAAGACCCTCTCTAACATTCTTCAAAAGATGGTTGGTCAGAACAAGAAGAGTTGGCCGGACAAGCTCCACAACGCCCTCTGGGCTTATCGGACGACGACTCGCAATTCCACCCAGATGACCCCTTATTCCCTGGTGTATGGAGCTGAGGCCGTCCTGCCCATCGAGATCCAATTACCGTCCTTGCGCACTGCGGTCTACGACCAGCAAGCGCCGGACAGAGCTGCTGAAGCCCGTCTAGTCGAGCTGGAAGCACTGGATGAGAATAGGCTTCGCGCTTTGCACAACTTGGAGAGGCATCAAAGCAGAATGGCTCGAGCTTTCAATAATAAGGTTCGCCTCCGCTCCTTCCTGCAGGGTGACCTAGTGCTGGCCCTAAGAGCGCCAATGATCCCCGGCAGGAAGCCACCCAAGTTGGAGCCCAAGTGGGAGGGACATCTTGTCGTCCACAAAGTCTATCCCAATGGCGCGTACTCCCTAGAAACTATGGATGGTGAGCGTGTCACTCCTCCCACCAACGCTAGGTTCCTCAAGCAGTACTTTGCCTGAGTGCACTTCGTCCGCGCGGCAAGACGTTAAACTACCAAGCATCTTCGTCCAACACGACGTTAAACTGTACTTCGTCCCGCACGACGTTAAACTACAGTTCGTCCTGCACGACGTTAAACTGCATTCGTCCTGCATGACGCTAAACTGCACCACGTCTGAGCTACAAGACGTTAAACTCTTCAGCATCCGCCCCGCATGACGTTAAACTACACTTCAAGAACTACGTACGTCTTGATTCCCATCCTTATGGGATACGTAGGACCGCCTGAACATTCATGTTTCATGCCCAGCCCCATCCTTCGGGAATTTCCATCCCATCTCAGGCCCTTGGCCCAGTTGCCTCCGGGTGTGCGGCGTATGGTGTGAACGCGGGGCTATTCCCTCATTCACGTCGGTTTTCTCACCACGTTGTACGCCCCCCACGTTTGGGGATGCCTTCTGCTCCCCCCTTTCTCTTTTCGTCCTGCATGACGTTAAACTGCACTTCAAGAACTACGTGCGGCTTGATTCCCATCCTTATGGGATACGTAGGACCGCCTGAACATTCATGTTTCAGGCCCAGCCCCATTTCCCGGGAGTCTCTATCCCGCGTTGGGCCTCTGGCCCAAGTTCCCGTCTTTTTTGTGCGAGGCGTATGGCGTGAGCGGGGGATTATATACTCATTCACGTTGGCCTACTGGCCGCGTCGTACGCCCCCCTGTGTGTGGGACAACCTCACACCCCCCATCGTCCTGCATGACGTTAAACTGACTCTCAAGAACTACGTATGGCTTGATTCCCATCCTTATGGGATACGTAGGACCGCCTGGACGCTTGTGTCTCAGGTCCAGCCCCGTCTCTTGGTTGATCACAGGGATCTGCCGTCTTTTGTTTGCTCTCAGGGTGAGTCCCCCGACCCTTTCCGGTGATCTATTAACATGTTTTGGGTACTCAGGTCTATGACCGGTGGCGTCGGATTCAATCCCGACAAGTCCTATGTTGCTTGTCGGGCCTTGCGCTTCCACTTGTTCGAGCCTTCACTCAAAGGTATCCTCGTTAACGGTTTGGGTACGATGCCTCAGTGCTATCCTACCACTCTGGGTCGATTTACCGGCGGGTCCTGGGCTGCAAATCGATATGAATCCTGCGCTTGAGCGGTTGATGCTCGTTTGCTTGCCCCGTCCTAGGCTGACGCGGTCGGATGTTGTGTTGCGAATATGGTCAGCGACATCCTTGATCGCCATGTCGGCTCTTTCAGGCTCCGAACATTGGTTGCGCGGTCCTCATCACACTCCGCCTTTGTGCGTTGTAGTGGAATCTCGACACTCTCTTCATACTGACCTTCAGTACACCTTTACACGTTAGGCAGGCCAACCAGGGTAATGGTGTCTGTCGAGGCTCCCACGATCTGAGCACCAAGGATATATGCTGATGTCCTCCCTAAGGGCCATGTGTAGCTGGACCCTCATCCCCATAAGGAGGAAGGAGTCGCCCGAACAATCGCGTTCTGGGCCCAGTATAACTGGAGTCTAGCATCTCTGCCCCTCGGGTGATGGACATACGCAGGCCCCTATCCCAGGATCCTTCTCCTGGAATCGTGCGTGACCGCAGGGATGGGTATGTTCCCACCTCCGCTGGGTCCGCCATATCGCAATAAGCGGATTCCTCCATGGTCCGAACCACACGACCTTAAACTGTGTTGTCCGGTCCTACCACACGACCGTAAACTGTGATCGTCTTGGCCGCCCGACGAGAAACGGCACTGCATCGTGATGTTCTCCTCAGGGGACACTCACATTGGGCACTGGTTAATAACCACGCCATTTATCAATCCCTTTCATGGCTTGATTATTGTGGCGACGCCAGGGATTCCTTAATCACAGGCATGTCGCTGCACAAAGAAAAACCATCCACCTTTAAGGACAAATAAGAAATATCAAATACCGCTTCTTCTGTGTGCGAGGGTTATACCCGCACCCTTCCCCGCGCTGGTGCCCGATTGTGTTGCGCTGCGCTTCAAGAACTACGTGTGGCTTGATTCCCATCCTTATGGGATACGTAGGAACGCCCGGATGTTTGAAACTTCGGGTCCAGCCCCCACCTCTTAGAGATTCCTCCTTCTCTGGGGAATCCGCCGCCTTCAGGTCACCCTCACGGCGTGTCCCTCGACCCCTTGTAGTGGTCCGCCGGTGTCAAGAGTACTCTGGTTTATTGCCAGGAGGGTCAGGTTCAGCTTGGTCAGGTTCCTTCCACTTTTTAGGCTTCGTGCTCCCTTTCGTTCAGACCCATCGCCTACGCCCTGGGTGGAGCCCCCATGAGCGGTTTGGACACAATGCCTCAGTGCTCTCCCACCGACTCGGGCTGGTGCCCCCAAGGGACTCGGGCAGCAAATCGATATGAATCCTGCGCTTGAGCGGTTTATGCTCGTTTGCTGCCTCATTCCATCAGCGGTCAGTGCGATATTGATGCTTCTTTTCCGCCACGGTCGACAGTACTCTTATATCGTCACGCCGGTGCCCCCAGTCCTTGAGTGAATGGCCGCATTATTCACATTACATTTTACACCCCCATTCTGACCAGGCAAAATCTCGGCACTCTTGACACTATCCCTCAGTGCATCTTTGCATATCCATGGGATGGGACCATGATGTGGTGTGCTTTGAGGTTCTTATGGTCCGAGCTCTAAGACCTTAAACTAAGATCTTCCCCTTATGGTCCGAGCTCTAAGACCTTAAACTAAGATCTGCCTCTATGGTCCAAGCTCTACGACCTTAAACTAAGATCTCCCCAAACGGGGTTCTACGTCCCGCATGACGTTAAAACTGCACTTTCAGAACTACGTGTGGCTTGATCTCCAGCCTGATGGAGTACGTAGGAACGCCCGGACATCTCGACTCGGGTCCAGCCTCAGGGATCGCTAAGTCCCGCCCCTCCTCGTCGCCGGCCGTCTGGCCTGGCTTCTGGTAGAGTGGTGCGATTGTGATGTTTTACCCGATTCAGCTCGAGATTCCCCATTGCAATGATGGGAAGCGACAGTTTCCTCGTCAAAGAGGTTCTGTCTGAGAATTGAGGTGATTTACGGCCAGATTAGTGCATCCGCCTAATACACTTTCCCCACGGTGGCGCAATTTTGAGAGCGTTGGATTCTGTCCGAAAAAATCGTCACTTCGCCCCACGCTTCGCATGCCCTGTTGGTCTAGATTTCCACCCTTGTGCCTGAAGGAACCCCCAAAGCGGCATTGATGATGACATGTGATCCGCCTCCTGCAATATGAATGATGACCTTCGGTCCGTCTATTGCAGTAGTATGGTCGATTGATCCATTGTCCGCTTGCCGTCTTGGGCATTTCCTGGAAGGCCGACCGTTGTGGATTTCTGAATCCGGGACACGCGATTCACCCTTTCTCATTTTCCTATGTTCGGATAAAATCTCAACGCCCCTAGCGTTGTCCCTCTCGTGTGTCGGAACAAGTTGGGGGATGATACATTGATTAGGTCCGAGGTCTCCTTTCCTAGGAATAATCTCCCTCTTTTCTCTAGAAATCCAGGCCCAATTATGGATGCATGAAGCTTGGTTAACACTCCCGCGAGACAATTTGTGGTTGAGCATGTTAAGCCAAAAGATGCAGGTAAATATATTGGTTCATACAAATGGATCGAAATATTGAGTAGCGGAACCAAGTGTTCTGGGAGTGGCAAAAACAAAGCCCCTAGGGATTAGCGTGCTGAATTAGTCTTTCTAACGCCGCTACCCTTTGGCTGGCGGCCTCCAGAGCTGCTTCTCGCTCTCTGCGTGCCCTCTCCTCGTCAGCGGTCGCAGCACGCAGTTCGTCAATCCTGGCCTGTGCACGCTCCCGCTCGACTTGAAGTGTGACCATATGTTGGCCCGCCTCCGTCAGCTGTACCTGGGCGTCAACCAGCTGGGCCGCTAGTTGCTCCACAAGCTCAGTGCACGTTGTAACGAAGGCCTCCTTCTCTGCCGCCTGCCCTTCGAGACGCCGGACTTCCTGCTCCGCCATGAAGAGCGCCCGCGTGCTCTCCGACATGTCCTGAAATTGTGCGACGTCGGCACGCCGGCGGCTCTCGCGCATCTTTTCGGCCATGAAATCACGGACCGTCAGATGGAGGCGTTGAGCATCAGCTCCCCCGGCACACAGGAAGCGCATCCAGGTTTGAAGGGATCCCATGCGCCCAAGCCACTCCGATGGGTCTCGCTTGAGGAAGCGCTGGATGCACTTCCACCCCCTGTGGCGCGTTATTCGGCTCTCCTCGACCGCCTCCGCGTCCGAGTCGTCCATCTCCTCGGCGTCGGCAGGCCGGTAGGCAGGGAAGGCAGCCAGCAGGTCTGGTGCAGGGTCCGCCCCTGGGGTGTCCTCACGGGGGATAGGTTCCCCAACATCTGGGCGACCTTCTTCTCCCGCCCCAGCGGCGTTGACACCCTCGTCAGCCCCCGACCTCTCTCCGATGCCAGCACCGCCGGCGTCCGAAGCCCCTTGATCAGTAGTTGGTGGGGCCGGCTCGGTTTGGGAAGTCTGTTCCGGAGCAGGCGGCAGGTCTGCCACTAGTCCACTCGTGGATGGCCCGGGTTCGGCAGCCCGACGAGCCTCCATTGTTGAGATCACTGCGCAGGGCATGCCGTGGTTAGTCACGGATCGTCAACGGCAAGCACCGACAGTAAGGTAAGAAGACTTACGGGAATCCAAGGCGTCATCTTCCGCTGTCCCGGCCGCCGCAGGAGCAATTGCAGTAGGGGACCCCTCAGCGCTTGTCAATTCAATGATGGGCGTCTGGCCCCCGCCTTGTCCTGCTGGCGCCTCTCCTACTCCTGCCGAGGATGCCTGACCAGCATCCGTGCACTCCTGAGAAAGGTGGAGAAATGGGTTAGAAGCTGCATAAGAGAATGGATGAAGCAGGTTGAGTAGGGATAGAAGCGGACCTCGAGGAGCTCAGTGATATCGACATTGCCAGAGCCGGCCACCTCGCCGCTCTCCCGCGGGCTCCCCCGATGGGACCTTCCCTCGGAGCCTTCATCCTCCCCCGTCTCCTCCTCTTCCTCGGAGTCGTTGCTACTGTCATCTTCCTCCGGCGGCATTTGTTCTGGAGCGGGCTCTAGACCGAGCATCACCTTCGCCAGAAGGGACGGCTCCGCACGCTGACCATGTTGGTGCGCGTACTCGTCCATGGCCGTCAGATACGCATACCGCCGGTGGAAGTTCACCCTGTCAGCGATCTGGAGGCGCCCGACCTCTGGCAGATGGATTCATTCTCTGAGTATCTTTCGCCAGATGGCTTCGATCCCCAGTGACTACCGCAGGGTCATCCAGGCCGACCACAGCGCCGGGAATACTGCATCGTGGGAGGGTTCGAGCAGACGCCTTACCTGCTTCCCGGGCCGCTCCCCGACCGCCGCATGTGCCCTCTCTCTGGGCGCTGAAGTCGTGGCAGCAGCCTGCGATGTGCCCACCGCCGAAGTCCCTGCCCGTGCCGGCTCCGCTGCTTGGCGCGCCTCCGTTCTCCCCCGCGTGACGGCGCCTCGCCTCCTTCCTTGACGCCCGGTCTCCGCATGGGTGACCTCGAGCCGCCGAACTGGCTTCCGTAGAAGCCCCTCGGGGTACGCGATGGGCCAGTGTTCGGCGTACTCGGTTGCCAAGCCTGCGTCGACCCCGGTAGGAGGGAGAGTGATTACGTCGCCAGAGCCGAAAGCGGCGAACATCAGCCACATCTGACGAAGGACGCAAGGGTTTGTCTCCTCCCGAAAAGTAGTGAATACCCTCTTCGGCATCCGTTGAAGGCACCCGAACTTCCTGGCGAACCGGGTTGGAACGTAAGGCTCGCAGATCACCTTCCCGTCGATCCGAGCCACGAGCACCCCACCCCGCATGTTCAGGAAGTATTCGTGCTGCTCCAGCGGACCCTGCCCATTGTCGATCATTTGGCCAACGGGAGTGGGGAACGGGCTGAAGTTGAAATTGGCGTGATTTCCAATCCGAATCCTCACACCCTCCTCATTTAGGGTCATCGGAGCGACCCCCGCGATGTTCAGCAGGGAGGGTCGCAGGCCGTTGCCCGGAGGAATGACGACGTTTGGAAACGTGTACCCACCAAGGTGAGAAGCCACACAGCCGTGGAAGAATTGAAAGGGCCCACAGATCCTTCGTGGCGACCCCCCTCGCGAGATGCGTCCCAGGATGGCGTACAGCTTAGCCAGCACCGGGACCCCGAGGTTATATCTTTTGTTGGTGGCCATGGCGCCCGCCATCGCCAGTGTCGCCGGGCGGACGCCCATTCTCGCGTCCCGCACTGGCAGGAGCCACCCACTCAGAAAGGCGGCCAGGAACACCGCGTACCGGACATTCGGGTCCCGAGCCTCGATGACGCGGTACCCCCATGAGCGGTAGTCGCCCGTCTCCAGGACCCGCCAGTACGACCCGTTTCGGCTCCTCTGAGCCGCGGTCGGGCACCGCTTCCCCCTGCCTGGCATATTGACCGCTGGGTCATGCTCCAAGAACTGGCCGAACCACTCCTTGTAGGCTATGTCCTTCTGGAAGTCCTTGATCCCGAGCCGCTGCGTAGCCAGGTCATGTAGATGCCATGTCAGAATGGGAGTCCGTGACCTGTCTTCCCAGGTGTTCTTCGGAGGCAGGAACTCATCGTATTGGTAACCCTCCAGCGGGATACCTCCGATGTAGTGGATGTCCCAGAGGCCGATGCCGACCTCCCCATGGTAAAGATGGAAGGTGTTGGTATCCGGGGACCAGCGGGTGAACAGTTCCGGCCCGAGCTCGGACTGCTGGTAGAAGTGGAACTGCGACGTCCACACCGCCTCAAACAGGCCGATGTACCGCAGCTCCTCCGCGAAGTGATCGCAAGTGTGGCGTACCCAGAACGCCCAGGCCCACTCACTGGTGAAATTGCCCCCAGACCGCAAGTCCCAGTCCTTCAGCCAGCCCTTGGTGTCGTCAGTGACACTCTGGCGATATGTGCTCGAGTAGAGGGCTGGAGAGTTCTCCGCAGTAGGCTCACTTCCGACGATGGTTCGCGTCCTCGGGTTCAGGACATAGACATCTAAGTGTCTGGTCTCCCTGGAAGGATGCCCATTGTTGGTGATGTTATAGCGGGGAAGCTCGTCCTCCCGAGTCACCCAGGTCCGTGGCGCATCAACCTCGAACCCTGGCACCGGAACCTCATCTAGGATGCCAAAGTTCCAGAGCGGCAGGTTTTCCGACAGCGGATATGTCTTCTGGGCCGGCGTCAGCAAGTCGAACAAGGATTGATTGTTGGAAACAATCTCCTTGGCTCCGTATACCTCCCCGTTCGTCGCCATCTCAGCTCTGCGAGTGGCGGCATCCCCTTCATTTCCTTGATTCACGGCCATCTCAGAAGCTCCGGGAGTCGTGCGGGTTAAGGGGTGAAGCGTGCGGAATCGGACGAGGCTGGTAGAGAAGTTTGGGAGTTGGCGCGCAATCCTAGTGGACAACGCGCAATTGGGAAGTCCGTCGCGTAAAACCCCGAGTATTCGCGCAAAGACAGGCCGAAATCCGGAAAGTTTTGCACGACGAACGGGTGAATTTCGCGCCGGCAAAGGCAATTTCGCGAACGAGAGCTTGGAAGCTAGTCGCGCGGAAAGCCGGTGTACGGTGCGAGGGACCCAGGCCCCTATTTATAGGCAAGGCCGGGAGTCCGCGCTGCGCGGAAAGCGCTTTTCGCGACCGCACCGGCGAATTTCGCGCCCGACGCCCCTTTTTGCGCGCCAAAGTCCCGCGCCACCCAGGACTTCAGCATTCCGGCGTCTCCCTCGGAACCCGATCGTTGCGACCTCTCGCCGATTAGATTCCGAGGGGGGGCTTTTGTAGACGCCGTAAAAGTCTGTTGTTCCCAAACGAAGCTCCAGATGCGGGAAGCGAGGTCATATTTGGAGTCGGAAGCCTGTTTCGGAGGGCCCGGAAGCCTTGCGCGGAATTTTGGAGAGCCGCGCGCAAAGTTGGAGTGCCGTGCGCAAACCTCCCGGGATGCGCGCAATGCGCTGGGCCGGCGCGCAATTTTGCGCGCACGTTGCCCGCGCGACTCCCTTGCGCGCCGGGCCCGATTCCGCGCCCATGAAGGGAATTCCGCGCCCACGAACCAGATTCCGCGCCCAGGGTTGCCTATAAATATAAGGCGACCCCCGACGTTTTGAAGGTTGCCGGAATTCGAAGAGTCGCTCGTTCGCGCAATCCAACCCCCTCCGCGCGCAATGCCGATCTTCAGGTAACCTCCTTTCTTTCGCGCAAGAAAGCCTCGGGGTTCGCCTTCGCGCGCAATCCCTTTGGCTCCTTTCTTTTTGAATAATTCTTCACCCAAAGGCCTTCGCGCGCAAAAGAAGCCTCTTGCGCGCAATTGCCCCCGGGTGCGCGCAATCCAGCCCGATTGCGCGCACCCCCCTTTTTCAAAGTGGCCATTCGTTAGAGAATGAGCCGTTGCCCCGCGCACTATCCGAAGTTCGGTGCGCGCAATCTCAATCATGTGCGCGCAAAGCGCTGGCCCAATTGCGCGCCAGCCCGCCCTTTTGCGCGCCGACCCGCGGTATTGTGCGCCAAACTTCTCTTTTGCGCGCAATCCGCCGAGGTCGCCCCCTTTGACCCCCTGAGGGTACCCGCCTGCGTGGCGCCCGATGATTTTCATCCCGGGTGCCCGCACCGTGCGTTGTCTTCCCGTGCGGCCCTCCAGGCTCGCGCGAAGTGACACAGACCCTTTGGCGGCGCTCCAACGTCCAAGCTGCACGACGTTAAACTGCCTAGCATATCGTCCGCGCGACAAGACGTTAAACTGCCAAGCATCTTCATCCAACATGACGTTAAACTGTACTTCGTCCGCGCTGCAAGACGTTAAACTGCCAAGTTTTTCATCCTGCAAGACGCTAAACTGCACCACGTCCGTGCTGCAAGACGTTAAACTGCCAAGCATCTTCGTCCTCAACACACGACGTTAAACTGTACTTCGTCCGGCAAGACGTTAAACCGTCCGCATCACCCGATCCCGTGACCCGCACGCAGGGTCCTCCCGGTTTGGATGTGGCCCCCACCCGCTCGTCTCTGCAGGGATTTCGGGATTGGAGTGGCCTTCGCCCACGGGGGTAGTGTCAGAAACAGAATGAACTACGTGGACTTTGATCCCTGTCTCCTAAACAGGGTACGTAGGAAGCCTCTCTGAGGTTCAAGCCCACCACCTGGTCGTCCCGGTCGTATTCAAGTCGGCTCGTCCATCAGTGGACCCCTCCCGGGTTCACACTTGCGTCGATTCACCTATGAATCCGCCCTTGTGGGGGACTGCACATGTGTATCTCCATTGCGCTTCCCCACTGCCTTTTTCTATTTCTCCTTTCAGCGTCCAGCATGACGTGAAACTGTGATCCACCCGGCCGTTCCATCCCCCTCTGTGCGAGGTGGTTCGGTTCAATCCTCCGCCCGGCAGTCTCGACCTCTTCATGAGTCGGCTTGCCGACGTCCAGCATGACGTTAAACTGTATATCCGAACTACGCTAACTTTGATCCGCGCTAACACGCGGTACGTAGGAAGCCCTTACGGGGTCCAATCTCTTCACTCCATCATCCATCCTGATCCTTACCCGGGCCGCCACATCCCGGTGGGGTCATGCCATTTCATTCCACTCCACTTCACTCGGGAACCCGCCCATGTGCTGGCCCCAGCGTCGGAGGTTCCTCGCAAGGGGTTCTGTCATCTGATCCACGTCTCGTGTTGATCAGTCTGATGCTGTCCCCGCTAGACGTTAAACTCGCGGCATACCCCGTGTTAAACATGGGAAGCTAAGGAAAACCTCAGGTAACACAGTTCCCCGTACCCAGCGCGGGATGCCTCAGGCCATCACGCCTTTGAGAAGCCCTATTAGGGACGGAAGGCAGACATGCAGAGTCGCAGTGTTAAGACACGCCCCCGACACCCAGAGCCACCCGGTCTCCTCACCGCAGTTTGCTGCCCCGACCAGACTCCTTGGAGCGTCCGGGCGGAAGCAGCGTAATTAACCGGTGTCCATGGAGACATGGCACCGGGAACGAGATTCACGAGCACGTCTTAAATCTATGAGGGAGACCCGGATTAGGCAACGAGTTCCGAGGAGACGTCCACGGAAGGAGGAGCCGACATCCCATCATCCCGGTTTCGATCAAGGAGCAGACGCCCCTGAATAAGGGACGAATGTCGCCCGCCCTTGGAAAGCGGGACTGCGGGGCCACAAGCCGCGCGCCCATCCCCTCGGGTCGACGGGTGCACGCACGAACGCGTCCTGGCGGAACAGTGTCGGAACAGAAACCCGACGCACATCCGCACCGAAACATATTTATCTAAGATTAATTTTACACATTGGTTTTTGTGAGTGAAAATTTTAAATTTTTTTCAACTTTACTATATATTAAAAATTCTATTTAATTTATTAAGATGAAAATAATTTGGAGGAAAATTGTTTTACATTTTCCTCTATTCTCGTAATTCAAAACTAGAGATATTATGAGTTTTCATTGTGGGTGATGTGCCTGAATATGTGATCATCTATATTCTATTTAAAAGGCATCTAAACCCCATTATGTGTTTCTTAATAAATTGTTCCAAAGAATCATTTTTAAGTGGTTTTAATTTATTCTTGAATTTGGTAATTGATTTGAAACTATAAATAATTATTCATTATTTTAAACCATGGATTAAAACATGAAAAACATAATATATTTCCTCTTAAAAAACATGGATGGTGAGATTATTGAATATATTTTATAATTTTTTGACTTGAACATATTTTTTTATTTAAATTAATATTTTTTTTATATTTAACGTAGTTAAAATGAACTCTAAATTCTTTGTTTCTCTTTTTACCGTTATGCTAAAACCAATTTATTTTTATTTATTCATCGACAATAATTAACCAACACATTTATCAAAACATTTCACATATTTATTATGTGTTCTAAAATATGATGGTCTATCCACCATGGATAAAAAGTAAAATTGGAAGGAACAATTGAATATAATATTTTTTGGATTAAATCCCATCAATATTTCATAATTTAGTCATCTTTATAACAAAATAACATAACTTTTAAATAAAACATGTTCATTTTTAGCAGATAAAAAATTCAATTTTACTTGGGAGATTCCATAGGGGAAATATTATAGAATAAAACAACATTACTAGTATGGAAAATAATTAATCTCTTATCATGAATTGGCCTCCAACAAAAAAGAAAAATTGATTTTCTTAGGGGGGGAAATGTGTTAGGTGTGGGTGCATTTTATGTCTCTTTATTTTAATATATATTTTTCACATGTTATTTATATAATTAAAATTTATATTTTTATAAAATGAGTTTCAAATATAAATATTTTAAAAGATTTATTGTTTTATAAATATTAAATCAAATATTATTTTGATGAAAATAGTTTGTTTTGTGTTTAATTGATAAATATTTATGCAAATTAATATTCTTGTATTTTTAGAAATATATTTCGGTCAGTATAATTCAAATATGAATTGGAATATTATTAAAATTTGGGGACCAAACCAATTTTTATTAGGAAACAATTTAATGCCCTCTTTATGGGTAGAGGGAGACCGATTATATTGGACACAAGCCAAGTGGAACAAATTCCAAAATAGGGAAGCTTCACCTATATGCCAAAAAATAGTTATAGCCAACGTCTTACAATCTTTGTGTCACTGCTGCTACATGATAGTGCTCCACTACTATAGAGATTTTTCCCAATGAGGACCTCTTTGGCTCTCCACTAGCCTTACCTAAATCTCACATTCACTCTCACCACTAGAGCTCAACCTTCCAACCTATGCAGCTATCTCATATTCTATTTTTTTAATTTTTTTTAATATAAAATTCAATTTATAATAATTGATGTTCTTTTTTACTGCCCTATATGAGTTGATGGTAAAGTATATAATAATGAAGGTATATATGTATTGTGTTAATTATAGAATCAATGTATGAGTAATTGATGCTACTACCATGGTTCAAATTGAATATTCTTATGACTATATGAATGAGTGTGTATGTATCATTGAATACTTTGTATGATCCATTGAAGATATAGTAAAATATTTATATTTACGTTCGTATGAGTTAACTAAATCATCATATGAGTCCCTAGATGAAACAAAAAACAATAATACCAATGAAAATTTACCTTCATATAATTATTTAATATAGTATCAATCACATTAGATAATATAGTTATCATAATACAAACGTAATAAATGAATAATTTATTAACTAAGTGGTATTTATAGAAATTAAGGAACTTATACCAATGGAATAGTAACCTCACATTTGGAATATTAATAGGACCCTTCGGTATATTAAACTCGAAAATAGAATAGTGGCCTCATCTAGGATTATATAAATAAAATATTCTCATCTTATTAAGGATATTATGATATAATTATATCATAGTATAAGTTATCAAATATTTTAAAATGATAAATTATGTGTTTTTATTTTTATAAAACAAAAAAGTTTATTTAGAATTTTATAATTAATATAATTATTTGAAAGAATAATATTTTCATGAAATATACTTATATATTTATATCTTATTGTCTTATGATTATAAGCTAATTTAATGATACCATAATTTATTTTCCATACTATTAAAAAATAAGTTATAATTTAAATATTTTCATATTTCTAATTAATGATGATTGAATTTAAAAAGAAAATTTCATATATTTAGAAAAAAAATAAATAATATGGATTCAATGTTTTATTTTTGCACTTAAATAAATTTTTAGGGTTATTTTTTGAACTTTTATAAAATAGTTCAATTGTTCATGAATAGTGACATACCGTAATTTACAGTATAACCTAAATACATGCATGATTGATTCATGGATGATGTTTTGAGGATTTAATCACCTTTTATTCAAATATTCATGTAATATTTAATTAAAATATACAATACAGTACACACTATTCATAGTCTCGATCCAAAATTATAAACAAATGTTTACAATAATAAACGAAATCTCTCTACTCCACTATAAATACCACCCCTCTCCACCTATTATCCTCACACATACTAACAAATGAAATTTTTTTAATTTCAACTTAATACTCTACCAATGAATCTTCCCCACTTCTAGGATCTTTTGATCTTAACAAAAGTCCAAAACCAATTTCCTAAAAGAGATTCCCAAGGAGAACAATTCAAGACGTAAAATCATAATTTGCTTTCATTATTTTCATTGCACTTTTTTTCATTTATTATGATCTCCCCACCTAATCTATCAAAACATACATAATAACTCTAGTATATTATATATAATTTATTATTTTTATTTTTATTTAAAATCCCTAATCAAGACTTTTGTCAGCTTCCTTTTATTCTAAATTTGAAAATATCATAAGTGAGCTCTTGATTTAGCACCTTCAAGGATGAAAAGCATTAAATTACCTTTACCTCCATAAAGAGAGGAGATAAATAAAATATTTTTTTTAATAATGTAAAAAATATTTTTTAATCCATTTTATGTTTTTAAACTGACATCTATATTCAATAATAAATAATGAAATGAAACTATTTTGTGATGATCCAAAAGCCTCAAAAATAATCTAAATGATTATCATTAGTGTCTTATCTAATGATTCAACCTCAACCCAAATAACCAAATTAATTATATAAAAATTTAATATTTTGGTTTTTCATTAATAAAATATATCTTTATTTCATGATATCTCATCCCATTTTATTTGATCATTCATAAATTTATACAAGTGAACCAATGATGAAAACCAAGGAAATGAACACTCTAGAACAATGTAATTGTATCTTATAACTCATTAATAAGTCTGTAAATAAATGTTATAAAATAAAATTTAATTTAATACTTGTAAAAAATGTTATTTATTAATTAATTAATGGATTTAATTAGACTTTCCGGGACATTAGGATTATGTGCATAAGACTTTCAAACATATGGTAAGGGATTTCTACCAAACCTCTATTTTTTCCTTCAGGATAAACATTTTATACCTTATCCAAATGCAGTTATTAATTATATATTACTCATAAATTAGTGTCGTATGTTAGAAATAGATGATTGTATGCCTATTATTCAATCTTTGATGGGGGGAATACATGTTTTATAAGGTTCCCTTCCCAATTCTTCCAAACATAAATACCCAATTAAAGGGATACCCTAAAAGTATTACTTATATTCAAGTACTATACTTAATATATTTTTTGCCACATTTATTTTCCTAAAATCCCCCATACGATCATGAAATTTATTTTTAGATAATTTTAGTTTTTTCAAAAACATTTACGATTTTTACTTTTTAATGATACTTTAATGTTTTCAGTTGAATTTTACTAAAGCGTATCATTTATAATGTTTCCAAAATGATTTTTGTTCAATAATATGACATAATACTTACATTGTTTTCATTTTATTTTTGAATTTTAATTTATTAACGTCCATATATTATTTAAATCCATTCTACCAAGAACTCTTTTAGGATACACCATTTCTTTATGAATTTTTACATTTATATGATACCCAATTCTTATCTTTGGTAACCCTTATGTATATACCTCATGTTTTATTATTATTTTGTCGCACATATGAATGAACATTTTATGATCAATGTTCCAAAATAGCACTCCAATTCATTTGGTATGTTTTTGTCACATGAGATGTCATATTGGGACATGGATTGAATATGATTCCTTTGTGGAACATTGTCTACCATATGCAATGGTCTTGGAAGTTTGAATTAACTCATGATTATTTCATGATTAGTTTTGTTTATACATTTATATGATATGATGCTTACATATCCACATTCCCTATATGTTATAATTCCTTTTTTTTATTTTTTATTCATGACATTTTATGCAATCATGACATTCATTCTAACCCATGTTATTTTCATTATCCCTATGTTTATACCCTTATTGGGAATTTTATCTCATTCCTTTTAATTATTTTTCCCCAGGTTATCCTATGAAGATGATGGAAATTGATGGTAGATATGATCACCTTATCTATTATTTAAATAAATATTTTTTATTAAATTTCCAATTCTTATGCTCTGTGAACTTAATCATCCAAGAATATTAGACCTTCTGAACCTTCTCTTTTAATTTAATAAATAATTATAGTTAAAATTTGGTAATAATATGGTAAAAATTATAGGGCCTCTAAATTTTGTATGAGAGAAAATTTTAGTTATATTTGGAGATTTGTACTAGACTACTGTAGTAAGAACCCTACTTATAATTATACAACTACGAATAACCTAGGTTGAATATTATGGAATAAAAAGTTGGGATATACTTATCATCGAAATGTTTATAAACCTACGGTAAATGTTTCATATTTTATATTCTTGTTATATAAGTATTAAATCCCCCTAATTTTACATTGTATGTCTTATTTAATCAATGGAAATATAAGAACCTGTGAAAATAATCAATGTGATAGGAAATGTTATGATTTTCAAAATGATATTTAAAATATGTGAGGAACGGGTATAGAAAACATCATTAAAATTATTTCTCATCATTCTCAAGTTATGAACAATAAAATTAATCATGTGGAATTCCCTCCTCCAAAAGATGATAAAGTTTTGGTCGAATATTTCATATGACAATATCCTCCCATATTTATTAGATATTTTGAACCCATTATCATGGAGAAAATTATTAGCACCATTAAGAATACATTCATAGGAATCATTGCATAGGTGAAGGAAAATATGTTATGTAACTCTATAATTTTGATGGGGAAGCTGATCAGTTTGGGAAACTGATCAAGAACACCAAATTCCATGGAGAAAATTGATTCACTGGAATTGGAATATTTCAAGAAAATATTTTTTAAAAAATATTTTCCCCTAAACATCTATCATAAGATGTAATTGAGTACCCTAGACTAATGTAAAAGCAATATGAGTCAATTGGAGCATATGAGGAAAATTTCACAAGTCCTGCATGATACACCTCTATCATTTTCATGAATAAAAATGTAGGGTGTATCGCTTATTTAGTGGACTAATATCGTTCCAATGAAACGTTTTGGTGATTAGAGAAATAGAAAGTTATGGGAATATCTTATGTTCATCCCTTGAGGTTGAAAGAGAGATTTTAGACTATCAATGGTCTCATGGGAAAAGTAAAAAAAGATAAATCTAGAGTTTAATATGGGTGTATAATAATTTAAATTGCATGATTTAATGAAGACCCAACATCCCATGTGTGAAAAGAGTGGGAAAAAAGAATCCTTGAATATTATTAATCGGAACCAAGATATGCTTCAAATCTGTAAGAGAGGGTCATGAGGATATTAATTGATGAAGATATATTTATAATCCCTCAAATTAGGAAGAAGAAAGGATGGTTTATATTAACAGTCATCTTGTAGTGTGGTGTTTCAACTAGAAAGAACATCGGAATTATGTAATACATTTCCATAATCCAATGGTTATTGGAGGAAATAAAAAATAATAACCTCTAAGGAAACAATGAATGGAATATTATATCACTACATCTAAGGTGGAACATGAAAATGATGTTCTGAAATATACACCAGTTATTCATTCATGAATAGTGAACATACTATTTTATACTAGTTCTATGTATTCTCTCATATATTGAATTATTAGTAAAACTATTCAAACACCACCACAAAATATAATGGTTGAGTTATTAATGAGAATAATAAATTGGGAAATTATTGCATCCAATGTATATAACATGTCCTCGATTAATTTTTGTGGAATGATAATCCAAGTAAATATTATCATAATTCTTTTAGTTGATTTTTATACTATATTGTTTATGGATTAGTTATCTTTTATCAATGAAAAAATAAACTTTTGGGAAAGGAAGATCACTCTTCACAGACTGAGGCATCGTCCAATTCTGTATAAGTGTAAGAAAGAGGATGAATATCTTTCAGAATCGTCAACTCAAACGTAGTTATTGTTACCTTGTGGGAAATCATATCTAGCTAAAATGGTTAAGGAAAAAAGAAATAATCATGCTCAAATACATTCAGATTTGGAGGGACTACAATGAAGTATTCCCTGAGGAATTTTTTGTTCTTCCACCTGACTGATGGTTTGCGTTCGTAATTGAACCTATATATAGAAATCTGCCTATATTAGAGAAACCATATGAAATGGGCACCATCGATTTCGAGACACTGAATATGTATTTAAAATAAAATATGGAAAGGGGTTTTTTATTCTCGTTTCCTTCATTTTGAAGGGCACTAGTCTGCTTCATGAAGAATATGTATGGATCAATGATCCTCTACCTTGATTATTGTGAACACAAAAATTTCATGATAAAGAACATCTATCTCATTCTTTGTATAGATGACTTGTTTAATCAACTATATAGGGACACGTATTTATCTAAGGAGGACCTTTGGCCAGGATATCATCGATTAATGGTTATCAAGGAGTATATTTCCAAGACATCATCTCAAACAAGGTATGGAAATAAAAAGTTCATACCTATTACCTTCAAAAACAATAATTTTCTAGCTATATCCGTGGACATAATGAATAGAGGCTTTCGAGATTACCTCAAAAAAATTGGAATTCTTTATTGATGATATTCTATTTAACTTCATTATTAAAGAGTAACATGAGGAGAATTTGAATACTATGTCAAATACCTTTTGATGGGATAAACATTATGATAAGTATAATAAATGCGAGTTCATAATATAGGATGTGCCATTATTTGGGAATGTTATTACCAACAATTGAATATCAATGGACCCTTCCAAGACAATTGTAATTGAGGAGTGGCCTAGGCCAAAATCATTAATAGAGATCCCTAGTTTCGTAGTTCTATCTTTTTATTAACAATGATTTTTGAAGAATATGTCATTATTTTGAAACCCAATAACCAAGCTAACTTGAAGGGGATTAAAGTATGTCAATATAAGTGAATGTGGATACTGCATCAAATTATTTCAAAAGAGGCTTATCACTACACTAATAACTGATGAATAGGAAAATATTTACAGTGTACAATAACACTCCAAAGAATGTATTACACAAGGTACTAATGAAATTGTTAAATTGATAGCCTACAGCTTAAGGAAGTCAAAAATTGATGTGTAAAATTGTTCCAAGATTGATCTAGAGTTGGATGTGGTGACCTTCCTATTGAAAATATGGTATAATTATATCTATGTAGAGAAGTGTGAAATATATATTTATCATAAGTGCCTAAAATATATATTCTCTCAGAAAAATATTAATATGGGGGATTGTAGATGGTTATAGATCATAATTAATTATGAATTCACAATCTAATATCATCATAGTAATAAAAATAAAGTGGAATATTCTCTAAGTACAAACTATCCTGAAATATTGTCAATGATGATAATTGAGAAGGATCCAATCTTTAGAAATTTGAAAAGTATGGAAATTGGAATCATTAATAAAGGAACACCATCAATCCATTCTCAAATGATTTATTAAACAAACCTCATGGAGAAACTAAAGGATTCTGAATGAAATGAGGTGGAAATTTAGCAGAAGGTGATTTCCATGAGAAAGCATAAATCCTTATTGTTCAAAAATAATGATCAAGAAGTTATAATATTTGTGTCATGGAAATGTGCGCCATAAAAACTAGAGATAAATAAAGATATTTTGAGGGAAACATATATATAAACGTTCTTTATTCACCCAATGAGCACAAATATGTATCGAGATCACTAAGATCGCTATCGGTGAGAAAATATGAAGAAGAAGATCACTGAATATACATCAACATTCCTAGTATGACATCAACAGAAGGTTTAATGGAAAAAATATAATAAGATGGTGTAACCATTATCCATGCCTGTTGAAATAGTGGGTTCTCTAGACCCAAATATTTAGTGATTTTGATTGCCATATCCTGTATATAGTAATCTATTAATGATGTCATCTTACCATTATAGTATAGACTTTTCAGTGTCCACTATTGAAATGGTAATGTCCAAAGATTAATTGATGTATCGAAAAGTTATAGCTGTTGTCAGGATATAATGAGAACTTCTAGATAATATGACATTAATCTTTAATATATGTTCTATGGTCTAGATACATCTTATTGATTGGACATATTATATGTATGAATATCAGGTTCTGGGGGCACAAAATCATTGAGACTTCTTCTCATGAAGTTCGCACTTGGTGATCTCTAGTAGTGAGATCATGAGGTCTGACCCGCCAATAGGAACACCACAGGTTTCAGGTGTCAATGGATGTTCCTATCTGCGATCATGTGTAATGGTCTCCTGACTTGAGAACATTACCAATGTATATCACTTGATTATTTAATTTGATGCAAGATGAAAACCATGGAGATAAAGTCATGGTGAGGTATTTTGTGTCAGGTGCATCGTTGGTGGTATGGCATTGGTTCAATGGTCAAGAAAGGATTTGTCGCTTCCGGGTTATGGAAGTAATATATCTCAGGACATGTTGATATGGATGGAAGAACCTTTATAAGACCATGTCCATGGAAGTAAAGGGTAAATCCATCCAATTACATCAACAAACAATAAAGCAAGAACAGGGTGATGACACGAGTGCGCATCTTGATTTATGATATATTATTGACAAAGAGATTATATTACACAGTGTCTGTTTGTAGGTTGGTTGTCACTGATGTGACAATCCTTATTTCTTTAGGGGCCCTGATGGGTTGCTAGATCCCACTCTTGGGCTGTGAATACTATTCATTATTGTCGAAATAAGAGCTTATAGGGTCACACACAATAGCGTATTCAAGAATCTACCCTATTCAGTTGAATAAGAGTTTTGGACATATTGGGCCCCACCACAGGGGTCCGAGATTTGTCCAAGGATAAATGATAACCAATGAAATAAATAAATTCATATTATCCGAGTTTTGAATAATGATTATTGAATTTATTTATTAAATGTATTTATTAGTCTTAAGTAAATACATGAAAAATATTAATTGAAGAATATTAAATTATTCAATGTTCAATTAGTATTCATGGGAGCGACGAGTCGAGTTAATGACTCAATTATTATAACGTAATATATTATAATATATTATACGTAAGTGATAATAATATTTATGGCTCAGTTTAGTAGTCTTAAAATGTCTATGATAGTGTGTTAAGTATTCGGGGTCCTGGTTGGCATTTTTGGGTAATTAATTAACCACTATAAATATAAGAGGATAGGAGATTTATAATTACTATTCCTAGAAATTATCTCTCTTCACTTCTCTCCAAAAATCTATAGAGAGAGTTTAGGGATCCAAGGAGCTTGAATGGAGCTCTCTCTCAGTTATCACTAGCGAAGCGATGTGGTGATCATTGGAGCATCGAAGGCATCGTCGCAATTTTGCGCTAGCACCCAGATTATGATGAACGGAACTCTCAATGATTTCTTGAAGCGTGTGTGGATGATCTAGAGGAATTAGAATTTGGATTCTTCAAGAAGTGATCGCCAACGATGAGTAGACGTTGTGCGTGACTTCAGAACTAAACCATATATTTTTATGATTTAATTTTTCTGCTTAAAAAACCGCCACGCAAGATCCTCGGCTGTGACTGGGCTTATCTTCACCGATGTCGAAAAGTTTACATCGATCGTTGCTGGAAACACTTTAAATAACCCGCCTGCTTGGGACTTCCGTTGCACACCTGTTTCCAACAATACCATCATGGAAGTGGGAGAATATTACCATGTTATTTTTCACTTTATATTTGATGAAATCTAAATGAAACAATTCTACATAGGTTGTTTTGGATCTTCTCAGAAATATGGATCACTTTATCACAATAATAACGGACTTCTCACTCTATCGAATTCCATGGATATACATCAAATAAGTGGTAGGGTATAATGGAGTACCACTTTTGATTTTAACTAATTGGGATTTGATATTCACCTCCATATTTTGATAAATTCTCCAAGATTTTCAAAACGTTAAGTTGAACTTCAGTTTTCTTATCATCCTCAAACTAAAGGCCAAACTAAATAGACTGTTTGGAAAGTGTAATACATATTTAGAGCGTATTATATGGACTTAAATGGAGGATGGGACCATCATCTACATCTTTATGTGTAACACCCTAGGTAAATAAAGAATATGACATTTTCACATTTATCCATATTTGTGAATAAAATATTTATATAACTTTAAAGGGGACGCTATTCTTGATGGCGTACCCAATACGCAACAACGAGTTTCTTGGGAATCTTACGTTGCACTCTAATAATAAAATAATATTATTTTAAATTGTTATTAACGCCTAGCTATTGTAATGGAACAAATGAATAGAACTAACTACAAAATGATTATATATGTTTTTCAAATATTTTTACTTTTTACAATAAATGTTACAGGATTAAAAATGCGAATGAATCCAATTTTAATCGTAAACACTCTAATATTCTTTAAAAGCTTGATTAACCACCTTTTGATGAGGAACCTCTTTTAAATCCACTTTTTGCAAATTATATGTGTTATATTTGACAAAATAAAATTCTTCTTTATAATCAGGACATCAAAATTTACTTTGTGTAAATTTTTGGTATTTTTCCGATAAAGTTCATTTTTTAATGAATAGTGAAAAATGTTGTATTTTAACTCAAAACCTCTTTTTAATCTAATTTCTTTATATGATTAGATTATCTTTTGAATTTTTTTAAAAGTGAAATTAGAATATATTTTTACAATTTAATCCAATGGTGTTCATTGGAATTAATTTCACTTTGAAATTGGACATAAACTAGTGTCAATCTTTTAATAGATATCGTTTCTTAAAAACACACTATTTGTTTTGACAGCGGGAATTAATTTTCAAATTAATTAATGAAACTTATATGTTTTTAATTTTTTAAAATAGACATCACTTTTTGAATTCGGAATAGCAAAAATAGCATAGTGTGAATTTTTGGTATTTTTATGAAAAACATCAATTTTTGATGAATAGTGAAACCACTAAGTGTAGTTTAAAGACTGATTTTTCGTTTAAATGAAACTTTACCACTTATGTGATTTGAATTTCAAAAATCCGACATACATGGTTGTCGTTAGGATGTAAAATTTGGTTCAATGGGATTAAAATAATTTTTTGGTGAATAATATCTTTTAAGTTTTTAATCGCGATTAGAGGTAATTAGTGTTGTTTAAGATAAAAATAATGTTTTAATATTATGAAATGACCTAGACACATGTCCTACCCTCATTGGATGAGTCATGCCCGACCAAGACAATCCATGGGTTAACTTGGGGACCCCATGGAGAAACTTTTCTTGGAAAATGACATTAATACCTTTTTATTTAAAGTTAAAATTAAAATGTCACAAACATGTGTTGTTCTACTAAAACAATTTTTAGATGGGGTTATACAAGTCATATTTTTTACTATAAATATTAATTAGAAATATAAAACGATTTCCTACATCATGATAGTTTTTTTTATAATTTTTAGATATTAAATAAATTAATTTATTTATGACACAGTGATGATGATGTGATTACGTCATAAATGAACGATTTAAATAAAATGAGAAGATAGGGTGAACTCTAAGTCTTAAACTTGTCACAAACCTATTATATGGGTGGATTTAGAAACCTTATCACCTTATCCTAGAAATATATCGTTTTGGGACTTTTTAAATTCGAAAATCATTTTATAAAAAAGTAATATTTTATAACTTTCCAAGAGTGCCCCTCCTCTCCTCTTATAAAAGGCTCCCACCTCTACCACCTTACACACACCTCTCAGGCCTTTGGATCGTCCAAACCCTACCCATTTCATCTCTACACATCCCTATATTCATCATTGAAGCCTCACTTTTGGAATAATCCTTTCCAAGGAAGCCTTTGAGCTCAAATCAAAGAGAGTTACCCGATTTAAAGGTAATGTCTTCCCTTGTGTTCTTTTGTTTTATTTTTCTTCTCCAAAACCCTAAAATCTTTTTATTACCTTTTTTTTAACAAAACCAGTATCTTAAATATAATAGGATGTTTTTATAATAATTATTCGACCTACACTTTCACACACCTCAGTCTAATGATTAAAGAACATAATGTTTCTATGGATGGCGAATTACTGCCTCACAAAACGATGATTGTTCAATATTATTTTAACACCTTCAAAGGTGGCCATTAAGATGTAAATATATTTATATATGATATATAATATGTTTATTTTTTACTTAATATTATGTATTTTTCATTTATGGAATACCTTTATGGTTTCTATTATGGGTAAACGTGATATCTTCATTTTAGGAAGTGCGGATTACAGCCCCCTCAAAGTGATTTGATTCGTTAATGCCATATTAGGGACGTATAAAGGGTGGAATTAATGGTATTAAATATGATATCATACTGGAATTATAATATACCTTTATATCATTATTATTTAATCCCATTGAATACAAAAAAATAAATTAAAGTAGCATTCATGCGTACGTACGGCTTACCGTCTCAATGAACGGTACATTTAATTTCTTATCTCCAAATGTTATGTACTATTATAAGTACATATATATAATATATATATATGTAATATATTACATATAAATTAATTATATCATTCTGGAATGATAATATATATCTCTCTCATTCTTTTTTAATTACATTAATATGACAAAAAAATGAAAGTAGCGTTCATGCGTACGTACGGCATACCGTCTCCACGAACAGTGATTTTAATTTTTTTATCTCCAAATGATATGGAATAGTATAAAATGAATATATACTAGATATATATGATATTTAAAACATAAATACTATTTTGTATATGATGTACCTATAACTACATGGAAAATTCTTTTCCAACAAGTTCGATTTTTACTCATGTACCGAACATCGACAAAAACGTCTGATATGAACTCATTTTATTAACCAAATATTATAAAATTATAATATGTGATATTAGCTGAATAATAATCTTTAATTTAGGTCCTTAGGAAATTATAAATTGAACAAATTTTATTATTCCGGAGATTAAAGAACGATCGAGTCATGTCGGACACGAGGTAAGGGATTCTACCCCTCTCTTTCTTTTTAAGTACACTCTTTTGTGTCATTCCTTTTAAGCTCATCTTTCTTATGATTGGGATGTTCTTTTATATTAATAATACTATAATTTTTATTGTCATATGATTATAGACCCTATTTTCTCTCATCAATACATTTTGGATGTTTTGAGTGGCGTCGTTAGGCTGCCGAATTTTCGTAAGGGATCCAACCTCTCTCTTTCTTTTTAAGTACGCTCGTTTATGTCATTTCTTTTAAGCTCATCTTTATTATGTTTGGGGTAGTTATTTTATATTTCTAATAATGTAATTTTTATGTTAATATTATTAGAGACCCCATTTCATCTCATAAATCTATTTTTGGAAGCTTTAAGTGGCGTCGTTAGGCTGCCGAGTTTTCTTAAGGGATTTTTCATCTAACTTTTATTCCCGTGACATTTATGCTAAATTTTCCACCACTTACTTTGAGTGGTGTATGTAATGCCCATTATTATACTCTTTTTGTAATATAATTTCATTTATGGTTATTTAAATATTCATTGTATGACCCTTCTTCAATGGGGTGTACGTTTCGAAAGTTACCCAAGTCGGTAAGGGAACCTTTCACCCTCCTCTTTTTAAAAGACTTATTTTGTTATGTCTTTTAATTCACATAATATTATGTTGGGATATATTCTTCTATATCCTTATTGATGTAAATTTTATGTCCAAGTGATTAGATACCCTTTTTATCTCTCATCAACTCTTTTTCTGAATTTTTAAGTGACGTCGTTAGGCTGTCGAATTTTTGCAAGGGAACTTCTTAACACAATTTTTATTCTTTGGGATAAACTTTTACTCCTTGAATATTTCTTTCTATGAATATGTGTGAAAGTCCTCTGATTGTTTTACACTTAATATCCACTTATATTTTGTGTATTCATTTGTCACACATAATTATGTAATTGATTTATCCTTAATCCAAGGATATCGTCTTTGTAAGGTACTTCGTCTCAATATCCTTTCATTGAGGAATATTTCGTTCTTTTATACAGTGTATAAACCCCTTTGACTTTTACTTTAATACAAAAGGAATCTTTTTCTATGAAGCGTTTTACTAAACGAAAAAAAGGAATGTTTCTTTTCACGTACGCGGTGACAACGACCTTTTTCGTCGCCGCGAGTATTATTTGGTCTTTGGCTTCCTCAATAAGTCGTAATGTTTTTTTAAATAAAATAAATACCATATACTCTTTTATGTATTATGGTATTGAAAATTGTTTTTATAATGGATTTTTTATGTCAATATATTTAAGTGATATATTATGATAAAAGTGTGGAAATGTTTTCTTTCCACTATATTTGTTTTATGTCTTATGATTTTATAATGGTACTTGGACATTTGACGGGTGGTTATGTGATAAACCATATGATAGGTGGTGCCGTGAATACCAGGATGGGTGGTTACGTTATAACCTCCAATGCATTGGGTATGGAAGTCGGCCGTATGGCTATTCCATTAAGTGAGATGTGTGGAATTCGACCGTATGGTTATTCCATTTAAGTATGTTTATGTACCAAGTTACCTTTATATGTTATGTGATCTTTATATGGGTTTTATGGTAATATTTTTGTTACAAAAGGGTAATTAATGAACTTTTATTCAGTGAAGATTGTTTTCTACTTCATAAAGGTGAAAGGTATTACATTGATAAAGTATACATGGTTTACTTGTTGTTTTGAAAAACTAACAGTTTTCATTCATTGTGTATCCCTTACTGAGCTTTTTATGCTCACCCCAAGTTTGTGAAATGTTTTTCATAGGACTTAACGTGGAATAGGGTCAAGGATATGATCAAGGTAAAGTCATGCTACCTAAAACCTAGAACTAGACATGTTTCTTTTTAAGAGTTTTTATTTTATGGAAACTTAGTAGAAGTTTCTACTTTGTAATCTTTTGAGATGTAATAGTTATGTCCTAATTATCTAAAACCCTAAACCTAAAAAGAACCTCAATGGGAATTATTCATTTAATTCTGTATTAAGTAAGGTTTAAGGTTGGGCCTTATAGTTGGTATCAGAGGTCAGTTTAGATAACCTTAGAGGTTAGGGTATTCTCTAGGAATAAGTGACATTACTATAATGGTTAGGATTTCAGAAAGAGTCCTAGTTTTAGATAGAGTGAATGATTATGTATATCTTAGTGTTTATCTTTCTCTTTAGTAAATGATGGTTTTGTTGATATACTCACACTGACATTTCTATTTTTAGCAAATGGACGGATCTGGCAGGCACCAAAGTGACAATGGGTTTTAAAGAAACTATGGTGGTTCTCTGATAAACAGACTGGATGAAATGGGGGATTCAATGAGGAATCTCATGGTTGTTCTAAACCAACTATCAAGGAGTCATGATCAACCACTTGATCCTTGGTGAGTTCTCTAATGCATCATGTACGAGATGACCAACTCGATGTGGAAGTTCAGGTAATAATTATAATGTTAACCATTAGGTTTTATATGATCCTTACTTTTTAGGTAATTATGGGTTACTCTATGATATGATGGATTATGAAAGGAATGAGATAAAATTGAGGTCAAAATACGTTATGGTTATTTTTGAAGATTTTATCTTGTTTTGGGGAATGTTTTAAGAATTATATAGTTTTGTAAAAAGGACAACATGCAGACCGTGTGATAACCCGTCGTGTCGGGCAAAGCTGCAGGAATCGAACCCACAACCAAAGTGCGACTGGTATTTATCGCCTACCACTGGACTACGTGAAGTCCCTTGTTAGTTTGACTAATTATTTTTAGTTAGATTATTTTAGGAATCAAGAGTAAGTTTATTTTGGGTCATCTATGGAAATGATTAACCTATCATCGAGGATATGTGATTAGGTTAATTACTTTTCAATATGAGAATTTAAGAGCAACTGATGTTATTTGGAGATAAAAGTTAATTTGTACCTTGGAAGACTATGTAATTAAATCATTAAAATATTTGGGTTTCAATCGTAGTTTGGTTTACTTTGAATAATTTTATGGATAGATGTTTATTGAATGGTCTTTGTTGAACTTTGGGTATTGTTTGACAAATTTTGGAGATTAAGAATAGATTTGTTTATAAAGAATTATCCTTTTTGGGTATTATCTGATCTCATACTAACCTTTTTGGTTTTAGTTTTGGTTAAGGTCTAAAGACATGGGAAGTGTATAGTTCTATTTTGGGGAATAGGTGATTCTCTAGAAGTTGATTATAGCTCTCTTAATGTGAACGAGTCATCCTAAATACTCGTCTTTTGGAGAAAATATGAGTTCCTGTAAGAAATCTAGTAAAAGTTGAAAGTCAACACAACAAGTAAGTATGTTTCCTTAAGATCAAAAATAAATTCTTCAATGAAGAGTAACTTAAAACAAAACTGTTGTCTGTTAACTTTTCCTACTGGGGAATCGAATACCGTTTAACCCATTACAATTTGTGATTTTCTTATGGTTATCTTTCTCCTAGACATGTTTACTATCACTCTCCCTCAGAACATTAACCTTTGTTTTTTCCTCTATATCCATGTTTTTCTACATGGAATTATAGTATGCATTAACTCAGGTGAACTTTGTACTTATCTTTCTTTTAAAGTGATTGTTTTACTGACTCTTGTTCTGATGTGGGATTTTCAATGAAGTTTCCATGCCCAATTTTAAAATTGTGAGGACGCAATTCCCAACAGGGGGAAGTATGTAACACCACAAGTAAATAAATAATATGACATTTTCACATTTATCCATATTTGTGAATAAAATATTAATATAACTTTAAAGGGGATGCTATGCTCGATGGCGTACCCAATACACAACAATGAGTTTCTTGGGAATCTTACATTGCACTCTAATAATAAAATAATATTATTTTAAATTGTAGTTAACCCCTAGCCGTTTTAATGGCGGGAATGAACAGAACTAACTAAAAATTTATTATATATTTTTTAAAAATATTTTTACTTTTTACAATAAATGTAAGAGGATTAAAAATGTGAATGAATCCAATTTTAAGCGTAAACATTCTAATATTCTTTAAAAGGTCGATTAACTGCCTTTTGATGATGAACCTCATTTAAATCCACTTTTTAGAAATTTTATGTGTTATATTTGAAAAAATAAAATTCTTCTTTAGAATCGAGATATCAAAATTTACTGTGTAAATATTTTGTATTTTTCCGATAAAGTTTATTTTTTAATGAATAGTGAAAACTGTTGTATTTTAATTCAAAACCTCTTTTTAATCTAATTTATTTATATGATTATATTATCTTTTGAATTGGTTTTAAAGTGAAATTAGAATATATTTTTACCATTTAATCCAATGGTGGTCATTGTAATTAATTTCACTTTGAAATTGGACTTAAACTAGTGTCAATCTTTTAATAGATATTGTTTCTTAAAAACACGCTATTTGTTTCGACAACGGGAATTAATTATTAAATTAATTAATGCAACTTATATGTTTTTAATTTTTTAAAATAGGCATCATTTTTTGAATTTGGAATATCAAAAATAGCTTAGGGTGAATTTTTGGTATTTTTCTGAAAAACTTCAATTTTTGATGAATAGTGAAACCACTAAGTGGTAGTTTAAAAACTGATTTTTCGTTTAAATGAAACTTTACCACTTCTGTGATTTGAATTTAAAAAATAAGACATACATGGTTTTCATTAGGATGTAAAATGTGGTTTAATGGGATTAAAATAATTTTTTGGTGAATAGTAACTTTTAAGTTTTTAATCGCGATTAGAGGTAATTAGTATAGTTTAAGGTAAAAATAATGTTTTAATAATATGAAATGACCTAGACACATGTAATACCTTAATTGGATGAGTCATGGCCGACCACGACAATCCATGGGTCAACTTGGGGACACCATGGAGCCACTTTGCTTGGAAATTGACATTAATACCTTTTTATTTAAAGTTAAAATTAAAATGTCACAAACATGTAATGTTCTACTAAAACAATTTTTATATGGGTTTATAAAATTAATAATTTTGACTATAAATATTCATTAGAAATATAAAAAGATTTCCTACATCATGATATTTTTTTATAATTTTTAGATATTAAATAAATTAATTTATTTATGACACCGTGATGATGTAGTGATTACCTCATAAATGAACGATTTATATAAAATGAGAAGATAGGGTGCAATCTAAGTCTTAAACTTGTCCCAAACCTATTGTATGGGTGTATTTCAAAACCTTATCACCTTATCCTCGAAATATATCTTTTTGGGACCTTTTAAATCCTAAAATAATTTTATAATAAAGTAATATTGTATAACTTTCCAAGAGTGCCCCTCTTCTCCTCTTATAAAAGCCCCCCACCTCTACCACCATACACACACCTCTCAAGAATTTGGCTCGGCCAAACCCTGCCCATTTCATCTCTCAGAATCGCTATCTTCATCATTGAATCCTCACTTTGGGAAGAATCCTTTCCAAGAAATCCTTTGAGCTCAAATCAAATAGAGTTACCCGATTTAATGGTAATATCTTCACTTGTGTTCTTTTGTTTTATTTTTCTACTCCAAACCCATAAACTCTTTTTATTACCTTTTTTTGTAACAAAACCTGTATATAAAATATACTAGGATGTTTTTATAAGATTTATTTGAGCTACACTTTCACACACCTTCATCTAATGGTTAAAGAACATATTGTTTCTGTGGATGGCGAATTACTGCCTCACGAAACGATGATTGTTCAATATTATTTTAACACCTTCAAAGGTGGCCATTAATATGTCACTATATTTATATATGATATATAATATATTTATTTTTTACTTAAGATTATTTCTTTTTCATTTATGTCATACCTTTATGGTTTCCATTATGGGTAAACGTGATATCTTCATTTTAGGAAGTGCGGACTACCGCCCCCTCAAAGTGATTTGATTCGTTAATGCCATATGTGGGACGTATAAAGGATGGAATTAATAGTATTACATAAGATATCCTACTGTAATTATAATATTCCTTTATATCATTATCATTTAATTCCATTGAAAACAAAATAAATGAAAGTAGCGTTCATGCGTCCGTACGACTTACCGTCTCCATGAACGGTACATTTCATTTCTTATCTCCGAATGTTATATACTATTATAAGTACATATATATAATGGATATATATGTAATATATTACATCTAAATTAAGGATATAATTATGGAATTTTAATATATATATCTCTAATTTTGTTTTAATTCCATTAATATGACAAAAAATGAAAGTAGTGTTCATGCATACGTACGGCCTACCGTCTCCATGAACGGTGCTTTTAATTTTTTTATCTCCAAATGATATGGAATAGTATAAAATGAATATATACTGGATATATATGATATTTAAAACATCAATACTATTCTGTATATGATGTACCTATAAATACATGGAAAATTCTTTTCCAACAAGTTCGATTTTTACTCATGTACCGAACATTGACAAAAACGTCTGATATGAACTCACTTTATAAACTAATTATTATAACATTATAATATGTGATATTAACTGAATAATAAACTTTAAATTAGTTCCTTAAGAAATATTAAATTGACCAAATTTTATTATTCAGGAGATTAAATAACGATCGAGTCAAGTCGGACATGAGGTAAGGGATTCTACCCCTCTCTTTCTTTTTAAGTACACTCTTTTATGTCATTTCTTTTAAGATCATAGTTCTTATGATTGAGATGTTCTTTTATATTAATCCTACTATAATTTTTATTTTAATATGATGAGAGACCCTATTTTCTCTCATCAATCCATTTTGGATGTTTTGAGTGGCGCCGTTAGGCTGCTGAATGTTCGTAAGGGATCCAACCTCTCTCTTTCTTTTTAAGTACTCTCGTTTATGTCATATCTTTTAAGCTCATCTTTCTTATGTTTTGGGATGATATTTTATATTACTCATACTGTAATTTTTATGTTCATGTTATGAGAGACCCTATTTGATCTCATAAATCCATTTTTGGTAGTTTTAAGGGGCGTTGTTAGGCTGCTGAGTTTTCGTAAGGGATTTTTCATCTCACTTTTATTCCCATGACATTTATGATACATTTTCCACCATTTCCTTTGAGTGGTGCATGTAATTCCCATTATTATACTCTTTGTGTAATATAATTTCATTTATTGTTATTTACATATTCATTTTATGACCCTTCTTCAATGGGGTGTACGTTTCGAAAGTTACCCAAGTCGGTAAGGGAACCTTTCACCCCCCTCTTTTTAAAGACTTCTTTTGTTTTGTATTTTAATTCACATACTATTATGTTGGGATATATTCTTATATATCCTTATTGATGTAAATATTAAGTCCAAGTGATGAGATACCCTTTTTATCTCTCATCAACTCTTTTTCTGAATTTTGAAGTGACACCGTTAGGCTGTCGAATTTTTGCTAGGGAACTTCTTAACCAAATTTTGATTCTTTGGGATAAACTTATACTCCTTGAATATTTCGTTCTATTAATATGTGTGAAAGTCCTATGATTGTTTTACACTTAATAACCACTTATATTTGGTGTATTTTTTTGTAACACTTAATTATGTAATTGATTTATCCTTAATCCAAGGATATCGTCTTTGTAAGGGACTTCATCTCAATCTCCTTTCATTGAGGCATATTTCATTCTTTTATACAGTGTATAAACCCCTTTGACTTTTACTTTAATATAAAAGGAATCTTTTTCTACGAATCATTTTACTAAATGAAAAAAAGTAATGTTTCTTTTAACGTACGTGGTGACAACGACCTTTTCCGCCACCGCGAGTATTATTTGGTCTTTGGATTCCTCAATAAGCCGTAATGTTTTTTTAAATGAAATAAATACCATATACTCTTTTATGTATTTTGGTATTGAAAATGGTTTTTATAATGGATTTGTTGTGTCAATATATTTAAGTGATATATTGTGATAAAAGTGTGGAAATGTTTTCTTTCCATTATATTTGTTTTATGTCTTATGATTTTATAATGGTACTTGGACATTTGACGGGTGGTTACGTGATAAAACATATGACGGGTGGTGACGTGAATACCAGGACGGGTGGTTACATTATAACCTACAATGCATTGGGTATGGAAGACGGGTGTATGGCTATTCAATTAAGTGATATGTGTGGAAGTCGACCGTATGGTTATTCCATTTAAGTATGTTTACGTCCCAAGTTACCTTTATATGTTATGTGATCTTTATATGGGTTTTATGGTAATCATTTTGTTACAAAAGGGTAAGTAATTAACTTTTATTCAGTGAAGAGTTTTTACTACTTCATAAAGGGGAAAAGTATTACTTTGATAAAGTATACATGGTTTACTTGTTGTTTTGAAAACAAACAGTTTTCATTCATTGTGTATCTCTTACTGAGCTTTCAATGCTCACCCCAAGTTTTTGAAATGTTTTTCACAGGACTTAACATGGAATAGGGTAAATGATGGGATCAAGGGAAATTCATTCTACCTAAAACATGGAACTAGATATGTTTCTTTTTAAGAGTTTTTATTTTATGGAAACTTAGTATAAGTTTCTACTTTGTAATCTTTTAAGATGTAATAGTTATGTCCTAAATCTCTAAAACTCTAAACCTGAAAATATCATCAATGTGAATTATTCATTTAATTAAATATTAAGTAAGGTTTATGGTTGGGGCCTTATATTCTGTCTTCTCTTAAGACATTTGTTTCTACTCAAGCATCAAAATGGATCTATAGGAAGCCATTTTTAGGTTACGAAGAAGAACTCAAGAATCATCTGATAAAGTTAGAGAACGTATGCTTCTAGTATGTGAAATAGTCGAAGAAATGGTAGAAAAGGTGAAAACCATTTTGTAACACATCATGTAATCCCAAAGTCGACAAAATTTATATGCAGACAATCATTGAAGAGACCTAGATATTATGGTTGGAGACATGGTATTTCTCTACATATCTCCAGAAAATAGGATCATTAGATTTGGGAATAAATGAAAGATAAGCCCCAATAACATCTTTCACTTTGAGATTCTTGATGATGTAGGACCTTTGTATTATCAACTAGAACTTCTACCAACCATTTCCCAATAACATTATGTATTCCACGTATCACTATTTAGGAAGTACAAACCAGATCCCTCATATGTACTGAATTTAGATGTGGTTCAATTGAAGAATGATCTCTCTTATTATAATTATTTTATATTGTATAAATTATATAAAATCAAAATAGAATACAATGAAATATTTATAGATGAAGAATGAATGAAATAATAGGTATATCTAAAAATTAATGAACCTAAACTGATGCAATAGTAAGATGTCCTTGGAATAGTAATATGAAACTTAGGAATATTAAACCAGCCAATAGAATGGAATCCTCACCTATAAAATTATAAAAAAATTTAAGCATCTTATAAATGTAAATATTATATAAATATATCATAGTATAATTGAGAAAAATTTTAAATAATAAAAAATAATGTGTTTCTATATTTATAAAACACAAATGATTATTTACAATTTAATAATTAATATAATGATTTAAAATAAAATTTATTTTCATAAAATAGATTCGTAAATTAATATTTTATTATTATATCATTGTAAGATAATTTTATAGGACCTTAATAATTCAAATAGTTATAAATTAAGTTATAATTTTAAAAATTTTATTTTTCATATAAATAAAGATCGTATTAAAAAATTAAATTTCTCATATGTGGGAAATTATTTTCATAAAATGGTGACCATTTTTGAATTCAAATCATCAAAAAAGTGATAGAGAAAATTTTTATGATTTTTCAAAAATATTTTAATTTCTTGTGAATAGTAAAATAGGGTAATTTACTATATAAGCTAAATACATGAATTATTGATCCATGGAGGGTTCTAGGATAATATAATAAGCTTTGGTTTGAACTAATTTTTTTTTACTATAAATAGTCATAGAAATCCACACTATTCATAGACTTGATACAAAATAGTAACCAAATGTATAAAATAATCAAAAAACACCCCTCTCATCCACTATAAATACTACATGTCACCACCTCTTCTCATCACTCATATTAAGCCATTAATATTGTCCAATTTCTACCCAATACTCATACCATGTATCATTCCAACTACCATGAGGTTACCTTCCATAAAATGGCCAAAACAAATTTCTCTAATGAGGTTCTAAAGGAGAATATTTCATTAGGTAAAATCTTCTTATGCTTTGTTTTGTTTTATTTAACTTTCTTTTCATTTCTTATAATATATTTACCTTATTTATCCATATATAAATCATATCCCCAGTATATTATATATACTAGATTTTTTATTTTGTTAATTGAAATTCCACCACTAAGTCTGTTCTATTCTTCATTCTATTTAAAAATCAATATATTGTCTATGAGGTGTTGATTTATTGCCTACGAGGATGACTAGTTTTCATTTTACATTACTACATTCAAGGATGGACATGATAAAATTATAATTTTTATCACATATTCTAATTTTTATTTTATAATTCTATTTATATTATTTATCATAAATTTATACATAATAATGAATAATAAAACAAAACTAGTTTGTGATGATAAGAAAACAACAAGAATAATCTAGATGATTATCATTAATGTCTTATATACTAATCAATCCTCATAAAAAACCAAATAGAATATATATCCTTGTAATCATCAAAATGATCATTAATAACATATAACATCTATTTTAGATATCTATTCCCATTATAATTGATCTTTCATACATTTATACAATTGAAACAATCATAAAACCTAAGCAAATGAACACTCCCAAAAGATGGAATTTTATCTTATAACTCCTCAAAAAGGTTGTAACTGGATATAATAACAATATAATAAATCAAATACATGTTGAATTTTTTCTGAAAAAAATTAATTAGTGTGTTTAATATAGTTATCTTGGACATTAAGATCACGAACACAACACTTTCAGACATAAGGTAGGGGATTCATTTGGAACATCCATTATTTCATTAGGGTTACACATTCTAATTATTTATTCCAATTTAATTTTTAATTAATAATAAAAAATCCATCCATAAACATTGTGTATTATCCAAACATATGTTCTTATCCCTGTTATTTTATCTCTTATGGGGAAATAAATGTTTTATATTGTTCTATTCATATTTCTTCCTCGTTAACAAGAATGATTAAAGGGAACTTCTCAGATTCATACTCATTTGAAAATACCATCAATAATATGTTTCAATAAAACTTTTTTTCTCTATAATAACTTATCTTAATGAGTAATAAAATATTTTCTCATTTCTGGATTAACAAAAATAATTTTTAATTTTCGTTTTTAAAGAATGTTTAATGTTTTCCCTTAAACCACACTTAGGTTGCTCATTTTGAAATTGTTAAAAACCATTATTATTAAATTATTTCAAATCATTTAGACAATATTTATCATTATCTATCCCTAATTTGATTTATGAAGGTAAATTTATTACTTAAATCTATTCTTTCCTTAACACTTTTATGATACACCATTTTTTTATGACTCGTAATGTTTTTATAGCACCTAATTTTATCCTTGGGTAAAACTTATGTTTTACCTCATGTTTGATTATTCATGTGGAACATATATGTGTGAACATGTTAAGATGGGTGAACCCATATAGAGCTCCAATGTGTTGGTTAATTATTATTCTCAATTGACATCATTTCCGGATATGGAGTGATCCAGATTCCATAATGGCACATTTTCATCAATGTGAAATTCTGTTGGTAGTTAGCCTTGACTCAAGAATATGTCATTATTTGTGTTATTTGAATAGTTCTATGATTCCTTGATTACATGTCCCCATGTGCTACTTGTTATTATTCATTATATTTATTCACGATCTATACATTTTTATGTCATCATGTTATTCATTCTAACCCATGTGCATTGATTTATTAAAATTATTACGCCTTTACATGGATTTTTAGATAATCCATTTTATTTATGTATTCCCTTGGTTATCATGTGTATATGTAGAATATAAATGGAACATATGATCTCTTTAAGGAATATTAAAATAAAAATGTTTGTTCTATATATATGTTTTAATTTTTATCTACCTAATCAACCAAAGACAATATAATTTACAATCCCTGTCTTGTAATTAGATGGAAATTATTCTTAAAATAATGTAATTATATGTGTAAAAGGATACGATCTCTATGAAAGATAACACTTCATTTTCATAAATTTCATTTTTACTGATTTCTATGATTGATTTTCTCAATATTTGATGAATCTGATAAGCTCAATTGATAAGAAACTGTTCCCAACAACAACTATGGATAATCAACTGATTGAGTATTTAAAAAAGTGTATGGTATGCATATAAGATAAATATGACATAAAGTGAGGAAGAATTCCATGATGGTGGAACAAAGTGAATATCTGGTGTCCCGGTTTATTAACATTGTTATTGGATCCCATGGAATTTTGAATGGATCTAAAATATCAAAATAAAATCCATCAAGGAATTTGAACAGAGTCCAATTTATGTTTGTGTAAATAATATATGGTTATCAAGATTATATTTCTCATAATATAATACTAAAAACCAAGATACATAATAAAAAATAGATCTAAATTAGATTGGAGGTTCATAATATGAGGATTGGAAAAACAAATTAGTAGCTAGTGTTGAATGAGCATGAAATATGATATTAAGAATATTGAAGTTGAATAATGCTGATCGGAAAGGACGAATTTAATATTTTCTTCAAAAAAAATATTTTTTATTGGAGGTTCTTTTTATTTGAATCACATGGATTTATTTCACCTAGTTATATGGATGTGAGGGTGTAGAATATAGTGTGCATGATTCTTCGCATTATTTTTTGGTGTATTCGATTCATGTGGATGACCACCATGTGTTCATGGTTATTTCCCAAATACAGTATAAAGTATGATGAAATCAGATAAAGATTATTAAATGAAACTATAGTAAAATATCATTTCATATATCACTTTTTGAGCACGAATGAGGGATGTTGTTGAAAGACTGGATCATTTAATTAGATTAGTGTTCAAAAACAAACAATGACCTTAATCTATAGATAATAATTAGATACAAATACAAAAAAACAGGAATAATAATCACATGAAAAATCCCTTATTTTGTTAAAAAAAATAAAAATCATGTATATAATTGATTAAAATATAATAATTAAAAATTATTTGGATAATTCATAAAATCCATGGGAATAGGCAAAGTGTTTAATATAAAAAAATCTACACACTAAATTTAGAAATAGGTGAAATATAAAGATCTATGAATAAATTCTAGTTTTCTAAAGGGAATATAATTCTATAAGATTGTAAACCATTATTTAAACCCCTAGATAGAATTTATGATTGAATATAAACACTTTATTATTCCCATATTTTTACTATTCCTCCATTGGAATTCCACGCTAGAGCTATTATCTCATCTAACAAAGACATTAAAAAACACATGTAACCTTTGATGGAAATGCATTCCAACATGCGATGATCATAATTTTAATAACTCACAACACTTGTTCAAAGTATTATCTTGTTATTTGGATTTATTTAAAGAAACTCCCATCTATGCGGAAAATTATTCATTCTAGAGGATCATTCTTCACACAACATAATTTTTCACAAAATATTTATCACTAAAACCCATAATAAATACCTAAAAGCGTAAAATTTTGGTAAGGGTCCCTAGTCTCATGAAACTTATAGTATCCCCAACCTCCCATGTTTCTTTAAAAACATAACATATACATAAATTAGAAAATCATATTAAAAAATAAAATTTAACAAAACATTTATGCTCATAGTTTCCACATCCACCACATCCAGTAGTAATTGTAAAATATTGAACAAAAAACATGTGTTTTCGAACCTAAAACATAATTCTGTTTCACGAGGAATTTTATATGAAATACATGTACCACGGAATATTTATCAAATGAACACTCAAAATGTGATCATTTACAATGATCATAGGGTGGGTAGAATCAGTTCTTACTTTTCCCAAACACCAATAGAGCAGTAAAAAAGTGTATAATCTCGACTCAGTAACTCATAATTATCATTTGAAACATAATAATCCACATAGTTTTATTAACAATTCAAATAAAATCAATGGAGAATGCCTTTTCCACTTAGTAAACTACTCTATCCCATTTGAATTTCAATGGGTATTACCCACTCCAAATTTTTCTTTGCTCCTTTTGTAACATGAGTGCCCTTATATTATGATGTTAAACATAAGGAAATGTCCTCAACATAAGAAAAAAAATTAAATATGAACTTATTTAATGGAAATAGGATGTCCGATAATGTGGACATAATATTATCCATTCGATGATAACAAAAAGAATAACATGAAATGAAAGAGGGGAAAATAATTATCTAATAATCCTCATGATTCATCCCCATCACATTCCAAATTTTTTCTCTTCTCTCGACAAAACATCACATTATTAATGAAATTAAACAACATGGTATGATCATATTAACTTAAACTATACATTACATATTGAAATAAGTTAGTTTTGAAAACATTTATCCACTAAGGTTTGTAATAAATATCTCTATGTATCAATCATGACATCACTACAATACAATATTAAAATTTGGTCATGGTATCTCCAGAGAAAAATTATCTTTCTAGAGAATACAAACCCTCTCCATAGAAATTAACAATCACCTATTAAACGTTAAAAAATAAGCTTCACCTTTATAATTTAAACCTTTTAAAAACACAATACGTTATGAGTATATATGGGAAGTGTGTCCAAAAGAGTATTAACCAATAACCCTCTTTTGTAGGATGATAGTAGTATAAAAATCATTTAGAAAATAAATGTTTTAACCATTTCTTTCAATAATCGATATTAAAAAAATAAAAAATACTTATTCAATAACATTAATTAAAATAATGTGGAAATTATTAACATTGGTTATTTAAATATCTAATATAAAAAATGTTCTAAAACTAATTTTTTATATAGTTCATTTCAATGAAAAACAATAAATATATTCTATAAAATATTTTTATCATTAGTTATATCATAAACATATTTAAAAAATCATTCCTAGATATAGAGTATTATTTTTTTGCATCATACCATTTTATTCTATAATTCCCACCTATAAATTCTCACTATAATATAAGGATATTTCAATTTTTTTATTGGGAGGTCATGTTAACATTGGCCAAAAAATTTCTACATCTTATCATACTAACATTTTTCACATTTCATCGCTTTAAAATTTATCATTTTATTGCTTCCATTTCACCTCATAGGACATTTGAAAATCCCTATAAAACATTTATTTATCCATTTATTATTCAGATTTATGTCGAATATAAATTATTAACATACACTTTTGTGATGTAGATCATTATTTTAGTGAGATAAATGATGAAAAACGTTTTTTATATAATTCTATTAAATAATATACATTTTATTGATTTTAAATACCAAGAATTATTTCATTTATTCTTGTTAATATCTTAATGATGTTATAATAAATATTCATATGTCAATGGTATTATATCATTGAATATTACTTATATTTTCCAAAACTATAATTGAAAACTAATTATTATATCATGTGAAATAATAATTGTTCTTGTTGATCCGAAAAAACAACTATGTATAATGTTATACGATCTCAAATAATATTTTTGGAAAAACATATTAATCATGTACATTTTCTAAAAAAATGTTAAAATGGTATTTCAAATCAATTTTTTAAGAAATGACCTGAAAAATAGGTTTTTTATCTTGTTTTTTCATAACCCAACAAAAAAATAAGTATTTACATCAATATTTTAATAAATGATGTGAAATATAAATTTTCACATTTTAAAAAAACTACGCAATATATCATAAAAATTGAATTTTTTATGACTGTTTTAGTAATAGAAAGTGAAAAGTATATTTACTACATTATGTTCATTTGGATATCATCAATAACCTAATTTAATAACTTAATCAACTAAAGTTAAAAAGATATTTTTTTCTACTATTATCCCAAGTGGAATTCTGTGATGAACCTAGGACAAACTCACATGATTCATCAGAAAGACTAACCTAGGTGAAAAGCATTGGGAACATCATTTTATGACCATGATAAGACATATGTGATGATTTTAAGAATCTGATTTGATGATCCTGGTATGTGCATTTTTGTTCCTTATGTGACGATCAAATAAATAAACCTCATCTGATGAGCATGACCTGGTTTATGTGATGTTCATAAGAGACCATTATGATGATAAAGGGATGTCTTCATTCTCCATTTAAGTGAGAACATAAATATTCATATATCATTGGATAAGAATGTGATGCCTCTCATGAATGTTTGGGAACCATTATGTTATGAGTATATGTTTCCCTATGTGTGATCATAGGATGCCTGATATTATGATCATGGGTAGCCCCTTTGGATGACCCATGGTTTCTATAGAAAACATAACTAATTTCATGAATATGAGTAATAAAATTTCCTATAATCAATAAGAACCATACGACTTGGTTCATGAACCAGATATTTTTATTAAGAAAAAATAGTATTGCACATGGACAATCTAGATTATGATATCTATTAATTCAAAAAACCCAAACATGCTTTACAAAACATCAAAATTGATTCTCTGTAATAAAATATTCTCAGCCTGTAAAGGAATCCAAAGATTTAATTAACAAGGGTACACATGAAAATTTAAACAAGAATATAATTGATGTAAATGAATTATGTATTAAGGAAATATATAACTGTGAGATAAACTCTCCATATGAAGGCACTGAAGGAATCATGAACATCCCATTATCCTATTCCGGTTAATGAGCCAACACTGTCACCCCTAGGTAAAAAATCCCTCCCACCTATGGATAGAGGAAATGTAGGACCAATGGAATAAAGTTTCATGAGTATTCATGATTTAGATATTATGATGATATTCCCTGGGGAAATATTTAGAATATTGAAACATAACACTAACATCAATATGCACCCCATCGACTATTAGAGTATAATTAACATTGGGATTCACCATAAAAACATATATCTAACTTAAGTCATGTTAAAATTCACCATCATAAAAATGTATATATGGTTGGTTTAAAATGATTCTTGAATAATTATATTCATTAGTAATGCTTAGGAGGAATCATAATCACAAAAACAAAATTGTGGTGGTAAGAGATCCCATAATGATTCAGTCCCACACAAAATTGCTAAAACTATAACGAGAAACTCTCCAACATCTCCTGGGTACACATTCCCCATATCCCTAATTGCAATAATATATAGTAAGGTTATAAATACTATTTTATTTTAATATGATTATGAGGTATTCATCCTGAACAATGAGGTGGATTGTATTGATCTAAAGTTATGGGGTCATGTCAATCGTGTCACCAGGAAATTTCACACATGATGAAATATCCCATATTCCCACTACTAAATATTTTAGGAGAATATCCCCATAATGAATTGGGGGAAACATCCCCATTGATAAGGATATTGTGAATATTAAATATACTCCATATAAATCCACTACTTATATGTCACTAATAAGGGAACTCCCCCCCCAACACCCCTTCCCATAAAGGTTGACACAAATTGTTGACAAAAATGACAATCTCATTCATAATTTTCTAGATGTGGCCCAAAATATATGACCCAAATAACAGGGGTTGGCCACCAACCATACCTAATAAATCACCACTCCTGATTCTCATATGGTCTCTTCCACCATTGAAACACAACTGGAATATAGAAATCACAATCCCATATCTACTCCTACTAATGTGGTCAAAACTGTATGGCCTCTACAGGAGGGGCATGTCACCAACCCTACCTAGTGGAAGATAACACCTACTTGTACTATAGCCCATTCTACCATCGAATCATCTCATATGATTATCACAAAAAATTGATATTTTTTATCTATAATTATATCAATACCATATCATCCTTCCATGTGTGTTGGGTTGAGTCTCCAAAACATAGCAACATTACCAACAAATGCGGAAGACATCTATGTGATAAAACAATTTCTACCATAAAGTTCCTCCATTTGGTAGAGAGGAAAACATACATCATGGGGCCCTACACATGACACTATATATCACACATGTTAAACAGATTCATATGGTTCTAAAAATTCCATGCATGGGGATATTTCATGTGGTCACCAATGGCTGGAAAAAGGGTACCAATGATGGGAAACCACTATTCATTCAGAATCACATGTGATCAATGATATTTTAGACATGGTAACAAACAATAACATAATAAAATTATAAATGAATAAAAAAAATATTATAGTATATACAACACACACAACCAATATTAAAGAGCCCCTGAAATATATTTCATTGTATTTAATCAACATGATAGCTTACAGAACACACAACCCCGAGTCTAAATGAATCATAATATTATTTAACATTATAAAATATCATTTAAATTATTGGGTATGAATAGTCATAAATAAATTATGAATACCATTTTTTTGAGAAATGTATGAAAATTCATTTTTTATCTATTAATAAGAAATAAAAGAAGAATAATTGGAAAGAAAAGGGAATGTTTTCTGAGAAAATTTACTTTTTCAACAACACTATCTAGTAATGATTTTAAAAAATAATTTAAAATTAATTATTATAAATTTAAGAAACATTATATGATATATTTTACATAATTTTAGAAATATGAATATAATATTATTCATTGGGTGAATGTTTTTGATTTTACTGAAATGTTTTATTTTTCTACAAATAGTGGACAAATACGGACTTTTAATTGTACACTGCCGTCAAGATTCAATTATTTCAAAAGTCAAATTATATATTTAATTGTTTTTAACATAAAATATGTTAAATTATATATCCATTAATTTAATTTATTACATTTTAATCATTCTGATATTGAATTTTTATATAAAAACATCATAATCCATGAATAATTTTTTTTATTTAGAACCCTCTTTTCCCGTTATTTGTACGGGATTAAAATGAAATAATATGTTTTCCAATATTAGAATGGAATTTTTAAATTTGATTATAAATTTTGGATAAAAAATAATTTTTTGAAAATAATTTTTTACCAAAATAAATAGTGAAAATATTAAAATTTATTTAAGAGGGTTAAAGTAAAAATGGATTTACCGGGGGTTAAACTAAAAATATATCTGTCAAAATGACCTAAAATCCTTCAAAAAATATTTTATATAAATTTATTTAAACTATAATATCTATGTATCTAGCTGAATCTATTTTGGATCCTTTTTGAAAATTTAAAATTTTTGGTATACCATACTCTATTTCAAAACATTACAGTGTGCCACTAACCTCACATAAAAAAGAAACCACATATCCTCTATAATTAAAACAATAAAAAAATTTGGTTCACATAATTCCTACAAATTTCATTTCTAATATTCCCTAAATACATATTATAATCCTTAATTTTGGGGAAAATAAATCCTATGAAGGTTTTGGGGAAAACCTAATGAGTTCACCCAAAGAAGACGTAACCTTCCTCAACGAGCATATTTATTTTATGTAATCCTACACCTTAATAAATTCTCATTAAACCATAGTGATATAACATACATATTGAATAAATAATAATGATATGGTTTATGTTAATTTAATGACCTAATAAATGTCTAATTCAATTAAATGGTTTACAAAATCATAATTCATGTGTACGGTGGTCTACCACCTCGCAAACTGATGTCATTCATTTTTCCATTACCACCTCACACGGTTGGGTATGATTATGGATATATAGTATATATATGATAAATATAAAATAATATTAGCTTTTTATATACTATATCATATAGATAACTTATTTACTTTACATTCCATGTTGAATACGATAACGTCTCTCATGTCAATGGTGGACTACTGCCTCGTGAAGCCATGTAGTTCGTTTTTTCACTAACATTTTGTATGGAAGGTATTATCGAAAATTAAATGAATAAATGTGATATAAATTAAATAATTATTATATTTATTACATATCTATTATTATGTAATGGTAATATACCATTTTCAATCTTCCTCCAATTTAGGATAATATTGTTCACGTACATGTGAACTACCGCCATCACAAAGGGATATGACATTATTTTCATCACCAAAAAACGTGGATAATATACACATATATATAACTATATTTAAATAAATAATTTAATAAATATTATATTAATATAATTATTTAAAGGTAAAATTTTAGTTACCCCCTTTCCTTTATGATCATTGAAAAATGGAAATGTAACTCAGGTGTCTGTATGGCATATCATCTCCATGATCGTAATGTTATTATTATTTTAAAATAATCATTCCTGATTGGTATGAAAATATAATTGATATGTAAATATTATAATATTTTTATAATTATTATTCTGGACATCATAAAACTTTATAATATTTTCACGAACCAAACCATTCATGAAAAAACACGTGTGAGAAAACTGGACAATTATCACCTGTAACATTGAAAATAATGAAATATTATTATCCAATATGTAATAGGACATTATAAATGGGTTAAATATTATATTATACAAATTAATATATTTAATAAATATGTTAATTACATGATCAATACATTTATATAGGATTTTAAGTTATGTTCAGACAAAAGGAAGTGTGAGGAAATGAATTCATTATGAATTTCCTTTCATTGAGGCACATTTTTATTTTATGAACCAATTTATTTCATGTGGGGTATAAAATAAACATTTAAAATTTAATATCATTAATAAATACTAATTCATATTATTTTAGTTCGAAATTTTTATAGTTCCATCATAGTAGATTTATCTAGAATATTTCCAAGTTGAAATGGGACACATCTCAATTTTTATTCATTTACAAAAATTATACTATTGAGACCTAATTTATTTTATATGGTGTATATATTTCCCAGGATAAATGAAATATCATGATTCATTAATAACTCATGACCATTTAAGTAACAATTATAATTATTTCATTCAATGGGTTTTTATTTAAAATTTACCGTAAGGTAGGCAATTTTGTTACTCAATTTTGTTTCATGGGGTTATATTACTCATTGGTTGTCTTTCATATTATAAGATTACATTTCATATTGAATTTTTAATATATATTAATTTATTTATAGTTTATTATCTATATTAGATTGTATACACACAAATTATTCATTATTTTAATTCTCACTTCAATGATATGATCAATGCAGGGGTTTTTTCAAAATCTCACTCTGTTGAGATTTCTCATTCCAGAATTTCAATTGAAAGAAATTATGTGGAAATATTTTAATAAACCAATTTTTAAAAAAACAATATTTATTAATAATATTTTTTATTAAATGCACCATTTTCCCACAAAGTTCTAATAATAATAATTGATAATTTTTTTATAAAAATCCAACTTCAATTCTCACTTAATTGAAAAATAAATTTTCTATCAAAAAAATATTTTCAAAAAAATGTTTCAATAACGTTTTCAACCATTTTTAAAATGATATATTACTGTAATTTAACCCATTTTTTGTTTTTTAAAAAAAATTGAGATGAATCTTCATGACATTTTGAAAATTAGTCATGTTCCGCTTTTACCAAAAATCACAAAGGAATAATTTCTTAAATTACCTGAAATGTATGGAATTTCATTGAATAATGACAAATCCATGTTTTAAAACATCTTTTATATGATTAAATGGTTGTCTTTGAATTTATTTTGAAATTTTTTTATAAAATTTTAATTTCAAAATAAAAGATATTTATTCCTGAAAACTATTTCTAATGGTCTTTTTATGATAATTGTATTAATAAAATGAGCCCTTATTATTACATCAATGGGTATATGATGTATTTATACCATAATTATTATATATATATATATATATATATTTAATGACCATTTGAACATGTTAAGTATTTGAATTGACATTATTGATTCCTTTTTGTAGTCATTAACATTCCATAGAATTTTTTACTTCTACATGATCATTAGACATTATATTTCCCCTAAATATCCAAATTATTTATCATTTATATGATAATTTATTAAACTATATATTATTTATACATATGGTTTTGCACATTAAAATCTATTTTTTTATCTTGGTAAATAATGATAATTTTTTATTATTTACTCATTATACATATTTGATAATAGGGAACATTGATCATCGAATGAAATCAATTATTTGATATATGAGGAGTGATTTGGAATTAATTGATGGGTGGGATCCATTTTTATATATTCCCTCTATTCATTATTATCCTTAATGAGAAAAATCTGTATTCAATAATTATATTTTTTTACCTGTAGTTTTAAACCATGTTGTTAATGTTTTTTAGGGAAGTGTTATCATGTTTTGGAAACATGATTCTTAAAAAATATGAATAACTTCATTGAGAATTAAATTACTATTAAACCTGATATTTTTATAATGAATTTATCTATGGATACATTTAATCGTTTGTTTATTGATAAAATGCATGTTTTTTCAGTTATTTACCATTCCATAATGATTATTCCTTATCTTATTGTTAATGTTATTTTTAAAGTTATATTATATCTGAATTATTTTAAGTACATGTATACTTAATAACATCCATGTGTTATCATTTATTTACATTATTATATTGATGATTATTTATCTTATTATCATTTATATTTTCTTATTGGTATTATCTCTTTATTTTTTTCATTTTTATGTTATTGATTAAATGGAATGTATTTTCAATTAATACCTTGGCATATTGATTATTCCTTTTCTTATAATGATAGTAATGTTATTTTAATGTGATTTTTGATCATTTATTTACCTTTATGTGTTTTATATGCTTGTTGATTCATTATATATTGAACTATATGTAAAACATTCAAATAATTTTAGAAGTCCATTATTTTGTTTCATTGTATTATAAATACATGATGTGTAATATGTAAGATATTCAAGGATATGATAGAGAAAATAATGATATACTCAAAAAATGTTGTTGTAATTCGGGGTTTAAAATGTAATATGGAATCAAATATCTATCTAGTATACCAAAAATGATAAAAAAAATTGGTCCATCAGGATTTTTTTCCTTATATATTCTAGCAATGTAATAAGGAAGAAACCAACTCTAGAATAATAGGTCTGCAGCCTTTATATTAGGTATCCAATGAAATTTATTATAAACCATGGGAACTATATTTATGAAAATATTAAATAAGGATCATAAAACAATGACATAAATTGATGATATGTATAAAATAAAATCCTAATTTTAAGGTATGGTATATTTTATATCTAATTTTCTTGAACAACATCATTTTGTAGATACTAGAATTAGACATTTTCTAGTATAGATGTGTCTTGATATAACAACTCTAAAAATTGTTTATTGGGAATGATTAGATCACCTCTTCAATCAGGGAAATTTTCCTTACCCACACAAAGTATGACACTGATGGGTGATATTATTGGGGAAATTCATATTTTCATTAGAAAACATTATTAATCACTTAAATATATAAATATCCCTAATAAATCCACAATTATGTTTATGATATTATCATTGCATCAATTTTTAAATTTATCTTACATACTTATCTATTTTGGGATAATACATTATGATTTAAAATTATATGATCTAATATACATTATGCCATCATTTACAATGTTTCCTTGGAAAGGGAATGGGAAGCACAACAATTCATGTATTCTAAAGAGAAAAATGCTTCCAAATTTTCACATTATAGGATAAAATTGTGTCGTGTGATAAAAAAGAATGAGAAATAATTATGTAAGTATTATAGCATCCATGGGAAGAATGGGAAGATGTGTGTGACCCATAAATTGATTTATACATGGATGATAGGAATGAAACATTTTTCATCATGTTATATTTGTTGAAAGAAACACATTGGCTCTTGCTTAAAATGAATGGGTGTCAACTACATTTTTTGAGAGAATGTATGTCAGGCTTGTGATTTTAGGGGGAAAATGTTTTCAATATACAATTATTCAACTATAAAAATACAAGTAACTAAACAAATCATTGGCCAACACGTTATAGGAATATAACTCAAAATAACGTAATGGATAACAGTTAGGATTATGATATTACCAAATATTTCCTGGAATAATTAGTTTTTTAGTGTTTAAATTCCTAATGTATATCATTTGTGTAATTTATAAATTATAAGATTTATATAGAATTTACTATAGTACACCTTTATTAAGGATATGAGAATTTATATTTAATTGTAATAATGAAAAAGAAAAATTATTCATTGTAAATTTTAACATTTTGTAGAACACCTGATTTAGGGAAAGATAAACCATAATATGTTCCTTATTTTGATATAATGATTTTTTAATACAAATATAATTGGTATTGATATATAAATTTGATATTACATACTAACTTGACATTGATTAATTATTTTTTGACAAAGTGTTTTATGTTATTGTTGATGAGTTTACAACATTTTTGGATTTATGAAATATAACAAATAATATGTGTTTTAAATATGGAATAAAGAATCATGAAAATTTTAAAGATGGTTTTATGCTATTTAATTTTATTTTCAATTTTCAAAATAATAAATAATAACGGTACTCACATGTATAGAATTTGATGATTTAGAACTACATAATTATTTTATTGGATTGATGATATGTTCAATTTGAAAATTTTGTCACAATCATTAAATTGTTTTGGGAATTAATATTTTGGATGGTTCATATGGTTAAACATTTATGAATTAGTTTATGTAGAATTTTGGGTTATATTTTATTTATTAATTTATTAAACCATCATATTCAAAATTTTCATATTGGATTAATTTTTTTACAAATATGTGTTTCAGAAAATACATAAAGATAGATTGAATGAACTGTTATTATTTTATAAACATTAGGATATGTTAATAGTGAATTTTAGTGCATTATTCATTAAAATTCATTTTGGGATATTAATTTCATGTAGTATTCGATGAATTGGAAATTGATCAAATCGACCCCAAAGGATGAAATTGTGCTTATGAAATATAAATGTATCAAGTATGTATATTTACTTATATTAAATGAAATTAAACTTATATATCAAATTTAAGAGTGGAATCTTAAAAAAATAATTTCCTAATACCATTAAATTATATAAAATTATTATAATAATAATTTATATCATCAAATATGATAAACATAATTTTTGACAAAAATAAATAGTGAAAAGATTACAAATAATTTTCAATCGGTAAGGTAGAATTGGATTTACGCAGTTTTTAAATAAAAATATAAGCATCAAAATAATTAAAAGAAGAGTAAAAAATAAATAATATTGTAATATTTCTATACTATAATTTAATATTCTTTATAATACATAGTTTTTTATACTTTTGGGATAGTAAAAATTTAGGTACAAATTTTTCATTTAAAATATTACATGTGCCACAATCACCTCACTTATAAATTGTCACCAACTATCCCCTCTAACTCACACTAAAAACTCATTTTTCATTAAAATACTAAAAAATTAACTGTTCAAATTACCTCCCCTAATCCTAGAATAATTTGTTTTTAGAATAAATCAATACTATTAATTATTTTTTCCCAAACCATAATAGGTTACCTGAAGCGGACGTAATGTTATTCAATAAGGATCATTATTTTATTTCATCCTAAAATCATTAAATAATAGTTAACCCAGTAATATATAATATATTGCTTATCTAATATATAATGATACACTTTTCTGTTATGTCTATGACATACAACCATCATGACTTTCATCATATGGGTTACAAAATTATCATTCATGTGTAGGGAATAATATTTCCACCTGAACTAATGTCCTCCATTTTTACAATAAGGTATTTCAAAATTGGATATTATGATATATGTGATGTAAATAAAAAATATTAAAAAATATTTAAATCTATATGTTAATTATATAATATATACCTTTTTACATTTTATTTTTTGGGGGATATGATAATGTCGCACATGTGTATTTCAGACTACTGCCTCGTGAAGCAATGTGATTAATTTTTCACAAACTCATTGCATGGATGATAATAATGATAATTTCTGTGAATATAATTAATAAAAATAAAATAATTATTATATTGAAGAAATATTTATCATTCTGAAAATATTATAAATGATTTTCTTTCTTACACATGAAATATATAGCATTGTTCAAGTATGTGTGGATTACCACATTCACAAAGAAATGTGACACTCTTTTTATAACCACAACACATGTATAATATTTACTGGTAAATTTAAATAAATATTATCAAAAATATTATATTATAAAAAATATTTAATGAAAATATTTTATTACACCATTCCCATAATTATAATAGATAAATATAAATTCAATTTATGTGTATGTATAGCCTACCATCTCCTATATTGTAATGTACATAATTTATCAAAAACATCATTAATTATTGGTATTAAAAGTATAATTTATTTGTAAATATGAATAGAAATTCACAATTATTTTTATGTAGGTCATTTAACTATATAATATGGAAACTAACTAGATCATTCATTTGAAAACACACATGGGAATAGAACACAATTAACACTTAAAATAATGAAAATAATGAAATATTATTAATATAGGGTGATAAGATGTTATAAAAGGATGATATCTGATTATATAAATATTAATACGGTTAATAACATTCTTATAGCCATTACACATAATCTTAAATCTCATTTTAAAAAAATGATGTTCTAGTTAAGTTCTTTTATCTAAATTTTTATTCATTGAGTCACATTTTTATGTTATGAAACAATTTAATCCATGTGGTGTATAGAAAGGCCATTTCAAATGTAATATCGTGAAAACTTCTTAAATCATGGTATTTTATATTTCAATATAAATTATTTTATCCATGTATATTTGGATAGAATATTACCATGAGAGCAGTTACTTTGTCTAATGTTCTCTTCATTGATCCATATTGTAATTGTAATGGACCATACATTTCCTACATGAATATTACAGATAAATAGAATAATATTCATGAGATAACATAAATACCATGCAATAAAAATATAGGATTGGTTTCCTTCAAAACGTATAATTATAAATAACACATTCATAAAACATCTACAGCATCCCTTACTAATTCTCCATAACTATAAACCATTCTAAACAACTTACATAATGCCTTTTTTCATATCCTGTGGAAAAGAAACATAAGAAGGGGTGAGATCAAATTCTAAGTATGGGTAAAAAATGGGTGATATCAATCATTTCATGATGAAAAGATAAAATAATATAGACCAAACATTTTAAAATTATATCCATCATAACAATGAATAATATATAATTTCAAGGGATAAATATTAGAAGTTTATAAAAATTCAAAGACAATATTATTTGAGAGAACAACATAAGATATGGAATTGTGGAATACACACTTATCATTTAAACATTTCTAAAGTCTCATTTCCAAGATCATCATAGTGAACAAAGTCCTTTATTTAACCGAGTTCACTCATCATTCCAACCATTTATTACCTATTTCAGTCCTCTCTGTATTCTAGTCATGTCTTTCTCATGATATATAAATCATTACCCAATACATGTGAAGGAGATATAGGTTATAAGATTAAATCATATATACTTTCTATTTTCATTCTATTAGGGATTATCAATGATTTATACGAAAATGAACATGGTATGTGTTATTTATTTAAATAATTAGGGTATGAAAAATTCATAGGAGAAAATGTAGAAAAGGAGATAATTTTCCTATTACATGATGTGAAACCCCATTACTTGACATTTAGTGGAATTTCATAACATGATGTAATCCCTGAATCATGTTTTGACGTGTTTTGAGCCATACCATAACATTTCACGATGTGATCCATTATTATAAGTTGTGGTTGATCCTTTCAGGACATAAATCACAAGACCCTGACGTGATATATTCAAAACACATCTCTTGACAACTGAAGGAAGAAACAGATTGTGAGTCTTAGTTACACGTCATGTGAAGGGTAAAAGTTTCAAATATCGGATGCGACACATGAAAGATACATGTAGATTCAAAATCCATGGAGAAAACTGCATATTGGAATTACATGATGTGAGTACCAATTACACGTCATGTAATATTTCTCTTATAAATATAGTAGGATGAACATAAAATTGAGGGCTTATCTATAGCATAATGTTTTTGTTCTTTCATTCTACTCTCATTCTCCTCTACTCCATATACCATAAACATGAAATTTCAAAGTTTCGTTTCATTATTTTACATCAATACAATTGTTGTCTATTTATTTAAAAGTATCTCTATATTATATTTTTCATTATAATTATGTTTCATTCTATCTTCATTTCATGCCACACCGAATCATTGGTGCTATTATTTTTATACATGTTTCGAGTTAGAAGTTAATTGAATTGTTCTTAATCAATATTTAATATTCTAATCTATTTGTTCTATAATTGGTTATCATGAATCATTCCATGTCTTTCAACCCTTTCATATCAATGTTTTTTTGTATAGTAATCATGATTTCAATTCCTTATTTATCTGTATACAAATCTATCTCGACTAGGTGATCAACCTAGGGTATGGATTGAGATTACGGTTATCTGAAGTCAATAAATCCTTAATTCACAACATAGAAACCATATGTATTAGTAATCAGGATATATAAACATTTTCTATCCCATTATTTCAAACATCCCTGACCACGATACATTTTAATGAAATACCCCATTCTAGATGATTTAGTATTAGTCTATGACTAATATCCTAGGACTCATTCTATGTTAGATTCTATTTTCAATTAATCTTGGTTATTGCTCTCTCCAAACAAATGATTATATTACCACTTAGGATGAACTAGTTGGTTGGACTATATTCATCTAGTAACCTCCAATTGCTTTGCAGCCTAAACATTAGGATCCTACCATGTTATAACTAAGATAATAATTTCTATAGAACCCCAAAATGATCCTGACCAATTCCTTATTCCTTAATTTGAACTTAAACTCTAAAGAAATTGTTTTCCCAAACTGAAAAAATTCATAATGACTCTAAGGGAATTGGGTTCCAGGACAAAGTTGTCAATTTCTAGACCAATTCTCCAATGGATATAACCCTTAGTATTTTTATACAATGTCTTACTAGTATGTGAAGTTTGTGAAATAATCGAAACTAATCTAATTGTAGCCGACACAAATTAAATGACAAATGAATGTGCATCATCGTTTTCTATCATCTCTAGGAAATTAAGGTTTCTATTTACATTGTAAACCATCTGGAATAGAACTAGGATTGTCTCTCCCTTACACCATTTCCATATTCTTTTCTTTTAGAATCCATTATGTCCCTGCTCTTGTGGCATTGTGCATGTATCAGGGCCCTTTAACTTATTCGAGGAGCCTTTATGTACAAGAATGGTTAACCCCTCAAGTGGAAATCTTATGGTTTCTCATTGCATGTCCCATGTCAAACATGTCCTAACAAAACAATCTATTGGGAAAAAATCCCACTAACCCACCTAACATTATACCAAATATTCATAGAGACAATCTAGTGAAACAAGAGTGAACCATAATGGACTAATCATTCCCATCAATCCATGGTTCTACACCAATAATTTATTCCATACAATCTTGGACCACACCTTTGAAATAAAACATGGACTCCTTCATTTGATCCAGAACATGAGCATGTTTAGAGTAAATCAAATTAAAGATCCCCTTGAACACATTTCAATCTTCCTAGAAGTGTGTGATACCTTTCGTAACCAAATAGAATATTATGATGCTATTAGGATTCCCAAAATTTCCTTATCTCTACAAGAACTATCCAGGGATTTTCACAAGAGTCAATATCAAAATTCAGTACTGTATTATTATGATATAGCCAATAGGTTTTTAGAAAAACAGAATTCACACCAAACTGGAAATGGAAGCTGGGGAACAACATTCAAAACATCACTCAAATTGAAAAAGATTATACATTTGAATCCTTGGATAGATTTAAGGATCTGATGTGAATGTAACTGTACCATAGACTAGATATGTGGATCTAGATCTAGACATTTTACCATGGTCCCCTGCCAGCTGTACCAATATTTTTCGATGCGTCAGTTGATAGAGGTATTTTGTTCAAGACAGCTGAATCCATAAGATCCATTTTGGATGAAGTTTCTCAAAGTTCCATTATATTTTAGAGTGGGTTTTGACCACCTTGTTGTGGTATACACCATGTTTAAGAGAATACTCAACTAGTTACGAAAGAAAAAGTGCTCAAAAAGATGCAAAATTCATTCTAGCATTCTACTACACTAACCCATCATACCCATGTAATTGAAAAACAATCTTGTGAAATGTGTGGTGTACCATAGTTATACCAATACTTCAAGGTATATTTTGAAGAAAAACTAGCACAATATTATGATTATATCAATTAAAATATGCATAATTCACTATTCCAATAGCAGTAGCAGTACTATAACTAGAATCTAGCTCATTAGCCACCTCAAAAAAACCTTGGATATTATCATTATAGAAATGGGAAAATACCATTTCATACAAAAGGACCACTAGGGTACCCACTAATGAACCATTTTCCAAGACCACAAGAATAATAACAACAATAAACTTTCCCTCAGATACCACATCTGTACTTTCTACCACCTCAACCAAGACCTCAACAACAAACTGCTCCTCTCTAGAATAACATAGAAAACATAATGGATACTTTTCTTCAAAGAAAACACCATAAAATTAATACTCAAAATATGAATATGTATAACAATTGATCTTACCTATACAATCTAGAAACTCAAATGGGTCATATTTCAAACACTATTTCATAGAGATTACTAGTTACACTAACTATTATTAAAAACAAATACCCAAGGGAAGATTCTATGGATGTAGTACTAAGAAGTTGATTTTTTTTGGATTTGCAGAGACAATGGGAAGGGGATGAATAAAAAATTAAAGAACCTAAGAACCATTCACCGGTATAATATGAAGAGGTTGATGGGGCCACTCAATAATACCCTAAGAGGTTTCACCAACCATGAACAACCAAACACAAAATCAACCAAAAGAGACAGTCTATATTGCCTCACCATCGTACAAGACATGTCGTCCATTTCCATAATGTGAAAGGCAAGAAAGACATGAGTCACAATATCAGATGTTTATGGAAATTTTCAAGACATATCATGTCAATATACCCTTTTTAGAGGCTATTTATCATATACCATATTTTGCTAAATTACTAAAATGTCTGCTTTCCAATAAAAAAAATCCCAAAGATATTAGTGTAATATCATTTATTGATGAATGATATATGGTTGTTCAGATGAAAATAATACCAATAATGATATACCTGAGATCTTTTTCAATTCCATATTCAATTGGATAGTGTAAATTTTTAAGAGCTCTGTGCGATCTTGGGGATGGAATTAACCTCATACCGATGATTTTGTTTCACAAGTTGGGACTTCTAAATCTCAAACCAACTCTATTAGAACTAAAAACTTGTAGAAATATCTGTAATGTACCCCTAGAGTGATTCTCAAGGGTGTGTTAGTTAAATTTGGCATGTTCATCATTCCAGAATACTTCTACTTTTTTGATATTCAAGAAAAAGGTGACATCCCCATTATACATGGAAGACCATTCATTTCCATTGGATAGGCTATGATATACAAAAATCAAGGGTGTTTAATATTATTAGTTAGAGAATAACATGTAGTCTTAGACATCATAAAATTTATTAAATAATCAGATTATTCCTTTGATTGTAACACCATCTATCTTACCCAAGAGAGAAATTAATATATGGCCATGGAAGAAGATAGTTAGGAGTCACTCCCTCATGCGAAAGAAGAATATGATTCTGAGAAATTTAGCTTCAATGAACCACTCATAAGGGATACATTCCCACCTTTCACACCCTCCATCAAACCACTGACACTAGGGTTTAATCCTCTACCCAGTAGTCTTTTGTATTCATACATAGGGGCTTCAAAAACACTACCAATAATCCATGAAATTGAAAAATCGTAGTTATAAAAGGAAAAATCAGTTTAAACTCCAAAAATATACAATAAGTGGATAGATTGGTGATTAGATGACTTTATAATTGTTATTCCTACTTTATACATCCACATAATGTTTCTCAATGAAGGTGGAAAACCTAAATGCTAACCTCAAAGGTGGCTCACACCACTAATGAATGAAGTTGTTAAAAATAATGTACTAGAACATCATGATGATGGAATTATCTTTTAAATATCTAATAGATTGTGGTTGAGCCTACTATAAGTAGTTCTTAAGAAAGGTGGTACATAGTTGAAAAAACAAAGGAAAATGAATTTATCTAAACACACACCATCACTAAATTGAGAGTTTCCCTTGATTACATAAATTTAAATATGTTTACATGGGAAGATAATTTTTTTCCTTTATGGGTATAATTTTTGAATGACAATATGGATAGGAATTTTTTCATTTCCTTGATGGATATTAAGGATACAATCATATTGCAGTTGACCTAGCTGATTACCCCAAAACCACATTTACATGTTCTTTTGGAGCATTCACCTACAAGAACATGTCATTCGGTATGTGTAATTCACCAAAAACATTACAATGATTCATGATACATATATTCCATTACATGTAGGAGGAATTATTTGAAATCTACATGGATGAATTTTTAGTTTATAGAAGGTATTTTAAATTTTTCGTATTCCATCTTGAGTTAGTCTTGTAAAGCCATGCGGAGAAAGGTATAGGTTTAAACTGGGAATATGACACTTTGATGTTAAATTGGGAATAGTCCTTAGAGAAAAAATTCTCAAATAAGGAATAAAATGTTATTACACTAAGATAAAGTTCATCAATTATAATCCTAAACATTCAATAGTTGATGGTAAATTGAGTATACTAGTCCGTGTTGGATTCTACATTTGAGTTGTAAAAGACATTTGAAAAGATTCCCTCCCTCTAATGCATCTGTTATCAAAGGAAGATCCATTAGAATATATTGAATATTGTTAAAGGAATAAGATAAATTAAATAAATACTTTATATAAACTCCTATAATCATTTCACCTAATTGGGATATGTAATTTTAATTCTTGTGAGATTCAAGTGACATTGTTCTTGGTGGTATTTTAGGGAAATGAGTTGGTCAAATATTTTGACAAGTCTACTATGCTAAGGAAAAAATGGATGAATCTCATTTGAAATAAATAACTATAGATAAATAGATCATAGTTTTTGTGTATGATTTTGAAAAAAAGTGTTCCTATATGGTCTTGTCCAAGGTGATTCTGCACACTCATCATGTTTCCCTCGTGTATTTAATGAAATAAATATAATTGAAGACAAGGGTGACATAGTGGATGTTCATGCTCCAAAAATTTGATATTTTCATCAATGATACTAAAGGAATGTAAACCTTTATCATTGATAATCAATCAAAACATAATCTGCCACATTTAAAGGATGAAGATGATATCGACATCGAAGTCAATTTTCTTAAATAAACTACTTTTAGAATCAGAGTGAACCCATGGTTTTACAATAATAAAAATAATATATCCCTGAGATTTATTCCTCAAGCACTCTCATACCAAAAAATAATAATATTTTTAGCTGAATAAAAACATTACTACTAGGACGAACTACTCGTTTTCAAGTGTTTCACAAATGTATTCTTGCGAGGATTCATTCTCAAAAATGAAATCCAAAATGTGATTGAAATGTTTCACACATCAAAAACTATATGAAATTATAGACCAAAGAACATAGTAAAAAGGAACCTAAAATTGTACTTTTCTAGCCACCAAGATACAAGGGATTTCTGTCAAAACTGTGATACTTTCTAATGGACTGACCCCCATGGAAAAGGAAATGAAAAGCCTCAAACCCCAATAATGGGTGTCAAAATATTGAATTAATGGGGAATAAAATTCATGGGACCACTTACCAAAATATATGGGAATTTATATATAATTTTTGGTTTTTACTACATATTAAAATTTAGAGAAGTTGAAGCCAAATCACACTACACACGAAAAGTGGTCATGAATTTCTAGAAAAATAATGGGTTCTCAATATTTGAATTTCCTAGATTACTCAATATTGATTGGGTGAATCATTTTAACAATAAATTTATTATTTTATTGATGGAAATATAAGGAATATTTTATAAAATAGGAACTCCCTACCACCTATAAATACGAGGAAATGTTGAATTATCAAATAGAGAAATCAAGGAAATCGTGAAAAATACTCAGATCCCGTGATGATGTGACTTGATTTTAAAATTTTATGATGCATTGTGGGTGTACCAAACTTCGAACAAAATATCCATTTGTTTCAAACCATTATTATTTGTTAATGTAAAACCTTTTCATCTTCCGGTTGAACTAGACCACCACTTGTACTGGGAAATTTTGAATCTAAATTTGGATTCTCAAAAAGCTTTAGAAGATCAGATGCCACAACTAGATGAATTAGATGAAATCAGAAATGATGAATATGAAAATTTCAAAATTTTCAAAGAAAAAAGTCAAGAAATGGAATTATAAATGAATTCTAGGGTACATTATTTTCCTATGAAATAAGGCCATTTTATTAAAATCATGATTAAAATTTCTCCCTAGGAAGATAAAATCTAGATTGTATGCCCCATTCAATGGAATTTCTGTTTTCCCCTATGGGGCCATTTATATTCATAAATAATGAGTCCCAAAATTAAATGTTAATGGTTAATGATTAAAAAACAATTAAGAACCCTTCTATGAAGGTTGTCTCATCAACCTAAAATTCATCTGAGCCTTAAAGAATCAAGCTCTCGAAGATAAAAGAAGAACTAAATGGGATGCATCTAAGGTTAGGTCATCCTAGACTCGACTAGGATAGAATAATCCTTACCAAATCCTATGACATGTCGAGGGATTTGGGTGGGTTTTGAAACAAAACCAATGAAAATTTAATATTACATGTCATGTCACCAGGTTACATGATGTGTAATATTTCTACAAAAATTTCATCAAATCAAACAAATTACAATGTGAAATTCCATCATATGTCGTGTAATTATGCATGAATGTTTCACAAATAGTCCATGAACCTAGGGTTCATGGACCAAACCCTCATCTCCCTATCGCACACACGTATCCCCCATATCGCTCCTGTGAACCCTGACCCCACTACTCCTTTCCTCAACACTCCCCCTTCTTAATCTCCTTGAAAAACCCTACTTTACCTTCTCCCCTCTTGGTAACAAAACCCCCTTCCTCCCTTTTTTTCCACAAATTAATCCCATCCTCCCTTATGGCCATGAAGCCCACCCCCATACATTCTACCTCTTCGGCTTAAAACTGAACCCCATGATTCTTAGTCTTTCTCTTTATATGGAGTGGACCAATATAGTGTTCCCTTTACCTTTATAGTCATCATTAGGGAAGGGAAGATCAACCTACAATGAAGATTCTATGAGGCACTACACTTCTCTCACCCTCACCACCTCAGGTAACATCTCCTTCGCCTCCCTCTTCAGCTAGTGACAAGCTAGCGACACAAGATAAAACAAATACTAGCTTAAGAGAATAATCTTGGGATGAAAGCCTATATTTTCACCACATTTGAAACTTCTCAAACCATAATACCCACATAATGCTCAAATAGATACAGTAAAACCATTATGTATAAACAAAACCTCAAACAAGGCCATTATCACCCACCTGCACATCAGTGACGAGATCCTAAAGCTCCTCGACCGACTCCAAAATTCCTAAATTTTTTAGGTATATGAGAATAAATTCTAAGATCTATTCCTATAGTATATATCTATTTCTGAGGTAGTATTAGACAACATCTTCATCTATATTGAACAATGACCTCATGATCTCTCATTTTCCAAATTTGACATTGGCATGGGCATCTAGACAGAGTTGTTTTCTATGGAAGAGCTATTTAGAACTCATCACGTTGAGCCTCCCCCATCTGATTGAAGGTGATTGTGGTATATGATCACCTGATATTCCCAGACAGTGCATGACCCTTGGATCACCAAGTCCAATCAACTATATAGCCTAGATCTTCATATCCTTCATAGATCCTAGTCGCGCAAATGGTTTCCCAGCTGAATAATATAATGGGAGCATGAGTTGGGTCAACATCTTCATTATGGAAGATGTCATGGTTATCCCATCAATCCTCATGGATACCTAATTATCCTTTTACTATAAGTATCATGCACATCAGAACAATGTTACACTGATGGGTGGCTCTTTTATCACCTACATGGACCACCATCTCAGAGTGTTTGATGTTCATATTCATCTCACATACCTTGGACCAATGGACTCTATTCACTTTCAATGTCTTTATAAAAATAATAACTTTATAAGAGATGAGGACTCTTAATTATGTGCCCCAGGAGTCCATAAAACAACAAATTTTCCCTTAGATGATCCTACAGTAGATCATTCACCGATTCCACACACAACATTCCCTCAATTAAATATATCTCATATCCTTATATCTACAACCACTACATCAACTACTACACATCCCACATATCCCACCACAACAGAGCTCTGGTCCATGCATATTTGTATCCTTGAGAATTCGTGTTGGATATCTACCCATCTTCACTTCCCTATTGTAGAAATTTATCATTTCCCCTCCCTTCCACCTCTCTCATCTCCCACAGGATCTCATGTTCCGCTGGAAGCTATCAGACCATCCACTAACACCACTCTTGTTGAATCCATGGCATTGTACAACTTTCCCTCAGAGTTTTCTAAAAATACTTCCCAATATAAGTATATTATAGATAAGGCCCAGGGGTAAGGGGATTTCCCCTTCACCATTCACTAAGGTTCTGTTAATTGATATGGCTACCATATCTCAGGCCCCACATAGCATCGGAACCTATCCACCACTTACCCCAACCCATAATCACAGCACCATGATTACACCCTACATAGCTTATACACCAGCCCCTACTACCACCATGGCTACTGACCAGGATAGATGGATCCCACCACCACCTGATCAAGTGTGGTCATTGGAAAAACATTTTGAATCCTCCTTATTATCATTGTTTGACACTATACACATTTTGCTTTTATACTTTTGAATGAGGGTAATCTATTTTACTATTTTAGTATGGATATCCAATAATTTTTCACTAGTACACTTATCTATATATGTAACCTAATTTTGTGTCAATTTTACGTGGAATAATTTTCATATCCTTAAATTATGAAGTATCCATTTCTAGATACTCTATTTTATATCCTTCCACATCTGATATGTTCTCATAGTGTTTTTGAAGTCATAAACCATGTCAAAAGCCCCGATAAGCCTTAGGAAACTGCCACAAGTAGCTACAGTCCACAGAGGAGACCCTGATCTGATAGAAAAAACTGTATGATACTTTGTTCCATCCCTCTGGATGATGATGAAATTCTTTATCACTTTATGGGAGGAAACCAATATTTATCTATTTTCTACTTTGTTATTGTGATTTCTTCATGTTCAAACATTTCATGAGTCATCTTAATCATTATTGTATATATTTTCTGAAGTTAAATAAAATCAATTTCATTAATATTCATAATTTTACCATCTTGTATTTATTCATTCAAAATCTTCCAAACATGCGGAATAATGTTTTATAGAGTGAAGGATTTGTATATCAAAACCATTTTAAAGGTTTACCCAATTAAAAATCATAACAACCCAAGTTCCCTCAGGGCCTGCCACATCTTACATTGAGATCTTGATTCCCTTAGTATTTAATAATTAAATTTTTATTTTATTTATCTAAACTTTTTCTTCCATAACCCTCCGTCAATACTTCCATGAAAAGTGAAGAAACTTTATTTTTCTATGTGTGGGGGAGTATTTCATGAATTTAACTTTCAATACACTTGAAATTTTTATTATTCCCATCTTCTAGGAGGCGTTTTTCATTTCCGAGGCATGCTTTAAACTTTAAAATCATTATACCCAAATAAATAACAGTAGAAGTTAAGATGAAAATTGTTGGAAATTAATGTTTTATATCTAATTTTTTAAGATGTTTTCTAACATTAGTGATTTAATTCAAATTCATCATTTTTGAAAGTATAGTTAAAAGACAATTTACATGGTTTCATACCCTTAATGATTTTTAGTTTTTATATTCATTCTCCTTCCCATTAGGATTATGATCATAATATTATGTATTCCTATCAATGTATATTTCTTGAGTGACAAATGAGACTTGTCAACCAATCATAAATTGCATTGAGATATTATTGATGGAATGATTAAACAAATAAAATTTTAAATTGATTGAGAAAATCTTTTTTAAGGAACATTTTCTTGAGGCCTACTTTAAAAAATTACCTCATTATGCCCATAGTGGACATGAATAGCCTTATAGGATGCAAATATCGAATGCCGATTATCCCTTCCTACCTTTCTCTTTGTATAATGAATGTATTTACATTGAACGATTGTGGGGGATCCTTTTATCCAGCACATGATGATAATACTATAGAACAATATTTTTTTCTCATCATAACATTTGATCTTGATTCATGTGTACTTTTTAGAATTTTACATCTATTATGTTCCTCAGAAAAATTCAAAGGAAGAAAATTGACAAGGTTTGTGTATCAGGATGGTCAAAATTCACTATTCCAAGACTGATAAATCACATGGAGGATCATATGTGGTTAGGGGAAGAATGTATGGTCGGTTCAAGACAAGAATTTTGAAAACAATTTTTTCAATTAAAAATGTAATGAAATAGGATATCGTTTTGTGCACTCCCTTGATATATATACGTAGATCCAATTTGAGCTTTTCAAAGTGTGGATACATTATTTGCTTTATTGGAATCATTTTAATTTACTTATCATGACAGTCATGCATTATACTCTAGATCTTAAACTATTATTTGAGCATCTTTTTGAAGAATTACCTACTTTTACATAGCCTTATTGTCACTGAAACCAATTTCTTATGCCCTCTTGATTAAATTTTTATTTTTCCTTATGAATTTGAGATGATATAATGAAGGAATGCGTATGTTTAGAAGCATATATTGAAGTTATGAGATTAAATAAATTTTCATTTCACATGTAGTGATGAGAGAACATTAATTGTGAGGTAAATTGAAAATGGGTATAGTGTTAGATGAACAGTTAAGAAATTCAGAATAAAAGATTAAGAATTTATTTAAAGAACTGCTCAAAAAGGAATGACTGATTTTCTATGTATGGATGATTATAGAGAATAACGTTTTCTAAGTATACTTTTTATAAAATGTATAAATGTTAATTTCTTATTTTAAAATTTTCTAACCTATTTGAAATCCTTGTTGAGATCTTTTTTCATGAGGACAATCTATTTTCCAAGTGTGGGGGAATTTTATAAGCTTCAATCATATATACATTTTTTTCATTAAATTAATGATCATCATTTGTTTAATCTAAAATTCACTTGGTATGTATTTTTATTTTAGTAATTATTCTTCCATGGTCTTAAAGGTGAAAATTCATAAACAATAAAATTTTTATTTTAAACTATGTGAAACATTTTAATACGACTTGAAGTGTAATTTCATTTCATGATCCAAGCTATGAAGAATTTCATGATGAGTTTCGAGCCATACCATATCCTTTACCCATTTTATCCATTATTACATGATATGAGATATCCTTTCACAAGATAAATCACTAGACCATGACATGTAGTTTTCCAAGTATATCTCCCACTAGAAAAAGGAAGATACATGTCATGAATCTCGGTTAATTGTCTTCATAAGGGTCAAAGTATTAAAACTTGGATGAGATATGTAAAAGATATATATAGCTCCAAATCTATGGAGAAAACCACATATCATCATTAGATTACATGAATTCCAATTACATGTCCTGTAATATTTCACCTATAAATACATCTATAAGAACACTGAATTGAGAGAGTCTCCAAAGAAGATAGTTTTTTTTCTTTCATTCATCTCTTGTTCTCCTCTACTCCCTATACCAAAAATCAAATTTTCTTTTTCATTTTTCATACATCAATAAAATATTTTTGTATTTATTTCAAATTCTCTCTATATTCTTTTTTACATTACTAAACCCATTTCATTCATTCTTCGTTTCATTCCAAAAAGAACCATTGGTACGATTACTCACATACATGTTTAAAGTAAGTGGTTAATTGAATTGTTCCAGATCTATATTACTTATTCTTGGTCACATGATCAATAATTTTTCATTACGAAACATCGAATGTTTTTCCACCATTTAATATCAATGTTTTCTGGAATGTTAATAATGATTTCAATTCCGCATTTATTTTCATTCCATTCTACCATGAGTGTCTAATAATCTTGGATAGGGATCGATAGCAGGGGTATTATAACTCATTAAATATTTAAATCTCAATGTAGTAACCTTATGGATTAGTAATCAGGATGAATAATAATGGTCTATCCAATTAGTTTAAACATCCCTAACGACAAGATATTTTAATTAATGACATTATTCGGTTTGATGTATGAATTTTCTATCACCAATATTCTAAGACAATTTCTTCCTTATAAGTGAAGGTTAATGAATCTAGGTTGTTGCAATAACCAAACCAAGGAATATGTTAACTCTTTGATAGAACTAGTTTGTTTTCCCATACTCAAATAGTAACCTTCTCTTGCTTCAAAACCTATACATTTGTTGGAACCACTTTGTGTATAAGGTTGTATTTGTTGTCAATAGTTGTCAATGAAGATAAAAATGAAGGAGGTCAATAAGTACTCCAATGAAATGGAGGAATGGAAATTCAGATGATTGTTGTACTGATCCTAAGTTCAAAGAACATGTGTCAAAGGTGACACATTGTTTACAACAATGAAGAAGTGAGGGATAATCCATATGAGGATAATGATGTTTGAAGTGGCCATGCACGTCACATTGTCATAGAAGATGATGATGCTAAAGTTGTTCCTTCAAGGAATACATATCACGATAGTGGATTTTGTGCTGAAAGCAGAAGAGTTGCTGAAGGATACAGATCACTGAGAAGAAGTGTTTTTGAGGTGATCGTGCTTGTTGACAAAACAAACAAATGACATACAAATTTGTTGACAAAGGAGATTCCATGGTGGTATGTCGAGTTCAAGGGATGTGGTTAATGATCCATGTTTGGTCAGAGAACGTCGACAAAGGAATGGATGATCTGGAGGCGGTACAAAAAGAGCAGATAAAAGGTGGCGCTGTTTCCCAGTGTTTGCCAAATTTTTGGGCCTCAAAATCGGAAAATTAAGACATGGATTCTCTGCAAAAGGCAGTTCGCACAAAAAGGAAGTGGTGCGCGAAATATAAGAGGTTTGCGTGAAATACTTATGTTGGGCGCGGAAAACAGCGGGATGCGCAAAATAAGTGGAGCGAATTTTTTCGTGCAAACAGTGTTTCAGAATCAGAACGTTGAAAAATGGAAAAGGCATGGGCTGCGCGAAAAACCAGAGCTGTGCGCGGAAAAATGGGAATGTGCGCGAAAAATGTTGTGCGCAGAATAGCTGGGTGAATTTTTCGCACAATCAGCGTATCGAATCAGAAATACCGAAAATCGGCAAAGGAAAGAAGCCTGCGAAAAATCGGAGATGTTCGCACCATGTGCGCGGAAAATCAAACTGATGCGCGTAAAGTTGGCTGTGCGCAAAATGTGGGTTTGAAGTCTTACGCGCAAGAGAGGATTCCTGTTCAGAATAATGAAAAATGTAGAAGTAATGAGATGCGCGAAAAACCAAGGCGGTGCGTGAGAATAAATGGAAGATGCGCGTAACTCAAAGAACTGAGAGACAGTTTTACGCGCAGGAAGAGGTTTTACGCGCAGGATCATAAACGCCTATAAATATGAGGTGATCCCCTATCATTCGGAGAGGCTCGACACTTAGACAAATCTCGAGCTCTGATGCGTGGAAAAACTAAGGTATAGAGTGGTGCGCGAAAAGAAGAAGGCTTGTGCGAAAAAGAAGGTGTTGCGTGAAAAAGGGAAGACTTGCGCGAAAAAGAAGAGTTGCGCGAAAATCCTTTTACGCGCCAAAAGCTATTTTTACGCGCAAGGTTTAAATTTTACGCGCAAGGCACCGGGAAGGGTGCGCGAAAATTTGGGGGTCCCGCAGGCCTTTGACAGGTGCTTAGCACTCTCAAATATGCTTTGCGAAGATGGAAGAACAGTAAACCATTTGGTTTTATGAAGAGAAGTGGTACCGCACACACATGAATGGTGTTTAACATCCTCATTGTGCTTTGTGAAGAGAAGAAGAACGGACCATGCAACTAAACTCAGATCTGCACAGAAAGAGGGGAATATATCAATACACTCAGGTGTTAGTAGTGAGAATCAAAGGAAGAGAAGAAGAAAGATCTAGTGCATTCAGTCATTGCACTAAAGAAGAAGGATTGAACTAAAAAGGGCATCAACTATGAACCCTGATGCAAGCAAAGTCTCATGTTAAACAGGAGACAAAGAACTTCAATGCACATCTATTGAAGAGACCTTCACGTCTATAAACTGAGTGAGACTTCACCAACGGCAGTGAGCCAGGGGGAGTCAACGGGAGTGACCCGAGGGACGCAGTGAGCTATCCCTGAACAATTGTAAAGGCAGTGAGCCTGGGACAGAGTGTCTGTACCCTAACATTTGTATCCGCAGCTAGTGAAGCATAGTGGATTTAGGTACGACCGGAAACCTGTCGGCGTATACTCCTTGGACGTAGCCCTCAGTGGTGAACCAAGTAAAAATAGTTGTGTCATCTGTCTCTGCATGTGAATGTTTAATTGCTGATCATATCCATCATATAGGTTTAAGTAGTTCCTACCAACGTGGGAACAAGATCCACTACTTTAAGAAGAAAAAGTTGCCACCCTGATTCACCCCTCCCCTCTCAGGGTGTCCCGGGGTCCTACAACATTAATATCATAACATGTTAGAATTAAGACCATCTCTTCTACAAACCCCCAAAATTGATCTCGATCCATTCCTTATTCCTAAATTCAAACAAAAAATATCTTGAAATAGTTTTCCCAAAATGAACCAAATTCTTGAGGAATCCTATTCCAAATGGTTCTAAGAAAAAGGTTTTAATATCCATCACAATTCCCTAAGGGATCGACCCAAGACTATAGGAATATTGCATCTCGGTTGTAAGTATAGTTTTGGAAGTATTCAATTATAATTTAACAACAACTCGTGTGAATTAAACGATGTTTTTAGGTGTATCAATAGGTACCATAGTTAATTTAATTGAAACTATACATATGTTTTCAATAAGTCCAAAATTCATTCATTATATCAGAACCAATAAAAATAAATGGGTTTAGTAAACATCATTCCATCATAACATTACCCAAAGAATATATGGGTTTCGTAAATATCATTCCTTCATAAACATAAAAACTTCATAGAAATAATAAGGATATTATCCTTGAAAAATATACAAAATAAAGAAAACGTTACATCATATATAGTTTTCATAAATGGAAAATAATTTTGAGATATCACATGAAATAATTCTTCATGATAATAACCATTAGACTTGAATAATTTATTTAATACCATGAAATATTAAAATAAATAATTTTACATGAAATTGGTATTATAAGATTATAGGAGATGATTTAAGGAATTACACAATCATGAAAGTGGAAAAATCAATTCAATCTGTATAAGTTTAAAAAAATCCCTTTTATACATTTTTTTAAAGGTCACAAGGTACCACTTTTGTAAAATAACAAATTTATCCATTTCCAATAGTTTTGTAAAAATTCAAACATGGGTAAAAATAACATTAAAATATGATAGAATAATATTTAAAGTATTATGGAAATATTTTTTATTTAATATGGAAAAGGAAGATAAATATTCCCTAGTAGATACTTAATTATAATCAATCCTATATAATAATGATATTTTTAAATAATCCGTTGCCTTACGTAAGAATTAGTTTAAAAGTAGAAGAACCTCTTTTATAATGGTTTAAATAATGTTATTAATTTATATAAGAACCAGATTCATATTTATGATATTATATATGATAATATTATATCATAATTTCACCCAGTTTACTATTAATATTTCATTATTAACCTTTCTCAGTTGTTACCTCCTTCATTTTCATATTCTGGTTTTGTCACAGAAGTCCTAGTTCTTAAACATATAATTTAATTATGTCCTATACCAATGGATACTGATGTAATATATATCATATTTTTTCACCATATTAATAGAAATAATTATTTTTTAATGGTGAGCATATAAATTGAATCCCATCGCACAATGGAGATTGCAGGTCGTACGTATACACGACCGATGATATCATTCCCATAAAAGTGAAATGCTAACGAAAATTTTGGTATATTAATTTCATTCTAGATTAAATATAATTTTATATTTGTTATATATATATATTATTTCTATCATTGTACCCTTTTAAATAAAGTAATGATGAAAAACATATTACACCATAGTGTGGAGACAGTAAGCCATACGTATTCACTCATGGTGATTTTGTTTTTCACAGGTATATAAAATGTTCCATATTGTTTTTATAAAATCATAATAATATATATAAATATATTTTATATTTTAATTATTACATTATTATGGAATAAACAAATTAAGATGATGTTTGAGAAAAAATTATCTTGAATGATTTGGTAGAGATGATTACTTCTTCTTTGGAGAACTTCATTTATGTATCCTCTAAGGTGCAGAAGGGATGGTACTTTGAGAGGAATAGGACCACTAGGGTGTGTATATAAAAGTTTATAAGAGAAATATTTGGGGTATGGTCAATATTTAAGGATTTATTTGATGTGAATAAGAAATGAAGGAGGCTCCCTTTAATAATTAAGGTGAGCGACTCTTTTTGAAATTTCTAAAAATATCAATTAATAATAAATTCAATCTCTTTAAAATAAAATAAAAGGACATTTATTCAAATATAAAATTATATAAGGTTTTATTCTCATAAACCTTTCTATTTTAGACATGTTTTATAAATTTTAAGCCTTCTAATTTTTATTAACCCTAAGAAACCCAATTTTATTTTTAACCAAGGTAGCAACTTTTTTCAATATTAAATGGTTATAATAATTACGTATTTAGGTAAATTAAATGATAAATGAAAAATTTATTACACTTTATAACTAAATAAAATTAATTTGTTTATTTAAATATGTTTCAGGTTTTTTATATAATGTTGTAAAATATTATATTTATAAAATATGATTAGTTTCAATTTTCATATTATTCCCTATATAGATTTTCAAAATGATAAGATCACATGCTAAATTATAAAACAAATATTTTATTATATATTTAATAATTCATATGTGTATATAAAAGATTTTTATCACATTAATTGTCTATATTTATATTTATTTAGATATTTTTAGTGAAATTTCATTGATATTTCCTTTACTTAAAAATTAACTACATTAGTGTTTTCAAATTATTTAATACAATTATTTATTAAATAATTTTAATAATAACATTCCATGATGTAGATAAATATTTTATATTTTAGAATAATATTTATATTAAAATACATATCATAAAAATATGTGTATTAAAAATGATATAGTATTTAAAATAAAAATGTGACATCCATAAATTTTTATTAAATAAAATACTATAAATATCCTAACCACAACTAAGTTTCTAACAGATCCAAACATAAAATATTGTAATTAATATATGTTTATTAAGTTAAAATATTACGCTTTTATTTGTACATAAAATAATTGTGTCATCATGTGTGAAGGGTCAACTTATATTTATCCTATAAAATTAGGGGATGTGTTATGTCCATTTTATAGTCCATAGTTTTTTATTTTAAACCTAATTTACACCATTCACCCTTTAACATGGTAAAAAAATTTATCTAGATTACTATTCATATTGGAAAATAATAAAAGGAACTTCTTCAAAATAATTGGAAATTATGTCTAAAAATTGGGAATAAATTTATCAAAATTAAAAATATATATTAGTTGATGAGTTTCATTTTATATACAATGATAAAAATTTCATGAAAAATAGTTTTTCAAAAAAATCATTTTTAAAAATAAAATGTTTATATAATACTTTTTTTTACATAATCTTCATTTATAAAATAGAATATATTAAATTAAAATGATCAAATTAAAATTTAAAACTAATCAAAAACATAAGTTTACTATGTAAATTCATTAAAAGAAAATACAGTTTTCAATAAAAAATTGTATTTTCAATATTCTATAATAATAAATGTTTTCATAAAAACAAATTTAAGATAATCGTGACATTGGGATTTAAAAAATTATATTTATTTTTTCAAGTACACATTATATATCTTCTGGAAATTAATATTCATTAATAAATATAAGAAAAACTTATTTTTTTTAAAACATATTTTTTAAGAATAAAGTGATTTTACTGAATTTAACTAATAATTTTCTATTAACGTACAAATACATTAATTTTGTGATAGATATTTATATTTAATTCATAAATTAAATACTCATATTTATTCCTACATGTTTAATGGATATGTTATACTTATATCGACTCATGATTTGTTTAAACTCATAGTTGTATGAAACACAAGCTATTGAATAATTAAATTATTTTAAAAGAAACAGTTCAAAACAATATATGGGTGTTTCATTATACCCCACTTAAATTTAATTTCACCCTTTATATTTTTTTACTTGGATACAGATAGATGGTGATTCCTCTACATCATCACATCCTCTGGTTCCCACATAGACTCTTCAAATTGGTTTCTCCCCCGTAAAACATTAACCATGTGAGTGGTCTTATTTTGTACAACCTTTTCTTTATGATCTACATTTCTAGTAGTGATCACCATCGTTTTACCATTGTATTTTTCCTTAATAGATTTCTGAGGTAGATCATCATTGATATCCATTGGATTTGGGAATTGGTTAGTATGATTCCAATTTTCCAATAACATTAAGAATTTATGGGAGGGATGTACATTATGTGTCTTATTTTCTCTATTCACATAATTTGATATCTTCTTCCTATCTCTTCTGTAGTAAATTTCACAATAATCTTCTTTCCAATACGTGAAATAGTTAGCAATCCCCTTAAGATAGTTTCATATATATTTTTTCCACACATTGAACATGTTAAAATGATCATCTTATTTCCACTATGGTCTTTTTATATATTCCCATAAATTCTATTTTTCATCTATTATTGAACCCATAAGATTGATGGTTAACTCCAATATCGATCTCAACCATGAGATCAGATCAAGTGATATACTCATATTTATTAAAGTCCCTTATGGTGAATTCCCATCGAAGACATGGTTTAAGGCCACTGATGAATCAATAAACATTATTTTTTGGTCGGACGATAATACCAGAAGTGTACCTTGAAATTCTTGTAAAATTGTATTCATATATACCAAAGTATTCATTATCCTTTAACTTAAGATCATGGTAATCCTTCTTTTTCATGATTTGAAGAATATGTGGAATTTAATTATTGAAAAATAAGTTCTTGATGTCATCCCATTATATTAATTCAATTTCATATTTTTACCTCATATTCTTGATCTGATTCGACCAATGATTTTCTTAACATTCCAAATGATATAATACCAAAATTAACTTATTTGGTCATAAACATTGGGGAACTGAAAATATATTTTAATAGGTACTGATCTATTTTTTTTGGGAAAATAGTAGATTAGAAGACCTGCTAAAATGGTGGGCACAGCCCCATGATAGACTCAATCAAATGTTGTTCCCTCATTTTCTAATTTATATGTCAAACATGATTCATATATTTATCATTTTAGGTGATCATATAAACATGATTTTTCATTCATGGTCCCACAAAATATGTATTGTTAGGAGAAAAATTGTTCTATTTCCCATCACATTTAGCATTAAGGTTATTCCTTTAGGTTCCACCAATTGAATAAACCCCCAAATCATAGTGTGGGAAAGAGTAATCATTGTGGTAAAACTACATAATCAAGGTATATTACTTAAAAAATATCAATTTATGATAACTTAGTTTTAATCCTAGGTTATTTATCATTGTTACCAAACATTGGGATTGTATCTAATACTTAGATGTATCCATAGGTTTCTTATTATGTTTTATCTTCCTAGTTTCCAAAGGTTAACTAAAAACTCACCTCATTACAGCTATAACAGAACATACTTTTCATAAATAGATATTATTTGTAAATACTATATTATTAATTATATAACATCAAAACCCAATCCATAACCATATATGTTTGTTTTTTTGGAATAATGGAATCATAAACTACTAATTTATAAAAAAAATTAAATCACCGCCCTATTATTCTTCGTAACTAGAACCATTTTTGACACATCATACTTAATAAATTTATTTATATCATATGGAAAAGAAAAATAATAAAGGGTGAGATTAGAATATCAGTAATGTTATATGAGGGAGATTTAAACCATTTTATAGTCATAAGACACAATAATATAAACAAACTTTTGAAATGTATATGAAGTATATCCAAGAGAAAGAATTCATGTCATGGGATAAATCATATTTGTTGAAAAAAGTAAAAGAATATATTCTATGATATCATAAAATAAGTCAAGAAATTGGGGAATTAGCATACGTATAGAATAATTACCATATTATTCAAGGATCACTTCCAGAACCATCATAGTGGAAAAATTCCTTCACTGAACTGAGTTCACTCCCCATTCCTGTCGTGTATTACAGAACCGGGTTCTCTACACATTCCAATGCTATAAATCTCATGGGATATAAATATTTACCCAATGAATTAAATGGATATATAGATCCTCCAAATCACACTACAAAAACCATAAATATGAGTTTCATAATAACGTAATTCATTCAACATATCACAACCCATAAAAAAATAAATGGGTTTCATAAAAATAATTTCATTATAACCTAACCTGTGGAAAATAAATGTTCTTCATAAATATAATTCCATACTAAATATTAAACAACAATAGAAAAAATAGTTATAGTATATTTGAAAAATATCCCTAATAAATCATAAGGTAAATCAAACAATATTATCATAAATGGAAAATAATTATAGATATCACTTGATAATAATTCTTTTAAAAAAATATCTTTTCTTCATTTGAAAGGTTTTCATTTAATAATAAAGAACATAATTTTAAATGAAAACAAATTCATTGAAAATAAACATGTAATATTGTAAGGGAAGCTTCAAGTAATTAATGATTCATGAATTTGGATAAATCCATTCCTATCATATAAATTAAAAAAAACATTCCTTTTTTACTTTTTCTAGAAAAGTCATAGTGTACCTCGTTTGAAAAAAAAGGATTCCATTCAAAGAATTTTCTTGAAAAATAACACATTTCTAAAAATGAATTTTTAAAATTATATAATAATAGAAAATTTATTATGGAAAACAAATTTATGAAACATGAACATAAAAGATTAATATTCCCCATCAGATACATAGGTATAAAAAACACCGAGTAATACTGAGATTGTTGAATTAACCCTTAACTTACGCATGACTTCCATCATATAAATATGGTACACTTATATAATGGTTTAAATAATATTATTAATTTATAAAATAACAATATTAATATTTATGATATTATATATGATACTCGTATATCATATTATCCCTGGTTTTTTAATAATATCTCATTATTACCCTTCTCATGGGTGTTTACTACATCAATATCCTATTCATGTTTTCTTATACAAGCCCCAATTCTTGTGTATAAGATATATTTACATCATCTATATATGGAAACTAATTTATCATATATAATATTTATTCATTATATATATTTAAATAAATATTATTTATTTTTTAAAATGTAAAATTAATCAAATAACATCATGGATATGGTTGTCCATATGTATATTGGATCCATGGTATTATTCCATTAATGTTGAAATGGTAAGTATAAGGATTGTATATTATTTTTATTTCCAAAAAATAATATTATTTTATAATTATAATACGTATATATATACATATATTTCAATCATTATAACCATCCAAATAAAATAGGGATGAAAAAAAAATTTCACAATGTTGTAGAGACAGTATTTCATACCTACACACGAATGGGGCTTTTGTTTTTAATAGGATGAATTGAAGTTGTGATATGGTTGTTCCATAATCATTATAAAATATTATAATATTATTTATACTGTAGTTGTTACTTTGCAATGGAAATAACACATGAAGATGAAGTAGAAGAATAAATAATCTTGGAAGAGTCAGTATAGATGATTACCTCCTATTTTGATAATTTCCTTTAAATTTCCTCTAAGAGACACTAGAGATGGTATTTTTAGAATCCCAGAACCACTAAAGTGTCGATAGGGATGTTGAGAAGATAACTTTGGAGGGTATGGTCCATAATAAAGGCATAATGTGATGTGAATAAGTATTAAAGGATGTCCACTTTTATAATTGAGTTGAGAGGCACTATTGGAAATTTCTCAAAATATTAAATTTATAAAAATTAAATTTCAGTAAAAATACATCCGAAGAGAAATTTAATTGAATATAATATTATAAAATGTTGTAAAATCTTCAACTTATATACTTTTGGATTTTTTGTGTTTTAAAACATATCATTTTGGTTAACCCTTAATTGACCTATTTTAATTTTATTTATGGTAATAATTTTTTCACAATACTAAATAGTTTTAATTTATACATATGTGGTGTAAATTAAATAGAAAAACAAATATATATATATATAAATATATATTGAAAGTTGTATAATTTTTTTTTATTTTTAGTTCCTTTTCTAATTTTAATATTATTTAATAAAATATCATATTTATAAAATATCATTACATTCAATTTTTAAAATATTCATTAAATGGATTATTAAAATATTAGGATAAAAAGATAAATTAAATTATTATTTTATTATATCATTTATAGGTCAGCAAACTCTATTAAATTCATTGGCCACATTAATTATGTCAAATTATATTTACTTAATATTTTTAGTAATATTCCATTGATCTTTCCATTAAAAATATAATTACTACATAAATGATAATTAATTATTTAATATAATCATTTGTTCACTAAAACTTTAAAAAATACTATGATGAAGCTAAATCTCTTATATTTTATTAGGGTATTTATAGCTGAATATATCTTTTGGGTAACCATATATTAGAAATGATATAATATATAAATAATTAATGTGAAATCATTAAATTTTTATTAAATAAAATGTTATACATATCATAATCTCATCTAAGTGGTAAATAAATAAAAAATTACCATTCAAATATTTTTATTTATTTAAAATATTATATTTATATTCATTCGTAACATATCTTAGTCCCCTTGTGGAAACACAAGAATACATTAAACAACAAATGTTCAAAAATATTGTGTTATGTATTGAATTATATTGAACCAATAAAATTTTGTCCTATTTATGGGGCATTTAATAATCCTTATTATATTATTTTAACCTAAATTACCCAATTTATCCTTTACCATGTTTACAATATTTACTTAGGTTACTATTACTATCGACCGAAAATATAATGAACTTATTCACTAAATTTGGTCCCTCAAAATCCAATTTATCATCCATTTGGAAAATATAAAATCCCAGATGTTTCAAAATATAATTGAAAATAAAACTATTAAAATTCCCTAAAAACCTATTTTTTAGAAAATTAGGATTTTTAAAAAAATGTTTATAAAATAAATTTTTGTAAAAAAATATTTTAAAAAACCATATTTATAATATTTTAAATTGAAATTAATAAATCAAAATTTAAAACTAATCCTAAAAATAACATTACCTTGTAAATACTTTAATAAAAAAATTCAAATACAAATAGTTTATTTACTATTCCTTCCAATGATATGTTTTGAGAAGAAAACAATTTGAAGAAAATTTTGGCATGATGAATTTAAAAATCAATTTCAATTTTTCAAATCTATTTTCTATAACTACTAAATATTAATAATCATTAATAAATTTAAGAAAAACTTCTTTTTTAAGATATCTCATATTTGAATAATAAATTGATTTTATTAAAATTGTGTGACTACTTTATATGAACTTACCAACACAATCAGATTCATTTGAAGGTTTATATTTATTAAATAAATTTTTAATTCATATTTATTTCAACCAATTTAATTTCTAGGTTATAATAATTGTGTAACTTGGTTCATTTAAACTCATAGTTTCATTCAATACATGTAATTAAAGAATTAAAATTATTTAAAGAAAAATATTTCATAAAATTATTTAGGTGTTACAGTAATTTCATTCTCCTTGTTTATTTTTATTGGTGTGTATACTGCACCTCTGAAATATAATATTAGAAATACCTACTAATTGATGGTATTTTAAGTTTCAATTGGAATAATTCTATCTAATGGGTATTTACATAAATGTTACCAAGTGATAAATGAATTTCATAAAATGATTTATTTTAATTGAGAAATATAACTTCATTGTTGTCTATGATATTCTAATATTATGTTTGTAATAATGTTTTATGGTATATTATTTTATATCATCTTTTTTATGTGGATTTAAATTTTATATACAAAATTTATTCATTGGTTATTTCTCACCTCAACATTTTGAACATTGTATGGGTTTATTTCAAAATCTCATTCAAATTTTAATTTTTTATTCTTGATTTTCTGTTGGATAAAATCATTTGATCATTTTATAATAAAACCAATTCTTGTTCTTCATAAACTTTTCATGTAATAGTACCATTTTTTACTATTGGGTAATAGAAATAATAATGATTTTTTTTAATAAAATCCAACTCCATTTCTCTCTTTTGTCAGAACTATGTTGTCAAATGACATAATGTTTTCAAAAACATATTTTTCAAATATGTTTTCCCCTTATCCAAATGAAGTAAAAAAGAAATTTTGACCCATTTTTATTTTTTACAATATGTTTTGAATGAAATATTCTGGTCATTTTCCTAACAAGGCCCATTTTTCATTTAATGAAAATGTTAAAGGAATATATATTTTAACATACAAAACATGTCTAGAATTTATTATAATCCAGACTACTCCATGTTTTAAAACATAATTTATATTATTAAAAGGTTTTTTATAAAGAAAATTATTTTAAAAATGTTTTGTGTACATTTAGTTTTAGAATGTAATTTTAAAAATGAAAAATATATTTTCCTCAATAATTTTTTTAATTATCTTTTTATGGAATTTATATTTATCATCAAAAATAATTTATTCTTACTCAAATGGGAAGATTTTTTATTGATAGTATCATTATTCCTTTTATGTATGGTTTATGTTTTTTCCATTCACTTTATTTATAGATTTTTTATTTTTATTAACTTTTCCAATATATATTCACTTCAATGTGATCATTAGACATTAAATTTCCCTTAAATATTTATATTATTTATCAAGGAATTATTAATTAATTAATATTTATATAATGTTTAATTATATTTTCCTACACTGAAATATATATTTTTATCTATAGAAATGTTGATAATTCCTTATTCTTTAATAAATACGTATATTTAATGATAAAAAACATAGTTCCTGAAATTATATCGATAATTAGATATATGAGGAGTAGATTAGACCTATATTGATTGGTGGGGTAGGTAATTATTGATCTTCTTGATTCATTAGTAGGTATCATGAGAAAAAGTATTAATCTAACATTAAACTAGTTTTTACCTATAGATTTAAAATATATTTTCAATGGTCTTGACCATGGAGGCATCATGTGGCTGGGACATGTTGACTAATAATTAATAATTTACACCATTAATAATTTTTTTAATATTATCCATGACATTTTTATAAGGATAAAATCTATGTATACATTTCATTCTTAGTTTAATAATTAAAGAGGATGTGTATTTTATAATTATTGTTTCCAAATTTATTATTACATATCATATTATTCATTAATTTTTCATTGTGAAATAATGTTGAGATACATTTCATTATTAGTTTATTGATTAAATGACATTTATATTCAGTTATCTACTATTCTATATTGATTATATATTGTGTTAATATCGATGAAATTTTTACAATGATATTATTTATAAATGTTTTTAATTTTTCTAATATTTAGAGAATGGAATATGATTTAATTTATTTAAAATTCCATATTTACTATTACATATCATATAATAATAGTAATGTTTCTTAAATGTAAAGTGTGTCCAGTTATTTACCTTTCCATGTTGATTATACCTATTGATTCATGAAAACTTCTACTATATGTAACCCTTAATAATAATTTTATCTCACCCATATTTTATTTCCTTTATCAGTAATCCATGAAGAGTTTAATTATTTATGAAAAATGATATACTTGGAGGAATAATGTTATTCTTGAAATAAATTAGGTTGTAAATTATTATTTGAAATTTAATATACTGATCAATGATAAATCTAATTTTACAATACTACTATACTAGTTAGTACTTTACGATTTGATTCCTTATATCATATTACAATGTAATAATGATGAAATTAGCTCTTGGCTACTGGGTTTGGTGTTGGTACACACCCCCAACTCTGAAACATGGGGTAGGAACACTTCAGGATAACACTACATAATATTATGTTTAATAAAATCTTATTATTACCACAATAATAAATTCTTCTGGAATATGTCTTCACATCTTTTTATAGGATCCTTATAAAACTATCCCTACTATCGTAACCATGAATTCTCTCCAACTACACATAATATATATAAGGTTTGATAGGGTCTAATTCGGAACTCTTGAATAATGAAAAGAATTCTATTTAGACCTAATTTCCAAATGACCTCCCTCCAAAATATGTGGTCACATATAATCCCTATAACATGGATATGGTGATTCGTTTCATGCCACATGAGAAATATGAATTAAAATTTTAAATTGTATATAAATTGATACTCGTCTAACCCAAATAATACAATAATTTCATGAATTTTTATCTTTTCCCCCCGAATTATTGGTTATATCATACATGAGATTTATGTAATTTGGGGAAATAATTACCTCATTACAATGATTGTTATAGTGATATCTTGTGGGATATATTAAAACTAAAAATATACCAATATTCCCTTATCTGACTATAATATTTTATTTCCCCTTATTGAATATAAATTCCAAAAAATAATATTACATTTCTTCAAAAGAATTGATGGGTGATATTCCACCACATTCATGAATTCAAGTTATCCTACCCAATAATCAAATTTCACCTATAGGATCTCCATTCTCATTTTTGAAAGTTCAATGTCCTTGCACATCGTATGTCCCATCAACCTGACCGGTATGGGTACTACCAAAGATTATAGAGGATATGAACCAATAATATTATACATAAATTCTTAATTAAGGAAGAGGAGGATCCTCTAGTGACGATCATTTTTCAAGAGTAGTATGATGGCCTCTAATTAAGTGCAATCCTATTATGATGAAATTCTTCTTATATATTTCATTAATATAATTCTTATAGATCTCAATCATCAACCACCGTTGTAATGAATTTTGATATTGTGAACACCTCATTGTGTAAATGTGTGGTATTAGTGATGAGGCACCTATTTTGGTGATCAACCATAAAAATACAATCATTATCAAGTGACTCATACAACTAAAGTTCGTGACTATCAATATTGATAGGTTATGGACCTTATATTTCTTACTGAATTTCTCTCCTCCAACTATCATACCCTTAATAATGGAATTAAAGTAAATGGGTCTTATATTCCTCTAATTTCAAACCATGAAATGAAAAATAATTACATAAAAAGTATATAAACTATTTGATACTTATGGTTATAAAAAACCTACTATTTAGATCCATCAAGGATATTCCCCTATGTAGTGAAATGATTAAGAGGATCCCATCGCACAATATCTTGAATCCTACAAATAATAGTAATTAATTACCATTATAAGAATCAACGATGTGGTTTTGATACTCTAACTAGAATTAAATATATTTGAGTTTCATATCATAGACACAACTCGATGTTACTAACCATCTTTCCCTACTGGATCAGTTTGATTTCTCATTTTTTCTACCTTGATCACTCTATCTAAAAAACTATCATATATGTTTTAGGGAATATGACCAATTATACTCCCCATGAATATGTAGTCAGTGCTCTCATTATTTTCCATAAAGACATAGTTATAGTGAGGGATGGTATAGCCAATTATAAATCCATTTCTAGTATGGGTGGATCTTACACTTCCCTAGCCAAATTTGAAAAACCCATATTTTTCCTCCTTCAAAGTCACAAGTGACAAAAAATTATCAAATTCCCACTTTTTATCTTAGTGTGGCTTGATGGTATGCAAATAAGGTTAGTATTTTTTTAACTCCACTTCTTCATTCATACTCTATATGTCCCTTGTGTTTTCTGATCTAACTATTTGGAACTAGGTGATGAGGCCAGAGGTCATCACAACCCCCAAAATTAAATTTCAAAAACTACATTAGCACAGTGGAGCATGGTCGATCCACATAGAAGGAAAGTTAGTGAATTCTATGGTTTTAAATAAAAAAAAATCCACATTTTTCCGCATAGGAGGGAGTGAACATATTCTTAAATTTTTTATTTTTTTTAAAGATATATTTCTACAAGATATGGAAACAATATTTTTTTACAGTGTAACTAAATCTTATACTAAAAGCTGAATAACTAAAGAAAAACAGTTAACTGATATTCATGGAGAAAAGGTTAAGGAACAATGATCAATTATAATACTCAGAAATTCTATCTACCAGTAATAAGGTTGTCTTCCTCACAACTTTTATTTGTATCACTCCTTAACAAATTACTGAAAAATATCCCTCACCAAGAAATTTAACAGGAAGAGGATTAAGTCCAGGAGTTCACCACACCAAACATAATCTAACATCTTGAGATTTTGAAAAGGATAACAATTGAAAATAAACTCGTTGTAAAATTTACAAATATTATTGATATTAAATCATTGATAAAAATATCCAGGATCGACCTCTCCATTCGATAATAAAATTATGAATTTGAAAAGACAATTGATGAGGGAACAATTGAAAAGAGAATAATAATTCAATCTCTCCAATTGTTTATGATTCTGAAAATAAGAATATGTGAAGTGATTTTAAAATAAAATACAGTAGAATCAAATTCCTAAACTAAGATTATAATATATTATCATATTGTTTTATGTATTGAAAAACATCCAAGAATAGAGTAAAAAAATTAATTATAGAGGGAAGAAGAACTCTGCAAATACTACTATGCTCTCAGGCTCCTTCACCTCCATGTATGCTCATCAATCTCTCAGGAGTCTCTGCTCTAGAAAAGTGGGTAATGGAATGAGAATGAGCGACCCCTTGCATTTGTTTCATGCTCTTCTTTTAAATCCTACTATCACCTGTTTCACATCACCAATTGTTTTCCACCAACATCAAATGTCCACTACTTGTGCACTGCACGTGTAGGTTTTTCTAGTGTTTTCCATGTAACTAACTTCCAGTTAGTTAGTTAAGTGAACTTGGACGTGTTTTTGGCTTTAGTGTGAACTTGCATAGTTAGAAAAGGAAAAATAAATAAATGTTTCAATAATAGAAGTTTACATTTATAAACAAAAGTTAAATGATATATTTAATAATTATTAGTAATTATTTTAATTATTATTGATAATTTATTTCTTCATAGTTATATGTTATTATTTATTTATTTAATTTATGAAAGTGATTAATTATTAATTAGATTAATTTAAAATTTTAGTAATTATTAAATTATTATATTTTAGTATTTTTGAATATTAATTACTATAATTTATGAAATTGTAAATAGTTATTATATTGTATAATTATTTTATTCATTTAGAAGGTAATTTATAATTAAAATATTCATTAAAGTGTTAAATTTATTTATATTGGTTTTAATAATAAGTGTAGAATTAATATTTGAGTTTCTATATATTTAATTTAATTAGTTTTATATTGTTATTATTCATATATTTTTATTAATAATTATTTTATTATTATTTTCTAAGTTTCTATTATTATTATTTTAATTACTTATTTTTTTAGTTTAATTAAAACCATCTCCTCCCCCAATTTCAGCACAGTACCAAGGGACAGTCATCTTCTTCCAAGTTGGTTCACGGCTCCACCTCCCATCTCCACAGCACGGACTCCTTCAGTTTTCATCGACAAATCTTTAGTGGAGAACTCCTCCATCTATCTGGCTATATCTGGGCTTCATCAACAGCACTGCTCCTCCCTTCCAGCAATTAGAACTGAAATCAGCTCCAGGTTCTTCTCCAAATCCATCTAGGTAGTGTATATCCTCGGCTCCAGCGGGTTCGAGACTCAGTTGGCTTCTACTCGACTCATGGCACTAACTCAAGTAGCGACGCAGCTCAGATTTACAGTGTAGGGGCTGGTCTGGCTTCTCTCTATTCTCACGGTAGTGAAAAAATGGCCTTTAATGCGATGTTTTTTGCTCTTGGATCGCACCCAGTTCAGGTGAAAGTAGGTTTGTCCTCCTTCAACATCAGATTATTTTTCTAGACATCAACTCACGGTGCGGAGGAAGTCCAACTGTGGAACTCGACTCGACCTCCGACAGTGTGGCTGGTAAGAGTGGAGATCATGTTTCTAGTCTATGGAAGTGATGCTTCTCCACAACCACCAATAACAAAAAATAGTTGTGATTTTCCCTTCAACGCATTCCATGATGTTTAAATTTTTTTCTTTAAATGTTGAATGCCTGGTTGAGTCGGTGCTTGAACTAGATTGTGTCAAAAAAAATAAAAATAAAAATTGATTGTGTTTTGGTGATGGTGAAATGACCTGAAGAAGATGAGGAGGTACAATTTCGGTCTGAAAGAAGAAGTATAGGAGACGATGCCTCAAATCAGAAGGAGGATATGGAATCAGTGACAATGGGTTGCAAGTGAAAATAATGAAGGGGAAGAACGGTGTCAGGATATGCATGGAGAGGGAGTCATCGAAGTGATGCGTGGCTAAGCAGAGGAATGAATCAACATGATGAGAGGATGCCTAACGATGATGTGCAGAGGAGAGTAGGGGAGCTGTATCGGTCGAAGATGCCTAACGGTGAGGTGAAAGGGAGAGCAGTGAGAGGATTAGAACAAGTTGTGCAAAAATAAAAAAGGTCACTGATAGATAAATAAAAAATGCAACTGATAGGGAAAAGGTCACCCATGCAGTTAAATGTTACCGATAGAACAAATGGTAACCGTTAGTTAAAATAAAAGGATACCAATTTTTTTAAAAAAATAAGGCTCACTAATAGACATAAAAAAGAAAATCTCACCAGTGAAAACAATATGTTATCAATGAAAAACATAATCCGCAATGGTGACATTAAAAAAAATAGAACTAATTGTATGACAAAAAAATTAAAACTCCAAAAATTAAACTTTAAATTAAAACTTAAATTAACTAAAATAAAAAGTTAGAACAAAGGCTAAACAATATAAATTAAAATCATAATTATTAAATGTTAATCATAAACATTACAATTGAATATATTAATTGATAATACATAAATTGAAACACAATTTTTGTTAAACTAAATTAAAAGATAACTTAAATTAAAATTTATTAAAGGGTCTATAATAAAAATAAAATGATAGAATCAGTGACTAAATAATTAACTAATAGCTTTAGCCTACCTCACCAGTAGAATAAAAACACTAGTTTATGAACAAATAATTTAACTTCATAATTAGGATTAAATAATTAATGTTTAAATACATTAAATTAATTAATTAGACAACCATTTGAATACTTGAAGTTAAAAGTAGAGTATTTTATTTAATTAAAACTCAAATTATTAATTTAATTGATAAGCATGTGGATTAATTATATTATCTAACAAAGGTAACTTATTCTAATAAATCTAAATTATAAAATAAAATATTAAAATAAATTATACGTTAATTAGATAGAAATACGATGACTAAATAATTATTTAAAACAGAATTTAATTTAGTAAAAAGTCAATAAGAATTTAAATAACTAAAATAATAAAGAAATAATTAAATTATAAAATTAAATTAAGATATAGATGATTAATATAAGGACTAAAAATACATAATTAATTATAAAAATTGATTAATTAACAAATTTATTTATAAAAATTAGAAAATACAAATATTTGGTAAAAAGTGCTTAAATAATTAATTAAACCATTAAAACTTAAGTAAATAAGATTTGGAAAACTATGTAAAAATTGAGCCACATCAAATTCTCCCATACAAAACCATTTTTTTTCCTCAAACAATTTCCTATTTTATTATCTTTGAAAAACAAATTGTAGTATTTTTGATTCAGCTCAAATTGTAACATGTACAACCATTTGAAAATAGAAGGATGAAAATTGATTTAGGATTTTTGAAAATAAATTGTTCTAAACAAATCTCACCTTAACAATCAATCTAGGGAAATTAAGACAACAAGGATTCATCTGTCAAAGAAGATGGAATGCCTCATATGTGACTCTATATAGTGATCATTTCAAAAAAAATCTATTTATAATTTCAGAAGTAACAAGAGATAAAAACATCAATAGAGTCAAAAACATAACAGACGAACCTTGTACTTTGACTCATCCCCTTGGGTTGAACAATAAATTATTATTTTTTGAATCACCTTAATGATGTAACCCAAATGACTCCCATAATTAACCAATTTACCCCTTCTTCATCAGGAGTTCATCATTTTCCTCACATTAATGAACTCGTTTGTGAACTTACACACTCTATTATATTTTTCCCCAACCAATGTTTCATGTGCTAATAATTTTTCAATGCACTTATTCAAAGTGTATAGAGGGATTATAGTAAACAGAAATGCACCTAGCATCTAGGGTCTCAGAGACTCTCCGTGGGATCCAAGATTCCCAGACTACTCCATATCTAACAGATTTTTATGAAAACCATTTACATTGTCCCATTAATGTAATTACCTTAATAAATAACAAAAAAGTCTTTCCCCTAGGAAAAATATCAAACATTTAGTTCCAAGGGCTATGATCACAACTTGAGTAACATGTCACCCATATCACTCTCAAAAATATTCCCTAAACTATATTTCCATAGAACCACTAAGCTAGACCCCTCAACAATAATCCATCCCCAATTATTTCAGACTCAAAGAATAACATAACTAACAATGAAAAACTGTCCATAGGAAAGACCCATATGACAAACAGTGAAGAACTGCGAATTATGAAATAATTTTGAAAAAAAATTAATAATTTTTTTCAAAAAATACTGAAGTTTTAGTGGGAATTGAAAGGCATAAAATTAATCATAGTTTAGTGTAGTCAAGAATTAACCCCCTCCCCCATAATTAAAACCCAAATTTTTCCCCATAGTTGACATCTAAATTAGAGAAGATCAACTTGAAAGTTTATGTTCAAAAAAATTCAATAGAACAGATTTATGACATGTATAAAAGGTCTCGTTAAATTTCAAAATTATTGTTTTCCACACTGAATAAGATTATAGCATGTTCATTATCAAGTACACACATTAATATTTACACCAGTGAATAATTTACAATATATGTCAAAATTAACAAGTGAGGTGTAGTGCACTGTGTACAAGGTGTAAGAATTTTAACAAAGTATGATTCAAATGGATGTTCAATAAAGAATAAAAAGGCATATTAAACACCCCAACCCAAAGAAGATTCAAAAATACTAGTAGAAATTACCCCCAACATAATTTCTAGAATTGTGTGATTTTAATAATAATGAAATTATGTTTTTTTATAATTAGGCACATGTAGAATTTCTATTTTAAGCTTGGTGACATAAAATAGAATTTTCTAATACATGATGATTTTTTAAAACAATTGAACACATAGATAGAAGAATTTTTTTATAATGCATTAAGTAGTGGAAAAATGAAACAAAATGTTTAGTATAAAGGTACTTACCTGATTTAATGTCTTTTTTCTTATTCATGGGAATTCCACTCATTTGAGGGCACTAGTAGAAACACCTAAAAAAACACGGCAAGAAAAAAGAGACAGAAATTTCAAGTAAATACATAACAAACATATGTTTTCAAAGTACCACATTATTCAATACAAAATAGTGAAGAAGTAAAAACAAATAAAGAGCATGGGTTTACTCACATGGAGCACTAAATTTAAAGTCTTACATTAGAAATTATTTAATAACATTTTGTTTTGTGTTTTATTAAAAACAAACAAAATCATAGGTTGCCTCCCATGCAGCGCTAGATTTATAGTCCTCGGCCAGACTTACCTAACAACTAACTCGAATCACTAGGTGTATGTGGTTTCCTTAATAAAACCAACACATGTGTTTATCCCATTTGTTTTTAATGGAGAAATGAATTTTATGGGAGCCAAAACTAAACACAACAAAACTCTCATAGAATATAAAAACACATATGAAACACCCTTTAACAGCTGTGAGAATAATGTGGTCCACTTCCTGAATTGTTTCAGATTGGACACTTTTAAATTTTTTATGAAGGGAAGACAAAGTAGGTGCATAAAAGGGTGCGGCATTGTCCACTAAGATAACCTTATCACCATCAGCATACTTATATTCAAATTCAAGGAAGCTAATGGGTGAGTTATGATAAGTGGGTTCAATAATGGATTCAATAGAGTGCTGAAAAGAATCATGTATAGTGAAACTCAAGTGTGTTTCCCCATCAATATTACAATTAGTATCATGATAAGGCTCATCACACTTCACAGTTGAGGATGGATGTGACAAACAAAGAAGAGAAATTATTTTATCACAAACAGGTTCAAGTCTAACAATGTTATAAATCTCTTCAAAAATATCCTCATCTTTTGACATATATTCAACATCTACAGCTTCAAAAAAAATCAGTTCTGCCTAACTCAAGTGTGTGTTCAACCTTTACTTCAATTTCATGTTCAAACGGGTCAAATTCCAAAAGAAAATCAGGACTGTGTTCCTAAAAGTTCAGTTCAGGGAGAGAAATGTTCAATTTAGCTTCAATAAAGTCAGTTTCCAGAATATTTAATATAAAACAATTCTCCTCTTGTTGGTTAACACTAAATTAATTTACACCACACATTTTCGAAAAGTGATTATTATTAGAATAGGTACATGAAAACCCATCAGTTATTCTTTAATCAAATATCATTCCCTCGTCCTAATCATCCAACGACATTTTCAAAATTACTGGGTTTACAGATAGAAAACATGGACAAGTGGTTATTAGTTCTGGCTCAAAAACATTAAGTTCCATGTTATCCAGTTTAATGTTCTCTTCCAGGGTGTTCCCCATTTCCAGTTCATATTCAGAATTCAAAATGTCAGATAAATTTAATGAAGAGTTTTTAATATTAAAATTTTATTTCTCAAATATCTCTTCTACCCGAGTGACTACATTCTAAAAACCACTGAAACAATGAGTCTTTTCAAAATTAAGGACAATTAAAATAACTAGGAAATATTATTCAATATGTTTTTATTAATATTCAGAATTGTCCTACTCAACATCATTATAGTTATTTTTGGGGTATTCATCAATGTGTTCTTGGTTCAGTGAGTTGGTTGTTTCCTATTTTAATACAATAGAATGAGATTTTTCAATGTAAAAAGTTTAATACCCAGTTTCACTATCACTTTCCTCTTCATCATGATCTTAAAATATTTTATAAACATTTTCTTTTTAATTTTCATCAAATTATTCTTGTTATTTAACATTTTTTTGTGAATCCAATTTCATATTTTCCTATCTTTTCATTCTTTTATCTTTCTCTTGAGAATCACTAGCTTGAATTTCATGGTTTTATTAAATAATGAATTTCAAGAATCCTCCCTAGTAACCAATCTAGTTATAATTAATTCAACTTTAGGTAAGAATATAGGATTAGACACATATTGATCAATCTATTCAATGTAAACAACTTCTTGTGGTTGGTTAAAAGCACACTACAAGGCAGTGTGTCCATAACAGTCACAACAAACATAATAAGGCCCTATTTGATCCTAGTTTTCATGAACATCCATTTGTTAAAACTAAAAAAAACTGATTTTAAACAGGCAAAATTGCATAGTTGTGTAGATTTTTGAAAAACATCAAAAGCAGCAGATACAGTTCAAAGCTGTTTTTTTTTCAAAGAAGTTTTTTTGTTTTCACCTGATTTATTTTGTTTTTTTTTTTAATTTTCTTAAACATAGAACACTCATTGTGTGCCTTCTCGGCAATGGTGAAAAATTTTTATGAGGTTGTAGGTCTTCACGACCCTCAAAATTACATTTTATAACATACACTGGCACAGTGGTGCAGTGTCGATCCACATAGAAGGCAGGTGAGTGATTTAAAAGGTTTTAAACAAAATAATCACTACTATTGTCAGCAGAGGAGAGAGTGAACATCTTCTTAATTTTTATATTTTTTTTATTTTAATGATGTAGTTCAACAAGATGATGAAAAAATATTTTTTTACAGTGTAACAAAATCTTATTCTACAAGCTGAAAAACAGAAGAAAAATGCATTGAACTAATATTTACCAAGAAAAGGCTAAGGAACAATGATCAATTGTAATACTCATATATTCTAACTACTAGTTAAAAGATTTAAGTCCTTGCAACTTTTATTTGTATCACTCCTCAACAAATTACTAAAAAATCACCCTCACGATGAAATTTAACAGAGAGAGGATTATGTCTTGGAGTTCACCACACCAAACATATTCTAACTGCTTAAGATTTTGAAAAGGAAAAAAATTGAAAATAAACTCACCATAAAATTTCTAAAGTTAATGAAATTAATTATTTGGTAATATATATAGGATCGACCTCACCAATCGATAATGAAATTATGAATTCAAAAGAACAATTTTGAAGTGAAAAATTGATAAGAGAATCATATTTCAATCTCGCTGATTGATTATGATTATGAAAATAAAAATATGTGAAGAGATTTTAGAATAAAATCCAATAGAATAAAATTCCCTAACTAAGATCTTAATCTATGATCATATTGATTTAAGAATTAAAAAATATCAAAAAACTGAGTACAAAAATTTAGGACAGTAGGAAGAACCCCCCCAATAATACTCTGCTCTCGGGCTCCTTCACCTCCATGTATGCTCATCAATATCCCAGGAGTCTCCACTCTAAAAAAGTATGGTGTGGAATGAGAATGATCATCCTCTTGCATTCTTTGTTTTCTCAGCTTTTAAATCCTATAGTCACATGCGGCATGTCACCCATAGTTTTCCTATGACTTCAAATGTCCTTCACTTGTGCACTGCAGACGTGTGTTTTTTCATCAGTGGAATGTCGTGTTTGTTTTGCTCATGTAATTAACTTTCGGTGAGTTATTTAAGTGAACCTGGCCGTGTTTTAGGCTTGGTGTGAACCTGCATAGTTAGAACAGAAAAATAAATAAATGTTTCAACATTAAAATCTTAATTTTATAAAATAAACGTTGTTTCCTCACGGATTTCGTGGATGACCTCGTTGATTTGAGATTCAAACGTTCTGATCAGTTTCTAGCGGGTTTTTTCGTAGAACCGGAAACATCCAATGATTCCACATCCGTTTGGACCTACTTTCCAAAGGTAGGCACTCATTATCTTGTGGACTGATGAGGCTTAGGAATTTGCATTGGTCGAGAGGATGGGAGGTCGGACTCATCACACCTTTTTGAGGGGAATTATTGTCTACTCTGGGACTCTCTTTATAGATTTAAGTTATGTTTGTGAATCCTTATTACATTACCAAGTATAAAATGTGATTTCCTTTAGTTTTAACAATCAATGATTAAATATTCAAGAAATTTAGAGAATCTTTTATATGTATTCGAGGTTCTTCATCAATAGAGAATCATCTATATCTGTTTAGAGATTCTTGGTCAATGGTATCCTTCAAAACATTTATATAAAAGTCTCTTGGTCATTATGATGACCAGGCTTGTTTTAAAGCCACTCAGTGGGGAACTTGAAGTTTATCGTCATTCAGAAGGACAGGGATTATTTCAAAGTTGGGATCGAACCCATAAATGGGCTACCTACGTATCCTTTGTTTTGGAAAAGGAATCAGAACCCACGTAGTTCGAGTAATGGAGTATGATGTTTATGATTGATGGCTCAAAGAAGAATGTCATAATTACCTTTACACTCTAAGCTCACGTGAGTCATGCTCGGTGTGAGAAACAAGAGGTATTGGTAAAAAATAGACAATTGTGCCAAGAAAGATGCAATCATAATAATTTATTTGGGGCTTATGTATGTATGACTGCCCAGATAGATGAAGGTTTAGGATTTACTTTTAGGGAGAAAATCCAGGAACAGGTTCCATAATGGTATATGTGCTTTATGGAGATTTGAATACTCTAATCTTGGGGCTTTCTCCTAAGGAGGATGCCCAAGTTAGGAGGGGACTTATGATTGGGTATTACTCCTGAAAAAGAAACCCAAATCAAGGGTAAATTAGGGCTAGTTAAGAGAAATTTAAGGGGGCTTGGGGTTTACTCCTGAAAAGGAAACCCAAGATTATGACTGGGACTTACTCTTAAAAAGGAGGCCCAGGTTAGGGGACTTGGGGCTTACTCCTAAAAAAGGAAGCCCAAGATTATGACTGAGTCTTATTCCTAAAAAGGAGACACAGGTTAGGGATTAAGGTTTAGGGCTTACTCCTGAGGAGGATGCCCATATTTGGGAACTTTAAGAATTTGGGGCTTACTCCTAAAGAAGGATGCCCAGATTAAAGGATTTATAACTGGGGATTATTCCTGAAAAGGAGACCTAGGTTAAGGATTCTCTCATCTTAAAGGATGAGGTTGAATGAATGAACTCTCCATATTTAGTGACATAAGGATGTATAAATCACTAGTTTTTGAGAGATATTCCATCGAATTCCCTTCAGATAAGGAAGTCAAATCAAGAAATCGTGCCATAAATGGCTTTGAAGAGTATCCTGAAGACTGAATCTTGAATAGGAAAGGTGAAATGGATTAAGAGGGGTAAAAAGGGAAAGATAGGCACCCAAAAAGGTGGGGGCGCGCAAGTCTTGAAAGGCGCGCAAGTATTGGTCGCGCAAGTATACCTGCGTGACATGTGGGGTACTTGCGCGATTTTCAACCAGTATTAGAATACATGAGAGACTCCTTTTAATCAATTTTAGAATCCTATTGAGGTTCTTCCAGAAAAGGGATGCGCAAGTTATATTGAAGGAAATAAGTTGGCATGCAAGTGTTGAAAAGTTTCAACACTTAGGCCTTCCTTCTTCTCTTTAGATCTTCCGTTCTAGGTAAGAAATTACCTTAGAAGTGTTCCGGAAGCTTTGAGAAGAGACTTGGGAGTCGGGAGCTTCAATCCGAGTTTCTGAAAGAATGGTCCTCTCAATGGGGGGCCCACAGGGTCTATTTATAGGCAAAAGAAGGCCCTGGGTGGTTACCGAGCGGTTATCACTTAGGTCGCGCAAGTCACTTGCACGACCATAAGGCGTCGCTCAAGTAGACTTGCATGACCACTAGGCAGCGTGCAAGTACTTGCACGACCACTAGGCTGCGCGCAAGTGTACTTGCGCGACCATGAGGGAACTTGCGCGACCTATGGGCAATGTTATCCTTGTTCATCCCTTTGTCGATTTTTTATGTTTCTTCAAAGGATGAATCACTTTGGACTAAGGTATTTCCTTTTTTTCAGTCATTAGACTCTGTGACGGAAAGGAGCATCAACAAAAGTCCCCCCCTCAGATTTGGATCCGAAAGAAATGAGGATTTGACTCTGAGGAAATCAAAGACATCCAAAGGAAGAAGGTGGTGTGCAAGTTTTTAGTGCGTAGAAGGCAGCACGCAAGTGTGCTGGAACATGACTTTTATTCAGAGTTCCTTTATCTTTTGTGGGCAGTTTAAAGTCATGCATGCTGGACATAAAAGGGGCTAATGTTTAACGTCGAAATAACTTTGACCGAAATGTACTAAAATTGATTCAATTCCTTGACAATTTATCTGAAAACATATTACCATACTCAAGTATGAGAGAAAATATGTAAACTATGGCTTAAGAATATTTGAATCTGAGGAATGATATGAAAAAGAGCTAAAAGGCATTCGAAGAAGTAGTTTCCAAGAATGAAGTTACTATTACTTAACAAAACCTGTTAGGGGGTTGAAATATGCAGGGCCACCTATGGGCATTGGCTGCATGGTCAAATAAATAGTATCTTTCGGCTGACAAGTCTGTTATGTGGACTGTTTATGCAAGCCCACCTATGGGCACGTGCTGCATAGTCAGGCGAAAAGAACTCCCAGAAATTTACTTTCCTAGTGCTAAAAAGCCAATGAAAGTTTATGGAGATCCTAATTTTCCAAAGCATAGAGTTTGTTGTATGGAAAGAGGTACTTGAATATGGAGAAGATATTTCCCAACAAGAATATCGAAGAACTGGATGAATATCACTCCTACGAAGGTCTGACCCAAACGTAGGGAAGAAGAATAAACCATAGACTTGAATATTTTCAGATCATGAAAAAGGATATGGGAAAAAATGTTAAGGATGGCTATAATTTTTTTTTGCGAATCCCTACATACTGTCGTTTAAGACAAATAAGGACAAAAGAGGCATTCTTCCCAAGAATGAAGTTACTATTATTTGACAAAAAAACCGTTAGGGGGTTGAAATATGCAGGGCCACCTAAGGGCATTGGCTGCATGGTCAAATAAATAGCATCTTTTGGCTGACAAGTCTGTTATGTGGACTGTTTATGCAAGGCCACCTATGGGCATGTGATGCATAGTCAAGCAGAAGAATTCTCATAAGTTTGACATTTTTGTGATTAGAAGTCATGAAAAGGGTTATGAAGATTTGAAAATATTTAAGGTTAGGATTATAACACATAAATATGGGTATTGTCCAATGTATATAGAGATACATAGGTCAATGACAACCATAATCATGTTGTGGCTGGGTCCTGAATTGAAATTTTGGACTTCACTACATATCTCATAAGAATGAGAATCAAGCCATACGTAGTTATTGAAATGCAGTTTAACGTCGTGCATGACGAAAGTATGAGAAATCTTAGTTTAGGGTCATAGAATTCGGACCATAATAATGAATACACAGTGTGTGTTTTCATGAGGACTTTTCAGCTAAGGGACTGAAAGTGAAATTTGGGGTTAGGCCCAAAAGACTTGGGGCTGGATTCGAGGGATACTCGAACGTTCCTACGTATCCCATAAGGATGGGAATCAAGCCCACGTAGTTCTAGAACTACCCTTTGTACAAATTTGGTTCGTACATGTGAAGGGTGAAAGGGGACTTTAGTGCAATGATGGTTTAACCTAAGATAAAAAGTTTAGGCATTACCATGTATGCACGTAGTATTTTGAAAATGAAACATGATCAAAGAATATTGTAGTTTATTGTCGTACCGGACAAAATTGTTGTATAGTTTAACGTCATATAACAAGGACGAAAGTGAATCAATGTAAAGATATTGATTCCAGGGGTGGTTTCACAAATCATATGAGATGGTGGTGAACCGATGTGAAGAGATTATTTTTGGGCTTGAACCTTGGGAGGTTGCCTACATACCCAGCCTGGAGGGCAAGGATCAAAGTCCGTGTAGTTCAATTAAAGAATGAATTAATGATCAAGTTGTTCTTGGGGACAATGATCTAATAAAAAAAATGTTGTTGGGACATACACATGGTTAGTGGCCCAAAGGGAGTATTATGGTTGATGTTCGCTCTAAGCTCACGTGAGTCATACTTGGTGTGAGAAACAAGAGGTAACAATAACCTTAACGATGCACAGTTTAATGTCATGTGGGACATATAAAGGGACTATGCAGTTTAAAGTCTTGCAGTTAGGACTATTGGTGCTGCACAGTTTTAGTGTCATGTAGCAGGGAAAAAATATAGTTTAATGTCATGTAGGACATATCAAGGACTTTCTGTATAGTTTAGCGTCATGTAGTTAGGACGATGGGGACAATACAGTTTAACGGCATATTGGAAGAAAGGGGGATTGTGCAGTTTATTGTCATGCAGTAAGGACAAAAGAGTGTACCATTTTAACGTCATGTCGGACGAAAGTGTGAATAGTTTAAGGTCATATGCATGGACAGTGAATGGTGCAGTTTAATGTCATACTGGACCTTTGAGATTATATAGTTTAACGTATTTCCGGACGTAAGGGACTTTTATATAGTTTTTCGTCATGTAGTTAGGACGTCACAGTTTAACCTCTTGTTGGACATAAGGGATTTGCAAATAGTTTATGGTCATATACATGGACCAGGGATGATGCAGTTTAAGGTCATGCTGGATGGTTTAGGGAACTTTTTCACAGTTTAATGTCGTATGGGACGAAGTTGCAGTTTAAAGTCATACTGGACCATTGCTGTATAGTTTAACATCATATAGCAAGGACGAACTGGTGCTGTACAGTTTAAAGTCATGTAGTTAGGACTAAGGTGAACCAATACGAGGATATCAGTTCTGGGGACTTCTTACAGTTTATCGTCATGCTGGAAGTTGGAAGTGCCACACAGTTTAATGTCATGTTGCTAGGACAAAACATAGTTTAATGTCATCTCAGACAAAATATAGTTTAATGTCATCTCGGACAAATAAGGAACTTCTGTACAGTTTAATGTCATGTAGATAGGACATAATACAGTTTAGTGTCATGTAGGACAAATAAGGAACTTCTGTATAGTTTAATGTCATGTAGATAGGACATAATACAGTTTAGTGTCATGTAGGACAAATAAGGAACTTCTGTACAGTTTAATGTCATGTAGATAGGACATAATACAGTTTAGTGTCATGTATGACAAATAAAGAACTTCTGTACAGTTTAATGTCATGTAGATAGGACATAATACAGTTTAGTGTCATGTAGGACAAATATCATGAACCAATGTGATTGTTTTGGATCTGGGAACAATATTTTGTGTTTATACAAAATACTTCTTCAGAAATCTGGCATTAGTTAGAGTCGTGATGTGTTCTCCATCCATTGAGATTAGATAATACGCTCCATTGGAGTAGACCTTATGTATTGAATAAGGTCCTTCCCATTTTGGTTCAAGCTTGGGAGGCTTCTTTCCTGGTATCATTGGTGCTCTGAGAACCAATACCAATTCTCCCTGAATGAATGAACGAAGACGAACTTTTTTGTTAAAAGCTCGTGCTATTCGATTCTGATAGATTTCCAAGTGGTGCAAAGTGCACAATCTTTTCTCATCGAACTGTTCCAATTCATTCAACCGCTTTTGGGATTGCTCATCTGTAGATAACTGATCACAAATGGCTATTTTGAGTGGGGGTAATTGAACTTCAATTGGAAAGACTGCTTCTGTTCCATATACCAATGAATATGGAGTTGACTGCGTTGCATTGCGAGTGGTAGTCCGATAATCCCATAAAGCATGAAAGAGTTTATCAGGCCATGACCTCTTATCTTTATCCACCATCTTTTGCAGTATATTTGAAAGAGTCTTGTTGAAGGCTTCTATCTGGCCATTAGCCGCTGCATGATATCGAGATGAATGGTTGGACTTAATGTTGTATTCTTGATACAATTTCTTTACCTCAGAAGAACAGAAGTTGGTGCCGTTGTCCGTCAATATGGTATGAGGGACACCAAATCTAGTAATGATGTTAGACATGATGAAGCTAACAATGCATTTAGAACTGACTTCTTTGAGAGGTATTGCCTCTGCCCATTTGGAAAAGAAATCTGTAGAAGTAAGAATGTACTTAAACTGCTTGGCCGTAGCTGAAGGGTAAGGTCCCACCACATCCATTCCCCATGTGGAAAATGGCCATGAGTATTTAGCTGTATGAAGAAACTCTGGAGGTTTATGAATGAAGTTGGCATATACTTGTCATGAATGACACTTCTTTGTAAAATTAACACAATCTTGTATCGTTGAAGGCCAAAAGTATCCAAGCCTTCGAATTTGATCAGACAGTCTATGTCCAGACTGGTGGGCACCACAGACTCCTACATGCACTTCTTTTATGACAGCCATTGTCTCTTCACCATCAATACATCTGAAGAGAACTCCATAAAAACCACGTTTGTAGAGAATTTTTCGAGGTGGTTTGGGCTATCATAAAGAGTAAACTTGACCACACGTCGCCGAATTTGTTCTTTCTCGGCTCTATCAGGTGGAAGTGTTCCATTTTGAAGGTATTCCCTGATAGGTGACATCCATCCTGTAGTATGACCATACAGTTCAGGAATAGGACTAATTTCATTAATTTCCTCTGTTCTGACTTGAACATAAGGTGAAATTGCACGACGGTGGGCAATACAGATGGTTGTCTCGTCCCGATTTGGATCTGCTAAAGCTGTGGCTATATTAGCCAGTGCATCAGCTTGAGCATTTTGTGATCTTGGGACATAAGAAAATGTCGGTTCTGAAGGGAATTCCGACATTAACTCTCTGACGTAATCATACAAAGGGATTAATTCTTCTTTTCTGATGCCATAATCCCCATTGACTTTTTTGATTACCAGGTCTGAATCACCTTTCACCTTTAAGTGATTCACTTGTTCTTGAAGCGCTAATTCCATGCCTGTAATGAGAGATTGGTATTCAGATTCATTATTGGTACCACCTTTCCACAACAAAAAGTAATAAGGTAACACTGCCTTATCTGGAGAAATGAGAACAATTCCTAAACCAACTTTGTTGAATTTAGGATTTTCCATTTTCTTCCCTATTGGACTTCTAGAAGCACCATCAAAATACATTTCCCATGTTTGAGGACTCTCTTGAATAGAGAAAAATTCATCATCAGGGAGTTCGATATCTGAATACTTGTCTTCCACTGAAGGATGTTCAGCCAGAAAATCATCCAGAGCTTGGCCCTTAATTTCCTTTTGAGACACATACTGAATTTCGAACTGCTGTAGAATAACCGCCCACCTTGCCAGACGTCCTGTAAGCATTGGACGACTAAGGATGAATTTGAGTGGATTATTACGAGATACCAATTGGACCTCATGATGTTGCAGGTAGTATCTCAATTTCTAAACTGCAAAGATTAATGCTAGGAAGAACTTTTCAATACTTGAATACCGGGTTTCTGCTTCAAGCATAGTTCTACTGAGATAGTAGAGCCTATTTTCATTCCCAGCATCATTCTTTTGAGCGAGAAAGGCACCCAATGATCGCTCTAAAGCTGTCACATAGAGGATAAGCGGTCTACCCTCAATAGGTGGCATGAGTACTGGTGGACTCAAGAGGTATTTCTTGAAAACATCAAATGCTTCTTGACATTCTTCAGTCCACTGGTAAGTGACTCCTTTCTTCAATAATTTGGTAAAGGGTAAACTTTTGCCTTCCAAATTAGCGATGAAACGCCGAATATAGGCTAAGTGTCCTTGAAGTCCTCTTAATTCTTTCAAATTCTAAGGAGGTGACATACCAAGGATTGATTTGGTCTTCTCAGGATCGACTTCAATACCACGATGGCGTACAACAAAGCCGAGGAATTTTCCTGAGGTTACCCCAAAAGCACATTTTAAAGGGTTCATCTTCAAATTATGTTGTCGAAGCTTGTGGAATATGACTTCCAAATCAGCCAAGTGATTAGAACGTTGTTTGGATTTAACCACAAAATCATCTACATAGCATTCAACAAACTTCCCTAAAAGAGGATTGAAGATACGATGCATGGCGCGTTGATATGTTGCACCTGCATTCTTTAAACCAAAGGGCATCACCCGGTAACAAAACACACCTTGAGGAGCTCTGAAGGCTGTATAATCCTCATCTTCTGGGGTCATTCGGATCTGATTATATCCGGAATTTCCATCGATGAAAGAAAGTACTTCATATCCATCCGTCGCATCAATTAAGAGTTCTGTAATCGGAACCGGTAAATCATCTTTAGGACAATATCGATTAAGATCTCTGAAATCGATGAAAACCCTAATTTGTCCATTCTTCTTCTTTACAGGGAAAATATTATCCAACCACTTGGGATATTGAACTTCTCTGACGAAGTTGGCTTTGATCAGCATATCCACTTCAGCATCAATTTTGGAAGCATAGGTTGTGCGTGTTCTTCTCGCGGCTTGTTTAAAACCTCGATGTTCTTTTGGTAAACCCAAATGATGAGTAGAAACATCAGGATCAAGCCCAGGAATTTCTGTATAATTCCAAGCAAAAATATCTTTATTTTTCTTTAAAAAAGAAATATACATCTCTTGCTCTTCAAGGGTCATGGCCGCACTAATTAAAGTGGGGCGTGGATCTTTCTCTGTACCCAGATTTACTTCTCTGAGTTCATCCACAGTGGTAGAGATACCCTCTTCAAATGCCGGAGGAGCATCTCTAAGATCTTACTCTTCCTCTTCATCATGTGTTATTTCTTCCGTTTATACTTTCAAAGTAGATGAAAAAATGAAATTCTCATGATCATAAGAGATGTCAAAATTTTCACATTTTGAAGAAGAAGCTTCCATTTCCGACCCTATTGATGATAAAGGGTCTTCTTTGGGAAATAAAGAGGAGATGATGGATTGAGAATCAACATCATTATTCACCTCTGGTGTTGCTATAACTTCTTCTGGCCTGATTAGCGAAGTATAGACTTGTTGGACTTCATCACCACTTATGCTTTCATCACTTCTTGGTAGGTTACCAATTTCTCCCATGTTGTCTGGCTCGATCACCGTAATTGACATTATGGATCTTTTCATAAGAGTATTTTGATTTGGGCCTATTTTTTCAATTTGACTGATAGGTAACACATAATCTGTACTCACATGTGAAAATGGATTTATTGGAATTTTCTCCAAACCATATGGAGCATTAACTTTGGTAATTTCCTTCATTGTAGATTTTTTTTATTCCTTTCATGTGATAAAATTCTGCCTCAATGTATTGAGACTCACATGTCTTGAATGGGGCCTTATCACCATAAAATGTTCCAACTTGACCATCGAAATAGTATTTGAGACAATGATGGTATGATGAAGGAATAGCTGCATGCTGATGTAGCCAGGGTCTTCCAAGCAAGATATTGAAAGCTGAGTCTTGATCAACAATCATGAAATCCGAATTGGATACAAGATCTCCAAACTGAGTTCTGAGTGTAACTTCTCCCAGAGGTTCTTGTTCATTTTTATCATATCCTTGTAACATCATGGTAGAAGGAGATAAATCAGATTCCGTGAGGCCCAATCGACGAAGTGTACGAATGGGCATGAGGTTGACTCCTGAACCATTGTCAATGAAAGCTCTTCGAACATCTACACCATTGACTTTTCCAGATAAGTACAAAGGTTATATGTGCCCATGCAAAACATCATCTTCATCTTTATCAGTAAAAGATATCACTGCATGGCATTCTGCAGGATTATTCTCTATGTGATAGATTTCAGCTGCAGCAATTTCAGCTTCAAACTCCTGAGGACTCGACAAAGCTTCGATAAGTGCTTCCCGAAGATCTTTTGACAGATTCAAAGCATCCAAAATTGATAACATGGCTGGTACTTGGGCCAAGTGTTTCAATATATCATACTTTTGATCTAGAGGTCTGTGTTTCCCAATAGGAATATGCGGTTTAGCAGGTACCTTGGAAGCAGATGCTTTGGAAGCTGATGCATCTTGTATTGAAGTTGGAAACATCCTTGTTTTTGGAAGATTAGACTGATTAGATCCATTTACTTGCTGAGATAAAGAATATGGAACCTTTAATCGGTCTTCCAAAATAACTGTGCCAAAACTGAGTTGGCCATTGGCAGAAGAACTTGCTTGTTCTTTTTGAGCTTGCTGAAGGGCTCTACCACGAGTTTCTGCTTCATATACAGTGCTAGCAGGGGTAAAATTAGAGTAGTGGATTCGGAAAGATCCACGTATTCCCATGTATCCTGAACCTCTAGAACCTCCTCGGATTCCCTTATTTGATATAGGGAATTCAGGCTCATCATGACTCGAATATGGATCTGTTAATTGAATCATATTAACAGAACCAAAGATTAACTCTTCGTCTGATAAAGACTCTGCCTGGTTAGCCTGTTTAGGCTGTGCCGTTTGGTGGGACGGTGCCTGTGGTTTTGAAGTAGATGGCATGAAATCTGCCAGAGTCAAAGACAATTTAGGCTTTGATACATACTCATCTTCTCCTGATTCTTCTTTCTTCTTTTAATTGCGCTCCCTTTTGAGGATTTATCTTTTGATGGAGGCTTTACTGCAGCTTTTGTAGGAGACACAATTGTCTTCTTCAATTGTGTTCGCAAAATGGAATGGGTCCGATTGATTGTCTTTCTGACCATCCAATCATCATATTTTTTTCGCAGTTTTGCTTTTGACTTCCTGCCACTCGCCTCCTTCCTCTGGATCTGTAGCGGTAATACATGCTACATGAGCTGAAGAACCCTTCAATTTGACTTGTCCCAAGTCGACCATCTTTTGCAGGAGGTCTTTAAAGACAAAACACTCCTGGATGGGATGCCCCAACATTTGATGAAAGGTAAAATAATTGGGACGGTCTTCATCTTCTTCCTTGTTTGGCCTCTTGGGCACTGGTAATTGAACCAAATTATTTTCCAGAGCTGAAATGAAGTAACCAGGAACTTGCTTACATCGGAAAGAGTATGTTTTACTCTTCATATCCTCAAATTGTTTTCGTCGTTGATCTTTTTGATCATTTGGAAGAAACAGCCTTTGTTGTTGGTGTCCAGGAGGTGGAGCCCTTCGAAAATATGAAGGTTTTGAAGTAGAAATAGGTACAGGTTCTCGTTTAAGAATAACTGTAGCAGTTTCCTCTTTACCCATTCTCCTTCCTGGAGCTTATGGAATTATACGAGATTTAACCTTAGCCTATATAAGGGAATCTTCAATCTGTTGAGCGATTGAAGTAAGGTCTCGAAACCCTCCTGTGTATTTCACAGGGATCAATGGCGTGCGTAATTCGTCATGCAAATTTTCCACACAGATTGGCAACAATTCCTCCTGAGGGAGTGCTAAACTCAGGGAATACGTTAATCCCTTCCAACGAGAAATGAAATCAGAGACTCTTTCATTCTCCCTTTGTTTGCAGTTTGTAAGATCGAAAACTGTCGTTTTTGGAAAAGTTGAGCTAAACTGAAGAAGGAAGTTTTGATGAAGATCCTCCCATCCGATGACTGGCCGAGATTGCAAGCTTGTATACCAGACAAAAGCTGGTCCTTGCAAGGTTCGCACGAAGCATCTGAGTTTCACTGCTTCTTGCTGCTCTGGAGTTCCCATCATAGGATCACAACAAGACACGTAATGTGTCAAATGTTGTTCAGGGTCGCCTGATCCATTGAAAGTAGGGAAAATAGGGTTTCCAAAACTGGATGGAGGAGAAATTGAATCTACCCATTCAGGGTAAACTTTCTTTTTAGGTTGAACTTGCACCTGTTTCCCTTCCATAGTTTCTAACCGAGCTGTTAATGACTCAATAGTAGTTATTAACTTTTGAGAAACATCAGGTTGAACTTGGTTTTGGGTAGGTGCAATGAATGGAGCTTGGACAGACGTGGTGGTTGGAGCTGCAACTGATGGTAGTGCTGCCAACCATTGTTGCGTTTGACCCGTAGGATTAGACCTCTGAGGGTGTACTGGTAAAGGAGGATATTCTTGATCCATCTCAGTAGTTACAACAAATTCCTTCGGCTATCGGACTTCAGCATTCTTAAGAATAAGACTACTCTGAAGTAGTTCTGCATTCAACCTTCTTAATTCTTTCATTTCTTCCTCCTGTTGTGCAAATCTTTGCTCTAATGAGAGCGGTTGACCTCCTTCATAGGAAGGGTGATAAGTAACCTGATTCTTTCATTTCCCCTTATTGGATCCTTTTCGGAGAGGGGGAAGTGGGTTACTTGAAGGAATACCCAGATTTGGGGTAAGCCTTTGATTACATGTGCGCACGCCTTCTTCATTTAGGTCTGTGTGCGCAACTTCTTGAGCAGGAACCTCTTCATCTGATCCCTCTGATTGAGCCTCATCTGGTGAATCAGCAGCAACGGCATTGATGACGTTAATGGATGCATATTGCATGGAATCCTTTCTATCAGCATTTCTGTGATATTGTCTTCTTTCATGTCCATGATGAGACATGGAATTTCGTTGACTTGATCCCTTAGGAACTTTTTGGAGAACCGTCACTTGGAGAGAATCTCCTGATATCTTGGATCTTCGTTCCTCGTGAGACTTATTCCTTAATCGAGAAAATACTAACTTTCTCTAAGGGAGGGATTGAGGATTTGAAAGATTCCCCAGTCTGGTGGACTGGGGATGTTCCTGCTGCTTCCGCTCAACTCCTCGAATCCCATTTGTAGACTATGAGGGTTGGGTTAGAGAAGTCCCCAGTCTGACAAGCTGGGGTTTCTCTTGACATGATATGTCTGAGATCTTCTTAAAACCTCTCTAGATCTTGCGAATCTTAGTTCGGAAATTAGCTGGATGCATTACCCTGTATCCAATTTTATCACCTGGTTCAACAGACCGTTGGATGATTTCCGAAACATCTGTCATTTGATGACGTGTTTGCTCCAGACGAGAGGCTTGTGCAATATTCTCGCCTGCTTGATGTAGGAGCAATTCAACAACTTGTTCTCTATATACTTGATTTTGAGAGGAACTAGTTGAAGCCTGTTCTTGAGAAAACCTTTGATTATGAACAAAGACCATTGACTGTGGCCGGCCATGGGCAATAACATTGCATGAGACAATTTTCGGCGGGCTTTGCTGACTGGAAAGCACTGTGAAATGTAGTTCTCCGTGAACACCCCATCCTCTGATATGAACATCAGATGGAGCATTGGCAATTAACTGACGCAATTTTCTTAGTGCGCCAAGGCATGAACGTTGAAGGGTTCTTTGTTGCTTTTCAGCCTTTGGATACCGAGAGACTGATAGAGATGCCAAATCAATCTGGCGTTGTAACCCTTCTATTATCTTAATATGATTTTCATAATCACCGTAAGATAATACTTTCTTCTTCAATTGACAAAGAGTCTTCCATATGTTGAGACGAATATCATAGATTCCATCATCCGTCAACATCTTTGGAATGTCGTACTGGGAGTCAGCCAAAGGCCAAAACATGACTGGTACTTCACCTTTTGCCAATTTTCTCCTCATGTTCAGCATTTCCTCTTTGTCATTAAATGAAGATTCTTCTACCTGTTTGGACCAAAGTTGGTGTTTCCTTGTTGCTTCATCGGATTCAACAAGATTGGTAGAGAGATCACTATTCATGCTGGAAGATGAATGACCCAGGGATGGTTCGTAGAATAACCTGAACCCTAGGCTATCTTCTGATGGAGAAAGAGTTTCACCTGCCGATAGTAAAGCATCAGACATGACTGGTTTTACGTTTTCAAGTGCCTCGAGATAGGAGGGCTTTCTCATCACTACATTGCCTTCTGAAGAATTTTCGAGACAACGTTAATCACTACTGCGGAGAGGACTTTCGCAGCGATGTTCATCACCATGAGGAGGACCATCATGATGGGTTACATCAAAAGATGAAATCTCTTGCTCCTTGGTCTTCTGACCACACAGAGGGTTCATGTGGCTCTCATCTGAAGAAGAAACTTCAAGATTGACCGAACTTTCATGAAGCAAGCCTTCACGAGGAAGTGTCTGTTGAAGACCTTCAAAATTAATGTTCCCGTCATTGAGAACTGAGGGAGTAGAATCTTGAATTCCGACAGATAAATGTCTGAGGGCTTCAAGAACTCCAGCATCGAGCAAGGCCTTGTTGCATATTGGCCTTTGATCTCCTGACTGTGCTAGGAGGATCTTTTTCTTAGATGCCTTCTTACTCCCTTTAGAAACAACTTGTTGATGAAAGTGGTTACTCTGAGCAGGTGTATGTGCCTGATCAGGAAAGATGGTCAGGTTAGGCTGACGATCTCCACTCAAATCAGGTGTATGTTCCTGACTTGGTTGTCTGTTTGATATGGGGGAGTATGCCCCATAACCCTCTTGGACTGGAACAGATGTGTGTGTCTGTTCCAGAGTGAATCGTTGATGTGTCACTCCACTGATAGGGATAGATTTATGTGTCTGTCCCTAAGATGATGCTGAAGCTGTTATGATATCCTCGCAAGCATCCAGAATATGAGAAGGAATTTTCTTCTTCTCTTTCACCATTGACAAAATATGTTTGGTGACTTCAGCTGCCGGAACGGGGATATACGTCCATTCCGGGCTTGGAGTAGGTGTATGTGCCTGCTCCTGTCCTCCTTTTCCTGTCAGTGAATCCTGACAGTACTCAAGTGTGGAGGCAGAGAGTTGAGTCTGCCTCCTGTTTGTCGTCGGGGCTTTCCGACTGACTTCTCCGTGCGCTACCAAGAGAGACTGTTGGTAGGCTTGATTAGTATTAGAAGGTGTATGTGACTGCTGATTACACTTCGCCAAACGCGGTTGACGAGATCCATCATATGTAGTCAGATGAGTCTGCTGACTAACTGGTGATGTATAAGCAGGTGTATGTTCTTGCCTATAGTACTCCGTCGGGATTTCTTGGCGGGATTGGCGTGATGCTGCCAGATGAGTCTGCTGGACAGCGGAATTAAAACGGATAGGTGATTGTGCCTTCTCGTTGTTTGCCACCAAGTTAGGTTGGTGGACTTCTCCGGAGATGGCGGGGATGACAACCTACCTATTGTTAACTGGATTCCGTCTCTGGCGGTTCATCTTGCCTGCTCGGGTTCGAGGAACCTGAGCTGAATGCCTGGAGTCGGTACCCTCATCATGTTGAGGGCGCACTACCGCACGAGTCTGGCGGCGATTGTTGATGGGAGCCCTCGATAAGGACTCCTGTCTTTTTGAATTAAGGCCCTGCGGGACCTGCTCATTCACTTCCTCAGAGTAAGGGAATGAATGGAAATTGCGTTCCGGGGATAACGACCCGAAACGGTTGGAGACGGTAGTCCGCACCGCCTGCTTCTTGATCGCTGGTCACCGTTGTCCGGACGACCAGGTAGAGTTGTTAACTTGGAGGGCTTGACGAGCGGCCTCCAGAGTTGGGATAGTACCGTTGCGATGGTACTCCTTAACCAGTGCATTAGAAACCAAGCGTTGAAGACGCTGAGTTGGTGATGTCATCCTCAGAGCGGACGACATTCCAGCAGGAGTAGTAGCATTGGTTTTCACAGCAGCAGACCTCACGGTAGAGGTGTTCACAGCAGCAGTATTCACAGGGGTGAATATAAGGAAAGCCATTTTACAGAAGATCTTGAGAAAAGAGTGCCATTTCCATATAACAGACATAATCAAGATGAATCCGGCCACTGCATCTTTTGGATGAGCACATGTCAATGATTGCTTTGTTGTCCCAAGGGGCCTAACAAATAAGAAGAATATCACTTTAACTTGGTTAAGGATTCACGTCGGGTTCACCATTTTTGTTTCCTCACGGATTTCAAGGATGACCTCGTTGATTTGAGATTCAAACGTTCTGATCGATTTCTATCGGGTTTGTTCGTAGAACCGGAAACATCCAATGATTCCACATCCGTTTGGACCTACTTTCCAAAGGTAGGCACTCATTAGCTTGTGGACAGACGAGGCTTAGGAATTTGCATTGGTCGAGAGGATGGGAGGTCGGACTCATCACACCTTTTTTAGGGGAATTATTGTCTACTCCGGGACTCTCTTTACAGATTTAAGTTTTGTTCGTGAATCCTTATTACATTACCAAGTATAAAATGTTCTTTCCTTTAGTTTTAACAATCAATGATTAAATATGCAAGAAATTTAAAGAATATTTTATATGTATTCGAGGTTCTTCATCAATAAAGAATCATCTATATCTGTTTAGATATTCTTGGTCAATGGTATCCTTCAAAACATTTATATAAAAGTCTCTTGGTCATTATGATGACCAGGCTGGTTTTAAAGCCACTCAGTGGGGCACTTGAAGTTTATCTTCATTCAGAAGGACATGGTTTATTTCAAAGTTGGGATCGAATCCATAAATGGGCTACCTACGTATCCTTTATTTTGGAAAAGGAATCAGAACCCACGTAGTTCGAGTAATGGAGTATGATTTTTATGATTGATGGCTCAAAGAAGAATGTCATAATTACCTTTACACTCTAAGCTCATGTGAGTCATGCTCGGTGTGAGAAACAAGAGGTATTGGTAAAAAATAGACAATTGTTCCATGAAAGATGCAATCATAAGAATTTATTTGGGGCTTATTTATGTATGACTGCCCAGATAGATGAAGGTTTAGGATTTACTTTTAGGGAGAAAATCCAGGAACAGGGTCCATAAAGGTATATGTGCTTTATGGAGATTTGAATACTCTAATCTTGGGGATTGCTCCTAAGGAGGATGACCAAGTTAGGAGGGGACTTATGATTGGGTTTTACTCCTGAAAAGGAAACCCAAATCAAGGGTAAATTAGGACTGGTTAAGAGAAATTTAAGGGGGCTTGGGGTTTACTCCTGAAAAGGAAACCCAAGATTATGACTGGGACTTACTCCTAAAAAGGAGGCCCAAGTTAGGGGACTTGGGGCTTACTCCTAAAAAAGGAAGCCCAAGATTATGACTAAGTCTTATTCCTGAAAAGGAGACCCAGGTTAGGGATTAAGGTTTGGGGCTTACTCCTGAGGAGGATGCCCATATTTGAGAACTTTAAGAATTTGGGGCTTACTCCTAAAGAAGGATGCCCAGATTAAAGGATTTATAACTGGGGATTATTCCTGAAAATGAGACCCAGGTTAAGGATTCTCTCATCTTAAAGGATGAGGTTGAATGAATGAACTCTCCATATTTAGTGACATAAGGATGTATAAATCACTAGGTTTTGAGAGATATTCCATCGAATTCCCTTCAGATAAGGAAGTTAAATCAAGAAATCGTTCCATAAATGGCTTTGAAGAGTATCTTTAAGACTGAATCTTGAATAGGAAAGGTGAAATGGCTTAAGAGGGGTAAAAAGGGCAAGATAGGCACCCAAAAAGGTAGGGGCGCGCAAGTCTTGAAAGGCGCGCAAGTATTGCGGTGGCGCGCAAGTATTGGTCGCGCAAGTATACCTGCGCGGCATGTGGGGTACTTGCGCGATTTTCAACCAGTATTAGAATACTTGAGCGACTCCTTTTAATCACTTTTAGAATCCTCTTGAGGTTCTTCCAGAAAAGGGACGCGCAAGTTATATTGAAGGAAATAAGTCGGCGCGCAAGTGTTGATAAGTTTCAACACTTTAGCCTTCCTTCTTCTCTTTAGATCTTCCGTTCTAGGTAAGAAATTACCTTAGAAGTGTTCCGGAAGCTTTGAGAAGAGACTTGGGCATCAGGAGCTTCACTCCGAGTTTCTGAAAGAAAGATCCTCTCAATGGGGGGCCTAAAGGGTCTATTTATAGGCAAAAGAAGGCCCTGGGTGGTTACTGAGCGGTTATCACTTAGGTCGCGCAAGTCACTTGCACGACCATAAGGCGTCGCGCAAGTAGACTTGCATGACCACTAGGCAGCGCGCAAGTACTTGCGCGACCACTAGGCGGCGCGCAAGTGTACATACGCGACCATGAGGGAACTTGCGCGACCTATGGGCAATGTTCTCCTTGTTCATCCCTTTGTCGATTTTTGATGTTTCTTCAAAGGATGAATCACTTTGGACTAAGGTATTTCCTTTTTTTCAGTCATTAGACTCTGTGACGGAAAGGATCATCAACAAAAGTTAAATGTCAAATTAAATAATTATTAGGTATTATTTTAATTTTCATTGATAATTAATTTTTTCTTAGTTATATGTTATTATTTATTTAATTAATTTATAAATGTGAGTAATTATTTATTAGATTAAATTAAAAGTTTAGTAATTATAAAATTATTAAAGTTTAGTTTTTTTGAATATTAATTATTACAGTTAATAAAATTAAAAATAGTTATTATATTATATAATTATTTTATTCATTAAGAAGTTAACTTATAATTTCTACATTCATTAAAGTATTAAATTTATTTTTATTGGTTTTAATAATAACTTTATCATTAATATTTCTGACATTATATATTTTATTTAATTATATTTATATTGTTATTATTCATCTATTATTATTAGTAATTATTTATTTATTCTGTTCTAGGTTTCTATTATTGTTATTTTAATTATTTATTTTTTAATTTAATTAAAACCATCTCCTCTCCCAATTTTGATGAAGAACCAGGGGAGTATCTTCTTCTTCCATGCTGGTTCGTGGCTCTACCTCCCTTCTCCAGAACGCAGACTCCTTCAATCTTCATCGACAAAGCTTGAGTGGCAAGTCCTCCATATATCCAGCTGGATCCGGGCTTCATCAACATCACTAATCCTCCCTTATAGCAATCATAACCGAAATTGGCTCGAGGTTCATCTCAAAATCTATCAAGGTTGTGTATCTCCTCGGCTCCAGTGGATTCAAGTTTCATGTGGCTTCTACTTGACTTGCAGCACTGACTCCAATAGCAGTGCAACTCATCCTTATGGTGTAGCTGTAGGTCTGGCTTCGATCTATCCTCACGGAAGCAGACAACAATGCTTAAAATACGATGTATTTTTCTCACGGATCCCCCCCGGCTCATGTGAAATAGGATTCGTCCTCTTTTAGTGTCAGATCATTTTTTTGAATATCAACTTGAGGCGTGGAGGAACCCCAGTAGTGGCGACTCGACCTCCTTCAGTGCGGCTAGTAACAGTTGAGATCATGTCTCTATTACATGGTTTTGAAGCTTCTCCTCAACCAAAAACAACGAAAATCATTTGATATTTCCCCTTCAATTCATTTCATGCTGTTTAAATTTTGTTTTTTCAATTTTGAATGTCTGGTTGAGTTGGTGCTTGAATATGTTTGTGTCAAAAAAAATAAAAAAAATTGATTATGTTATGGTGATGGTGAAACGATGAGAAGAAGTAGGGACGTGTAGTTTCGGTCTGAAATATGAACTAGAGGAGATGATTCCTCAAATCAAAAGGATGGACATTCGGTGCTAATGGGTTGTGAGTGCAGAGAACTAAGGGGATGAACAGTGTTAGGCTGTGAATGGAGAGGAAATCATCAATGTGAGGTGCAGAAAAGTTGAGGAATGAATCCTTGTGACGAGATGATTCCTAATGGTGAGGTGTAGAGGAGAGTAGGGGAGCGACATCGGTCGAAGAAAATATAATCTACAACGGTGACATTCAAAAAAATAGAACTAAACGTAAGAAAAAAAATTAAAACTGCATAAATTAAACAAAAAATTATAACTTAAGTTAATTAAAAAAAATATTACAATAACTAAACAACATAAATTAAAATCCATATTATTAAACATTAATCTTTATAATTAGAATTTAATTTATTAATTGATAACACACAAATTGAAAATCAATTTTTTTAAAATAACTTAAAAGAAAATATAAATTAAAATTTATTAAATGGTCTATAATAAAAAGAAAATGATAAAAATAGTGACTAAATAATCCACTAATATCTCTTGCCTACCTCACCGGTAGACTAAAAACACAAGTTGGTGAATAAATATTTTTACTACATACATAGGATTAAATAATTAATTTTTAAAAACATTAAATTAATTAATTAAACAATTATATGAATACTTAAAGATGAAAGAAAACTATTTTATTTATTTAAAACTAAAATTATAAACATAATTGATAAGTAGGATGACTAAATATATTGATTAGCAAAGTTAACGTATTCAAATAAATCTAAATTAAAGAATAATAAATTAAAATAAAGTATATGTTAATTATACAGAAAAACAATGATTAAATAATTGTTTAAAACAAGAAGTTAATTTATTAAAAATTCAAGAATAATTTAATTAACTAAAATAATAAAGAAATAATAAAATTATAAAATTAAAGTAAGATTAAGATGATTAATTTAAGGACTAAAAATAAATAATTAATTATAAAAATTCATTAATTAACAAATTTAATTATAAAATTAGAAAAATAAAAATATCGAGAAAACCCTATTTAAATAATTAATTAAACCATTAAAAATTATATAAAAAGATGTGGCAAAACTATGTAAAAATAGAGCCACATCACTAGGACCCAACACGAGAAAGTATGTTCTATCCAAAAATTTCCTCTACTATTTCAATATGACCAAGTGTTGTTTGAGTGTTTGAAAGCTCGCCATGTGAAAAAATGATATAACTAATGAGACTCCAAAATAATAAATATTTTAAATGATTAATGTAATCCGATGAAATATATGTTCACCATGGGCTATTATTAATAATTCTCATTGAGAATATTCCAAATGAGCTCGTTATCAAAATCTTGTAACTAAAATATCTAAAAAAATTATTTTGAATTAATAAAGTGATAGCAGTGCCTTAAAATGCCATATATCGTACCAAATGAATGATTTATAAATTGCCTACTCCTACTCTATCAGAAAATCCTTCTTGATTTGGAACTGTTGATTTTTCACAGAATATGGCCCCTTATCCTACCCATATCAATGCTCCCCCATAGAATATTCCTCTTCTAGTATAACATCGTATCAGGAATGTATATATGATCCCTTTTGGGTAAATAAAATAGAATTATATTTAGAAATCTAAAAAAATATTTATTTAAGAAAGGCCAAATAAATTTCTTATTCGTCTCTACCCTGGGGAAAATCTGTTCAAACTACCTTGGATCAAGAGAATATAAGTGTTTGATAGAAATAATCTTCCAAACTACATACCTTCCTATGCTTCCAGCAAAAAAATGGAAGAGTATTTTTAATTCATGACAGGTTTCAAAATATGATATATTATGGAATAGTATAATTAGGTTAAAATTTGATGAGTTTCATGTGAATCTCCCCATCAATTAATGATGATAGTTATATTTCGGTATTATATAAGGTCTACAATAATGTATTTTAGAAAATTGGTAATTGGATATCCCCAAAGTTGGTATCTTATGACAAAAAGATCATTCACACCTAGTTAAACCTTCCAAAACCACATTTGGTTATCCCTCTCTCTCCATAGGCCATATCTCCATCATTCCCCTCAAATAATAAAATGTTTTGGTGCCAAAAACTCTGGAAAAATCACTTCTTTTCTCCTATGTCATAGCTAGTGTAACGAACAGTGATTTTGAATCCATTAAAATAAATATTGTTTTTTATAAGATATGTCACACAGAAAACCCAATGTAAAAGAGCAACCAAATAATAATAATACCTTATTAATAAATAGATAATGAAAACTATGATGGTAGACCATGGATATTTATTCCATTTATAATATAAATAATAATTTCATTTAAAATTGAAAGGCGTATTTTCAATAAAATCCATATTATTTATATATTATTTTTTGTATTATGAATATAAAAAAAATATTTTAAATTTTAAATTTGATAAAATATTTTTTATTTTGAATTATTTATTTGAAAAATATATTATAATTCATTTTTTGAAATTTTCCAAAAATAGCCATTTTGATATGAATTGTAAAATAATATAGATCTTTGTAATAACATCACTTTTATATGTCATAATAGTTTTTTAAAATATTTATATCTAAAAAATATATATTTTAAAAAATAAAATAAATCATTTAAATTTTCTATTTCTTTATAAAACACGTGAATATAATTTTAGAAAATAATATAATATTTTATGGTCATTATTTTTTTTCTATATCTTTAATTAAATTAAAAATGTGGAAATAATGTTTCAGATAAATAATAGTTTTACATAAATCTTATTTCAATGAATTTAATCCTATTAATGTCATTATAATTAATATAATTTTCCATTATTTTCATGACATAAACATTATGTATAAAACAATATTTTCTTAACAATGGAATTTTTCCTTAAAAATGTTTTGGAATTTGGATTAATTTACCTATACATAAAAATTTAATATGATAAAATGATTCTTCAATTTGATATAATAATACACATATTATTGAATATGTTGAATTAATGTTTTCGATATAAAATTTTTATTTTTACAATTAAGGTTAACTACTATGATAATAGTGAAAGAATTATTTTAAAATTGTAGTGTTATTAATATCAAGTAATTTAAATTGAATCAAATAAATTGAAATACTTTAAAACAATTAATAAATATTGATTTATAAACACAAAAACTAATTAAACCCATTTAATTGGGAATAAATTAAAAATAATTACCTTTAAAAAATAAATAATTAACAAGAGTTAATGTTTTAAATGTTTAATTTCAATAAATTGGTGTTAATATATTTCATTTTACCATTAAAATTTAATTTCAAAATTTTAAAATTTTAATTACATTAAATAATTATATATTTTTAATTCTTCCGGTTAAATTTTAGTTATTAATAATTTTTTAGAATTTTAAAAGAAATTGATTTTTTCAAAAAAAATTAATGATTTATGAAAATTATAATTTTCAGGATTTTATCATTATGACAAAATTACAAAAAAGATCTAAAAACAATTCAATAAAATGATATTAAATTAAGGCATTAAATTTTCATTTTAATATAATCTCATTACATTGAAAACTTATAAAAACACTTTTAGTAATAAAAAATGTTAAATTAACTTAAATAAATTGTTTTTGGTCTTATCTTTAAATCCAAGTATTTTAAATGTGAGGTGAAGTTTTAGATTCCCTTGAAAGAATCATTAAATTTATTAATTTCTTAATAAATCAATTTATTTATCTAAAATTACTAACAATGATAACACTATCATATATAAATTAATAAACAGAAAATTTATTTTAAAAGGGTTTTAGGATGTTTTTTTATTAATATTAATATTAATTTTTGATAGCTCTTGAATTTTTTTAAATTTTTTATAAAATTTTAAATAATAATAGTTATATTCGGATATCAATTTTGTTTTAGTTTTGTTGATAAAAAATAATTACTATTTCTAAAATTTATTTACCCCGAAAAAAAAAATGTAAATATGGGAATACTAATTATATTAAGGGGGAAAGGGGAAACATGTTAAAGACATGTTTCATAATGGATGGTGGAGGTGTTAAATGACCAAAATTTAGAAAATTGCTTAATTTTTTCTTTATTTAATCTCCTTACCGTTTAATTGGGAAATTTATTTACTGAAATTTAATATGTAACATCCCAAGTAAAAGAAGAATAAGACATATTTCATATTTATTAATATTTGTGAATTAAATATTAATTTTACTTTAAAGGGGTTTCTATGTTCGATAGCATACCCGATACGCAACAACGGGTTTCTTTGGAATCTTATGTTGCACACTAATAATATAATATTATTATTTTAAATGGTAGTTAACTCCTAGACATTGTATTGGTGGAATGAACAAAACTAACTACAATATTATTATACATGATTGTTAAATATATTTACATTTATCCAATAAAAAGTAAGAGGCTTAAAATATGAATGAATCCAATTTTAAGTAAAATTTACATTTAAAGGCCAATTTACCGCCATTTAATGGAGAACCCTTTCTAAATAAAGTTTTGGTAACTTTAATACATTATTTTTGACCAAATAAAATCATTATTTAGAATGGGGACATCAAATTTTACTTTGGGTAATTTTTTGGTATTTTTCTAATAAAGTTCATTTTTTAATAAATAGTGAAAAATATTGTATTTTAATTTAAAAGAGCCTTTTATTATAATAAATTTATATGGTTAGATTATATTTTTAGTTTTATTTAAAGTGAAATTAAAATATATTTTAACCATTTAATCCAATGCTGGTCATTGAAATTAATTTTACTTTGAAATTGGACATAAACAATTATCAATCTTTTGATAGTTATTGTTTCTTAAAAACATGATATTTTTTTTGATAACGGGAATTAATTTAAAAATTAATGAATGCCACTTTTATGTTTTGAATTTTTAAAATAGACATGTTTTGAATTCGGAATATCAAATATATCTTCGGCTGAATATTTGTTATTTTTCGGAAAAACTTCAATTTTTGATGAATAGTGAAACCACTTAGTAGTAGTTAAAAAACTGACTCTTTCATTTAAATAAAATTTTACCACTTATGTGAATTAAATTTAAAAAATCGGACATACATGGTTATTATCAAGAATTAAAATGCGCTTCAGTAAGAAGAAAATAATTTTTGGTGAATAGTAACTATTGACTTTTATTTACCGAGTTAAAGGTAAATAGGGTAATTCAAGGTAAAGAGAATATTATAATAATTCAAAATCACCTTAAAACTTATCCAAACCTTATTGGTTGAGTCATTAACAACCATGGGCATATTTGGGTCGATTTTGGGACCACATTGATCCACTTGGGAGTGCAAATGACAATTTAGATTAATTAATTTAATGTGAAGACAAAATTGACATTAACAAAAAAAATTAGTAAATAATTTTTATATGGTGTTATATAAGTCCTATTTTAGACTAAAAATATTCTTTGGAAATATAAAAAGTGTTCCTACATCTTGGTATTTGTTTTATAATTTTTAGATATCAAATAAATTAAATTATATATGACACAATAATGATGCAGTATTTACCTCATTAATAAATGATTTAACAAAATAAGATTATAATGACTAAATTATTATCCAAAACATGTCCAATTATGATTGGATGATTTTATTTCAAATATGAGTCATATTATCTTCGACCATAATGATTTTTGGACCATTAGGAACCAAATATCATTATATTATAAAATAATATTTTCACACTTTCCAAAAGAGCCTCTCCTCTTCCTTATAAAAGGAGACCACTTATAACCAATTCCTAACACCTCTAAAGCCATTTGGATCGTCCAAACCCTTTACAATTAATCTCCCTACATCCCTATCCTCCTTCTAGAAGCCTTACCTTAGGTAGAAGGCACTTCAATAAGTCATTTGGTTCAAACCAAAGGGAGTTACCCAAATTAAAGGTAACAGTTTCTCTTAAATTGTTTTCTTTTATTTTACTTCTCCAACCCCTAAAATATTTTTATTTCCTTTATTTGTAACAACACCAGTATCCTTAATATACTAGGATTTTTTTTTGATAAATATTAAAACTACACTTACACACAACTCCATCTAATGGATGAAGAACATAATGTTTCTGTGGATGGAAAACAAACGCCTCACGAAACGATGGTTGTTCAATTACATCTTACCGCCTATCATGGTGACCATTATGATGGAACTGTATTTATATATGATATATATTATGTTTATGATTTTCTTATTCTTCTGTACTTCCCAATTATATCAATCCATTATGGTTTCCATAGTTGGTAAATATGATAATCTCATTTGAGGAAGTGCGGACTACCGCCCCCTTATAGTGATGTGACTCGTTAATGACTTATGTGGGATGTATAAATGATAGAGTTAATAATATTATATATGATATTATACAGGAATTATAATATACCTATGTATCATTATGTTTTAATTCCATTAAACTAAGAAATGGAAATAAAATTAGCGTTCATGCGTACGTACGGCTTACCGTCTCCATGAACGGTGGATTTCATTTCTTACCTGAAAATGTTATGTACTACTATAAATACATTTATATACTGAATATATATGATATATATGACATTTAATTCATTAATATCATTCTAAATATAATGGAATATTGAGCACGTGGACAACTTGTAAATATAAGGTGTTCATTTTTGACTCAAGTACCGAATATCGACAAAATGAATGTTATTAACTTAAATGATTAAAAAAAATTTATAACATGGTAATAAGTTATATAAAAGGAATAATAAAATTGAAAAAGTTTCTTAAGAAAATTTAAATTAACTTTAGTTTGTTATTCAGGAGATTGAAGAGCGATCGAGTCAGGTCGGACGTGAGGTAAGGGACTTCGTCTCAATCTCTTTTCGTTGAGGCATATTTTTTTAATACATGACTTTCTTTTATACGATGTATAAACACCCTTGAATTTTCAAAGGGAATCCTTTTCTACAAAGTGTTTTACTAAATGAAATAAATGATTGTTTCTTTTAACATAAGCGGTGACAACGACCTTTTCCGCCGCCACGAGTATTATTTGATCTTTGGCTTCCTCAACAAGCTGTAATGTTTTTAAAAGAAAATAAATACCATATACTATTTTACGTATTTTTGGTTTTGAAAATGGTTTTGAAAATGGATTTGTTATGTCAATATATTTAAGTGATATATTGTGATTGAAATGTGGAAATTCTTCCTTTCCTTTATATTTGTTGTATGTGATATGATTTTATATTGGTACTTGGACATTTGACGGGTGGTTACATGATAAACCAAATGACGGGTGGTGCCGTGAATACCAAGATGGGTGGTTACGTTACAACCTCCAATGCATTGGTTATGAAAGTTGGTCGTACGGCTATTCCATTTAGTGATATGTGTGGAAGTCGACCATATGGTTATTCTATTTAAGAATGTTTATGTCCCAAGTTACCTTTATAAGTTATGTGTTCTTTATATGGGTTTTATGGTAATCTTTTGGTTAAAAAGGGTAAGTATTGATCTTTTATTCAGTAAAGAGTATTTACTACTTCATAAAGGTGAAAAGTATTACTTATGTTAAAGTATTCATAGTTTACTTGTTGCTTTGAAAAACTAACAGTTTTACTTCTTTGTGTATCCCGTACTAAGCTTTTTATGCTCATCCCAGGTTTTTGAAATCTTTTTCACAGGACATATTGTGGAATAGGGTCAAGGATGGGATCAAGGAAAATTCATGATTTCATAAACATGGAACTAGACATGACTCTTTTTTTTTCAAAAGTTCATGTTTTATAAAAAAATGGATACTTGGTAGAAGTGTCTACTTTGTAAATGTCTTGAGATGTAATATTTATGTCCTAACTCTCTGAAACTACAAACTTGAAAATATCTTCAATGTAAATTATTAATTTAATTCTATATAATGTAATGTTTAAGGTTGGGTCCTTACAATTGGTATCAGAGGTCGGTTTAGATAACTTTAGGAGTTAGGGTATTGTTAAAAAATGTCCATAAAGTAATTTATGTTAATATTCAAATCGTATATCATTTACATATTACCATGTTTATTCATCTTAGATATGTCTTTGGTAAGAATTATTTTTCTTAAAGGATACAGAGAATATTTTCTAGGAAGGCATACAGAGGAAAATGACCTTCTAAATCAACAACCAGAGATGGTCGGAATCAGAATTAACCAGTTTACTGTAGTGATGGATCAGTTGAATCAGGTGATAAATGGTGGTTGTGTTATTGATGATATTTTTCTGTTTTCTAAAAGTAAAGAGGGGCATGAAAGTCATTTAAGGGTTGTCTTGAAAACATTAAAAGAAAAGAAACTTTATGGGAAATACAGCATGTTTGAGTTTTGTTTACAACAAATTTCATTCCTTGGACACATTGTTTCAAAAAATGGCATAACTGTTGATCCTGCTAAAACAAAGGTTGTTGAAGAATGGTCAAGACCAACAAAAATAAATGAGATTCTTAGTTTTCTTGGTTTGGAAGGTTATTACTGAAGGTTTTTTGAAAATATTTCATAGTTATCTAGTCCAATGACTAAGTTAACTTGAAAAGATGTTAAGTTCATCTGGACAAAAGAATGTGATGATTGCATTCAGGAATTGAATAGAAGATTGGTGAATGATCCAGTTTTGGAATTGCCTTCCAGAAATGGTGAGTTTATTATCTACACTGATGTTTCATTGAAAGGATTGGGTTGCGTCCTAATGAAGAATTATCAGGTAATTGCTTATGCTTCACGTCAGTTGAAACCTCATGAGTTAAATTACCCTACACATGATTTGAAATTAACTGATGTTGTTTTTGCTTTAAAAATTTGGAGGCATCATTTGTATGGAGTGAATTGGGAAATATATACTAATCGCAAAAGTTTAAATTATATATTCACTCAAAAAGAATTGAACATGACATAGAGGAGATAGCCAGAATTAATCAAGTATTACGACTACACGATCCATTACCATCCAGGAAAAGAAAAAAATTGGTCGATGCTTTGAGTCAAAAAAGTGATGTCTAATTAGCCATGCTACGTTTGGAACAAGATCCTTTGTTTTTTGATTTGATGAAATTTGGAATAGAAGTTTTTTTGCCATAAATTATTAGATTTTGTTTCAGGGGTCAGTGAGATCATCTCTATTAGACAGAATAAAGAAATCACATAAGGAAGACAGTGAGTTGCAGAAAAAGGTAGAGTTGGTTCAGAAGGGTAAGTTGCCTGAATTTAACATTGATAATGATTGTGTTTTGAGGTTTGTAAAGATATTATGTGTGCCTTGTGATTAAATGTTGAAGAATGAGTTGTTATGTGAAGATCACAGTTCTTCATTATCAGTTCATCCTGGAAGTACTAAGATATACAGAAATCTTCGAGAGTATTATTGGTGGGATGAAAAGAAAAGAGATATTGCTGATTTTACTGTGAAGTGTTTGACTTGAGAGAAGGTTAAAGCAGAGTGACAGTTACTGAAAGGAATTCTTCAGCCTTTACCGGTTCTAGAATGGAAATGGGAAAATATATCCATGGACTTCGTTATGGGATTACCAAATACATCTTGAGGTAATAATGCAATCTGAGTTATAGTTGATCGATTGACTAAATCGGCTTATTTTCTTCCTGTTCAAGACACTTTGTCTCTAGATCAACTTTCTTGGTTGTATGTTAAAGAGATAGTCAGGTTACATTGAGTTCCTCTCTCCATTGTATCTGATCGTGATCCAAGGTTTACTTATAACTTTTGGAAATTCCTTCAGAAGTCATTGGGTACTGAATTCAATTTTATTACTACTTTTCACCCTCAATCATAGGGGAAATCATAAAGAACAATTCAGACATTGGAGGATATGTTACGTTCTTTCTCGATGTATTATCAGGGAAGTTGGGACCAACATCATTCTTTGGTTTAATTTTCATATAATAACAGTTTTCATTCCAGTATATAGATGGCTCCATTTGAGGCATTATATGGAAAGCGTTGTGAAAATCTGGCTTTTTGGGAAGAATTGGGTGAAAGGAAGCTTATGGGACTAGAATTGGTAGAATATATGGCATAGAAAGTTCAGTTGATCAAGAAGCACATTAGAACATCTCAGAGCAGACAGAAACATTATGAAGATAACCGAAGGAAGGATATTTCTTTTGAGGTAGGTGACCATGTCTTTCTCAAAGTTCCTCCATGGAAAATTGTGATTCATTTTGGTAAGAAGGGAAAGTTGCGTCTGAGGTTCATTGGACCCTATGAAATCATGGAGAAAGTTGGATCAGTTGAATACAGAGTTGCTTTACCTCCATGTTTATCCCAGGTACACAATTTTTTCCATGTTTCAATGTTTACAAAGTATATTCCATATCCATCTCATGTTTTGAGCACATAGGTAGTTCAGTTGGAAGAGAATATCTCTTATGAAGAACAACCTGTCCAAATTCTTGAACATAGAGAGCAAGTATTGTGGAATAAGGTAATTCACCATGTAAAGGTTTTTTGGAAAAATCATATGATTGAAGAGGCAACGTGGGAATCTGAAAATGATATGAGGGATAAATACCCCCACTTATTTTGATAAGTGAATAAAAATTGAGAGGACACAATTCTCAAAAGGGGGGGGAAGGAAGTAAGATCCCAGGTAAATGAAAAATAAGAAAATTTTCATATTTATTAATATTTTTGAATTAAATAATAATTTTACTTTAAAGTGTTTTCTATGTTCGATAGTACACCTGATACGCAACAACCGGTTTCTTTGGAATCATACGTTGCACAGTAATAATATAATATTATTATTTTAAATGGTAGTTAACTCCTATCCATTTTATTGGTGGGGATGAACAAAACTAACTACAATATGATTATACATGATTGTTAAATTTATTTACATTTTTCCAATAAAACGTTAGAGGCTTAAAATATGAATGAATCTAATTTTATGCAAAATTTACATTTAAAGGCTGATTTACCGCCTTTTAATGGCGTACCCTTTTTAAATCTAGTTTTGGTCACTTTAATAAATTTTAATTGACCAAATAAAATCCTTCTTTAGAATGGGGACATCAAATTTTACATTGGGTAATTTTTTGGTATTTCTCTGATAAAGTTCATTTTTAATGAATAGTGAAAAATATTGTATTTTTATTCAAAAGTGCCTTTTATTATAATTTATTTATATGGTGAGATTATATCTTTATTTATTTTTGAAGTTATTTTCAAATATACTTTTACCATTTAATCCAATGTTGGTCATTGGAATTAATTTCACTTTGAAATTGGAGATAAACAAGTATCAATCTTTTGATAGTTATTGTTTCTTAAAAACACGCTATTTGTTTTGATAATGAAAATTAATTTTAAAATTAATTAATGGAACTTTTATGTTTTGAATTTGAAAAATAGACATCATTTTTGAATTCGGAATATCAAATATATCTTAGTCTGAATTTTTGGTATTTTTTTGAAAAACTTCAATTTTGATGAATAGTGAAACCACTTAGTTGTAGTTAAAAAACTGAATTTTTCATTTAAATGTAATTTTACCAATTTTATTAATTGAATTTTGAAAATCAGACATACATGGTTGTTATAAAGAAGTAAAATTTGGATCAATAAGATGAAAATAATTTTTGGTGAAAAGTAACTTTTGACTATTATTTACCTTGGTTAAAGGAAAATAGTGTAATTCAAGGTAAAACGAGTATTATAATAATTTAAATTTACCATAACACTTGTCAAAACCTTATTTGATGACTCATTAATGACCATGGGAATCTTTGGGTAGATTTTGGGACCCCATTGAGCCAGTTGGGAGTGAAAATGACAATTTAGATTAATTAATTTAATGTAAAGACAAAATTGACAATAACAAAAATCTTTTAGTAATTAATTTTTATATGGTGTTATATAAGTCTTATTTTATAATAAAAATATTATTTGGAAATGTAAAGAGATTTTATACATCATGGTATTTTGTTTATAATTTTTAGACATCAAATGAATTAAATTATTTATGACACAATAATGATGCAGTATTTACCTCATTAATAAATGATTTAAATAAATCAGATTATAATGATTAAATTATTATCCCAAACATTTCCAATTATGATTGGATGATTTTATTTTGAATATTAGTCATCTTATATTCGACGGTAATGATTTTTGGACCATTAGAAGCCGAATATCATTATATTATAAAATAATATTTTCACACTTTCCTAAAGAGCCCCTCCACTCTCTTATAAAAGGAGACCACTTATAACCAATTCCTCACACCTCTCAACCCATTTTTCTCGTCCAAACTCTGCCCAATTAAGCTCCCTACATCCCTTTCCTCCTCCTAGAAGCATTACCTTAGGCAGAAGTCACTTCATGAAGTCCTTTGGTTCAAACCAAAGGGAGTTACCCAAATTAAAGGTAAAAGTTTCGATTAAATTGTTTTCTTTTATTTTACTTCTCCGTCCCCAAAACTCTTTTTATTTGGTTTATTTTGTAACAACACCAGTATCCTCAATATACTAGGATGTTGTTTTGAGAAATATTCTAACAATAATTACAGACAACTCCATCTAATGGATGAAGAACATAATGTTTCCGTGGATGGAAAACTAACGCCTCACAAAACAATGATTATTCAATTACATCTTACCGGATCTTATGGTGGCCATTATGATGGTACTATATTTATATATGATATATATTATGTTTATGATTTCTTTATTCTTCTTTAATTCCCAATTATATCAAGCCAATATGGTTTCCATAGTGGGTAAATACGATAATCTCATTTGAGAAAATACAGACTACCGCCCCCTTAAAGTGATGTGACTCGTTAATGCCTTATGTGGGATGTATAATGGAAAGAGTTAATAATATTATATATGATATTATACTATAATTATAATATAAATATGTATAATTGGGTTTTAATTCCATTAAAATAAGAAATAGAAATGAAAGTAGCGTTCATGTGTACGTACGACTTACAGTCTCCATGAACGGTGCATTTCATTTTTTACCTCCAAATGTTATGTACTATTATAAATACATGTATAAACTGAATATATATGATATATATGTTATTTAAATCATGAATATCATTTTGGATATAATGGACTATTGACCACATGGACAACTTGTAAATATAAGGTGTTCATTTTTGACTCAATTACCAAATATCGACAAAATGAACGTTATTAACTGAAATGGTTACATAATGTTTATAACATGGTAATAAGTTATATAAAAGGAATAATAAACATGAAAAGGGTTCTTAAGAAATTATAAATTTACTTTAGTTTATTATTCAAGAGATTAAATAACGACCGAGTCAAGTCAGACGCGATTTAAGGGACTTCGTCTAAATCTCCTTTCATTGAGGCATATTTTGTTTTAATACATGACTTTCTTTTATACGCTGTATAAACACCCTTGACTTTTCAAAGGGAATAATTTTCAAAAAAGTGTTTTAATAAATGAAAAAAATGATTTTTTCTTTTAACGTAAGCGGTGACAATGACCTTTTCTACCACCGTGAGTATTATTTGATCTTTGGCTTCCTGAACAAGACGTAATATTTTTAAAAGAAAATAAATACCTTATACTCTTTTAAGTATTTTTGGTATTGAAAATGGTATTGAAAATGGTTTTCAAAATGGTTTTGAAAATTTATTTGGTATGTCAATATATTTAAGTGATATATTGTGATTTAAATGTGGAAATGTTTCCCTTCCATTATATTTGTTTTATGTGATATGATTTTATATTGGTACTTGGACATTTGACGGGTGGTTACGTGATAAACCAAATGATGGGTGGTTCCGTGAATACCAGGAAAGGTGGTTACATTATAACCTCTAATGAATTGGGTATGGAAGTTGGTCATATGGATATTACATTTAGTGATATGTGTGGAAGTCGACCGTATGGTTATTCCACTTAAGTATGTTTATATCCCATGTTACCTTTATAAGTTATTTGTTTGTTATATGGGTTTTATGGTAATATTTTGGTTATAAAAGGGTAAGTAATGATATTTTATTCAGTGATGAGTATTTACTACTTCATAAAGGTGAAAATTATTACTTATGTTAAAGTATCCATAGTTTACTTGTAGTTTTGAAAAAATAACAGTTTTACTTTTTTGTGTATCCCTTACTGAGCTTTTTATACTCATCCAAAGTTTTTGAAATGTTCTTCAAAGGACATAATGTCGAATAGGCTCAAGGATGGGATCATGGAAAATTCATTATGTCTTAAACATGGAACTAGACATGCCTCAATTTTTTTCAAGAGTTAATGTTTTCTAAAAAAATGGATACTCGGTAGAAGTGTCTACTTTGTAAATCTTTTGAGATGTAATAGTTATGTCCTAACTCTCTGAAACTCAAAACTTGAAAAGATCCTCAATGTGAATTATTAATTTAATTCAATATAATGTAATGTTTAAGTTTGGGACCTTACATAATTTGTTTTTCTAAAACTACTCCTCTATTGCCCATATAAAGCTAAAACTTACAGAACATCAGGACTCACATATAATTCAAATTAATCACATAAATTCTGTCATTATAATATAATTATAACCATCTTTTACGAACAAAATCTCTAGTTCAATATTAGTTAGTCAAATCCATTAAATATACAATGGAACTTCTAAAGAAAAATCAAGTTTATAACATTTTTATTATCTCCTTCTTATGTTTTTTTTGTTAATATTAATCTTCTAGATATCTTACCACTATTATAATTTGGTTAATTTTATAAAATTGTTTTAATATTTTTTTTGAATTAATTTTTTAATTATTATTTATTCATTTCCATCCACATGTGGAATCAAAGTAATGTTAATTGTGAATGTGCATGGAATACCACCACCATGAGGAATAATATTTTTGTTTTTATTATAGGTTTTTATTATTCATACAAAAAAATTAAAATTTATTTTGCTATCATTAAATAATCTATATAAGATCATTATAATTCTGTTATAATGATGTTATGTCAAATTAAACACCTTTGTAACCATACACTACAAAAATGATAAATAATGTTTGGTTTTGGGTTTGTCTAACCCCTACATGAATGATGCTATAAAACTATAATATCGATAGAAATTTGAAAATAAAATAATATTATTATAATATAATATTAAAATAATTATTTTCATATGGTTATATAAATATTATCTTAATTATTTTACTTATTATTAAAGTACCGATTTCATTTTCTAAAATCATCAAAATAAGGTAACATATATTTAATTTTCACGTTGTTTGCCTAAAATTATTATGTATTGATATCTGTGAAATAAAATCAATAGGAGTTATATATTCAAATATATTTATAGTTATATTAATTATTTAATTATTTTCATATAATGGGTGAGGATAAAAAAATTATAATGTAGGAAAATGGTTAAACTTATTAACACCTGATGGTTGAAACATAATATATAACTTGACAATATGACCATAATAAATACTAATTAATTAGTGATATAAATGGTAACATAATTTATAAGGATATAAAATATATTTTCATTGTTTAAATGTTTTTTATAGGATTTTAGAGTGTCAACAACTAATAATGGAAACAAGGTAAGGGTTTTTATCCCAACTTCTCTTAATTTAGACACGTTTTACTATGGTTCATTAGATTATGTTTTCTATGGTGTATAGAATACCGAGAAATGTATTTTAAAATAATCCATGATATAATTAAAGGATGTTATATAACTATAAAATTATCATGATTCCAATTCTTTTTGATAAAAATATTCATAAATCTATAAAGAGTTTTCTGTGGGGATTATGAATATCGGTCCAAATGGTTTTAATTGATTTTGAGGCTTATAGATACAATCAATTTGAAATAATAATGTCACCTTGAGTATAGGAACGCAAAAAAAACATTTTCACCAGGTCCTATCCCACTAGGTTTCAACTATTTCATTACACACACTTGGAATCCTACTGGGAAAACCCACATGCCTGAACAAATCATCAAAAGAAATAACTATCCCCACAAGCCAACACATGTTCTTTTTCCAAACTTGCACTTACCCGGAGATATATCCCATGAGGTCACCCATCCTGATCATGACTCTAGTCCATGAATTATTAGCTATATAGTTCTATTTATGTAGGCTCTTAAAAATAATGGAGCACGTTGTTGACATGGGTAGTAAAATTTATCCATTTAATAATATATGGAGTTAAATTATGCTCCCCCACCCTGATGTAAAACAAAAAATCATTTTTATGGACCTTACATCTTAAAACAAATAGTGACACCACACTTCTCATTATATTCCTTCTCTAATAAAATGTGACAACTAGTCCCCACTAAATCTCGAACAAACATCCTAAATATTATCATTGGTTAATGGGCCACCCAGAGCCACAGGTTACCACAGAAACACATGATAACATACTAAGACAACCCACATGTCAATTTTACCCACATTTAAATAGGTATCCTTTCTAATGTTCAGTTTCCTCACTTACAGACACCATATAAAACATTCCACAAGGCCATACATCCTAATAACTACTCTAAGATAAGAATGATTGACCATGTAGTTATAACTAGGAGAGATTCTAAAAATAGTGGTTCAAATTTTTGACATGGGTAGTATCATATTTTATTGTATCCCTTTTACATTATCATGTGTTACATTCAACCCCCCCCCCCCCTAGAAAATAACATCCTCTATGTGTATCAAAAATCAAAAACCAAGAAATGCCACCACAATTCAACCTAATTTACTACTACAATACATATGTAACAACCAGGCCCCACTACAGAACTACTACAATGACATTACATGGTTATCGAGTACTTCCCCACTAGGTGACACCAATTTCTTCCCATACACATTGTCTCTAAATGTCGACCACCCACATGCATGGATGTATCATCAGATTTACGATAGTCCCCACAGGACAACATATGTTCTTTCCATTGTGATTTTACACCACCCAAACACACGATAACAAAATTCCCAATATAATAACCATCTTGATTACTACTCTAGTCCATTCATGGTTAACTATAGTGTCCATATCATGTAGGACCCCGAAAATAATGGTCCCACTAATTGATATGAGTAGTAACATTTAAACTTTGAACTCATGAACATTTTGGGTTTTTACAATCACATAGAGAAATAAACACAATTATAAAATCATCTTTGAGAATTATTTTTGAATTACATGGAGATTTTTACTATTATTTTAAGGGACTTTATCACATGGTAAAGTGATTAAATAGGAATTTTAGAAGATATTCAGCAACATAATTATTTTTTAGGTTTTCTAATTGATGTTCTCATTTTACATTTATGATAAATTTAATATTTTAAATACAATATGTATTCTGAAATTCATGGCATATCTTGTGTAATTTATAGATATATTTGACAAGAATGAATTTGAGATCTTTTTTCTTAATGGATATATATGGATGAATGTTCATACCTTTTTTTATATTAATATGAATCCTTTATGTTATATAACTTGAACCACTTTCAATGAAATTATGTCAGAAATTTATGACTATAAAAGTAATTATTATATAAAATTCTACTACCACAACTTTTTTATTACATTTGGTGAATTTTTTTAATCATGTATGGAATACAATTTAGATACATTCCTGTCATATTAATCTACTATTTTTTTCATTAAGATATTATAATGATTTAATTATTTGATTCCACTAATTTAACTGAATATTTTATCCAATATGTTATGATATTATACTTATGGATCATGCTGTTATGTTTTCCATATTTTTGTTTGAATATCTATTAATATTTCAGATTCCACATCTATAACTCAATTATTTCATATATAATTTATATATTCAAATAAAATTTATATTGTCTCTAAAAACTAATCTTTGGAGAGTTTTGAGGATTTCTATTTGTCTTATTTCAGGACCTATAAAATATCTTGTAACTAGTTGCTGTTTATTGAACTCAACTATTGTGATCCCTAGGAAATGGATCTACAAATTAAGATCACCAATCTCGTGGAGGGAGTATTGTTAGAGTGGAAAAGGGGATCTTTGATCCTTGAACCACCATAAATATTATTATGTATAGTTCATTTATTTTTTTACATCATAATACATAAAAGAAAATGATAATAGTATCACATCAATGTTCAAATGAGATTAGTTATAAATTATTTACTATTTTTAAATGAAAACAATCCAGCTGTATTGTTTCTTCAGCATCATTTCAGCACAACAACTAGTATCAATGGGGTTCTCAAAGATAGATTTCATATAATATATAAGAAACATTAGTTAGATATGTATATGGAGAATAATGTTATTAGATTATCGTAATGATGGTCAATTAATGATTAGGGATTCATATTTAGATTATGGAAATTATGTATTTGATAAGGTATGCATGGTAATATATTTAGAAATATTAGTTTCAATATTTATTTGAAAGTTATAAATCTGTTAAACATCTCCATGAATGAAAACAATGTGATACATATAATGAATCTGAATAAGATATGCATTCTAGATCTATGGACTAAATTATTTTATGAATTAGTCTAGATGAGTTCAACTGTTTTTATAAATGTTTATGAAATAGGGAAAACAATTCCAATTTCTTATAAAGAGACTAGTAATACTAGTAAAAGTAGATAGAATAATTTAAAATTGAAATTTTAGGATTTTAGTAGTTATGAAGGAGAATGTATCACTTTGATGAATAGATAGTTGAGAAATATATTCCATGATGCTACTTATTTTAGGAAACATGCTCCAGAACCAGATCAGTATTGTCACGACTCGTCCTTGGGTCTCATGTTGTGACTACCCCAAGCCCTCCTTCCATAGGCCAGGGGCTGGAGACTAGCACCAAAGGCCTAAATACCTATATAAGGGAAGGAATTGCCTTTATTTAAGAAAACAAACACCACAGAGTATGCAAACAGAAGTAAACACTAAGTAAACTGAGTACAATAGTAAGTGATGGAAGGTAAATGGGCCAATATACAAACCCAACTGAAAGTAAAGTACAACTGAAAAGATAGTACAACAGCAGAAAAGTAAAGCTACAACACTGAGCCATCCTCTGAAAAACCCACCTGAAGTGTTGGTACAGATAGTCTCCTGAACTCTTCGGCTCTAGCCGTCTGTTCTGTGTATGTCTCATCCAGTAATCCACCTCCAGGTAACGTCCAGCTCTACGAGCTCCTACCTCAATCAGCGTTGTCCATCATCTGCATCCAAGACAATGTAGTGCGGGCATAGCCCATGTAGGGGTGAGTATACGCTACATAGTAGGGACCCCGAGACCCCCGAAAGTCTCCCAGAATCCACGAAGGATAAAACCAAAAATGAATGATGCAATCATGAAGTAACAACCAACTCTACGTAGGTATATTCCCATACATATACCTAAGTCACCAGATTCCAGTATGGCTCCAACATCCGAGCCCAAGTTCGATCTAGTCCACACAAGAAAGCACAACCAATCCACATAGGATATCACAACCCAATCCACATAGGAAAGCAAGTCAATCATATCGTAGATAATGATTGAAAGTCAAGACTCATCTCACACATGTATACTTCTTCGTAAGACGATAGAGATGATCAGATATAGCCAATAATCCATCTAAGATATCGAACCCACATAGGATACAATACCAGCTAAGCTGTCAGACCCACAATGGATACAAGACCAGCAACTCTATCGAACCCACATAGGATACAAGTATAGAGTCAAATACTGTCGGACCCACATAGGATACAAGAACAGTAGTCACGTACTGCCGGACCCACCTAGGATACAAGAATAGTAGTAATCACCGTCGAACCCACGGAGGATTCCAGTACAGTCGTCGTCGCTGTCGAACCCACGGAGGATCCCAGTACAGTCATCATCGTCGTCGCAGTCGCAGCCAGCTCTTGGGTTCCCGTACACAGCATGCTCGATTCCGAGAGGGTGCGCTCCACGAGCCAAGGGTGGATGGATACATCAACTGTCACGAAGATGAGGGATGATGTATCCCAACATTACGTCCCCTGTCCTAGGAAAAAAACAAGAAAAATGTTCCCAAGTCACATAGAACAAGATGACCAATATATTTTCTAAAAGTACATGGCGTGTAGATAAGCGATACATGTCGTGTCATCAGACACCAGGTACTGCCCGTGTGATATGGCCCATGTCGCAAGGCTGGTCATGTAAAAAGTAATTACACAGAGTGTGGTATGGTTACACATCGTGTCTTCAGTCCACGGGTACTGTCCGTGTACCACAGCCTGTGTCGATGGGTTGTTCGTGTAAAAATTAATTACATGGCATGTGGTAGAGTTACACGCCATGTCCAAACTTCTGGGGTCAGTTCCGTGTAAACTGGCCCTACCTGGCCGTGTGGTGGACTACAAGCTCGTATACCCCACCTCGTGTCCGTGTATTCCCAGAATGCACGCTGAGTCATACCGAATCCTCTTCTGCCATGGTGAAGGAATTACACGTCGTGCCTATTGGCCATGTTGTTATGCCCGTGTTTTTGTATCTCTCAGATTACATACCATGTCCATTGAAGTCTCCTCTGTCAAACTGACTAGACAGTACACGTCGTGTGAATGGTGTCACACACCGTATGTCACTTCTTCTGAGGTCTGTTACTTCTTCCACTGAACGTTTTTACTACACGGCGAGTGCTTTGGAAGTACACACCGTGCCTATTGGCCATGTTGTTATGCACGTGTCTGTGTATCTCTCGGATTACATACCATGTCCATCGAAGTCTCCTCTGTCAAACTGACTAGACAATACACGCCATGTGAATGGTGTCACACACCGTGTGTCACTTCTTCTGATGTCTGTTACTTCTGTTGCTGAAAGTTTGTACTACACGACGTGTGCTTTGTATGGACACGCCGTGTATTCTGAAATTTTCCATAAATGACGCCTCTGGCCAGTACTCCTCTCGAGGCATCCATCCTTCATTCTGATGATCCTTTTTCTACAAAACACCCGTTACTAGGTCGTCCTGATGTTCTGAGACTGTTTCTGATGTTTTCGGGGCCCCGATCAGCTCCGAAAACTTGCCTTTATTAACCGCTCAAGAATGGTTGGAGGAAACCATACAAAAAGAACGGTGGAGGAATCAAACTGTGTTAGTTTGTTCTGGTTCCTTCCACATTAGTTTGATAGAAAAATTGTTTAGAGAGAAACAACAACATGGAAGGAAAACCAATAATTCTCAATTAAAAACACACCCATGCCTCGAAGGAAGTTCACGGGTGTCAAACACCGCGAATGATGGCGTCGATTCCATCGTCATTGGTGTCTCCTTCCTTGTTGTAGAGGAAGAAGAGGATGGAGAAAACCGAGCTGCCAAGTCGATGTTCATCGTTAGAGATTTGACGTTCTTCATTGAAGGGTGTCGTTCTTCGCGGGAGGATGAAGTCCTTCCAAAGTAACTTGGGCTCTCTTCCCCAATTCTTCACACTACGAGCCAACCCCCAAATAAAATAAGGTTCCCCCTTATTTTATTAATTCATTCCACGCATTTATATTTTAAAATTCAAACACATCACACTCTTAATTGATTATGTGAGTTGGCATGATTTAATGTGGAAGAGGATAAGTCACTTAAATAAAGAAGGAGAGAGGAGAGTTACTCAAATTGAAGGGGAGTTAGAGAAAGTGAAGAGATGGGGATCATGTGGGCCCCACCTCACCTTTATTCTCTCAAAGGTAGTTAGTGACTTGTGGGTCCCACCCCAACTCCCTACTTAGGATATATCCACTTAGTATAGGAATAAAATTTGTACCACAAATTTTATTCAATTCTTTATTAATCCCCAAAATTAAACTCCTTCTCCCGTTCAAACACATCTATAGTAAAATTCCTTTTAAGCAATTACCAGTGCTCCGGTTACATCGGTGCCCTCGGATTTCAATTCCGGGCACCGATTCAAAATATAGAAAAACTCATTCGTTCGTTCACTGAACGTACCCAAGCAAAACTTCAGAAATTGATTCTGGGCACACCGGGCCTCGGAATCAGGTAACGTCATAAATTGCGTACTCATAAAATCCCAATGAATTTAAGAAAAAAAATTCCTTATAATTTATGGGTCGTTACATTACTCCCACCTCAGGGCTTTACGTCCCCATAAAGATACATCACAAACTAGGGAAACAAAAGAGGGTACTGAGCATGCATCTGAGCCTCCCGCTCTCATGTGCTCTCCTGGAGGTTCCTGTGCTACCACCTGATGTGAACAAGAGGAATCGACCGCCCATGTAGGACCCACTCCTGTCGATCCTCGATCTTCACTGGGTCCTCCGCAAAAGCCACCCCATCATCGATGTCCAGCTCCCCTTGGTCGATGATATGCGGCGGGTCTTGCACGTATCTCCTCAACTGAGATACGTGGAAGACGCCATGCACCCGGTGCAACTTAGGTGGTAGATCCAGGCGATAAGCCATCTCGCCTATTCAGTTGAGAACCTGGAATGTTCCAATGAATCACGAAGACAACTTGCCACCGCGGCCAAATCTTCGTAATCCACGTCGAGGTGAGACCCATAAGAAAACGTGGTTGCCATCATCGAACTCTGGAGACCTCCTCCTCCTGTCATCATAAGACTTATGTCGGCTCTGAGTTGTCCTTATCCACTCATGGAGGACCTATACCTTCTCTATCGTGGCCTGGACCATCTCCGGTCCCACAATTACTAACTCCCTAGGGTCTGTCCAGCACAGAGGTGATATGCAAGGTCGGCCGTACAATGCCTCGTAAGGTGCCATCCCGATGGTGGAGTGGTATCTATTGTTGTACATAAACTCCAAAAAGGGTAGATGATCCTCCCAGCTGTGACCAAAGTCGAGGAAACATGCATGAACCATGTCCTCGATAGTCTGATTGGTTCTCTCCGTCTGACCATCCGTATGAGGGTGAAAAGCGGTGCTCAGGCGTAACTGTGTCCCGAATGCCTCTTGAAACCCCTTCCCAAGCCCGGAATTAAAGTGAGCGTAACAATCGGAGATGATATATGATGTCACACCAAGAAGTCGTATGATCTCCGGAACATAGAGATGTCCCAAGCTCTCCACTAGGCCCTGCTCTCTGATGGGTAAGAAGTGGGCCGACATGGTGAGTCGTTCGACGATCACCCAAATGGAGTCATGTCCTATAGAAGTATGTGGAAGTACAGTCACGAAATCCATAGATATCCCATCCCACTTCCACTTCGGGCCTCCAAAGGTTGTACCAAGCCTGCTGGTACCTGGTGCTCTTCCTTTACCTGCTGGCAGGTGAGGCATCGAGAAACTAAATCTGATATAGCCTTCTTCATACCCGGCCACCAGTGCTGTCGTCTGAGATCCTGGTACTTCTTTGCCACTCTTTCATGTACCGCTAATGGGGTAGTGTGAAAATCTCTCAACAATTCCTCCTGTAATACTGTCGGTGCCATGGTACGTCCTCTGAAAAGGACAATGTGCTCTCCTCCTATAGAGAATCCTTCAGGTGCCTGTCCTGTGGAAATCTGAGTATGCCACATCTCACAGTCAACGTCCCCACGCTGTACCTCTCTAACCCACTGAAAAAGTATAGGTGTGACTGTGAGCGATTGTAGGAAGGCTTCCCCATCTCTATCCACGAAGGATATCCGCAAAGCAGCTAACTGTTATGTCACCTATCCAATAATATTAATGCCCGTCCTACTACTGAGAGCATCGACTACTACATTCCCCTTTACAGGAGTATAGTCTATCTCAAAGTAAAAGTCCTATACGAACTCGAGCCATCATCATTGTCTCAGGTTCAGGTCCTTCTGCGAGAAGATTTAAATGAGACTCTGGTGGTCAGAGTAGACTGTAAAGTGCTCGCCCATCAGACAGTGCCGCCACATCTTCAGAGCGAAGACCACTACTGATAACTCTAGGTCATGGGTAGTGTAGTTATACTCATGCTGCCTCAACTGTCATGATCCATAGGCAATCACTACCCATTCTTACATCAAGACACACCCGAGTCCGGTCCCTGATGCATCGTAGCAGACTACGTACCCTACTCCCTCCTTGAGTAGCCTCAAGATGGGTGCGCTGGTCAATCTCTGTCTCAGCTCTTGGAAGATCTGCTGACATCTATCTGACTACTCTAAAGGTTTACCCTTCTTTGTCAAAGCTTTAAGCGGTGCTACAACTCTGGAGAAGTCTGGCACAAATCTCCGGTAGTACCCAGCCAAACCTAGGAAACTTTGCACCTCCGTCACGCTCCTGGGTGGCTCCCAACCTAGCACTGCCTCGATCTTCGCAGGATCCACCGCAACTCCCACCTGAGATATGACGTTCCCCAAGAAGTGGACCTCACGTATCGAGAACTGACACATTGAGAGCTTACCAGAAATCTGGTGCTCTCTGAGTGTGTCCAGTACAAACCGCAAGTGGTAGGCATGCTCCCCTTCAGTATTCGAGTATATCAATATTTCCTCAATGAAGACCACGACAAATTAATCGAGGTAAGGCTAGAAGATCCTGTTTATGAGACTCATGAACACTACTGGAGCATTGGTTACACCGAAATTCGTAACCATAAACTCATATTGGCCATACTGAAATCTAAAAGCCGTCTTCTGCACATCCTTGTCTCGAACTCTGAGCTGATGATAGCCTGACATGAGTTCTATCTTCGAGAACCATTGTGCTCCCTTGATCTGATCGAAGAGGTCATCAATCCTCAGAAGTGGATACTTGTTCTTCACAATCACCTGATTCAAGCGACGGTAATCGACACACAGTCTCAAGCTCACGTCCGCCTTCTTAGAAAACAATATCGGGGAAGCCCAGGGTGAAACACTGGGTCAAATAAATCCCTTTCCCTGCAAGTCCTCCAGTTGTACCCATAGCTCACGAAGCTCAGCAGGAGCCATCCAATATACTGGAGTGGATATCGGGGTTGTCTCAGGGTACAGGTCAATATAGAAGTCTACCTCTCTACGAGGATGTAGTCCTGGAACGTTGTTAGGAAAAACGTTTTCATACTGAACCACCACTACAAGAAAACTCAGACTTCACACGTCAACTGCTCCTAGGATGAGGCTAGCCAACTGATGAGTGATAGGCTATCCTCTCCTCTTCGTGACTCCATCCTGCACTACAAAGGACCCCTTCTCACTGGTGAAGGTGAACTTGCTCCCATCGGGGTAGACACACCGCACCTTGCGCCTAATACAGTCTGTCTGAGCAGGAACTGTAGATAAAAAATTCATGCCTAAGATGACGTCGTAAGGCCTCGACGCCGCTACAAGAATATCTCAACCGAATATCTCGCCTCCTAGAGTAAGCTTACACTGCCAGCACTAGTGTGTAATTTTTGAGTTTGATCTCGTATAAGTATCTAGCCGTAATGATCTAGCCAACGACTCCATCGGAATCTCCGAGCTCCGAACAAGGGTAGCAGCAATGAATGAATGACTCACTCCTGTGTCTATAAGAACTGCAGCAAGGGTGGAGTAGATACAGATAGTACCTCAAATCATCTCTGGTGCACCGTGGTCGTAGGCCTCCACTGCTGGAAGTTGAGCCTGCCTCTGCCCGCCAGCTCCCAGTGGTCGGGGTGGACCTCCTGGTGGTGGTGCTGGTAGAGACTTAAAGCATCTCCCACCACCTGCTGCTCGGCCAGCTCCTCTACCTCGTCCGCCTGCTCACTGTGGACCGCAACGGTCAAACCTGTTCCTCTGCCTGGGTGGTCCCTCAACCGTCTACTCCTCCTCTACATGACCGGTCAGGCAGTCACAAGCCATGTGGCCCTGCCCGCCACATGCATTGCATTGTCTTCTCCTCGTAAGACCGGCTCTGGGCCGTGTGCCCCACACCTCTGAACTAGATTCCTGAGGTCGTTTGCCTGATGGTCTGGTCCACTTGGACCCATGTGAAATATGTCGACTACCAGCTGTAGAAGACTCAGCTACATGCCGCCCTGCGGTATATCTCACTACTGGTGTAGGCCCAGCAAGAAATCTCTCAACAAGAAGATCTCACTCCAATACTCTTGCCTGCGTCTGAATTCTGAGGGAGATCATAGATTCCCTGATATCATGCCTCATTCCCTGCTCAAAGGTCCATTCCTGGAAGAATGGGTATCGTTCCATGTCCGTGGAATAGCACAATAGATCGGTAAATCTCACCGAGTACTGGGCTAGCGTCATGTTGCCCTGTCGCAGCTGTAGTAGCTCCTGAATGTTCACTGCATGGAGGGTGCCTGGTACGAACTCCAAGCGGAAGAGGATCTTGAAGTCCGACCAAAGAAGAGATGCCCCGTCGTGCACCTGAAGCATCAGGATCCACCATCTACCTGCTGCCGTGTATAGGGGACTCACTGCAAGAATCACCATGAGGTCAGCTGGTGTCCCCACTAACCTGAAAACTCGTAAAACAGCCTCCAGCCAATCCTCAGCTGCCTGAGGGTCCGTCTCCCCATTGAACATGGGTAGTCTCTGATTCTGAAACTCATGCAGTGCACTAAGGCGATGTGCACTCTCAGCTGCTGGGGCTGGTGGCATCGGTGGCTCGGCTGGTAGAGGTACCGTCGGTGCCTCCCCTATAATAGGTCCCTGCACCGAGGCCTCTCGCTCGGTGGGCTGTCTTCTCGCACAATGCTCGGAACCCTATATGGCTGCCTTTGTGGGGCCATCTTGAAAAGAGACAGGTGTGCCACGATCAATACAGTATACCTGGGGATCTGACACAAAGTAATCACAAAGAGAACTTTTTAAACATACACGCATTCAATGTTTTCATTCATTAAGTCGAAAATCAGAAGTCAGGGCCCTGGTGTATGGATATGTCGGTCGCTGCACCAACACTGGACTCCCTGCACTGATAACCACACTCAATACCCTTAACATTATTACTTCACAATGGAGAAAGATCAGAGTCCTGAGTTCTGCGGTAGAACCGATCTCCTCTGATACCAATTTTTCACAACCCATCCTCGGGTCCTGTGCCCTGACTACCCCAAGCCCTCCTTCCATAGGCCAGGGGCTGGCGACTAGCACCAAAGGCGTAAATCCCGATATAAGGGAAGGCATGGCCTTTATGTAAGAAAACAAACACCACAGAGTATGAAAGAAGAAGTAAACACTAAGTAAACTCAGTACAATAGTAAGTGCTGGAAGGTAAATGGGCCAGTATACAAACCCAACTGAAAGTAAAGTACACCTGAAAAGAAAGTATAGCAGGACAAAAGTAAAGCCGCAACACTGAGCCGTCCTCTGGAAAACCTACCTGAAGGGTGGGTACAGATAGTCTCCTCAGCTCCTCGACTCCAGCCGTCCGCTCCGTGTATGTCTCGTCCAGTAATCCACCTCCAAGTACCGTCCAGCTCCATGAGCTCCTACCTCGATCAGTGATGTTCGTCTTCTTCATCCAATACAATGTAGTGCGGGGATAACCCGTGCATGGGGTGAGTATATGCTACTCAGTAGGGACCCCGAGACCCCCGAAGGTCTCCCAGAATCCACGAAGGATAAAACACAAAGGAATGATACAATCACGAAGTAAAAACCAACTCCACTTAAGTATATGCCCATACATATACCTAAGTCACCAGATTCCAGTACGACTCCAACATCCGAGACCAAGTTTGATCTAGTCCACATAGGAAAGCACAACCAATCCACATAGGATATCACAACCCAATCCACATAGTAAAGCAAGCCAATCATATCGTAGATAATGATTGAAAGTCAAGACTTAGCTCACATAGGTATACTTCTTCGTAAGACGATAGAGATGATCTGATGTAGCCATTGATCCATCTAAGCTCTCAGACCCACATAGGATACAAGACCATCTAAGCTGTCGGACCCACAAAGGATACAAGACCAGCTACTCTGCCGAACCCACGTAGGATACAAGTACAGTGTCAAATACTGTCGGACCCACATAGAATACAAGAACATTAGTCACGTACAGCCGGACCAACATAGGATACAAGAATAGTAGTCATCGTCGTCTAACCCATGGAGGATTTGAGTATTGTCATCGTCTCTGCCGAACCCACAGAGGATCTCAGTACAGTCGTCATCATCGTCGCAGTCGCAGCCAACTCTAGGGTTCCCACACGCAACATGCTCGATTCGGGGAGGGTTCGCTTCATGAGCTAAGGGGGGATGGATACATCAACCGTCATGAAGACTAGGGATGATATATCCCAACGTTTCATCCCATTTCCTAGGGAAAAACCAAGAAAAACGTTCCCAAGTCTCAGAGAACAAGACGACCAAGCTATTTTCCAAAAGTACATTCCATGTAGATAAGCAATACATGTCGTGTCATCAGACACCAGGTACTGCCCGTGTGATACGGCCCATGTCACAGGGCTGGTCATGTGAAAAGTAATTACACGAAATGTGGTATGGTTACACGCCTTGTCTTCAGTCCATGGGTACTGTCCATGTACCACAGCCCGTGTCGATGGGATGTTCATGTAAAAATTAAATACACGGCCTGTGGTAGAGTGACACGCCGTGTCCAAACTTCCGGGGGCGGTTCCGTGTACACTGGCCCTGCTTGGCCATGTGGTGGAGTACAATCTCGTATACCCCACCCTGTGTACGTGTATTCCCAGAATACACGCTGAGTCATACCAAAGTTTCTTCTTCAATGGTGAAGGAAGTACATGCCGTGCCTATTGGAAGTGTAGTTCTGCATGTGTCCGTGTATCTCCCGGATTACATTCCATATCTATCGAAGTCCCCTCTGTCAAACTGACTGGACAGTACACGCCATGTGACCAGTGTCACACGCTATGTGTCACTTCTTCTGATGTTCATTACTTCTGCAGCTTAATATTTGTACTACACGGCATGTGATTTGGAAGTAAACACGGTTTATTCTGGAATTTTCCAGAAACGACGCCTCTATCCATCACACCTCCCGAGGCGTCCGTCCTTCGTTCCGATTATCCGTTTGCTACAAAACTCCCGTTCCTAGGTCGTCCCGATGTTCAGAGACCATTTCCGATGTTTTCGGGCCCCCGGTCGGCTCCGAAAACTTGCCTTGATTCACCGCTCATGAACGGTTGGAGGACACCATACAACAAGAACGATGGAGGAATCAGAAAGTGTTAGTTTTGTCCAGTTCCTTCTACATTAGTTTGATAGTAAAAAAGGTTTATAGAGAAACATCAATATGGAAGGAAAACCAATAATTCTCAATTCAAAACACACCCCTACCTCGACAGAAGTTCGCAGGTGTCAAGCTCCACGAATGATGGCGTTGATTCTGTCATCGTCGGTGTCTCCTTTTGTGTCGTAGAGGAGGAAGAGGATGGAGAAACCAAGCTGCCGAGTCGATGTTCTTCGTCGGAGAGCTGACGTTCTACGTTGAGGGGTGTCTTTCATCGCGAGAGGATGAATTATTTCCAAAGGAACTTGATCTCTCTCCTCCAATTCTTCACACAATGAGCCAACCCCCAAATAAAATAAGGTTCCTCCTTATGTTATTAATTCATGCCATGCATTTAAATTTTAAAATTCAAACATATCACCCTCCTAATTGATTATGTGAGTTGTCATGATTTAATGTGTAAGAGGAGAAGTCACTTAATTAAAGAATGAGAGAGGAGAGTTACTCAAATTAAGGGGGAGTTAGGAAAAGTTAAGAGATGGGGATTATGTGGGCCCCTCCTCACCTTTATTCTCTCAAAGGTAGTTAGTGACTAGTGGGTCCCACCCCAACTCCCTACTTAGGATATAACCTCTTAGAATAGGAAAAAAATTTGTACCACAAATTTTATTCAATTCTTTATTAATCCCCAAAATTAAACTCTTTCTCCCGTTCAAATGCATCTATGGTAAAAGTCATATTAAGCAATTATCGGCGTTGCGATTACATCGGTGCCCTCAGATTATAATTCCAAGCACCGGTTCAAAAGATAGAAAAATTTGTTCGTTAGTTCACTGAACGTACCGGAGCTAAACATCATAAATTGATTCTGGGCACACTGGGCCTCAGATTCAGGTTCTGTCGGAAACTACGTACTCGTAAAATCCCAAAGAATTTAAGAAAAAAATTTCCTTGAAATTTTTAAGTCTTTACAAGTATTTGAATATTCCTTATGTTTTCCTTGTGATACAGAATTTTATTTTATCTATAATTAGGTATCCAAAAAATATTAAGTATTTTAAAAAGATAAAATTTATTGATACCCTAACTATATATGAGGCTGTGATGAAATCAGTGGCTAAGGATCATAGAATGATTGGAGAAGAAAATAATGATCTTATTTACTAAATCCCAGCATTTGAATAAATTCCAAAGGTGTATTCTATATTCTATAACGATTCATGGTATTCATATTTAGGAGAGGATTTCGAAGAGTTGGCATAAAGATTAAAAATTTTATATAATATTAAAAATTATTTCAAGAAGTTATTTGATGACTAAAATAAAATTGGTTGTGCTCTAAAAGAAATATAACATTATGAATGACAGAATTTGGGGAATATCAGACAAGATTTCCCATAGCATGTGGTGAAAAAAATAGAAAAGAATGAGAATGATATTAAACATAAATATTATTATGGGTGAAATGGGAATAAATATCTTAAGGCTATGTGGAGTGTATCTGAAGAGTTCCTTAGTTCATAATGTTCAAAATCTAAGAATGATAAATCAAATTAAAAATAAAACATGTTATTTAGGGCTCAATTAGATGATGTATAATCTTACGATTCTTCTATTTCTAATTTTTAATATAATACAATAGAATTGAAAAATTAATTGAATATAGATCTATATTAGAATAGTATTTTAAAATATAGATCAAAAAAATAAATCTATAAATAATTTGAACCATTTTATCTTATCTGTTAATGATTAGATTCTGTGACAATACAAATATTTTAAATAGAAATTAGAAAAATCTCTATTAAGTTAAAAAAAATTATAATGTTAATATTAAAGAGTTTATTGTTGTATCATAATCTATAAAAAAGTGTGGAATTATTTTTCAAGAATGTAGAATATTCTATAAATAATACCCTTTGAAATTTTTTATATATTAAATAACAATAAGGAATTATCAGAAATGGTGAGAAACACAATTCATATAGAAATTATTTTAGTTCATGATTAAAAAATCAATGCATATCTATTGTTACATGTTTTTATTATGTAATTAAAGGTCTATATATTAAGGATTGTTTCATAGGGAGTACTGTTATGATCTATTATTTGAATATATATTTACATAAGGTTAATCCCATAAGTTTATTTGAAGTTAAATATATAAGATTTCCTATATCCTTTGTTGATACAATATAATATCCAAAAGTATTTGAGTACAAGAAAATATTGTTTTAAATTTTATTATTTGGTGAAAATACACAATAATGAAAATGTTATATGATATAAGCACCTTGTATTTTAAAAATAATTTAGTAAATAATTTTCCAACTTTCACGCACTATTAAATATAGATCACAGTTTGGTTACCGTTTATGACAATGCTAAACAGAATGTGTTTTTATTTTGAACAATTGAATATTCCAAATATATCACTATCAATAAGGTTATATTTATTAAAGGGTTGAATCAAAACCTAATAAGAATTTCCCAAAAATGTGACAATGGTAATTCTATCACTTTTTATATTGAATCCTTTTCTATTTTTAATTAAAAATTTCGTATATTTAGAGCAGCGAGAAAATATAATGTTTATAATTTGGACATTGTCAGCTTCAGTGAAACAAATTTGAACTATTTAAATGTTTATATATGTGAATCATAAATATATAATACAATGATTATTCATTGAAATATAAATTCAATATCTAAATTATATATTAAAAAAGTTATTTTTGACTTTCCTTGTCATAGGTTTTATTGGAACATACATTGGGATGCATGTAAAATAAGAAAGAACCACAAGTAATATCTCATATAAATCGTTAAATTTATGACAAATAGACCATTAGAACATATAAAAATGGAGTTTTTTTAAAGATTCTATAGTAAAAATTTTGGCTAGATGACACTTTTTTGGTTAGCTGCTGATTTTCATGACTTACATCAAATATAATTTAGCAGGTTAAAAGGGAATTTTGTAAAATTTTAGGATTTTATGTAATTTTATTAAAAATGAAAAATATTGTATTATAATTTAATATTTATTAATCATATTTTTTCTTCTCTAATAATTTATTAAAAATTTCAATTTTGGATAAAATAAATTGATATACTAAAGAAATTGATCAAACATTGTTAAATGATTATAGATTACCTACTTATTTTTCAATAGATGCTATTAATAAACGTTTTCAAATAATTAATGATACATTAATTAAACATTTTCATAATATTACACCTTCTTGGATATGTAATATTACATAATTTAATGGTGGGAAATATAAGGTATTTGGATGCATGGTTTATATACTGAAGACTAATGAAAATTTTATAGGATTGATTAGAATGCAGATGGTGGAAAATATCTTGGTTACTGGGATACATAAAAATATAGATTGGTTAATAATAAATAATTGATAGATGATGAATTTTTTCATGTGGTGTTTAAGGAGATTGATCTCTTTTATCACCAAAAAATAAAAACATTTTAAGCTAATTATTCTTTAAACATATTGATACACAATTATTTAAATTCTACATTGGAATTAAAAATCATGACATGACCATTACCATTATATATCTGAATAAAATGAAACCAGGTAACCATAATGTGACTTAAATAGACTTCCTAGAACTTTTAATACCCATCCTTGAGATACTATAATATGAATCCAAGAAAATGTACTTGGTACTTAAATGAATTTTTGAATCCTAGTTTATGTCCTAACTTTTCAATTCGAGTTTGATCATAAATATAAAAAAGTAATATTAGATTATAAATGCTTTAAATTTCCTATGAAAGAGGATACAATTCAGTTTAAGAGATATAATTTTTGTGAATTAGGTTCCATACCCTCAGACCATCTTGTAATAGAAACTAAATGATGTTTTTTTGTAAAAACAAAGATAATCAAGTGATGATTATCATGAATAAATCTAGGCTAGTTTCTTAAGGTTATAATTAGGAGAAATTATATATTTTGATAAAAAAATTTCCTCTATTACTATTATTGATGAAGTTATTGTCATTTTATCATCTTCAATATATATTAATTTTATATTATAAGATAAAAATGTTTATTTAATGGAGGATGTTTATGTTGAAAAACACTTAGGTTTTAAAAAACATCACTTTTGAAATTTTATTTTAAATGTAGTTAATATATTTGTGATCCTAAACAAGAAATAGGGTTTTGGTATGAGATATTAAAAAATTTTCCATTAAATTGGTTTTTATATAAGATCTAATAATTCAAATAATTTTAGGAAAATATATTCATATATTGTTTTTTATTTTAAATTTAAGTGGATGAGGAAATTTTTTATAATAATCAAAAATAGTATAATGTCATTTATAAACTATAGATAAAAATAGTTTCAAATGACTGTGATGATAGAATTTTATTTCTTTCATAGATTTCAAATATTTAAAGAGTATTTTTGAAATTATATAAATCAATGTAAATACTATTTTTATTACATATAAAATATATACAAATAACCAATCAATTTTTACTTGATTTCATAGTCTTTTTGGAAATAACATTAAATTGTTTTGTCAACTGATGAGAAGTAATGCATATCTATTAGTAGTATTTGTGCACATTTTTTGTGGATAACGCACTTTCCACCAGGATTTAGAGCGATGTTTTGTTATTATCTAATTATATGTAATAATTCAAGTGAAATAATTATATTTATAAATATATTTCAACATTATATAACTAAGGATATTGATATTCAACATCATTTTCCATATGATCATATCCAAAATATAGATATCATTTTATAGTTTTTATAAATTAATATAATCTTTTAAATATTTTTTATACAACACTTCCCACATTTAATATTGATATTATTTTGGTGAAGGTTGGTTTATTTTATTTGTTTAATTATTTCATTATTTTTAATCATTATATTTTAAAATATTTTTTTAATAAATTTATATATTTAATTTAAATGATAATAGATATTTATTTACTATTTTATTTATTCTTTTTTAGTATGTTTTATTAAAATTATTATGGAATATTTTAGTTTAGAAATAAATATTTTCATTTAAATTTCAAAATTATTACACTAAATTAATGGCTTGAGGAACTCCATAGTCACCTAGAATCACCATAAATATTCTTTTCTATCCGACTTTTCAATTAACAATTTCTTATTCATCCACTTATTTATTTAGATCTCTCTAACACAAGAACTTTCTAATCCTAATATTTCTTTTATTGCTTGTTTTGGAATAGAAAAAGTGAACTGGTGAGGATGGCCACATTAGTATGAAGATGGAAATAACATTCAAGTTTATATTAGTGAGAGATATAAGGGAAGGTAGTGGACTATGAATAGATATTTTAGAAGAATATTAGGTTGTAGAACAATTTATTATTTCATGGTCTAGAATATATGTTCTCTTTAGGATATTTAAATTATGTTTTTGGAATGGATGTAAGGGGTTTTTCTAAATTGCTTATTAATTTTCACCATTTGTGAGGATGATGTATCTTCAAAGAAAACAATTAGGATTTCTCTATTTCTTTGGTTTGGGTGATCAATACTTTTATTTCCCTAATGAATGGAATTTTAAATTCACCCGAAGAATGGATGGATATGGAGTTCATTAGAATAAGTAAATATTATCCTTCCATTATGAAACAATTCAGGTCATAATGATTTTCATTATGGATATAGAATTTGATTGTAAATTTATTATTTTCATTTTTTAGACCACTATAGTAAGTATTATTGTATAGTATTTAAAACAATTTCATACAATATATCTATATCATGTTTGTAATTCTATTTAATACCAATTAAAAAAATTATTACACATTCAGATACCATAACAACTATTTTGAGATAAAAGAAATGATATAGTTTTATACTTATTCAAGGATGATATCAATTGATATTTTTATGAAATTTAAGATATCTAATATCATAATTAGATAATAGTTTCACCATTGTAACATTATTTATATATCAAACCATTGGAAATTAAGTTTCTTATAATGTGTAACTACAAGGAATATATTTCAAAATAAAGTAGAGGAAGATGAACCTGCAGGTCCTCTTACTGAGGGGAAGAATAAAATATTCAAGTATTCTTAATATTTTATACATAATGATGATGAATTTAGACAATCTTTAGTAGAAAGAGATTCTATTGAGATACGTGTGGCTAGAGGTGAAGGTTTGGTAACAAAGGATTAAACATTTTCTATTGATATTATCATTCCATGGTGTATAAGAACAAAAGTGTTGAATTAAAGCATTATTGAAAGACTAAGGGGTTTTCTTCAGCTTCTATTGTTTGTATAAAAATCTATTTTTTATGGGATATTTAGTTTTTAGTTAGATCAATGGCCTTGGTGGATAGAAAACCCTCTACTAGGTGAGTTGTTTTTTGAATCTTTTGCTAGAAGTTCTGTGCATCACAATCCATTATTTGATGAAAGACACAAGTTTCTCATGGTGAGGAATAATTAGATAAATAATTTTCATAATCACTATAATTTTAAATAATTGAAGAAGCTTGTAATTTTGAACATATATGTGGTCAAGATTCATATCAAACTGAATTGATTAAGGAAAAATAATATTCATTTTATCAAATTTCATGTAATTGACTATGTAAGAATATTATGAAATCAAAAAAGTGTTTGTAGTGTTTTCCCTTCCATTTGGTGAAATTTTTAATGTATATTCCCTTCAGTGGGTTGATGTCATATAACTCTAGCTAATGGTTGAGGAGGTATCATCAAATTATGATGATAATTAATGTTTTATGGATCGTAATAATACATTTACATTAATTATTAATTAAAATTTTAATTTGATAAAGTATGATGTTTTAAATTGTAATGATTAACATGAGAGTTATAGGAATAATTTTGAAGAATTTATAAGTTGTTAATATTCCAAATAATAAAATCAATCTCTCCAAAATATGTATTGCAACATCAAGGAGATTTCAATTTCAAGTAAATATTTTTATTTATTAAGAAGAGACAACTCTGACTATCATTGAAAGATAAAATTGAAAAATATTTCAATATATGGTTTGATTGATTTGATGAAAATAGGAATGTGTTTAAGACTATTAAATTATCCAGTTCATGTTTGGGGAGATCCTATAATTATATTGGAGAAGGTTGTTGAGATTTTTTTGGTGGTTGGGGCTACTATCTACTAATCATTCATCTATGGATATGATACTTTAAAATATATAGTGTGATAATGTTCCTCTTCCAACTTATTTAGAGAATTAAAAATAGGAGATTGTTGGATTGTATTTTTTAGAACCGTGTGTTAGTGATCTACTGAATTGGTGAGGGAGCATAATTGTGAATAATTTTCAGCATATGATACTACTAAAGACATTAATATGGTAATGGTTTTTGTTGTCTTGAAGGATAGTATAAATGAAAAAAATATGCAGAGAGATTGGACTACACCTTTGAAAAAAAATTCAAAGATTTGATGGTGTAACTTATAGTATTGAAACAAATCTTCTAGATTACTTAACCACTGAGTCTTTTTCTGGTGAATATAAACTATTTTCTAGACCTCCCCATAATCGTTATAATTATCATGTTAATCAAGATAATAATCCTTTTGTGTTCTGGTATCATTTATAGAATTAATTTTCTTATTATCTATTTTCTTTTAGGTTTTTTTCTTTTTTATAATTTCTTTATCATCTCTATTTTATGAATTGTCTTATTTTATGAATACATGAAATTAAAATTTAGTTATATGGAAAATAACATTTTTTTATTTCATTATATTCAATTTTTTGTTAGTCAATGGGAGAAATATGGAATAAAAAATTCAGAAAAAACATTAAACAAACATTGTGTCATTAATACATTTATATAAATATTTTTTTGATAAATTTTGATTCTATGGGTTTTTTATCATAAAAAAGGATGAATTTATTGGGTATAAAAATAATTGTCGAATATTTTTTCATGTATTTTTATCCCAAAAATAATCATATTTAATTTCCAAAAGAATTTACTTTGTGTTTATTTCATGTTTATAATAATTTATTTAGTTATTTTTTCATCGAAGAATTTTATGAAACATAAATAAAGTTATTATTACTATTATACATTGAAATCATGATATTTATCAAAATAATCTATCTTCTTTAAAAGAAAATGGAATATAGAATCACTATTCAAAAATTAAATTTATTACCTAATTTTGGTATCCAAATCTATGTAGGGAACCCAACGTTTGAGATGAATGTTATGATCTAGAACCTAATTTTTTTTAAGAAAACTAATGCTTAGGTTTATGAAAAGTTATATATACCAAAATTATGTATCATAACATAAGTAATATATAACACTTTTAGAACTGTATTATGGTATATTACATCTTGTTCTTGATCTCTATTTATGTAGTCAACCATACTGTGGAAACTATAATTTTGGGAAAATCCTCACCCAGAGATAAATCCATGTTGGACTAGTCATATGCAATATTTATTTATGATGAATTCAGATATATTTTTTAAAAAATTGATGTAGTAAATCTCTTTGTAATGAAATTAAAATATAAATCATAAATATTGTAAACTATATTTTCATTTATTAAAATTTACAATGAATGTTATTTTTTTCAATGATGAAAAATTTAAAACTCAAATACATGGAACATTTTAAAATTTTCATATCATCTCGTGAATTTTCCAAATTAGAGTAAGTTAATTTATATATTTAAATTTATTCTTAATGTATTTATCTAGATGATGTGTAAAATATTCTTGGAAATTGATCTAACTCTCTAAACCTCAGGGAACTAAATCTATTTTAATAAAACTACACCACATCATTCTAAATACGTAATTTATTATTCAATGTGAGTATTTTAATATTAACTTATAATAGATTGACCATATTTCATTGAAGAGTTTTAGGACTACACATTGGAGAATAAAAGTTATATTAATATAATAATGTGATTTATTCGTATGGATGTGATGATTGAATTATTTATTATTTATTCTTTTATGAGTATAGTATTCCGTAAGTTTGAAGATTCTTCAAAATAACTATGACTTGATGTTTTTCATATATTAATGTGATAACCTCTATAAAAATCCATTACATGATCAAAATATATATGATTTAACAGGGAATTTCTCTATCCAAATACATGTATTGTTTTTTCTAAACACTTTGGCATGGAGTGTTTTATGTATTTTTTCAGATCCTTACCTCGTAAAAGCTACAAAAACAAGGTAGATCTCATTTTAGTTAACTATCACAATCCCTTGTAAAATGATCTACCAAATAAAATATCACATTTTATGATAATAATGCTGGTAGGGAGGACCATGAGATCATTTCTCCCTAAATCATTATAAATTTTATTCTAAATCTGTCATTGATTTTCTATATTTCATATATTGTATATAAAAAGAAGAAAATTATCAAATTCTATGTTCATGGGAGGTCTACATTATATAATCTAATGTTTTTAAATGGACATAATTCACCCTCTTATGTCTTCATCAGTATTCTAGCACAACATTTTGATAATATAATTATATTCCATTGGGTATAATCACTCTTATTTTTTTACTATATTTCACAATTCATATATTCAAAACTATAATTATTTTAGGTTTTATTTCCACATTATTTTATTTTGGAATATTGTTTCACCCCAAATTTTTATTCCTTGTTGATTCTAATATTTCTCAAAAATGAATTCATTTGATAAATAATGACTTTTTATTTTTAATGGGGATTCTCCTTATGCATGTTTTTACACCCCATCGATGTTCTAAATTATTTAGTGAAAAATAAGACTATATATATATCCATGTATATTTTACCACTTTTACCTTAAAAAAATCTTTTAATCATCCGTTTAATGATGTTGGTTTTTGATTAGGTTACATTGGAATTACCCAAAGGTTTTTCTATCCTTTACAAATAAAAAGTTTTATTATTCATTATAAAATATTTTTTTGTAATTTGAAAATAGTCAATATATTTTCACTTCACATATTGAAATAATTATGGATTCATAAGTATATATTATTAAAAAATTAAAATTAACCATATATAAAGTATTTTAACATTTCATGTTTGAAAACCATATAAATTTTCAAGGATATTTGCTTATAAATTTTTATTACATTGTTTGAAAAACTATTCTATTTTCCTATAAAAAATCCTTTGAATGTAATATACACTTCATCTGTCATAACAATGTTTGAATGTTTTTGTGAAAAGATTTTATTTTCAATTATATTTACCCTAATTTTTTTATTTCAGGAATTTTTATTTCTATTACCCACCATATGTTTTTATGAAAATATTACTTTTAGAAAATTATATTATTTGATAACCTATGACCCTCTATGTTTATGTTATGAGATATTTTTGGAATGCTTATGAAACCATTCTTTTTTCTGAAGGTTATTTATGATATTATGATTAATGATTTGAAGAGGTATATATAAAAATAAATGAAAATGGTTGGGTTCTTCCATATACCTATAATGGGTAGGTCTATGTTTATATATCATGACATAGTTAGGAAATGACATGAATAGTTATTTACCCTAGTAATGGGCATGATGGGTTTTCTCATAATTTCAGGTGTGGGTATAAAAATTGTTTTCCCCATAAATTTTGGAATAATGATTATTATCTCATAGGTTTTATTATTCTTATGGTTGGGTCACATTTTCATGGTTTTAATTATGTTATTATGTATATTTATGAATTTTTCATTTCAATGAAATTATATGTTTTCGACATTAGGAATTATTTTTTCGGTATAACACAATTTTATTTCATACTCACTTGTTATATTACTATTGGGATGTTTTTCAATCTCGGTGATATATTTTATGTACCCTTAATGTTCTTATTAAGATCTTATATTACTCTAATAGGTTTTATTACTATCATATAAGGCTTTTTCTAATTAATTGTGATATTTATGCGTCCTTTTTGTATTCATTCATCTTATGATATGTTTTTCCATTATTGACCAATTGGGCTCACCAATTTCATATATGTTTAATCCTGTGGGTAAAAAGAATATTATATCATGTGAGATATTTAAAATGTTTTCTAGGATCATGATTGTAGAAATTTACACGTGATTAAAAAATAAGATTTAATGTAGCTTATATTAATGACCACAATCCTTTCAATTCCTATATTGTGTGACTAATTTTCAGATAAAATATTTAAATAATATTAATAAAGTATTATTTTCATTATGTTTATCTTGGGTTTCTACAGCTATTATATGAGTAGGGTTTTTAATATTTTATATTAGTTTAGTTATTTCTCATGATTAGAATATTTACATGGTTATTAGGTTTATAAAATATTTTTAAATAACCTATTATCGAGTTATGTATTGGTTAATATCATGGAATATTTATAATGTTTTTATTATACATTTTCCCCTATTAATACATACATATCTATATTTTACATGTGGATGTTGTATTTAAAAATGATGTACCTTGGGATAATATTCATAAAAAGGGTGTGTTAGGTATTAACTCAATCTTCAACTAGTGCATGACAATATGAACTAACTGCAAGGAACAATGTATATATTACCATACTGATCAAACAATATAAATAGGAAAAGGAATGATAATCCATATCAATATTCAAAACTCTATAGCATTGTATATGATTAACAATGTAAAAAATATTTTAAATCTCATACACACCAAACAAGAGAAATATGGAGTCCATAAAATATCAATCAATGGAGATAAGAAAAAAATGTTCCATTTCCTATGTATAAAATATGCATGGAGACGAAAAAATTGAATTCCATAAATATACAAGAATATGAATTAATTTTGGGAGAAGGGTCGATCTAGTATAAAACATTCATATGAAACTGAAGAGTTTAATTTATACAGGGAATAGAAATAGAACACAACCAAGTGAACAAATAACAACTTAAAGTCTTATGTTTGAAGAATACATACATTATACAAATAAAAACAATAATTCATAGATTTTTTTGATGGTTACACTACACAAAATTATAGAATCATGGATATTGGAATAAACTATTCAATGACTACATACGAAGTGAATAGTAGAAATCAGGTTTCACTTGTTCCCCACCAATAATTAGTGAATGTATTCTAGTTCTATCAACCGTATAGAATATTGAGGGTTCTCTAAGATCATCATGTCACCCCCCTTATTGATTATTATTTTAATGAAATCATTAATTGGTATGATTTTTATATTTTTTGAAATAATCATTGTGCAAGTCATAAAATCCTCAACTCCAAAAGTGACCTGATTTTTGAAATAGAATGGATATCTTCACATTTAATCAACATGAATTTTTATAATCGTTAAAAAAATATATATCAACTTTGACAATCTATTACTATATGATTGAATGTAAATTACCTGAAAGGAAAACTGATTCCATTACATTGGTATTAAAATCTAGTTATGATATATATTTCCTTCAAATAGAGGGGGGAAATAAGTGTTTTTTATTTTTCCATGTGATATTGACTGTAAAATATCATAATAGATAATATTTACATGAATTTCAATATTTTCTCCACATTTATCTATTCTTGGATTTTAATGATAATTAAATTATGAGAACATAATTTATTTATGGGGTGTACCATATAACGGCCTGATAGTTTGAATCCTTTAAAATATATATTATGAACTATAAATTGTGTCATATGGTACACCCAATGCAAAAAAAAACAAAAAAAGTTCAAAAAATAATATAGTTATAAAAACAAAAATATAGTAGACCATTATTATTTATAACCGTAGAATTCAAATAATTTTTAAGATTTATTATTAAAAATGTTATTTTTAATAAAACCTATTTTATTTGTATTATATAATTTATTACAAAAATATAACTTTTAAAATATTATATTTAAAATATTATAAATTAAAATTCATTTTTTAATTCTTCACAATAGTATTAGGGTTGTATGAATTTTGGAGATTTTTTCTAAAATATAATTTTTTTACGTGAATCGCAAAAAATAATGATTTTTCTAATATCGTCACTTTTATATGAAGTAGATGTTTTTAATCCCATTTAAGAATAAAAAAATATATATTTATAAATTAAAATAATGCTTTTACAAATACTACATCAATTCAAAAAATGTTCGAAAATAATTTTTGTGAATTTTGTAATATTTTATGAGAAAATATTTCTATTTATCGCTTTAATTATATTTACGCATTAAAAAATTCAGTTTTGGATTTATTTTAATGTAACATACCTCTTATATGAAAAATTATAAACATATTATTATCATTAGAATAAATTACCTTGATTATTTTTTCATATAACTAATATTATATTTAAAAATACAATTTTCTTAAAACATGGTTTTTATGCATAAAATGTTCTAATGTTAAGATTAATTTCCCTAAAAATAAAAAGAAAATTTTGCCAAATAATTCTTATAAATGAGATAATACTATTAAAATTATTTAATTTCTTCAATTTTATTTTTTTATATAAAATTATTTGAAAAAACAGAAATATATTAACAAAACATTTAATTGATAATCAATTAAAATCATTACCCTTAATAATAACTATTTAATATATGTTAATATTGAAATATGGTATTTTCAGTAAATGTAGTTATTTTTTCAAACTTCCATTCAATTTTTTTTTTTAATTTTTTAATTTTAATTAGATACATTTAAACATCATTTTTTAATTCATTATATTAAAATTTACTTATAATGAATTTTTGATCATTTTCCCAAAAATGTATATTTTTTTGACATTAAATGATGGATTTATAAATGTTAAAATTTCAAATATTATACCACTATGATAGGAAAACTAAGAAGATGCTAAAATAATTAAATAAAAAATGTGAAATTAAGTTATAATATTATTCATTATTATATATTCCATTAACATAGAAAAAATCTAACAATAATATTTAGAACAGACGTAAAAGGCAACATAAATATAATAAAAATATTAATGGCCTTCTATTTAAATTATTATTTTCAAGGTGAGGTTCAGTTTTGGATTTTCTGAGAATAATATATAATTTTATTAGATTTATATCAAATCAATTTATGGTTCTAAAATCATTACATGTGACTCATTTATCATGTATAATTTTTAATGGTAATGATGTTATTAATACAAAAAATAGTTTTACTATTTTAATTATTTTCAGTTATAATTAACATCACTAAGTATAGAAATTGTAATTCAAAAATTTGTTATCAAATTTTCATTTATTAAGATCAAATTAGTTTACCGTGTTAATTTTAATTTTGGTCATTAAAATTAATTACTATAGTTAAAAATTAATTATCTCTATAAAAAGATAAAAGTGTTTAGAAAATTACTATGGGGGAATGGAATAAAACATGTTAAAATTGAATAAAAATGGTTTTTTAATGTGATGATAGACCAAAACTAACCTCATTTATTTAATTTTCTATTGTTAATTCCTTGAAACATTAATAGTGAAATTAAATTCCTGAAATTCAATGGGTATTTTAATAACTACCATTTATTTACCTAAGAAATGGAAATGTTTCCACCACATATTGTATCCCTTATCCATTGAATTAAACCATTAAAATATGATATTTTAATATCTATATAACCATATCCTATGAAAGAAATCCAACATTCCCTCATATTTAGTCTATTCCTTTCAATTTGAAGGGGACTTAAAAGGAAGGATCATGTCTCCAATGTATGAATTCTCACCTTATTATTTTTTTTAAGCATAATCTTATAAATATCATTTCACCATAATTATATAATGAATTTAGTATCATTATAATAGTGTGATGTTATTATATTAATTATACAATACAAAGTCATTCATTTCCATTCACTAAATAAACAAAAGAACAGTAACCATGAGTGTGTATGGACTATTGTCTCAGTGATGAATTTTTCTCATTTTACATCATGTTTTTTAATCAATATAAAGAAATTCTAAAATATATTTCACTATATAAAATTCATAAAATAATATCATTATTAAAATATTATAATTATATTATCTAACAGTGATTTAAACTTTAACCGTACTCACCAATCAATTAAAATAGTATTAATGTTTGGGAGGGTTTAACTACCTATATGAACAATGATATAAAAAGCTTTTATTTATTTATATTGGAAAATAAAAAATAATATTTTTATTATATTATAATAAAATAATGATTGGTATATGGTTTTCAAAATACAATTTTATAAATTTAATTTATTATTAATTTTTCATTTTCATAAGATATAGTCAACAAAATTTACCAAAAAATTCAATTTTCACACATTATAACTAAAATACTTATGAATTGTATGAAAGAAATAAAAAATATATATATTTATATAAAAAAGTTCATTAAAATCCCACCCATTTTATTATTTACTAAATTTTTTAGTGAATCATATTATTACCTAAATATGTTTCATTCTATGAGTTATTAGATTCCTATAACCCCATATTTTTGAATTATGTGTCTTCATTCTGATTTCCTCGGATATATAGTGGTTCCTAAATCTTATATAATGGTATCTATAGAAAGTCTACCACATCCTATAAATTTTCATTAATCATAAATAATAATAGTTATGTCTTATTTCCCTATATTACATTAGGGTATAAAACTACCCATGTGGGAGTATTATAATCTCTATAACACTAATCTCCAACTCCATCTTGGTCTATGAATCATAAACATAAATTGTGTAATTATTACCCTCAAGTGATCTATATTATAAAAAGATTTACCCATTAACATTTCATTTATTAAGCCAAAATCTAATATATGACAGTACCTTCGATCCAAGTATCATGATTGAAATGTTTTGTCCCTTAGTCCTTGAGCTGAATTTATATTCAAACATTGTATTTTCAATTCACTCTAGCTATGTCACTTCTCAATTACTATATGAACTACCTAACCTCTAGTACGAAACCCATGACAGAAAACTTATATAATTATATAATTTAATCTATAATAACTTATATATAAGAAATAAAAAAGTTAATATTGTGTCATTATAAATCATAGACCCATATTATCTTAATGGGATGACTCTAAATAGCCATAGGTAAGACGAGTAATGGCTTATCAGGATTCAAAATAATAAATGTTGTTGTGAGAAAAATTTAATCCTCTACTATGAAAGTTATCCTATTTTTTATTAAAATGTAAAAAGTATGAGAATAAATAAAAAAACTTATAAATATTTCATGTCATACTATTTGGGAAAAAAAATATACATTTTCTCATTGGGAAAACATGTCTTATAATACATTTGATAAAACTTTTGCCTCTTAATCCTCGAATCTATATTGTATGACTGTAAGATACATGAAACCCCCTTAAATTATATACTTTCTAAAATTAAAGGTTCATAGTATTGGTTTCATGACCATAAAAGATTCATCACTGTAATCTTGGAATCATAGTCCTAAAATATGTACACACCATCTCAGGTCTCTCTATAATTGTAATGAGATATTAATTTACTCTTTTTTTAATTCCACTTTAATTTAGAAAACCCAATATTTTGGTCAAGTAATTATGACCATAAAAATATATTCACCAATAAAAACATTTTATCAAATCTTGGAATATACAACCCATATTGGAATTATTTTATTGAATCCTACTAACAAGATTCCACACATGTGTATAATAATCCTAACCCTAAGAAACATACATTTTCCCATGGATATAAACATTATAATTAATGGGTATACTATTTTTGTAATGTTTTTATTTTTGAGATGGTATATTAATTGTATCCCCTCAATAATGACCTCTAAGACATTAAATGGGAAGCACCCATTGTCAACCATGATCTATGACCATAATACATAAGAATATATTGGTTTAAGATAAATAAATTTGAAATATACATCATCAGGGAACCAGTAAGTCCTCCATAGGTTTTAATTAACACTTATACCTATATCCCAGGTGGGTTCATATCTCTATCAAACCTTGTGTACCTCATTGATATTCCCAATGAATTATATAATTTTCACACGGTGATCAGAACTATCCTTTAGGTTTTCCTTCCTTACCAATCTTTATGTCAATAGAGATTTCATTTTCCCATAAAAAATAATTTCCAAAAAATATCAAATTAGTATTGTGGCTCAAAACTCCAATAGAACACCACCCATCCAAGTAACATGACCTATAGGATTCATAGAAAAATATAGTGGGATCTATGTTTTATGACATTCCTAGTTGTTAACCCATAATTTTATTCCCCATTCCCAACTATACGTCTATCTAATATATGTTTTGATTTTTGTCAATAGTCCCCACTAGAATATTTATTTTAACCATTTCAATTAGAAATTTTGATGAAATAACTAAAAATTATCAACTATAATTTACACTACTATATTATTAAAATCATATTTACTACAACTTTATATATTTTTTCTTTATTGGTATGGTGGGATGTACCTCTACAATTATCCCTAACCAGTCTCTTTATTTTTTCCCCTTAGTGGTGGATGAATCCATCCAACCCATATTGATTCATCTTTCCGTTACTCTCATAAAACATGAGTAATATTCAACATCTACTAGTTTCTTGTACCAACCATAACTCAAATGTGTATAGGGGTTTTTTATAATTTTACTTGTAAAAAAGATTGATATATTAAAAATTTTACACATATGATGACATTATTCATTGTTCTAATGTCTTTACAACACAATGTAATACTTCAGGGAATATTCCCCAACACATGATATTATACTGGCTCATATTTTGGAACATTCATCGATAGGATAACACCTATATGCCATTGGTATCCTATATCACTGCCCTGTAGAACTATTTGTGTCTTTATTATCAACCCGTGAGATTAATATTTACATTTAGATCTAATTTATGGATCACATCAATAAATTCATCATTTCTTACTCCTTTTTTATCAATTTATATTTTATGGGTTTTCATTTACAATATGTATGTTGAAGAGATGACTCTATTAGATGAAAAAATTATAATCCATATGGTCATTAAATATACCTCTCACTAGTTCCATGTGAAAGAACCCTACATTGTGTCACATTTCATCCATGAAAAGTTTTAATTTATTTATTCATGATTTTTCACATAGGAATTTTTCATTTTCTCTTATTTTATGGGATATCTCACACTCATTTTGAGTTCCATGACATAAATTTATCAACAACCCTTTCAGAGGTAGCCTATGTAGGGATTTGTGATAAAAACACTCTTTTTTTTGGATTTCCACTCTTTCTTTTTAATACAAACTCCATCACTCACAGTACAGTCAATTTAATATGAAATTAAATTTTATAAATCCTTATTTATTCCCTCCAGGAGAAAATATAATTTTATATCCTTGATCATGGATGCATGAACATTTAAGATATTTCTCTATGGTATAAGCAATATGAAATTAAACATTGCACTTTTTTTGGTAAAATTATGCATATATAAACTAATCATATTTATAATATCCATCTATATTCTCCATATTCTAGCAATGAGACTTTTCCTCATTCATCTTACCCAATTTTCATGTATGTTTTACCTGTAGGCCTACAAATCTTCTATAAGTTTTTATAACACTTTTATATGATATGCCCATTACTTCATTTCACAAATATTTTATAAGATATTTCTAATCATCATTCTTTTCCACATGACAACTTTGTGTTTTGTTTTTGGATCGACATGAATTTTAAGGTCCAAAATATCTCTCATATTTTCAAGGTACAGTATTCCAAACTCCTTCCTTTTTCCTACAGTAAAATCACCTAAGGATTATTTCTAATTACCACTAAATTGAATCTTCTACAGAAATAAGAATGCTATCTATATTGTTTCCACTCATATTAGCTACACATTCCAAATCAAACATATCTAGTTATAAATAATTTTAACACATTTTTTTCAATGTGGTGAGTAGTCATACTCATCCCATATCCCCCCATTCTATGTCAGTTTAAAATATAAAATTCATAGTCAATCACTTTTAAATTTACATTTTCCTAATAATAATTACATAAAAATTATTATTTCACCACCATGTATGTTTCACATTGATATCAAAACCATCCCATGCAATCACAATAGCCATATTCCCCATCATTAGGGGTCTCCAATGGTAATTGACACAAATTTTCAATGTCATACCATATTCCTTATGTATATCTCCCTCGTGTAGTTGAATAGTGTGTTTATTATTGTTTAACTAATTTTTTTTATTAATTTGATTGATATGGAAACACAAATAAATTGAATTTTTTAATGTTTTAATTTATATTCCTTTATAAAAATGGAATTTAATCCAAATATAATAGCCTCCCCTTATTGAAGAATTAATTCTCCCTACCGCATGGATCTGGAAATTGTTAATTTCAAATATTACAACCATTGATGAGTTGATTCTATTACATCCCAATGGCTTGATAGATCATCAATCTTATCAACAATAGAAAGATGAACCTCATATATTCACACTTATATTCTGGAATTTCTCCATGTTATATATAGCTTCTTGAGATGTTTCATGAGTAACCAAAGACTTTTCTTCCACCAGTTATCCCATATATGCTGAAAGTATTCTCTTTGGAAGAGACTATTCTTGCATAATAAGTTATTAAATACTATATATTAGGATGCCCAATATTAGCCACTTGTGAGGATTTTACACACTTATATATGGACTTTAAAACAACAACATCAAACTTGTATCACTTAACCCACACCTTAAATTCCTGGAATCTATGATCTAGAGTGTGCAGAACACTATGGTTTACTAAAATAGTCCCCAATATCAATATCTAGTGGTGAGGGGAACCCATCCATCTATGAAGCCTCATGATAACATGAAAGTGATAATGTTTTAGTTTATCTTTTATTCTCTACACTAGATCTCTCAATTATACCCAGTAATGGAAGAACATGAGTCACCCATTTCATATGGGGAGTGATTGTACCCTACGAATGAAACAAGAACATCAATAAATTATAATTCATTATGTGTACACTATAAAGTACTAGGATATATGAAATGAAACATTTTGTAGCCTTCAGGCTCTTCCTACATGGGAACTAGATAAATTTTAACCACCTCCGCAATTTTCATCTCCACATTTTTATTCTCTATAATTTTTATATATTCTAATTTTTTTTAGGGTTCATCATGATCTATTAGAACTGATAGGTATTTCACATACTCAAATTAATTGTTAGGGACAATATCGGGATAAATTGGTGTTGAGACCAATCATTTGACCCACACCTTTATTATGCTGGAGGTGATAGACTTTAAGGAACCATAATAATGATGGTTAAATATGAGTCTAGACTATAGAAACAAAACTCCAGTGTTGATGAAAAAATATGGTTAACATATCACAAGGAGGTTTTTTGGGTCCCCCTATATCATTAATTATGATTAAATAGAATCTATATTCTCTAAATTCACAATGTATGAATCCATTGTAGTATTTTTCATCATTTAAATGAGAAAAAAAGGAAACCTAGTTCCAAAAAAGGTGACATAATATTGAAAGTAAATGGGAAGGATGGAATATACCCTTGAAAAACAAATAGTGGTTTAATTGCATGCTTGTGTAGATGATTCACTATTCCTATTGGTGGAGGAGTACCCATAGATTTAGTGGAGGGAATTACCCTTGATTCTATGACACCATAATCCATATAATCATTCCACATGTAAGGATTATGATCCACAGATTAAATGTAGATTCACCATTCCTCCATTCTTTCTTAATACTATGAAAACAAAATGAAGGGAGTACAAACAATCCAAATCCAAATAACAAATATTTTCCAATAACTGTTTGGAGTTTACCTTCACATTTTGTGTAACCTCACCTTAGACATTATAAAAAGGAATTGGATTTACATTATAGGATGAAATATAGACTATGGTGCTTCCTAATAAAACAATCATCTTATTATCCATATATGGCATCTACAACTAGCTAATCATCAAAGAGAACATTGAGTAGAGGCGTGTCTAATATCACATTGACTTACTCAATCAGAAAACTCAATTGTTCCTATGATTTTATCAATCTCCCTAACTTGACGATGTATTCCATTTCTTCCTAAAACGATTAAACATTAGGGAATATAGAATCCTACAGCACCAATATAGAAGGATGTGGGATCTTGATGATATACCCACTTGGGGAATCTAGAGATACCCTAGAATATTTTCTATACCAAAAAAACATTCTCTAGAAGCATCCTACTCTAGAAAATTCACATTTTAAAGGCCTCTATTTTATAAGAAATTAGAGCATTATGATACACATATTATACTACAAATGATTTTTTAGCACACATACATAGATTCCATTCTTTACTCGGTGTATCCTGCCTCATTATTCACAAACCCTTGGCCCCATCTAAAAGTTCTTCCAGAATACAAAGGTTTATCAATGTTTGCTTTTAATATTACCCTTACCAATATTGTGAATCATTTTAGAACAAACTAATTGGATAGCTCAGTATGGTAAATTGATCCATTATGATCTTCAATTGTAAAGAAGATATAATATAACTACTAAATAACAATAATGTATTACTCATGGTGATAAATGATGGATATCCATAGTGGTATCCACCAAATAAATTATAGTTTGGGAATAAAAAAATATCAAAATTATGACATACAAACAACAACCCTGCCAATAAAATTTCCCAGTACCCCCACCATATAAGTATTTAAGGTACAATCACTAGTCATTTATCCCAAGGTCATTTTAATAGATGTCCATGGATAGAGTAGGAAAAGAAAATAAGATAAACTACTCTAATACACAAATCAAATCAATTAAACTAACATGATCAATCTATTAATCCAAATGAATATTATTTTTTGGTAGTGATGTGTGAAATGTTTTTAAAGGAACTAACAAATTTTGGTACACATGACTCCCTCATCTGAGCATCATCCCACCCAAAAAAATATTTTAATGGGATATACAAATGTGGGGGTTGGATTCAACATACTAATACATTTCATCATATTATATATTATCTCTAGTACCAAGAAAACTTGATTGTTGTTGTGTCCCATTAAACCAATGGATTACATAGAGATGTTTTTTTGTCAATACCACCATATTCGTACAACAAAAATCCAGTAACCCCCAACTGAGAAATGGTATGATTAATTTCAAAAACAGAATATATGGTGCATATTACTTCTTTTCTTAACCCTAATATGCATATTGCACATTCAATATTACCTAGTAATAACAATATTTAAACTGTTATAGTGCCTAGAACTAATAACATTGTCTCCCAAGAATCCAAACTTTAGTAACATTCAGGAAATTATTGATCCAATTCTTAAATGACATATCAATATAAATAATAGTTTTTTTCATTGTGAGTTTATGATACAACATGAAAAAGTGGATTTTCATGCACTGAGGTTTTCTCAAACTTTCTACAAACATTTTAAAATATAATTCATCACTCCTATGATGGGTATGTAAATAATATTGAAGTGGTTATAGGGTTTCTTTGACTTAAAAATGGTGAAGAGGTAATTAGTTATTGTCTTGATTCCACCAATATATTAAATCTCATCCCATGAATGTGGTTTTGTTGACATATAAATTGGATTCCCATGATATATCATTAACAATGTTCCAAAAATCCAATTCCATGAACTCATATCATAATTGGTGGTCCTAGAATACTATTTACAATTCCTCTATGATATTTCTGTAAAAAATATTTATCAAAACTCTATACATCCTTCGATTCTATCTATTAAGATGACTATAAATATACTAGAATACTTGAGGGAGAATTCGCTCAATGAAGTTTTTCTATAATGAAATCCTTAACCAAGATAAACGTGTTTATTTTGTAGATTATGTTCGGCCCCTCGCATTAGGGCATACCGCATCCTGAATCAATAAGAAGTACTATGGAAAACTCTCAAAATGAGTAGTTAATAACATAATTATTTTTATTAGTCATCGTTACATTATTCATTAGTCTAATTCCATATAACAGAATGTAGTATCTTAGTGAATATTTATTCTTTAATTCTATTAGAATCCTGATCAATTTATTATGATTTTAAAAGGTCAAGAAACCTTAAAAAAGGTGATGTTTCTTAGATATCTCCAACTATCATTCTAAAATAGCTTCTTCATCCTCAACAAATTTTTTTTGAGTTTATAAGATATTTTTTTATGTTTGGTTCAGGAATCTTCTAGTTCATGAAGAATCTATTTTATGAATATATTCTGTTCTGAAACATCTTTTGGGTAATTTATTCCATTAGAAACTAATTCATAGAAGTTGATTCAGGAAATCAGGAGTATCATGAACACTAATGGTTTTCCCCCTATGTAATTCGTGTAATGTTGAGTTTAAAATATAATTGAAAGATAAAATCATTTGTGATATCATTTGGTCCCATTAATGGTCAATCCCCGGTTTATAGTTCAGTGGTTTACAAGATGTACATGAACTATGTGGTCAAAGTGGCCTACTTGTTGGGTTTTGTATAAGAATTTGATAATTATCTTCATCATCATTTCTAAATATTATTTTGGAGGACGGTTTATTGATGAAAATTATTTCATCTAGTAATGAATTAGAATAAAAAAATAAGATATAAAAAATTCCAAGTCAAATAATGAATTTGTTTTGGAAAATGGGTAGAGTTCACAAAAAATTAGCATTTATGAATGGATATTTGAGCACTAAGAAACAAAAGGTTTGCAGAATTATGTTGTGAACACTATGAATTAGTCCTCATTCAATCTCAAAACATCTTCAATGATTAACTAACGGGTGATATATAATCCTTCAACCAGAAATATTTTCAATCTAATCATTGTAAATATTTTTTTTTGGTCTTAGATCGAAACCATAGACTTTCATGAAACCTCTTTATGATCTAAAGAATCAGTTTCCCACATGATGGAATATCCATAAAATTAAACCACATGATCCCATAAATTTATTGTCTTATATTTAAAATTAATATCATTAATTTCCCATATATGGATGATGTGGTTTGTAATAAAGGATGATAATTCACACTACTCAATGTTTTACAAGTTAGTCTTTAATGAATTAACAATAAAGTATCTCTAGTAGTAATACTTGATCAAGGGACCCCATACAGTACAATATCATGTTTTTTGAATCATTAAATTTTAGAAAACTCATATTTGGAGCCTCTATTTTATATGATATTTCATTAATCAATGTTTCATTAATTTTTACTTCTTAATGTCCCCACATCTATCGAATTCAATATTTCTGATGTAAATTCCATAAGAAAAACCATTTTCAAGCACATTAATTTTCATTATCTATAATTAAATCACATATTTTCCATCCCTTTGCCTCTTTCCTTTCATCATAGGAACACTCATCACAAGATCCTTTTCACCTATAAGCCGAGATATAGAGAGTTGGATACGGAGTGACATGAGAATCCAAATATTGGGTGAGAGGAACCCTACGTTAGATGTGAGATCCTTTAGATATATTATCATCGGAAGATTTATTGTGATCTCTAGGACATGCACAGATGTTGTTGTGGCTACTGATTCTTTCATTAACCCTTATATATTTCTTCATCGTTCCCAACCAATGATTTTATTCTCCAAAAATGAGGTAACCTTTCTTTCTTGAAATTTTCTCTTTGTTCTTATTGGGAAATTATTCAACTGAAGCCCGTTATTGAAATTCATAAGAATCACTCTGGAAGAAATCCATTATTTTTTTGGATTTCATATCAGCCTACTGAACTCCTTAAATGATGTGTTTTTTATTTCTTATTATGAATACTACTACCATATTTCATCAAAAAGATCATGGTTTTTTAGGGGTTGTTTCCAAAAATGGACCCTCGATTTTGACCCCTAATATTAGTAACCCTTTGTTCTGATTTGGACTATAATCCATGGGATACCACTTCACCTATTTAAAAAAATATATTTTCTTTCTATATCCACACTCATTGATAATACATCGAAGCTGTAATCATCGATGAAGAATCCCCTGACATGAATATTTTCTAGGATCTTCATTGAAATTGTTTTTTAAGTGCCATACCTCCCAAATATGGATCCAAAAGCGACCATGGATTCATTAAGGATGTTATTTATTAATTGTTTCCAGATAATTGTTTTTTCCCTCAATCATGGACATGATTCAAAAGATTTTAACTATAAATCCATGTGTCTTGAGGCCAAACAAATCCACATGGGATGAAAAAAGAAAGCTGAATAAAAACATGATGGGTACAATGTTAGCCAAATAGTTAACTTGGACTCCCCTAGGATTATTATTGAAGGGAATAGGAATAATGTGGACTAGGAGACTTTGGTTGATAAATATCATCATTATTAAAATAAAGGGATGATAGAAGTTGTTTCTTCTGAGCATGCTACCACATGAACTAGCATTACACTTTTAATCTGGCGGATGACTAGTAGAAACAAATTTAATAACATGACACATGATACAAGGAGGAGTGTGACCTATTTGATTCAAGTGATTGTTTTAAGGAGGATGATTATACAACTAATCAAATTGAGTAATAATACTTCAAATCACATCCATGGATAGGAAAACGCTGATTGTGGATATTGATGGATATATCGCACCAAATACCAAAAAATTAAGATATGTATGGACTATTCTACTCTTGAGAGAAAAATAGTTTCACGATCATTAAATCCTTATAAGAAGGAAAATTTTGAGCCACAAAAACAACTAATTGTTGATGAACATGTAGAAACCCTTACTTTGAAAGAGGAGGAATGTGATAAAAATTAGGGCCATGTGTACATGGATTACTACTAGATTGAGGATACGGATGATGTGAGTGACTAAATTGAAGCATGGATGAATTAACAGGATGAAAATACATGTCAAGAATACATAAATGGTGATTCCTTAGCTAAGATGTAACTTCAAAATAGAAAACATATGTTCATCAGGATGGTGGATGAATAAAAACTAAATCATGATTTCAAAATTAGATACATTCCTTGGGAATGACTTATGCCATTAAAAGTTTTCATTCACTAGTGATCATCTTGTTATATTATCCTTATATTGTTATATTTAATTTAATTCCAAATTGTGTTAATAAATTTCTAACTGGGTTTTTTATTTCATTGTTTGCCTTGTTTGGGTGAGAAATTTAGAATGTTTGAAATTTACCACTGCTTTTGAAGCCACTCATTTTTTGTTTAGTCATGATGTGGTTTGGGATTTATACTTGCTTTGGAATTTTGATTGTGACCTCTTGGGATGGAGATACACTGATTCAACTAAAGATGAACAACATTTTTCTATAAATCCATGTTTTCTTCTTTTTATCATTTTGATCTAGAATCAGGCATGTGGATATTTTAATCTGCTATAGTTGTTAATATTCAATGTTGTATAGGGGTCTTCTTTCTGGACTTAGATGAAGATATCTCTTTTATAAACATAATATAAATTTTTTCCTTTGATTGTGAGGAATTATGATATACCTGATCCATTTAAATGGTTTAGAAACATGAGAAATTGGAAAATTATTCTTCAAAGAGTATCTATTTGTTAATTTCCTTGATTTCCTGTTTCTTTTTAAACGAGCTATAATGGAGGAAAATAATATAATCTTCCACTTCCTTAAAATATGTTTATTGATTCTTTATATGAGAATTTCAACATTTAAGGCTTGGTATCATCATAAGAACACTATCAAAAAAGGAAATGAAATATGTTGTGACATATTTTATTATTCTCTCCAAATCGGATGGATGCTTTCTAGGGATGGTTGTTATAATGGAATTTTATTCAAAGTTTTCTCCATAAGTTATTTTATTTATTCTTGTATTATTGAATTATATCCCTTTTCAATACCTACTAGTCTAATATATTTTCATATAGTTGTTGTAATGATTCTTTTTCTTTTAATAAATTTCTTTGGGGCATGAATTGGGTGACCAATTCAAGTCACCTCCATTATTAAAAAAATTAAAATTAAAAACAAGATCATTTTTTCAACATAATGTTTAAGAAACATATATTCATTCTTTACCCAAGAAAAATTTGGGTAAAAAACTATTTCATAAGCCCGATCGTGCTTTCCCAATTTGGGAAAGATAATGAGGCATTGAATTTTTTATCCCCATTCTTCAAATCATTTGAGGAAAACCATCTTGGTCCTCCAAATAATATTTGCTCTCAATTGGGTATCTCAATGTGTATAACCTAATACATCCCTCTTTGTATAACCTTTCATAGCATGGGAACCCTTAGAGAAATATATTAAAATATTACCAATGTCCTCAGATTAAGAAACTAAACTCAATCTAACCTAAGTGATGTGAATATGATTTTTTATGAAGAACCCATGGTGTGTTTTGTGATGGGAACACAATTCCTTGTGTAATGATCATGTGAGGACCCCCATCATAAATCTATACCAAATAATCTTCTTTAAACCATCTCTTATTAGCTGAAATTTTTTGATAGAAAATTTCATTCCATATGGTTTTAAACAACATAGTAAAGTGGTGTTATATAACTCAAAACATTATACCTCAAACTATGTGGTTTTTTTCTAGTACTATAGTAGGGTACATATGATACCTATTTGATTGTTATATAAAACAAAAAACAAGATCATATGTCCCCCTTTGGATGTGGTATCTATAATTCCTAGTCAGAATTCATGATCATACCAAAAATCTCATAGAATCATTCAAGAGTCCCCCCTAAGAATTATAAAAACAAGAATATCTATTTTAATTTAATGTTATGTCCATATATATTATTATTGATCATATATAAGAAGTGTATTCATTGACCACTAATCTTGTGAATACTCCAAGGCATGGTAAAATTATATAGGATTATTCCCCTCTAGATATTAATCATAATACTCTACCAGGATTGAATATCGTTAGAGTTCCAATTTCAACATTTTTGGGAAACCCATAATGATAAATTAGAAATCTGTCCTTAGTTGAAAACCAAATGGGATCTCTTGTACTGAGCATATTATTAACTTTGTGATTAGAATAAGAAACATATTTAATGAAAATTGTATCATTTTAAAATTTACTAATATTATGAGACTAGGTTAAAACCTCATGTTATGGAATGAGGTTTTTAGTGAGGACCATAAAAAACATATTCATTGAGAATGAGATCTTATCATTTTATCCTTATGTTATGATCATATAATATTTTCTTGATGAGAACCAGATACCACTTTTGAAAATCCATGGAATCCTTTTCTAAGAGGATTATGAGTACATAAGTGATGAGTATAGGATGCCTCATTTTATAAGAATGAGTTTCCTCTATTTTTTATCTTTTCTTATGCTATGAAACAAACCTAAGAATCCATATGTAATAACATAATTCTTCTTATATGATGAGGACACGATTCCTCAGTCCCTAGAAATGATATTTTTTATAGAGACCCAATTGTTTCCTTATGTGACATTTTATTATATTAGAAAATATTTTCAAAGCCAAAATCTAAAATAGTGTGTGATTATGAAGCATATAGTTTCCATATTTGATTTTATAAAAATATTAAATATATTTTATATCACTCAAACATTGTATTCCAGAAATCATTTCATACATCCTAAATGGAGTCTTGCATAAAAAGTTTCATGTTAAATTTCACTCTATAGTAAAGGTTTTACCTTATGTTCTGCTTAAAATTGATTCATGTGGGATTTTTAGATAAGGAAATAGTTGACAGGTATGTTATCTGAATTATAATACTAAGAAATTAAATAAATTCATTTAATTTCGAAAAACATAATTTCCTCAATAAATAGACTTTCTTGGAAAATATATATTGTTATCCAATTAACCCTCTGACCATTGAGAATATAATTAGACCACCCATCATTAGTGAATTGATATCTAATGATGAATATCTTAAAAATCTAGGAGAATCAAGGAGTAATGAAAACAATAAATCTTACCCTTCATTGAAATAAATTCTTTTCATTAATGATTTATCCAAATTGAGGTATGATTCTTAATTTGTGGGTTTTTCCGATATATTATACTATTTAATCATGTATCACCATTATAATTATTTATCATTTTTTAATTTGAACATTTCCATGGTCCCTAGTTCATATAAATTTGTTGGTTCGATTTGTCTCCCAATTTATCATTGAAAACACCACTTCAAATCCCTGTTTATATGATCATTGGCCAATAAATCTTGGAGAGTGATCATGTCACCTTTTTTTGTTTCTTACCCCTATATCATCTTTATGTTCGTCATCATTAGACTATGGGATCTAGATTCTACTATTTTCATATGGTTCCAAGCGTGATCAGACTCCTAAATACATGGTGGATGTGCTCATAACCATTGAATTTGAGTTATTAAGATATACGAGTGTGGAATGTTGGTAGTGGTTATGGAATTGTGGATCTGATGTCTAAAGCAGAGTAGGATTTGAAAAAGGAGGCATGTGAGGCATGTCCAAGACTTGATCGAACTGTTGGAAATTTATTTTTCCATAACAGGAGGATAAAAATTGATGATTGAAGGCTTTTCCCATTGATTTTATGGAAAAAATGAGTAGAATCAGTAATGGTAGTGGATGATCTAGGATTTGTGGGGCAGATCTCGAATTATTTGAAAACCATGACTACATGGAATCTATTCTGATAGACACACATCAGGTAGAGACCCAACTTCAGTAACTAGGGTTTTGGGTTAGTTAAATATAACACACCAAGCATGACCTATAATGACCTGAACTATTTTAAATAAAATTCCCTCAGGGGTTGAATTAAATATCTTGTTATCCATTATGGATATAGAAAACACATGATCTTATTTTGTTTTATTATATCCTATCATATTTAAAATACCATTATATATAATTACCATTGATAATATATCCTTTGAAAAATCATCATATAATTTGTATAAATATTGTGTTTTTACAAATCTAATTGACACAGAAAAAGGATATGGTGCACTCAACAAGTTGGATCATATCCTTCGAAGCCCATTTTTCAAAGATTATTAGGGATATAGAATCATGAAGATTTTCCTTTGACCAAGCCGAAGATCAGTTCCGTCAACATAAGAATAAGAGAAACCATTTATGAGAGAAATTCAACATCATCGAGATGATCGCCCAAACCATTTATGTTAAACCACCCCATGAAAATACCACTATATCCCATATTATTGTTACAGAACTTTTTGTCATGTTAAAGGGATATGAATCAAAACTCTAAAAATATAAATATGGATATATTATTGTCAATATAATATTGGTAATATTTATTCTTATTATTTTTTATAAAAAATATATTTAATACAAAAAAAAACAAATTGTATTTTTTTGTAATATTCAATTTAATTTAAGGTATATATTTTGAAGAATTAATATAATTTTTAATAAATAATTTTTTTTCATAAAATACTATTTTCAAATAATTTTAATCAAATATAAATTATCATATAATTTTTATGCAGTTAAATTTGATTTTTATAATGGTTTATAAAATATTTTTGTCAACCAAACAAATAATTTCCCAATAAATGTCATTTCATCTTATAAAAGTGAAAAATAAATTATCTAATAAAATAATTTTGATAAAATGAATAATTTTTTTCTTATTATGAATTTATTAATTATCCAATGATTATTTTTTCATAATTTTCAGATATGGTCATATTTTTAGGTAAAACATTAAATAAATTATAAATATAGAAAGTCTATTATGACATCAGGATAATATAAAAATTATGTGATAAAATATCTAAATGGTATCCAAGACCACGTAAAAGGTTTAAATTTAATATAATGAATTATTATGTTAATTTTATTAATTTTATAAATCCTTTATGAATATTATAAACCCTGTAATATATTTTAATGTTTATAATAATTTCTTTATAAATAGGACTCATGACCACATCAAAAATGGTATTATTTCAAAAGGAAGACCACTTTCATAATAAAATAATTAAACCAACCCAAATTTTTCACAAAAATGGGTAAAATCCATGGGATGGTTTTTTTGTTATTTTATTATATATATTCCAAAACATATGTTTGGGAAATTAAAAATAATTCCCCACACATTTCCTATTTAATCTAAAACAATATCCCATTTATATTCACCTAGAAACCATAGATAATGCCATTTCTCTACCCTATCATCTATATAGTCCTCATTGGGTTCCCATAATCTCTCATTAAGTTCCTCCAAATCATTTCTAATCAACCTCTCACTACAAGGGATCACCCTCTATCCTTTTTATTCAAGAATATTTTTTCTATCGTGCCTATTAATTTCAATTTGTTAATCTTGGGATTTTTTCTTTCATATCCCCCATAATATCCATTTTATGTATAAATGTTGAGAGGCCCATTTCACTCACATTAATCCTTCCCATTATCCTTCATGTACACCCATTACCATCCAGAAATTTAGTAGGCATTCCTCTATATCTCCTCTTCATTCATGTTTCTTCATTACCTTATGTATTTTATCCCCAATTCATAATAATGAGATATTTTATTACATATCCCAATTATTCTCAATTTTATTTCTAAATAATTATATACCCCTTTCACTCCCATTAAATCCTCCCATGAACCTTCATGTACACTTACTATTATTCTGAAATTTAGTAAGGGGTCCTCTCTTTCTCCTCTTTATTTATGTCTCTTCATTGTCTTATTTATTTTATATATAAGTCATAAATATTGTATATATTGTTACATATCACCCTTATTTTAAATTTTTTGTCTAAATAATGAGATACCCTTTTCTCTCTCATTAATCCCTTACATAAACAAGTATACACCATTTCTATGTTGCTCAAATTTCATCGTGATTTTCCATGCTACAGTGTTGTAGAGTGAATACCCATACCCATTTCCTATCAATGGTGTTCACATTCATGAACATATACTTATTTTCTTAGTTACTTATAATTTTTATTCCAAACTCCATGTATGGACATAGTCTAAAACATTAAATATCATAGTGTTTTTGATTTACAATACACATTCGATGAACTTTTCAGTTTAGAGTTTCAGATAAATAGGAAAAAATATTTCTATTTAATCCCATTAAAAACATGTGGACACTTATACTCAGTATCCATTTTTTCAATAACATAAAACTCTTTAAAAATCCTGATATCTGTTTATGAAAAATATTTTTAATTATCCCCCTGATCTCATACTTGTCTTTATTCCCCCTTCAACACTATGAATGGAATTTTAATAACATGGGTGAAAAAAATGATCAGTATGGGGCATAAAAAGAAAGGGGAAAGATTTTTCAGTAAAAACCTGAAAACATATATAAATTTTACCTTTATCTTCAATGTTCATTGATAATGTGAACTAATATATTTTCACAAGAAATACAAACACACATATTTATCAAAAAAAATTACTGAAACCAATAACAAGCAATTAAAACTCCATTAGTTGAATTAGAGAATCATATATGGAAAAAAACTAAAAACCCTTTCAAATCCCAGTCAATTTTAATAAACATATGGATGAAATACAATTAACCTATTATGGGCTTACCTAGAAATATTTGGGACACCCCATGTTAAGCATTAACAGGCTTGCCAAATGATATCGAGGTCACTCAATGTTAAGCTAAAACGATCTTCTATTGCACTATCTAGGCCACCCCATGTTAAAAAAATAATATTATTGCATGTAACTATATGGGAACCTGATGTATTAGCAATATCGGGCTCACCTGTTTTAAATAATGATTATTTACCATATCATTAATAAAACACATTCAACATAAAACACTTTGAAAAACTATTTTAATACCATATGAAAAACAGTTTGATATAATAAAAAAAAATTATGAAAAACCACATTTTCAATACCAAAAATATCATGAATAAAGAATGAGGTTTTTTCATTTAAGAAAATTTTATTGTTTCCAAGGATGATAGAAAGTAAATAACAGTCATGACTGAGGAAAAGTCATTATCGTTGTTTTTGTTAAGAATAGAACATTCATTTTTTTATTTTTTAAAACATTCCCTAGAAAAAAAAATTATTACTTTTATAAGAATTTTAATGAAATTAAAAAAAGAAAAAAATTCATTTAAAATACTTTTTTATATAAGGAATTTTGATATGTAGAATATTATTTTGAAATTTAATATTTAAACATTAAAAGTGACTCATGCCACTTTGAACATTTCAATCACATTCCTCAGGATAGAATAATAGTTAAAAAACGTTAAATAACATGATATTAAATTTATTAATGATATGATAAGTCAAAGGGGTCGTATATACCCCTCATAAAGGAAGGTCGTTGTATAACATCAAAATGTGCCTCAATGAAAGGAGATTGAGATGAAATCCAGTAAATAAATACTTTAAAAATTTTCTCTTATGAAAACATTTGAGAGAAATTCAAATATTACAAATTAAAAATATTAATTTCCATATAAATAAATTTATAAAACCCATTGTGAAAACATGGACATGAAAGGGCAATACATAGAGTAATAAATATCTACAACATTTAAAATATTTTTTTAGTTATAGAGCCTCTTACCTAGAGTTTGACTAATCACATATAATATTTATATTCTTGAATAATAAAATTAGGTTGATTATTTTCCTCCATGAGATCATTTTCTAGTGTTTTTATTAATTTTATATCACTTATTACAATACTATAATAATAACATAATTATTTATGTTTATGTACGATATTTTTAAGATATTCTCTACATGAGTCCAAAATGAAATTGGCGTGATGTCTATAGTAATTGGTGGTCAGTATTACATCATCTCTATAATAATTTTAAAGAAATAATATTCACTTTTATAAAAAAATTATACTTTTAAGTCCAACTATAAAATGTGGATATGAAAGATGAACTATGTTGCCATCATGAATATGGTATGTCGTGCGTACGCATGAGAAACGATTCCATTTTTCAATTATCATTATAGAATAAAGGTTCGTATCATTTTAACATTATATGATTATTATAATATCATATTAATATCATATTAATTATTATAATATACTTATATATATAATCCAGGTGATATGGTGATGAAAAATGAATCGCATCGCTTGGTGGAGGTTATAGTTTAAATGTATGTGTGCACGACATTATCATTTTTTTTGTTCAAGGAAAGGTAAAAATGTAAATGAAATGATACCAATTAATAATTATAAATATATAATTAATATGACATATAATCTTTAATTCCATCACCATAATATGTCTTAAGATATTATGATAGAAAACGAATTATATCGGTTTGTGAGACTGTAGTTCATCATACAATATAATGATAATTGTTTTCCCATTTGGTGGGAGTGGATATGGATTTAAGTTATTATATTTAAATAATAACATCTATTTATATTTAGGATACTAGATATGTTATTTCATAATGGTTAAATAATATTTGAATCATGTGGAACAAGAAATAAAATAGAAACACTATATTAATAACGATGCCTTTTTTCAAGAAATCTATTTTTTATTAAAACCTTAAGACCAATAAGGATTGTGTTATACATAAAATAAGAGATATATAATATGGTGAGGGATTATAGAAATGAATTTGAACAAATATTTTTCAAAACAAATAGTTTTTTATGTATAATGTAGATAAAATAATAGGTTCTCTTTTATAAGAGATTATAGGGGAACTCTCGGAATTTCTCAAAAATATTAAAATAATGTAAATTTATTTTATATTATGAATTTATAAAAAAAATGATTTATTTAGAATATAAGATTATTATGGTTATATATCACTTCATCCATTGAAAATCTGATAAGTTTGGACTATTTTCAATTCTTATCTTTTTTCTTTAGCCATTATTTAACCTCTTTTTCTGTTACTGTGATGACATAGATTTTTATACATTAAGTGTTAATGTAGTTACTATAAAATGCAATGTGAACACTACGGGGAAAGAGACCCTTTCTGATGGGTTATTTGCGACGGAGACATCAACTCATCGCAAATAATTAGTTATTTGTGATAGGAAAAGGGTTCCATCACAAAAGGATTGGCATGGTATGCGCATCAAACCGTTGATAGGGTATTTACGACGGGGGGTGGCTCCCCATCGCAAATACGAAGCGGCGATAAATACTATTTGCGACGGGAAGGCACCCCCCCCGTCACAAAATACCCAAAGGCGGTAAATACTATTTGTGGCGGGATATTCCCACATCGCAAATAGTGTGTCGGTAGGTCACTATTTGTGATGGGACCTGTCACAAATACTCTTTTAAATGTCAATAGTAATTAATGTGGCGAAAGGTATTTGTGACGGGTATTCCGTCACAAATTGTCATGTCCCAAATAATCTAACCTATATATACCCCCATCTGTTTTTTCATTCCTCCTCTCTATTCCTACATTCTCTCTATCTTTAATCTCTAAATTTAGGCTTAAATTTGTTCTGAGTTAAATATTTATTTATGAAAATATTTTGAAGTCGTCTACACCTATAAGAAATCGAGTTTAAAGGTATTTATGATTTGTGTAATTTAATATTTATTTCATTTTTTATATTAATTTTAATTATTGTTAATTAGTTGTAATTAAATTAGATTTAGATTTTTTTCTTATCAGTATTTATTTTTAGTAATAAATTGAAATTATTTGTGTTAATTATAAATAAGTAGTGGTAATTAGGAATTATTAACAATAATTAGTAATGAATATAATTAATTAGCGGTGATTAGTTATTTGTAGCGGTAATTAGATGGAATTAATAGTAATTAACACTAATTAGTAATAATTAGCTATAATAACTAATACTTATGAATAAATAATAAAAATTTGTTAAAATTAGTAATAAATACTAATAATTAGCAATAATTAATAATAAATTGTAATAATTATTAATAAATAGAAAAAATTAGTAAAAACTAGTAACAAAGACAAATAATTAGTAACAAATAATACAAATTAGTAACGAATACTAATTATTAGTAATAATAACTAATAAACTTTAATAAATACTAATAATTTGTAACAAATAGAAATAATTAGAAATAATTAGTAATAATTAGTAATAATTAGTAATAATTAGTAATAATTAGTAATAATTAGTAATAATTAGTAATAATTATGAATAAGTGGTAATAATTAGCAATAATTTGTAATAATTAGCAACTATTAGTAATAATTAGAAAAAATTAGTAATATTTAGCAATAATTAGATATAATTTCCAATAATTAGAAATAAATAACAATTTCTGGTAATAATTAGCAATAAATAGAAATAATTAGTTTTAATTAGTAATAATTAGTAAGAAATAGTCATAAATACAAATAATTAGTAATAATTACTAATAATTTGTAATAATTACTTATGAATATTAATAATTACTAATAAATAGTAATAATTACTAATAATTAGTAAAAATTAGTAAAAAAATCTTAACAAATACTAATAATTAGTTACAAATAGAAATAAATATTAACTATTGGTAATAATTAGAAATAATTGGTAATAATTATCAATAATAAGAAATAATTAAAAATAATTAGAAATAATTAGCAATAAATAGCAATAAATAGAAATAATTAGCAATAATTAGCAATAATTAACAACAATTATCTATAATTAGCAATGATTGGCAATAATTAGATATAATTAGTAATAATTAGCAATAATTACTAATAATTAGAAACTAATACTAACAATTAGCATTAAATACTAATAATTAGCTACAAATACTAATAATTAGTAACAAATAAGAATAATTAGAAACAAATACAAATAATTAGCAATAAATACTAATAATTAGAAAGAAATACAAATAATTAGTAATAAATACTAATAATTAGTAATAATTAGTAATAATTATCTATAATTTGAAATAATTAGAAATAATTAGTAATAATTCGCAAAAAAAATCAAAAATTTGTAATAATTCGCAATAATTAGTAATAATTACCAATAATTAGCAATAATTAGGAATAATGAGCAATAGTTAGCAATAATTAGCAATACATAGTAATAAGTAGCAAGAAATAATAATAATTATTAACAAATAGCAATAATTAGTAATAAATACTAATAATTAGTAAATAATCAGTAATAATTCGCAATAATTAGGAATGATTAGTAATAATTAGAAATAATTAGTAATAAATAGAAATAATTAGTACTGATTAGATATAATTTTTTATATTTAGAAATAATTAATAATTATTTTCAATAATGATGAATAATTTCCAATAATTAGTAATAATTAGAAAAAAATTAATAATAATTAGAAAAAATTAGTAATAATTAGAAATAATTAGAAATAATTAGTAATAATTAGTAATAATTTTCAATAATTAGTATTAATTAGAAATAATTGGTAATAATTAGAAATAAATAGTATTAATTAGTATTAATTACTAATTAATAGAAATAATTACTAATAATTAATAATAATTAGTAATAATTAGTAACAAATTGAAAAAATTAGTAATAAATTGGTTAATTGTAATAAATTATAAGAACTTGGTGCAATTTCCAATAGATTGGTGGCACCTCTTTTGCTTGATGACACTTCTCCTTTAAATTGTCACTGAATAAAAACTTTATGAAAAATGTTCTCTTATGTATGCATATCCAATCTCGTATGCATGAGATTGGATATGAATTCCTAGGGCCACATTTTCCAGATTATGGTTTTAGGTGGTGACAGTTTCAAGAAGATGATTCGTCGATGAAATAGGGGCTCTTTTCTTAACGACTCATTTACTTTCATATTTCTCAAAACGAAATCACAATGAAGAATCTTGTCGGAGGTACACTTATTCATTCTTGTATGCACTTGAATGGATATGCTTACCTCTGAGCATATTCATTATTCTGATTTTATTGTGAGAAAGATTTAAGTAAATGAGTCATCGTACAATAGAGAAACTATTAATACACTAGAGATTTTGTCGCCCGTAATTATTGGTTATTAGTAATAATTGGTTTTAATAATTTATCCACTCGTTTTTTGATAGTGTTTTTCTTATATCAAATTACTCAAAAACATTAATGATTTATATTTACTACAATATTATGGAACAAGGAAGTTGAAAATGGTCATTATTAGATGATCATTCTTTTATAAAGTTGTGCAGAAATCCAAATGGTTCTGGTTTAAATCATGTATATATTGAGGGTGATGAAGCTTTCTTATCATTTGCATTATGAAAACCCGAATTTTCTTCAAAAGGAAAAATTAAGCTTCCTTTTTAAAAAATGTAATTTGAGAATGTTTGACACATTTGACAATGTTGGGGGACATCTCTTGCATTTTGTTTTCTAATTGATTATGTTTTTTGGTATCCACACGGTGATTAAAGTTCTCGAGAAGATACTTATAATTTTATTCCATATCCACCACGGTTTCAAAAATTAGTACATTATGTTACAATTCCATCTGTTCAACAAACTTAAACTCGGGATGATATTAATTTAACTCCTGAGTTTCCACAATCTAAATTTTAAAAGTAATTGTTGTTTATTAGGGATGATTTATATCCTAGTTGTAAGATAAAAAAATTGTAAGTGGTTGAGAAATTTATGTCTATTAAATCAGATGATGGAATGTCAAACAACATTTTTTATCAGATATTTTCTTTGGTTAAAACAATGTTACCAAAGAGAAAATTTGTTTCACAAAAATTTCTATAAGATCAAGAGGTTGGTTCCTAATCTAGGCCTTAGTTATCAGAAGATTCATGCATATTCAAATGATTACATCTTATATTCGGGTGAAAATGGGTTGTTGGATAGTTGTCCCACATGCATACAATCGAGGTATAAAGAAGATCAACTGGGCATGTCTGGATCGATTCATGTAAAACAGTTGAGATATTTCCCACTTACATTGGGGTGGATGTGTTTATTTATGTCTCAGAACATGATGACAATTATGATATGGAATAAAACCATGATTTCAACCAGTAAAATCTTGAATCATCCATCTGAGGGTGGTTCATAGAATCATTTTGATAGAGTGCATCTGTATTTTACTTTAGAATCCTGAAACATGTTATTGGGTCTTTTTACTGATGGTTTCAGTCCTTTTGGTTTTTATGGTAGTCAGTAATCATGTTGGCTAACTTTATTACTCCATATTATTTACCTCCATGAATATTGATGAAGGATACTTTCATATTATTGACCTAATTAATCACTGTACATCTGAAAATGAATATTGATATTTATTTGAAACCATTGATTGATGAGTTAAATTCATTTGGGAGTAATGGTGATAGTACATATGATGTTACTGCGAAACAAAATTTCCTAAAAAAGATACATTGATGTGGACAATTGGTGACTTCTTGGCATATGGCATGTTATCTAGCTGGAGTACACATGGTCTAAAATCATTTCCTTACTATATGAGAGACAATAATGCATTTATTCTCATCGATGGAAAATAACCTTGATATTTTGACTATAACCACATATTTCTTCCAACCGATCATCCTTTTCGGATGAACAAATCTCCTTTTAGAAAATTCAAAATTGAAAGGTATGGATAACCAAAAATGATCTCATGTACATAGTTAAATTCAGTTATATTTTCACTACCTCCCATCAAATTTGGACCAATAATAAACCAATAGAAAATTCATGGATTTGGGAAAGAACAAAATTGGATAAGATAGATCATTTTCGGGATCTTCCATATTGGTCTAAATTTTTGGTCCACCATATGTTTGATTTCATTATTATTGAGAATGGATGTTTGGATAATTTATTTCATATAGTTTATCATACCCCATGTAAGACCAATGATAATGTTAAGGCATGATTAGATCATGACCAAATTTACAGACGGCCAAAACTTGAACTGTATGAAAATGTCAGATCACTAAGGGTAATGAAGCCAAAAGTAGCTTATACACTTTCCAAAGAGAGTCTCTTGTTATTATGTCATTGGATTGCAAATTTGAGACTTCCATATGGCAATGCTTCCAATTCAGGTTCATGTGTTTGGAATGGTTATATTATATGATTAAGAAGTCATGATTTTCATGTTATAATGGAAAGACTAATACCGATTGGATTAAGATGTTTGTTGAATTCTTTGATTTGGGATTCCATAACAGACATATCATATTTTCTCAGATACATTTTTTTGATGACAACAGACTATGATGCACTAAGAAAACTAGAAGAAGATGTTGTTGTAATTATATGTAAACTGGAAAAAAAATCATTCTGTCAGCTTTCTTTGACTCAATTGGACATTTGATATTACATTTTCAACATGAAGAAAAATTTGGAGGTCTGGTACAATTTCGATGGATGTACCCCTTAGAAAGATGCATGTAGAAATTGAAGAAAAAAGTATGTAACAAAGAATCATTTGATGGATCAATTTCTGAAACTTATTTTTAAGAGGAAATTGATTTTTTCTACTCTGATTATTTTGAATCTAAATTAACCTTGAAACAAAACTACGTGGGATTGAATGAGGGGAATTTTGATGATGATATGGGAAATCAATTATCAGTTTTTAACAAGACAGAGCATGGATTTGGTGGAGTGTATGAACGATGGATTTCAGATGATTAACGTCACAGAGCTCATACATATGTTCTTCTCAACTGTGAATAAATGACCTCATTTTTACTATGACTACTTCTATAAATTATTATATAATTTTTTTTACAACAAGTAAAATTATTTTATTTGTAGGTTATATGATAATAATATCAAAAACAGATTCCACAAATTATAGTAGCTTCTCTTAACGAAAGATGGAAAAAAAATTCTCAATAGTTTCAAAAACTGGTAACATAAATTACTGATGGTTTAACATATCAATTAATTTTATTATTTATTATTTTGATAATTGTTTTAAAAATTTTGTAGTGGTTAAACATGCTTATAAAATTGATAAGCGACTGTGTATATTGAGTTCCCCACCATAAAATATGGTTAAATATTATGATGCATATGTGTGGAATGGTTTTCGATTTAACACAAGTGCATATGGGAAAGCAAGAAAACAATGAACAATGGAGTTTTTTTCAGAGTATCTGATCATAGAGAAACTGATGTTGACCTTTACAGCATGTTGGATGAAATTATTGAACTGTGTTATCTAGGACAAAATTATATAATGATGTTAAAATGTCAGTGGTTGGATACTGAGAGAGGATTGTGTGTTCATCAAACTCATGGAATCATTGATATTAAATATAAAATTATTATAGCAATAAATTAACCATTTTACTCGCTCAAAATGCACATAACATTTATGACGCAAAGTATTGTGCTACTTCAAGAGACCTGAGTTATTGGTGGAGCATAATAAAAATAAAATTTTTGGAAAATCAATTTACATAAAGTGAATGTGGTTTAACTGATGTGTAAAGAATTGAAATTTTTCAAGAGACTACTCTAAATCCATCTTTTTCACAAATAGACATGAATAATGATGATGACAACCCACAATTAAGGGTCGATGCTGAAAATGATGTTAATGAGGTTACAAATAAATTGGAAATGAAAAGAGATGATAAACTGAAACTTATATTGATATTTATGATGATGAGGAGGAATATAAAGATATTGACATCATCGGATATGAAGATGATGATGAAGGTGAAAATTGACACCATTAAATTCTTTTTATAATCATAACTAATATATATCTTTATATAATAGTTATTTTTAACTATTTTCCAGCAACATTCATTTTTTGTTTCAGATGGACGATGATCAATTGCGTCAGTTAGAGAAGTATAAGCTACCTTTGTATGAGGTGGATTTGGGGTCATCTGACCTGAAACCTACTGGCAGTTCAGGGGGTACGCGTAGAGGGCAAGGTCCTTCATGAATAATGATTCCTGACCCTATCCCCGAGTGACGTCCACCTCTTGGCTTCGATCTGCACATGTGGAGGTATGGTAACCTATGTATCTTAGGTAACATTCATTCATTTATTTATATACTAATAGTTTGATAAATGTTTCTTTTTTTTATAGTTTTTTTCATGTAGTTGTTGGAAAAAGGAGTGCTATTGAGTGCAATTATTTTTCTCAGCCATTGATCACATGGGAATAGATTCTCATTGATGTCAAACTCAACATGTTCGATCATTGGATGATACATAAATAAATAATATTTATTTTGAAATTTATTACATTAATAACTTGATATTATAAATTATTTGTAGGGATTATGGTATCTCATCGATGACAGCATGTGTGACGCTATACACGCCACATGGGAGGTGTCTATGTTTGACCATTTCTGTCAATTTTTGCACAATTAGAGAAGGATGACCATTAAGAAAGAATGAGTGGTAGTATTTTGTGAGTCTTGAAGAGCCCACCGACCAGAGAACATTAAATCTCTAATTTGGGATGGATTACGTTCACACTGGTTGGGTGGTGGATTCCATGGGGCATCCTCATTTGGCTGATAGAACCAGGGGAGAGAGGAGGTGACACATCGAGCTGGTAGCCGTACATTCAGCACGCAAAGAGAGCATCAAGTAAATAATTTTTTAAATATTTTATATAACATTAAATATAAATATTATATTTTATATTCATATAGGAATTCGATCAGAGCGATATTACGGAGTATGATGTTTATCAGAGGATTTATAGTGATCCAGCCACCGGAGATTTTAGAGGTTATCTCCAAAGTCAGATTGTGGCCAGTAGTATTTTTTCAGTTTGAAAATTAACTACATATAAGTCTTTCAGTATATTAATTTCAAATTGGAATTGAAGGATTTATATAAGGTCGCGACCTCTCAGACACAGGCTGAGAGTCAGGTCGAGACAGTTGATCAGACTAGTGCCCACCATTTCGATGAGGCTGCATGGATGCAGGCCACCTAGTATGCCTTCGAGAAGGACTGAGTAGTTGGTATCACCTCTTGATTGACTCTTAGGACTTATTTGGGTACTACTGTGATGTCGGTGTCTAGCTCGAGAGGTGGTCATGGTGATGTATCGTCTTCTGGATCATAGTACACAGAGAAGCTGCGAGCTCAAAGTGAGCTTATAGAGAGTTTTCATAAGGAGTAGGAGGAGATGTGTTAGCATCCGCAGCATGAGGAGGATCACTAACAATAGCAGATGTAATACGTGGAGCTGATGGGTTGATGGCATTAGTAGAAGAACGAGCATATGGACTACATGCGTTGTTTAACTTATTATTTAGGGAAGGAGTTTTCTCCACCATCTCCTCTGGCTCATCCACATCCTCCAAAAGACCGCCCATAGTGAATTTTTTGTCATGTTAAAAACATTTGAATTCAATGTTTGTTATAATCTTAACTATTTATAGTTTCTGTCTTTTATATTGGTGCGAATATTACAGAATTTAATTTTTCTATTTTTTTTATTTTTAATATTTTTTAATTTTTTTATTTATTATTGGTATTATTTTTTAATATTTTTTTACTAATAATAAAAAAAATATTTTTTGAACTTTTTTATTTTTCACATATAATGATAATTTTAATATGATATATTTTTTTATTATTTTATAATATTAATATTATTTTTTTATTAATATTAATAATAATAATAATAAAATTATTATAATATTAGTATTATTTAATTATTATTATAATAACTTATTTTTAATATATTATTAATATTAGTATTATGATTACATAATAATACATTATTTATATTAATATTATTATTATTATTATTATTTTCTAATATTTATTTATCATAATTTTATGGAATATATTTATTTGTTATTTTATTAAGTATTTGCGATCAGACCTCTTGTGATGGGTTCTCATCGAAAATAGTTTATATATTTTTTAAATAACTATTTGGGATGTGAAAACAGGACCCTTGAAAATACTTTTTTGCGATGAGCTTGTCGCAAATACTTTTTTATGAAGGGATTGTCACAAAAATGTTTTTTAGTAGAAAACCGTAGAACTATTTACAATGGGACCCCATCACAAAAGCTCATTTGTGATGGGATCTCATCTCAAATACCTCAAATTCTATTTGTGACTATTCATTACATGAATTTTTAAAAATATAATAACAACAAGATAAATTCAAACATATTTTTCTACAACATCCCAATAAATTAAAATTCATACATAAATGTTTTATAATATTATTTATATTTCAAATTATATTCCTTTTTATATTTTTAAAATCATTTCTTCAAAATTTCCTTTAATTAAAAAATTATTATATCACCATTGTATAATTCATTAAGGTCATAATTTATTTCCTGAAAATTAAAAATAATTTATAATGACATAGATAAAAAATTTATCTTTCCATGAACTATTTATAGTCTAAAAAATATTTGATATTACCCTTTATTAAAAATGTTATAGTTATTAAGACAGAATTATGACATCTTTGACTTTTCATTGAAATATACTACTATAAAGGGATTAAGGTAATATATGTGGCTCGAATAAGTCACAAAAGTTTCATAAGTATGATTTCGGGGCACAAAAAACTCATCCATGAAAATAAATATTGGTGTTAATGTAATTTTATAAAATTCAAATTATTATTTTTACCCTTACTTACTTGATTTAACCTTATCAATGTTAATAAAAAATTACTAAAGTTACTATTACTATTGTTGAAATATAAAATGTTTTCATTTAATAAACTTAGAGCATATGATTCCAAATATTTTCTTAATTTTTCATAATTAGAACAACATATTGGGATAAATTTAATTTAAAATTGATCTCATTGATGAAATGATAATATAAGTTTTAAAAAAGAAAATGTTCGAAGGATAAAAATGATTTTGCATAAATATTGAATGTGAAATAGATTAAAATGACATAAATTGGATTAACTCATATTAAATTGATCTATTTATACTTCAAATCCAATAAATATTTAACAATAAAATATATTGAAATGATTTTTTTCAATTAAAATTCATCATTTTTTTCAATATCTTTCAAATCATGAATCTTATCAGAAAAATAAAAAAATATAAAAAAGAAAAGAAAATATTCATATAAATATTTTTAATAAGAAGTTTATATTATCCAATATAATATATCAAAAGTTTAAACAAATGGATTTAAAGCATGTGCAACAATAGAAGGCAGAAAAACATATTTTTTGGATAAATACAGAGTTTAAAGTGTAAAACTAGATTTATTATTATATCAATTCTAGTAAATATATACATTTAATGGGAAATTTTATATTTAACATAATATATATATTTAATTAATATAATATAAAATTGGGTTTGTTTATTTTATTGGTTTAAAACACAGTTGTGTGCCTTTAAATGTTTTCTCAGAAACTGATTTCTTTTTATTTTTAAAGAGTGTGTTATTTTCATTTATAATTAATTAGTCTCAAAAGAATTATTTATTTATAAATTTTTAAACCATATTTTCATAATTCAGTTAATCTTGATTATACCCACCATCTAATAGGAAGTATATAAAAGTAACCTTTAAATACCAATATTTATTTTTTTTTGTTTAAAATCAATGAGTGGTTTCATATACGCTATCGTACATAGAGATTCATTCATAAAATCATTGGATGTTACAATCTCCCAAAACCCTTTAATAAATTGATTCCTTTAAATTCTAAATTGGGATTGGTGTCTAGGGTTCAACTATTTATATTACCTTTTTTGAAATCTTTAATTAGAAAAAAGGATTAATAAATATTATTATTTAAAAAATAAAGGGATGTACCAATGTCACCTATGATAATACATAATAGGATGTAGTGTTGGAAAAATGGAAAAGTAAGAGAAAATATATAACAATTTCTTATTTAGTGTTGTAAAATACTTGTTCATAAAAAAATAACATTCAAAAAACCATAAATCAATAAGTGGTTAAAATATCATATAATTCATAGGAATAAAAGTAAATGGATGATTCTTTTATTTTAAGATCATTTTTAATATTATTGAGGAATTATATTAATATCTATACTAAGAAAATAAGGACACATACATTATTGAATGTAAATTTTCATCCATTAATAAATTTCCACCATAAATTCATCTTTTTCTCCAAATAATGAGTACCCAAGGTGATTTCTTCACACTTGAATAACTAAAATAAAATTATAGAGAATCACATAATGTATAAAATATTAACTATATATTTATCCTCTAATGAAAAATTTACCAAACCCAAAATTTCTAAGATAAAATAATATAATTCCTCAAACCTAATATACCTTAATAAAAAGAAAAACTAATTCAATCTCTAAATTTCAATAGTAATACCCAATGTTCAAGAAAGTCCATATAATAAATAAATGTCCAAAAAATCCTAATAAATATTGTAACTCATATTAAAACTCAAAAATAATTTCATCACATAATATTCCATGTTAAATTTGATATTTATCTCTGTGTAACATCAATCACTCCCAATGTCTCATACAAAATAATTTATTTCCTTATTCACATAATCCCTAGTTATGTTATCAATTTCCATAAATTACCTAAATAACCATTAAATAATATTTGATTATAAAACATAATTCAGACTTTATTTATACAATAAATCTAACACTATTTTATTTACTATAATCATATAATGTTCCAAAAAGGTAAAACATATTCTAAAATAACATTAATCCATTAATCATGAAATCATTTTACATCCCAATGATATCTATTCAATCAAACATATATTCCAAAATAATATTAAATATTATTTGTTAGATATTTTAAATAAATAATCATTATACTATCTAGAAAATCATACAGTGTAGTGGAATGAAATTCACTATATCCTCCCTTTGGTTATGGGTCCAAAACCCATAGCCTTGTTGAGAATAACATTTTTCCACTCAACCTAATGGGTTTCTTTATTATAAAACTATGTAATTATTTTAAAATTTCAAAAAAATGGTAAAATACTCAATAATAACTATAACATGTGTTATCCTCAATGTTTGTCTCATAACATCCTTTTTTATCCCAAAAAGTAACAACCCATAATTACCTAAAAATAAATTTCTCAAAAAATACCATTAGCCACCTAAAAATTTCATAAAACAAGTCCTTATAAGGGTTCCTAATATATTGGTCTTCTGATCAACCATATAATTTGAAGCCCTGATGAAATCCATAAATCATAATAAGACATCCTAATCTGCAAAGACTTCTAAACCATCCTTTGATAACAACATTAGGGGAATGCAATTAAAATTAAAATATCCTAGTGTTTTTGAACTAGAAATTTCATTAGAGAGTCTTTTTAGTTTATATTATTATATTATTTGGAATTACTCTTACAACATAAACCCATAAATTGCAATTGAAAACATATACTCATTGCCCATTTTTCAACAACAAAAACCTCTTTAAAATAAAACATCATTTATCTTTATGAAAATCTTTACAAATGTGCCCTTGATCTCATCCTTTTCTCAATTCCATCTTATATCCTACGAATATAATTTTAAAAGAATGTAATGTGCACAAAATATCAATAAGGGATATAAAAATTATGAAAATATTAGTCCAATAAAAACATGAAAGCTCATATAAATTTTTAATTTATCTTAATTTTTTCGAAAATTTGTAATAAAGATTTTTTCATGAAAAATTATCATATATTTTTCTCAAATAAATTCATTAGAATAAAAATAATTCAATTTTAACTTCTTTAAATAACTCAAAGCATCATATCCATAAAACCCTTTCAAAATCCCTTCAATCTGAATTACCATATTGATGATATCAAATTAATAAATTATAGGATTACTCAACACTATCTTGGAAACCTCATGTTGTGTTTTAATGGGATTATGTAGTGCTATGTGGTATACCCCATGTTAATGTGTTAGAGGCTTCCCCAACGCTATCTAGGACACCCTATATTAAGCTATAAGGGTCTTATTTGTCACTATCTTGGACATCCCATATATTGTTTATCTCAGTATCAATCATTTAATATAATTATCAAGTACCATATAATTAATAAAACACTTTCATCATAAAACCCTATGAAAAACTCTTTTAATACCATATGAATAACTCTTTTCGATAAAAATAAAACGTTCTTTCAAAAAAATATTTTCAATATCAAAAATTTCCAAATTAAGGGAAGATTTTTTTTATTTAAGGAAATATATAATCTTACAAAGGAATCTAGAAATTAAATAATATTCACAGTAGAAGAATAGTCCTTGATGCTCTGTATACTAATAAAAGAAAATTTATTTTGTCATTTTTCAAAAGATCCCAATAAAACAAGTAAAAATATTCTTTATTAAAATATTTAATGAATTTAAAAATAGGAACAAAATTTCCCTTATAATCCTTTTTTATATCAAGAGTATATATATGTGGGAAAATAAGAAATTAAATCTATAATGATTCAAGGTGTCCCATATCACATTGAAAATTTAAATCATAATCCCCATGAAAGAATAACATTAAAAACATTAATTAAAATTCCATTAAATAAATAAATTATTTTACAAGCAAATGGGGCTATATTTACACCTAATAAAAGAAATTTCATGTATAACAACAAAATATACCACAATGAACAGAGATTTAGAATAAGCCCCTTACATAAAACCAAAAAATGATGTATTGTTTTAAAAAATTTAAGTGAAATTACAAAATAACCATTTAAAAATCATTTATATATAAATAAATTCATATGAACTGTTTTTATAACATGTGAATTAGTGATATTTATTGAGAATAATAAATTTTTGAAACTAATAAAATGATTCTTTAGGTAAATAGTCACTTAGCACGAGTTTGACTCATCATGTGTACTAATTATATTCTTGAATAATAAACATAGGTTTATTATTTACTTGATTAAAACTCGTTTTTATGTTTATTATTCCTTTTATATCACTTATTACCAGGTTATATAAATTTCTTAATTATTTAAGTTCATATCTGATGTTTTGATGATGTTCCCTATATGATCCCAAATAGTTTTTAGTTTGATGTATAAAATTAAAAGTGGACATTAGTGCATCATCTACAAAATAATATTCACAAAAAAATAATCACAATTATAAATCAATTATACATTTAATTAAACCCATTATTTATGTATATGAAAATAGAATCGTGTTACAATTATGCCGACGGTAAGTTGTATGTACACATGAAGAAAGTTTTCATTTTTTAAGGATCGTTATAAAATGAAGGATAATATAATTATAACAATCCGTAATTATTATAATATAATATATATCATATTTTTTCTTACGATATACTTATTCATATTATCTCGGAGAAATGGTGATGAAAAATGAATCAAATTGCTTCATGGAGGTTATAGTTCACATGTACGCACGAACGATGTTATCATTTTTCCATTAATGGATTTATAAAAATGTAAATGATATATCATATTTTAATAATGATAAATATGTAATTATTATAATTTAAAAACTCTAATTCCATCATTATATCCAATCTTGGGAGATGTAGATGGAAAATGAATTATATCAATTTACCAGGTGATAGTTTTTCTATACACGCGAATGACAATTCTTCTCTCATTTGATGTAAGTGGAAATGGATTTATCTGAATATGTGAAAATAATTACAAATAATTATATTTATTAAAATGTATTTTAATATCTAATCATGGATTAATAATATTTCAATTATGTGGAATAAGAACTATAATACAAATACATGATTAAAATTGATACATGTTATTATGGAAATCACCATTTCTTAACACTATATGACCATTAAGGATATTGTTAATATTAAATGAAGAGATATATAATATGGTGAGGTATTATAGGAATATATTGGGGAATATATTGGGTGAACAAATTTGGTTTTAAGGTGGGATGTAAATATAATAATATGTTTTCTTTTATAAGAGATGAGAGGGGAAATCATGGAATTCATCGAAATATTAAATTAGTATAAATTAGTTGTATATTATAAATTTCTCCAAATCGATTTATTTAGAAGATAAAATTGTTATTTCTTTAAATTCCTTCATCCAAGGAAAATTATATAGGTTTTGACTATTTTTGTATCATTTTCATTTATCTTTTACCATTATTTAACATCTTTAACTCTTATGGTGACAACTTGGATTTTTACTCTTCACAAGTTAATATGGATAATATAAACTGATAAAAGAAAAATAAATGGATAATTAAGGAAATTTTAAAACATAAATAAATATATTGAGCTAATTTAAAAAAAATTATTTTACATATTTTAATTAAATAATATTGATTTTAAAATATCATTAATGTGAATTTTGACACTATTCATTACTTGAATTTTAAATCATATCCTAAAAAAACATTGTTTCATTACAATTATACTAAAACATCACTAATATGTCAAATAAATCAATAAAATTACTAGATGATAATAATTATTTAAAATAGTATTTATTTTCATATTTTTAATATTATTTATTTGATATTTTCCTTAATGAAATAATTACACCGTCATCATTTTGTATTCCATTAAGTAATTATTTATTTTCAAAAGATTTAAAAAATTATGAAAATGATAAAAACATTATATTTCCAAATACTATATGTAGTCTAGGATAGATTCCAAATGACTATATATTTAAAATTTTATAGTTATTAACCCATAAGGATGACATCTTTTACTTTTCTAAAAAAATAAAATACTATAAAGGAATTAATGTAATCTTTCTGATTCCAAAAGGTCATAAAATTAGACCAAGTATAATTTGGGTTGATGGTAACTCATCCAATACAATTAGGATAGTATTTAGGGTAACTGCCTAATATTTTTAATATTTTTTACATATAATTTCCCTATTTACCCGTACCTATAATAATAAAACATTATTAAAGATAATATTCAAATTACCTAAAAATAAAATGGACCTATTTAAAAAATTACCTTATGATTAAAAATATGGGATCCATTTTTTTATTCAAAATAATTATTTGGAAAAATTATTTTAAAATCAACCACATTAATGGTAGGAGAAGAATGGTTTATTAAGTGAAAAAAATCAAAAGATTGAAATCTATTTATATCCAAATTCAATGGGAAATTGATTCCAATGATTTAAATTGGTTTAAATTAAATAAAATTTAACTATTTATAATTTAAAACCAATCCAACATATAATTTTAAAATATAAATTATTTAGGTGAAAAATATGTTTTCAATTTAAATTCGGTATTTTTCTCACTATTCACCAAAACATGAAACTTATCAACAAAATTCGAAAAAATAAACCTAAAATATATTTTGATATTATAATTTAAAATAAAAAACTTATTTTTTCAAATATAATTCCTAAAAGTTTACAATTTTATATTTAAGATGTGTGCTCCAACAAAAGGTGGTAAACTCGCTTTTCAGAAAATGAAGTTTTTAAGTGTAAAATAAGATTTATGATAATATCCTATTTAAAAATATACAAACAAATGGGCAATTATATTGAAACAATTATATAAATATTTCATTCATATAATCCAAAAAGTTTTATTTTTTTATTTAATTAGTATAAAACACATTTGTGTGCATTTAAATAGTTTTCTATAAAAATATTTTTATCTATTTTTAAACAAGGTGTAATTTTAATTTATAATTAAATGGAAAAAAAATAATTCATTACATATACATGTGTAAACCTAATTTTCATAATTTAGTTAGTCATATTTATATCCACCATTCTAATGGATAGGTTATAATGCTAATCAATAAATTAAAATATTTAGTAGTTGGTTTATGCTTGGTTTGGCATATAATGTATGATATCGAACATTGTGTGTATTTAAAAAAATAATCGGATGTTACACTCCATAATGAAATCATAAAATGTGATAAAAATGATTCCATGTTTTATGATATATGTGGAATATAAAATCATGAGAACAAAATGATTTTCACAAGTGCACCTGAAATTATATAGTGCTTCAATGCATTGGCTAAGGTTTTAATCTCATGAGACATCATGCAAGAGATTATGTATTGAAAATAATCCTTATTGAGAATATTTCCATAATTATGTCTTATTTTTTATCCTTGAACTATTTTTTGATGCATTATTGTATTTTATTTTCATATTTACCATGTTTCCTTATTGACTATCATGATATATCATGCATCCTTATTCATGTTTATGATTATCACCCCTTTTATGTCTCGTTGATATTCCTATTTTCTAACATGTATGAATTTCATCATGTTATGTTATGTTTATTCCCATACTATTCATTATACATCACCCATTTATTATGTATGTCCCCAGGTTATCTCATGTAGTTTTATTTACAATAGAATAATATGAACTTGTCATGGAAGTTTTCAATAATGATTTCATATACCATGTTATAAGTTGTCACATAAAATATGTAATTCCAAAAGAGACTAGACTACGAAATATTCAAGGTTGTATTATGTATTCTCTTATGTAATAAATCATGAATTAATATGAAATAAAAATAATGGTTTTCATAGTTGGTATCAATGGAAAATATTGTTTATTTTTTGGGATTTGGAATAGAAAACTCTAGATAAAGGCTTATAAATAAAACTAAATATAAAAAAAAAAATCCAAAATTTTGTAAATTTATAGAGTGATTTGTTTTCTAATAAAACATGTCCTTGTATATAAACTACAAGTGAATGTGTCTCATCATGTTGAGCTAGACTCAACCAAGAAATGGTGCATGGAAACAGGCATTTTGTCACACCTGGTTTGACACTCCTAGGGATATGATTTGGAAAATTCACATGCCCATTATGAACCATTATTAATGATAATGTTTACCACAAGAATATATGTTAGTAAATATATCATCAATAACATCAAGTGAAGCCTATAAATTCATATTTTTATGTAATAAATGTCTTTTATAAGTTATATTGTTAGTTCTATCAGACTCATATTTATGTGTTCAATAGTTTGAAAATAATAAAGACTAATTTTCTCCTAATTCTTTCCAATGGAATAAAACATGAGAAATCTGGTAAACATCCAATTTAAAGGGAAATGTGATGACTTCCCAAAAAAGATACCCAACTCAATGGGAGATGGAATAGTGAACATTATAATGATATTCTCGTAGATGAATGAGGTTCTGAATATAATCATGGATTGGGAGAAGCACTAAATTACCCCTAAGATGGCAAAACTGTAATTACGACCTATATTCAAAAAAGGCCTTGAACATTCAATGGATTATCTAATCCATTAATCACAAAAAAAAGTGGATCTACTCCATTGAAAATATCTTCTCCATCCATAAACCTTTTATGAAAAATAGGGTTCTAGTGGTTGTTTATCATATGGAGGGACATGTTGATCTATTGTTGATATTGTTCATAATTACAAATCCTGAGGAAGAAATATAAGTAATGGGGATTACTAAAATATAAGAAATTATAAATATTTTACTTTCAAACTACCACATAAAATGGAAAGTTATTTATTTTAACTGAAGAAAAAGGATGAAGTATTCATTAGGTGGTATGAGGAAAACATCACAAGATGTGAGTGATATGCTTGTGGATCTATCATTTCCCTCCAAGGACAAGGTTGAATGATTATTGGTGTGATAAATCCTAGTCTATGAAAATCACTAAAGAACAAAGGCTTTGATAGCTATGATGAAATTGTTCTATGTTCCCTCAAAGTCAAGGTGGTGATTGATGAATCTAAATGTAATCACGGGTATAATGAGAAAAAATTAAAGTTTAATTTTGGTAATCTGATGGAGAAATATGATGGTGCTATGAAATTTCATCATCCCACCTATCAAAGGTGAAAAAAAAGAACCTCGAAAATTCCCCAAATGTGATGGGGAATTGCATTAGGATTGACATGGAAAGAAACCTAGCTAGTGAATACCTATGATAGAATACCGATAAGGAAATGAAGGAAAGGTATCATGACCCACCTTCTCCAATATGATGGAAGGTACGACAAAGTTCCTTTCCTTTCCTTACTCAAGGTGATGGGGAGATAATGACCCTCGAGTCTCGCATGTAGTAGGCCCTGGATTTTGGAATAGCACCAAGGGTATCAGATCTCAAATAAATGGATGTAATTACCCTCTTTATAGAACATAATCAGGAGATAATATGGTAAATAAAAACCACATCAAATACTAAAGGTAAATGTAAGGCCAAAAATCCATTCCCACAAGCATGTTCAAAAGTAAAATTGACACAAGGTAAAACAAAACCCCAAAAATAATGTACCAAAAGAATAAAACAAAATACAAACAATAGCTATCCCAAATATCGATCTATTAAGGTCTAGCACGGTACTTAAATTCCTCTTCGAATCCAAAAAATAGTTTTACATACATATAGTGAGCATATTATTATACTTAGAAGGGATACTAATGATGCTTTTGCACAAGTGAGGGAACATACTAATGCCCTCATGAGAAAAAATAGTATAATCTCAAGAACCTACCAAGGAATACTAACTAGACCAACCTCACCAAGTCACACTCACCCATGTAACATCCGTAAAGTAGAGTAAAACTATAAGCACAAAGATATTTGGGTACCCCACACCACTTTCCCACTGGTTAATAGATCATTACTAACGATCTGACGTCTTAACGCTACCACTTTTCCCACATACAGTCCCACTGCAGCAACCTGCTCGTACACACCTGGGCCTCAAGTCACACCCGACTATGCCCGCAGACACATGGGACACAAAAACCACAACCACACCTGAAGAAAAATGGGCCTCAACAAATACACACTGTTCTCGAAGTCACATGGTCCTCATCCCGAAGGTTCTTCGTAAAACACACCTAACCTATAAAAACCTGAGCCCCTTGTCAAAAAAAAAACTTTTTCTCGTAGGATCTTGGATATTGGTAAGACTAAAACCATTACAGGCTTCCCGAATAAGCTAGAGAGATAGGATCATGAAGAGCTTGTGAGGAAGAAAATCAGTAATCAGCCATCCAACCTCCCACCAGGATGTTTGGAAAGATACCTGCCACCATGAAATAGAGGTGTTCCGCACATAGTTCTCAAAAAGGGTTGGGTGAAAAAATAAATCACAAGGATCTAAAATATATATATATATATATCTATATAGGTAATAAAGAACTCATCCCCAACCTACAGGTTTCACACGATAGATAACAAGCCCACACCAGCAGCGCTTTTGTCGCTACCCCTATATGCTCAACCATATTACATCCACTAAAATGCATAATATCAACCCCATTCTAGTTCAATTTCAATTTATTTATTTATGGGGATTCTCTATAAATTATTCTAACACTACCAAGAAACTAAAAACCATCACCATACCAAGTAATTAACGAAACCAAACATCAGTCCCACTGTACAACAGCACAAAACAAGACTTGCATTCCCACTACACAACCACATTAAATCACTATCAATTATCTTTTTCAAGGTGAAATCGCCAATTTCTTCTCACACAACCCAACCCTATAGCCCCACTACCCAAAAACCCCAGTCCCAATACATAACAAGTCCATAACCACACGACAGTCTGATTAATTTATGTCGCTTCGAGACTGCAACACAACATAAAGGCAGTACAGTTGCCCACAAGTTCATCCATTCCATAGTAAATAAGTATCTCAGACTAAAAAACCAACACACCCTCCCCCTTTACCACCCCACATATCGATCCCACCGAACCCAAACTAGAACACACAACATATAACCACAACCATCAAACCAAGCATATTCAAATTTAACAAATAAGGGTTCTTTATTTTCCACTTGAATATAAATGGGGTGATCAAAAAATAGGTTTGAACCTTGGGAATTAATTTATTTAACCAAATATACATGATTATAAAATTTTCATGTTACTGTCATTTTTTAAATCATCACAAGAAGTATAGAGCATCACTGGAGTGCAAACAAAGACCTCTAATGGTCATAACGTTCAGAAGGCATACACCCACAACAATCCATAAAATAATCAAAGATAACAAATAAAATAGGTGATCAAACATCAATCCACTCCCTTCCCATTGATTTATTTATCCTTTTATCATATTATATTCTTGTCAAATTATCATTTAAAGAAGATTATATAGTCGTTCCTTACAAGAAATCATTTATATTCCCACCTCTTAGGATTCACAAATTAAAGAGAATCTAAATAAATTCTATACTTTTATGATCAAAGATCGAAGATCCTTCTTGAACCAGTAATAGGGGATGGTAAGACATGTAAGAAAAACTCCAAGGCTAGGTGGTAAGGGCTCCAAAAAGGGTGCATGACTCCTCTTTGGAGGAAATCTCTATGTTCATCAATAGAATATAAAATTAAGAAGGAAGAGAGGAACTCATCTTAAGAAGAGGCCAGATCCTAAAATTAGGGAGACCATTGTAAATAACATAAAAGTAATATCAGGGATAGACCACAGGGATGGGTGGTTTCACACATTGGAAATAATTGATATTTAAATAATTTACCTCAGAAGTGGTGGAAATAGACCAGAGGATGTTGTGAGTTGATAGATTATCTTTAAATGGAGAAATACACGTATTAGGGGTCGAACATCGAAAACTTGGAAACTTGGTTAGGAGGTGTGACACTGTTTTGTGAAACACCACAATGATGGCACCATAAATAGTGCCACTGTAATGGTTCACACTATAATGGTGCACACCGTGAAGGTTCCACCATGACGGTGTGACTGTGGCAGTACCACCATAACGGTGCCAATGTAAATAGTGTGACTGTGACGGTGTGACTGTGACGGTGCGACCGTGAAGGTGTGACCGTGAAGGTGCGACTGTGATGGTGCGACCTTGATGGTGCGACCATAATGGGGACACCATTTTTGTGGAACCGTTTGGTGGAACAATATTTTTGGAATACTCTTGAAGTGTGCCACTGATACCTCCCAGAACACCTCAACACTATATTTTCACATGGGAAGGGACATTGAAAATTTTGGTTTATTATATCTGATACCTCTCAAACTATTCTTGTCCCCGATAATCTAAAAACTAACTTAGATGAAAAATAGGTCCTAAAACCCATCCCTCAAGATACCTCTTAGGAGTAAGCCACCCCGTGTTGGTCTAAAGCTGTAGCGAAAACCTCAACATCCAAGGAAGCCTCCTCAAAACATATATCTCCTGAAAAACTGTAGAAAAACAATTTCTATGCTCCCTCAGGTAACCACACAAATTCCAAAAGTCACACCATCCAGACCACTATATTAGGGATTTCCTTCCTCCATGTCAAGATAATATCTTCTTTGTGATCCACTGAATCACCTGCATGGTTTTAATCGCATCCACATTAATGCATCTTGACTAGGGATTGGGTCCTCCCATCCCCATAATTAGGATTTTTCACACAAAATCATATATTAGGTAAATAACTTATACTAAAACATTTGATGTCAAACATTACATAATAAGCAAGGCACATAGTAAACATAAGAGAAAAACTCAAAAAAACTCTGGGTACTGAGCATGCATCAATGCCTACTATTCCTTGGAACTATTCTCAGCGGCCTCTTACAAATGTCATATCATCATCCATATCCAACTCCCCCACCCCAATCTAGGATGTGGGAGTCATCATGTAGATATCAAAGAATATGAGATACATGAAATAAGTTGTGGATCCTCTCCAACCGGGGTGGTAATGCCTGCTGATATGCCACCTCATCCACTCATCCCAACACCTCAAAGGGTCTGATGAAACTAGGAGAAAGCATACTCCCCTGCAAAAACATCATTGTACATGCCGATAGGACACCTTTAAGAACATGTGGTCCCCAACCACAAACTCCAATGGTATCCCACTATGATTGTCATATGACTTCTTCCAGCTCTGAGCTGCCTTCATCCTTCAATGAACAAGATGAACCTTCTCTGTTGTGATCTACACTACCTCTGGGCCACGAACGCCTACCTCCCTAACCTCTGTCCAGGAGGTCTTCTATAGAAGTCTTTGAATTGTTCCATGATTATGGTATAGTGATATATATTATTTTAATAAAACTCCACCAAGGGCAAGTGTCTTACCCATGATCCTCTGAAGTCCAAGACACATGCCCGCATCATGTCCTCCAATGTCTGGATGGTCCTCTCTATTTTTCCATCCGTCTAAGGGTAAGAAGTGGTACTAAGGCAGAGCTTGATTCCAAAATAATTATTAATCCCTTTTAGTCATATGAATAAAAGCATGTATCCCCATCCGAAATGATGGATCTTGGAACTCCATGTAGCCGTACCACTTCACAACGTACCTCTATGCTAAGTAATCCACTGCGCTCCTCTTCTTAATCTCTATGAAGTGTGACAACTCTTTCAATCCATCAAACACTACCTATATAGAATCACAACCTCCCTCAGCCTTGGGTAGTCCAATGAAAAAAACAATCGAGACATCATCCCACTTCCACTTGGGAATGACTAAGGGATGTAGCAGACTGTAGGGAACACGATGTTCAACCATCACTTGCTGACACATGAGGCACCTTAAAACAAACCCATCCACTTATGACTTCCCTATGGGACATGAAAACAGACCTCTCATGTCCTGGTATATCATATAAACTACTGGATGTACCACTGGGGTGAGTTATAGAACTCAACGTGAACTCTCTCGTGCATCGTTATCCAGACAAATAGCTTCCCACAGAACAACATCAGATTCTGAGTATCCTCCAACCATCCCTCTGGAGCATCACCCTGGTTAAAGTGATCACACCTCACTTTAGCCTATGATTCTCCCCAATGAGACTCCTCCACCTTCTGTACCATGGAATATTTCACTGTTATCTGAAATAGACATCCCCTACCTTCATCCACTCTCTACCCCAAATGTAAGTCCTCCAACTCCTCTATTGCCTACGAAACATCTACGGAATCATTAACTACATCCTTCTATTACTTCCTTCATAATGCATCAACCATTGCGTTCTCCATTCCTGAGTTGTAGTAGATTTCAAAGTTAGAGTCCAAATGAAACTCCATCCACCATAGATTTCTCACGTTCACGTCTCACTGGGAGAAGATATACCTCACGCTCTTGTGATATATAAAGACGATGAAGCATTCCCTGATGAGGTAAATCACCCACATCTTCAGTGTGAATACAACTGTTGCACGTTCTAGGTTTTGGGTGGTGTAGTTATGTTCATTAAGACATAAGTTCCTGGACCCATAAGATATCACTCTCCACTACTGCATCAGCACACACCCCAAGACCAGACCAGAAGCATTACAGAACACTTCGAACGTAACCTCTTCTTCTGGAAACCTCAGCACTGGGGAACTGACCAGCATTCCATTCAGGTAACTAAAAGCTACCTAGAATTTCTCACCACATACATAAGCCTAGCCTTTTCTGGGTATACCTGTCAACGATGATACAACTCAAGAGAAGTATGGTATGAACCTCTTATTGTAACCTACCAGACCTAGGAATATATGAACCACTACCACAATCATGGTTACTTCCCTAGAAACAACCAATAAAACCTTCGATGGGTCTAGTGATATTCTCTACATGGACCCCATGTGTCCAAGTATGTGCACCTATCATGTCAATAACACGCACTTGGACAACATCCCATATAGATGGTGGTGTCGGAGAACCTCCAAAATCGTCCTCATATGATCGGCGTGATCCTCCTCTAATCTTGAGTAGATTCGGATGTCATCGATGAACAACACCACAAATCATTTTAGGTACTTGTGTAAACCATATTTTATGAGTCCCACGAATATAATTGGTGTGTTCATAATGTCGAATGGCATGACCACGAACTCAATGTTCCCATACCTACACCTGAAAGCAGTCTTCATGATGTCACCCTCCTTTTCCCTCAATTGGTGATATCGAGACCTCATGTTTATCTTTTAGAGCCAACCTACTCCCTTAAAATAGACAAAAAAGTCTTTGATCATCATGAGGGGGTAACGGTTCTTAATAATCGCCTTATTCAGTGTTAGATAGTCTATGAACAACATGACACCACCATCTTCCTTATTTTCAATCAAGACTGGAGCACCCCATGGCAACACACTTGGTTTAATGATACTCTTATTCATCAGGTCATCAATCTAAATCTGTAACTCCTATAACTCATAAGGTGACATCTGATAGGGATCCATCGAGATCATATGGGCATTGGGTTTTAAGTCTTTCCTGAACATAAAATCATGTCGAGGAGGTATAGTCACAACCTCTTGGTGGAAGACATCCAAGAAATCACTAACAATCCCTAGAACGTATGCTATCATTGAGACTACTTATTCCACTTACATCTCAGATAATAAAGAAGTAAATGGATCCACACACTGTCTTCCCTCATGGCATCTATACTTGCAAACGAAAGCTACACATTGGCCACCCATATATAAGAACACAACCCTTATATGGAATTAGTCGATAATAGAGTGCATGTAAAAAATCCATCCAATTCCTATGATGACATATTGCGGATGAATTTTTAGTAGAATAAAATCCTCATTGGACTGATGTGACCCCAACATCAGTCTATATCTTTGAAAAACATGAAACTAGTTGGTTGGACCTTCAGTTGTCATACTCAACTCCAAGGGCATGGAAATTATCTCTACGTCTCATCCCAAGTCATCGGCTAGACTGGGTGTAAGAAAAGAGTGTGAACCTAATTAATCAAACAAGGCACATGAATTAGTACCAAATAGACAGATCCTACCTCGAACATATTATGGTCTTACTGGAACTGCTACCTCTACAGCGTGAAACTTCCCACACATGACCCCTCTACGCCTTGATTGTCGACTTCCTCCGCAACCATGCCTTGTTCGAGTCCCCTGAGGAGTTTCTTGAGTTTAGCCTCCTCCAGAACCATACAACCTCAGTGGAGTGGGAGATCACTTCCCTTGCTGCTGGAAGGGTATGGTTGGCAACTGTTGATATTGAGGAAGACATTGAACCTCCCCATCCCCACTGTACTGCACTCGTAAAAGTCGCCGATTCTGAAGATACCCATGGTGACCATAGATAATGTATCTCAGTCCTAGGTCTATGGAGAAAGGGGAGGACTGGGAGATCGAAACTAGATCTTCTGATTCCTACTCCTCACTGGTTGAAACCTAGATGTCCTTGATGATGAAGACCTACTGCTGACGACTATTCCCTTTGATGAACATAGTTGGCTCCCTTCTCATGGAACACCTCCTGGTTTTTTTATGATCTCCAATATTTCATCCATCTTTTGAACCTCTATGTATGTTAGAAGAGATTAGAGAATAACAACATACAAATGTGAAGGCCAGAGTCCCACTTCTATGAATATTACTTGGAAATACTCATCCGGGAAGAGGTTTATTAGAAATTGAAGGAGGTCATTGAACTTGATCCCCAGTTTCCTCAATGAAGTACTCCCTTGCTGAAGGGAGAGAAAATCGTTCCTGTTCTTGGCCTTCATCATATAAGAAAGGAATTACACATGGAACTCCTTCTCAAATTCAGTCCATGAAACCTCATTTTCATTCTCCCCTAGGAGGTAATGTGTCCACCACTGATGCATGACCCCTCGCATTTGGCTGGATTCTAGAGGGACCAAGTACTCTATCGGATCCTGGAACAAGCTGACAATGATCACCCTCTATTCGAGCCAGTACTCCCTCTCCATGTTCAACATTATACCCTCATACTTTCCTAAAGTCTGCTACTGGAAGGTAGGAATTTTATTTTGCCACTAGTCATTCTCCTCCATCTAGTCGTCCCACTGCTGGTAAAAAATATCATCCTAATGGTCCTTGATAACTCATACTACTCATAAATGACATCCATGTACCATATCTAAAAAGAAATCAAGAACTCCTAAACCTGGATATTGTGGAAAATTACATTTTAATTTAGTTTTAACTCTTTATTTATTTTAATTGCCCCAAACACCCTAGAAACACAAGAACACAAGCCATTATGATTCATGTACCTTTCATAGGGTCCCTACCCTGCAATCAGTGTATCCTCGCATGGTTGTTCAGTAGGTCTTGAGTCCATGCATCGGATCACAAGGGGGGCTAACATAACATGTCCTAACTAGTCTTCCCTAGCCAATTTCTTGCACCATGATTGCCTAACACCATTTCCCTACAATCCATTATAATCCTTAATGTGCCTAACTCCGAACTCCATATTATCTTTCAACCATAAGCCTCTCATACCATTATATCACGACCCACCATCTCCATGATGATGGAAGGGATGGTAAAGTGTGCTTCCCTTACTTCTTCAAGGTGAAGGAGAGATAATGACCCTTGTTCCCCACCTTTAGTAGTCCCCATAGTGGAAAATATAACCAAGGGTACAGGATCTCCCATAAATGGATGAAATTTCACTTTTTATAGAACATTATAGGGAGATAATATGGTAAATACCACTAACACCAAAGACTAATGGTAAAAGTAAGGCCAAGAATCCATTCCCACGTGCATGTTCAAAAGAAAAACAGATACAAGGTAAGAGAAACACCCAAAATACTGTACCAAATTAATAATGCTAAATAGAAATAGAAACTATCCCAAATCATGAGCTAGTAAGGTCCAGCACAGTCCTAAAATTCATCTTGGAGACCTGAAAATATTTTCACATGCATAGGTGAGAAGAAATGTATACTTAATAAGGAAACTAAAGAAACTCGTGCACAAGTGATGGAACATACTAATTCCCTCGTGAGAAAAAATAATATAACCTAATGAACCTACCATGGAATACTATGCATCCCAAAATCAATAACTCACACTCCCCCAACGCAAGTCAAGTAGAGTAAGAGTATAAGAACAACGCCAGTTGGGTACCTCGCTCCACTCTCCCACTTGTTAACTTCTCATTCCTAATGATCTGACGTCTTGACGCTGCCACTCGTTCCACATGCAGTCCCACTACTACAACTTTCCTGCACACACTTGGGCCTCAAACTGCACATAACCACACTCACAGAAACCATGGCAACAACAACCACCACGATGCCCGAAGACTCATGGGCCTCACGAACTACACACTAAACCCAAAGACACCTGGGCCTCATCCCGAAGGCACTTGGTAATACTCACCTGGCCCGCAAACACCTGATCCCATCATCCAAAACAAACCATTTCTTGTAGGATCATTAAATTTGGTAAGCCTCAAGACATTACATCATGCCTGAATATGCACAAGCAAAAAGATATTGAAGAGGGTGTGGGGTAGAAATCAGTAACCATCCATCTGTCCTCCCATCAGAATATTGGGAATGAAACCCCCCCATGAAATGAATGTGTTCGGCACATAGTGCTCAAAAGGGTAAGGTGTGTATAGAAATCAAAAGGAACTACAATATATATATATATGTGTGTGTGTGTATTAAAATACTTATCCCTAGCCTACGGGTTTTTCATGACTAATAAAAATCCCACACCCGCACCTCTTTTGCTACTACACATATATGAACAAAAATATAATAACCACTGCCAAGTATAAACTCAACCCCCTTCTTGTTCAATTTTATTTATTTATTTAAATGGATTCACATTAAATTATTCTAACACTACCAACAAACCAACATCTGCCATCATTCCAAGCAATAAACAAAACAAAACTATTGTCCGCCTCACAACAACCCAAAACTAGACTTGCAGTCTCACTGCACATCCATGTTTATCCATTATAAAATATCCTTCGTCAAAGTGATACCTCACATTACATCTCTCACAACCCACTCTTACAGCCCTGCTTCCCAAACTAACCCAGACCCACTACATAACAAGTCAATAACCACATCACAGTCCCACTATTGGATATCGCTTAGCAACCACAACACAACCTAAAGGTAGTTCAGATTCATACAAGTTCATCCATTCCACATTCTATAAATATCTCATACTGAGGCACCAACACACCCTCCCCCATGTACCACCCCACATACCGAGCCCAATGAACCCATACTAGAACTCACGACACGTAACCACAACCATCAAACCATGTGTATTAAAATTTAACCAAAAGGTGATCTATAGTATCCACTTGAATATATCTAGGGTGATCACAGAATAGGTCTGATATGGGGGAATTCTTTTATTTTACCAAATATACATGATTAAAAAGTTTTCATGTGACTTTTGTTTTTTAAATCCCCACAAAAAGGATATAGAATCACTAGTACACAAACAATGACCACCAATGGTCATGACTTTCTGAAGGCATACCACCACAACAATCCATAAAAGAATCAATCATAACAAATAAAACATGCGAACAAACATCAAACCACTCCCTTCCCATTGTTTTTTTATCCTTTGATCATTTTAAATTCTCGTTCAATTCTCATTTCAAGAATATTGTCTAGATGTTCCTTACAATGAATCATTATTATACGCACCCCACGTGATGCACAATGTAAATAGAAGAAAAATAAAGTCCCTACATGGATGATAAATGATCAAAGTTCCTTCATTTACCAAGAACATGGGATGGTTCGACTTGCAATAAGAACTCCAAGGCTCGGCGGGAAGGGCTCCAGCACGGGCGCACGACTCGTATTGGTAGGATGTCACTGTGCACAAGAAGGGAAATGAAAAGGAAGAAGGAAGAGAGGACATCAGCTTATGAAGAGGATAGATCATAAAATCAAGGATACCATTAAGAAGTACTTAAAAGTCGGATCGTGGCTACACCACATGGATGGGTGGTTTCACACATTGGAATTAATTTAGATTTAAATAATTACCCTCAGAAATGGAGGAGATTCACCACCGGAGGACATTGAGTTGATATATTAACTTTAAATGGAGAAAAACTTGTAGCATGGGTGAAACTCATAAAAAATTGAAAACTAGGAAAGTTGTGCTACATCGTTTGGTGAGACACCGTAACTGTGCCACTGTAAATGGTGCGACTGTGATGGTGCAATCGCAATGGTGAAACTCTAATGGTGCCACCGTTTCAGTGGAACTGTTTTATGGTACCATGTTTTTGGAAAACTCCTGAGGTGAGCCACTAACAGCTCCAAGAAAACCTCAACATAGGACTTTCACAAAGGAAGGGTGTAGGTAAAATCCAGGTTATTACAAAAGGAATGAACTGATCAAACCTCAGTGCATTTTTAATTACATTAACTACAAGGAACCATGCCACTTTGTGAACCAATTCACTAAGACATGTTTATTTGGGGACAACCAAAAACATCCAAGGTAGAAGGAGAGAGCTTTTTCCATCATAACCTTTAATGTGGATACCCACAATGAAGTGGTGATAGATATAATAGTTATTAATTCAATAATATAGATCATACTTTCTTATTCTAATTCTAATCATTCTATCATATCACACAATTTTAGTATAAATATTAAACACCACCACCAAATCATGGAATTTGAGTTGTCGATGAAAATAAAAAATTGGGAAATTATTACACCACGATTATATGACTCCACCCCTCTCAAAATTTGTGGTATTAATTTCCCAATGAACCGTATGATACTCCCTTTAGATTAATTTAATGAAATTCTTGTAATGTATTTTTCAAACTTGTATATAGCGAATATAAATTTTTGTGAGAAGGAAATAACTCTTTGTATCGTGATTCACCCCTAATTTTGTACAGGTACAAGTTGGTGGATGAATATTCCTTAATTCCAACATCTACAGATTTTATACTATTTCCCTATGAGAAAGTGTTTTGAGATAAAATTATTGATTCTAAGGAATATATTACCCTTGAATAAATGATCATTATGAGAGAATATGCTGATATGGTTCCTTATGAATTTCTCTATCTCCCTCCTAGCCAAGAGGATTAAATTTCAATATAGATTATACCTAGGGAGTTACCATTATCCAATACTACACACATGATTCTTATCATGGAGCATGAGGAGTTAAAGAAAGAACAACATGGTAATATGGATAAAGGATTCATATTCCCAAGTGCTTCACCCTCGGTAGTACCATTCTTATTCATCAAGTAGTAGGATTGTTTAACAAAACATTGAAATAATTATTGTGAGCTCAATTAGATCACAATAAAGGGAAAGTATCCTATTCCACGGATTGATGACTTGTTCGATTAGCTATGTGTATCAAAATACATCTATAAGGCAGATCTTCAGTTGGGATATTATCAAGTAAGGGTGAAAAGGAGGATATCCCAAAGACTGCATTTTGTACAATGTATTTGAACTTTGAGTTCATATTAATTCCATTCATACTTACTAGTTCTCCCCCAATTGTTATGTACTTGATTAATAGACTCTTTATACATACATTGAAAAAATTCATCAATATCTATATATGATATTATAATATATTCCAAAATAAAGGGGGGAGAATAAGGATTATCTGAGCACTATGATTACAACTTTACGAAATTATAATATTTATGAAAAGTAAGGAAAATGTGAGTTCTAGTTTCTGGAAGACTCAATCATGGATAATATTATCATATGAAATAGTATATATGTGGTCCCTTCAATTAGTGAAGCAACTGAAATATGGTTGAGACCAAAATCTATGATAAAAACACTAGATTGGTTGGTTTAAATTGGTATTATCACAAATTTGTGATATATTTCTCATGATTTTGGAACCCTCTAACCAAGATAAATCGGAAGCGATTCATATTTTGTTTGAATGAAAAATTTGAAGAGAGATGCAATGACTTGAAAAATATGCTTATTACTACATTGGAACTCACAATAACCATGTGTGTTAAATGTTCCATGGTATTTAGTGATACATCGAAGAAGGTATTGATCTATGTGTTATTGAAAATTTAAAAATTTATAGCCTATGCTTCAAGGAAGTTAAATTTTTAAGAACAAAACTACCAAAAAATGATTTGGAGTTAGCTACAATTATTTTCTCATTGAATTTATAGAGAAATTATCTCTTTGTGGAGAAGTGTTTAATATATTCCGATCATAAATCATCATGATTATATTTATTAAAAAGCGATAAAAATGTTCCAACCATGATTGATATAGCTCATTATGAACAATCCATGTTCAATCAACTATTATACTAGAAAAAAAATAAAGTGGAAGATTATATAGGAAGAAAGGATCCAAGAATTTCACCATTTTTGAGAACATAGAAGGATATTATCAACATATATTTGAAAATTATGGACAATGGAATAAAAAAGAAAGGAACATCAACAGTCCTTTCACTTATGATTTATCCATTTCCCCTTTTGGAGAGTATAATTCTCAAAGAGATGATGTTGGAATTTAGATTAAAGTTTAAAATATATGAAAAGGGAAATCAATTGAGTTCAATGTTACTGAATAAGGAGTTGTAATATTTGTTTCAAGACAATTTGTATAATAAATCCTAAAATTAATGAAGTATGTGTTGGATGATTCACACAGATCTCCCTTCTCTATCCTTCCATGAATCAAAATATTGTACAGAGCTCTCTGTGAACACTATTGGTGGGACAATATGTTGAAGGATATTTTGGAATATACATCAAGTGTTCATGTATTTCCGTAAGTGATGGATGAAAGGAAAAATCCTAAGGGATGATGCAACCATTACCTATACCAACATAGTAGTGGGAAAACATACCCATCAATTTTTTGCTGGTATTCTAAATACCTAAGGATGAAATAATGATATATGGGTCATGGTGGATCTTCTTAAAAATAGTACTCACTAAATTTTAATTTCAGAGGAATCCTGAGTTGATCAACAAGAAAATATTTACATTAGAGTTTTATGAGGATGAATTTAAAACCATTATCCATTGTGCCTGATCGAGACCCAATATTTACCTCCATGTTTGGGAAGAGTATCCAACACTGTCTAAATACTAATATGAAATTATGTATGGCTTATGAATAGGGGTGTAATATTGGCCCAGTGACCCGAATGCTTCAGAGGCCCAGCCTGAAATCCAGAGCGGACCGGCCCAACATAGCCCGCATCGGGCCAGGTCAAGCTTGGGCCATAGGTTCATAAGGTCACACCAAGGAATGTCCATGAAAGCTTGTGGGAAAGGTCGGGTTGGCCCAAAAAATCCCACCCCACTGGCCCATACGAAGCCCGACCCGCTATAAAAAATATAACGGGAAGCTGCTGGTAGAGAGATTCGATCCCCATCCCCAGGCTTCCAAGGTTGCGCCAGGACAAACTGGCCCATGTGTTGCGCCTGTTATATTATCACCAGCATGTATATATACATATATATATCAACGATATATGTATATATATATAATAACAAAAAATAATATATATATATATATATATATATTAATGTGTGTATATATACATATAGCTATTATTATATATAATTATAATGTGTGTGTGTAACGATATATAATTACAAATCTATATATATAAAAAAACCATTAATAATATATATAAATTAAGTGTGGCTTTTGAAAATCCATTAATAATATAAGTATATATATATAAATTATTTAATATAATATATATATAGCAAAAAATGATATTAATATATATATATCCATGATTTAATATTATATATATAATAACATGTTTTATATTAATAAAAAAATTACACACTCACCTAATGATGTTTGTAAATTTTCACCAACCTTATTAAATTATTTAAATATGTAGCAGATTGCATATATTATATATATATAAATGTTTTTAGAAAAAACAAGTTAACCTGCCCACTGTAAAGCACCCCCAACCCATAATAATTATTTTTACAATTGTAGATGTCGAAAAGTACTTAAGTACTGCATAAAGTTCCGAAACAAAAAAGTGATGTCATATTCGGACCCAGAGACCCGGTCCGGAGGGCCCAGAGGTGTTGTGCAAAAAAAAGGGTGAAGTGAGTGAAAACAAATTTCCCACGTAGAATGTACTGGGATTTGCGAAGAGTCCTGGCACCGGCGTGAAATAATTTCACGCCCGCACTCTGCGCTGTTGATATTTCGTTCCACCGCCTCCGTCACGCAATTATTTCATTCCGCACTAAATTCTGCACCACCGGATTCCTATAAATAGAAGGCGACCCCTTTCCATTTCAGGGTTGAATAATTCGAACCGCCTCTCGTGCGCGTAATTGGAATTACGCACGTGCACAATATGGCTTTCAGTTAAGGTTCTTTTTCGAGCCAAGTCGCCCCAGGATCCTCCTTCGTACGAGATCCCCATGGCTTAGAATCAACTCCAACCCCTTCGGGGTCCGCCCCTTGCGCGCAATCCTCCTTTTGCGCGCAATCCTCCTTCTTTTGAGCGCAATCCCTTCCTTTGTGGGAAATCCCTTCGAGTCGCACGCAAATCCTCAGCCCCTATTTCGCACAAGGAACACTGATTTCGTTCCAACACGGGTCTTTTCGCACCGGATCCCCTTATTTCGCGCAATCCCCAAGGGTTACGCGCAATCTCTCGGCGCCCTTCGCCTCGGTGCTCCCTGGGCGCCCTCTTGCGCGAATTCCTGATTCCCTCCTTCTGAGTTCCATTCACAGGTGTCTTGTGCACCCAGGGAATCTGCATCATACATGGTTTCTCCGTAAAACCTTTTAGGCTTGTATGAAGTAACTTCAAAGCCCTTGGGACAATCCTTCCCTTTGCGTTGCTTCGTCTCATGCTTTTCCACATAGGCACGCTAATGGCTATTTCTTCTTCGCATAGCCATGCTAATGTGGACCCCTCAATGGTTCACCCTACGACACCCCCTCACCACGGCTTTGCCGATACCTTCCCTTCCACAAGGGGAAGAGGGCACCGGTTATGTAAGTCCTAGGGGTGCAGAGCCCACCCACCTCGTCCAAGCTTCAGAACGTTAAACTGCTAATCACCTCATCCTCAACACATGAATTTAAACTATGACCTGGCCCCATGCCTCTCACAAATGGGCCCCCTGCCTTGGACATTCTCCATTCCCACCCCTCTCCATGGGGATGGGATCATCCCTCACTGGGGGTGATTTATTGGAGTGGCGTTTGTCCGTGGGGAAGGGCATCCACCTTGTTGTAAGCCCCTAGCCTTTCTTGTGGGAGGGAGCACCCCTACTTATCCTCACTCACTCGGTGCCAAGGCTAGTGGAGGGCGTGATAGGGAACAGGGCCCCTCCTCTCTTACTGGGTGCCAAATCCCTCTCTCGTTGTTCTTTTTTGCCCTCGGTCATCCATCCTGCAGTAAGCCCCGACATCATGGGCCGCTCAACGTGTAATCCCCTTTTCGCTTCCCACAGATGCACCCTTCGCTTCGTGATCATCAGGTCTCGGCTACCACTTGTTCCTCACACCGAGCATGACTCCCGTGAACATTGAGTGAGCACTGACCATGACACACCATGGGCCATCTCAGAGCATAAGCCCCATCCAACCCGAACTATGGAGAATTTGATCTGTGTGAAGGCATGGTACGTAGGAAGCCTCCACGAGGTAAAAGCCCCACCACCATGGGTCGTCTCAGAGCGTAAGCCCCCATCCATCCCAAACTATGGTGACTTTGATCTTTGCTAAGGAATGGTATGTAGAAATCCTCCACGAGGTTCAATCCCCACCACCATGGGTCTTATCAGAGCATAATCCCCATCCATCCTGATCTATGAGGACTTTGATCCGTGCTAAGGCATGGCGCGTAGGAAGCCTCCATGAGGTTCAAGCCCCACCACCATAGGCCGTCTCAGAGTGTAAGCGCCATCCAACCCGAACTATAGGGACTTTGATCCGTGTTAAGGCATGGTATGTAAGAATCCTCCACGATGTTCAAGCCCGACAAACCATTGGCCCTGATCGTCTCTGTGTTGGTGTGACACCCCACATTTCCACCTTGGGCCGCCTCAGAGTGTAAGCCCTAATCCACCTGGACCCCAGGTCCCACTTCACATCGATTCGCTGACTCCAACTTTGGGTCACCTTAGATCGTAAGCCCAAAATACCCCCGCCCCACATGACGTTAAACTGCATTCCATCCCGAACTACAAGGACTTTGATCCGTGATATGGCATGGTACATAGGAAGCATCCATGAGGTTCAAGCCCACCACCTGGTCATTCCGACCCCATTCACATCATTTCTCCATCTCCATGTGCCTCCATAGAGTGTAAGCCCCATACCCGTCCCACATGACGTTAAAATGCATTCCACCCCAAACTATAGGGACATTTATTCCCCGCTAGGAGGATACGTAGGAGGCCTCCATGAGCCTCAATCCCATAACTCATGTCTCATCCTGATCGCTCCCTCGAACCCATGTGTCTTGGGAAGATCATTCCCTAACTCGAAGGTTCTACTTCCTCTGGGTCCCATCCATGCATTCACTCTCATGGGTCGCCTCTTCAGGTGTTCCACCATATCATCTAACTACGCGGACTTTGATTCCCTTCCACGGGGATACATAGGATGTCTCTTCGAGACCCAAGCCCGAAGACATCATCCATCCCGATTATTACCCGGGCCCCCACATCCTGGTGGGATCATTCCATTTCATTCTCCATTCCCTTCCACAACATTCGAGAAGCCACCCACGTGTTGGCCCCAACATTGGTGTTCCCTCCAGGGGGTTCGTCAATCTGATCCACTCTAGCTAGTGTTTCGATCGGTCTGATCCGTCTCCGCTGGACGTTAAACATAGGTAATACCCTCTGTTAAACATTGGAAGATGAGGAAAACCTCAGATACATGCTTATGGAATACAATTCCCCACGTTCTATGTTGTATTCCTCGGGCTTCCACGCCCTCGAGAAGCCGTATTATAAGGGACAGATGACAGACATGCCAATCCCCAGTGTCAAGACATGCCAGTGATGACCCAACGTGACTACTCTCCTAATTGAAGGTTGTTGCCCTGATCGGACTCTTTGGAAGGTCCTGACAGAAGCAGCATAATTAACTGGTGTCTATGAAGATATGACACCGGGAAGAGCTTCACGAACTACATTTTAAATCTATGAGGGAGGACCGTATTTAGTGACAATTTTTGAGGAGGAATCCACGAAAGGATGAACCGAAATCCCATCATCTCATTTCAATCAAGGAGTAGACGTCCCTAAATAAGGAGGAAATGCCACTCGCCTTTGGAATGTTGGAAAGCGGGGTAACAGCAACGCGTCCTCTGCGTGAAGGATGTGCATGCCCAGTGAAAGTGTCAGAAACAGAAATGGTGAACCCGGTGTGAACGCCCCTCTTCTTAGCATGGAGGCTAGTAGCATTCGGGGCATCAGTGGATAAGAATGTCATCTGACCTCGTCATTAGGTATCAGGTCTCACCAAACAGGCCTGATGTGAAACTCGCCAGGAGTTGGGATAGTCAGGACAAAGAGCATTCTGTTCTATGACGTTGTCAGCATGGATCCCTATTACCTACCATAGAATACGGAATGACATTGGGACACTGGGTGTCGATTCCTTATCCTAGAAGTATTAATGAGATCCTCTCCCTACTTCCGGAACAAATTCGCTGCATCTGAAGCTCGATCACCTGCCCACCGGCGCAGGGGCAGGGGGTATATTAACGCGGCTACCCCGCGCGGTTCTACCTCTTCTACGATGGCCACAATCGCCAAAACTACTGGGCGCCCACACCCCCTCTCCACATCAGAGATTATCGAATGAAGGGAAATTAATGACCTTGTACGCAGGTACGAGGAGGAGGGGGTCATCCCCACCAGGGATATGACCCCCTAGATCTTGAGGCAGTTGCGCCTCACCGTCCACGCCGCCCCCGAGGGCCGCACAGGGAGTCGGTTCTCCCCACCCAAACATTCTATCGCTTTGGAAGCTTGTCCCCAGAGAGCCTCAATAGCTCCCTACCCTATGCCGACGAAGTAGGAGGTATTCGGGTCGGCCTGATCAGAGTCTCGCTTCAAGGAATCCCAGTAAGGGCCCCCACAAAGCCGCGTCAGCACCGCTGCCCAGTTCCCAGAGCTGAGGAGCAGGTAGCCCACACTCCTGCACTACTAGTTCCAGTCCACCTGACATGCCGCCAGTGTCGGGCTCCAGTAGAAGAAGATGCTCGATGTGGGGCGTCAACATCAGCAACTACTATTTTCATGAGCCACTGCTGACACATACCTCCGACCCCATGCATACGTTGAGTGGGGACAGTTTCATTCTGAACCTGGATCGAGGCCCCAACCACCACGTGGGCAGGTTTGGTCGACTCTCGCGGTCATTGGCGCAGTTGTTGGCCACTACATACCAATTCACAGCAGTATCGCCTAGCGCAGAGGCTCACTCTGCACCGCCATTACGGAAGGTGCGGGCCCTCCCTTTTTCCAACCTCGTCTTGGAGGTCTAACCCATGCCACCTTCAACCCAGGTGAGGGTCTTCCCCATGATATCAGTACTCCATGTGGGGGTCTCTCCTGCGCTCACTACACTGGGTACGGTGTCACTCCCCCTGCAGCGGACTGTGAGTATTGAGACATTGCATGTCTGGTCACCCGCCAACATGGAGGTCCTCCCCATATACCCATGCCAATCGGCGAAGGTCCTCCTATCCCTAGCAATCGGAGAGGTGGATGCCAACCCCACTTCACCAATGCCCAACACAGAGGTCCTTCCCATGTTTGTTTTGACATTTGTCTTGATGCTCCTCGCACCCCTGCCTCCTTTGGTGGAAACCCTCTCCTCCCTGGCACTAGTACAGCCGTAGGAACCCATCTGGGAAATCAGCCCTGCCCTGAAGAACCACCCAGGGGCAAGAGAGAAGTTCGTCACCGCCACAAGAGGAATTCTAGGGAAGGCCAGGTAGGAATCAGACCTCTCCTCTTCTCAGAATCTGTGGCGGAGTACAATTCAGCATAGGAGCCCTCCCCTCAGCCCTCTGAGTCAAAGGATGGGGAAGGAACGAGGCACATCATCCTCGTGCTCTCGGAATGTGAGATCCACAGGATACCTGCTTCCCTCTGATGGTATATCTAGGAGGATGAGACCCTGGCATGTTTTCAGGGGCCGACCACACTGTCACCACCATCATCTCCGGAAGCGCCCTCTACCTCAGAGCTATTTTTGGGGTCAATGATGGAAGAGTTGGGGCATAACCCACCCCCGGAAGACACTATTGTTGTGTCAGGAGCTCTAGTCGTTGGTCCATCCTATCATGACAGGGAGGCCATGTCGCTGCAATCCTCAGGGGATAGCCCAAGATTCGGCAGCCAATTAGCCTGCTCACTATATTCTCCACCGACCATCCTTCCATCCCTACGGTCTGCCTCTGTGTCACTGCTAGTTACTCATCCACCCTCAGTTGACAAGTGGGGCAATCAAAGGCCAGAACCTAGATCTGAGCTGGGGAACTTCTGGACCATCCTCGCAGTGGGCCACTTCCCTGAGAAGTTTTGGTCGGTCGTAGGATCGAACATTGGTACGCTAGAATCGCTCACCCCGAAGGAGTTTGAATGTTTCTGCCAGACCCTCTGGGCGACTCACCTATGTCTTCACCACCAGTGGGTGACTTATCCTGGGAACTAAGAGCACCTCGAAGACATTGGCAAACAATGTCGTCTGGTTTACCTGGCCACACTCCATGCGGTCTGACACCCTGAGTCACCTGGCTACCACAGGGCCCTCCAACAACAGTGCATTCAGAGTTTCCAAGTACTCCACAAAGTTATTGAGGAGGTTGTCCCCCACGCCCAAGTCCATGGATGTGGGGTAGTACGCAGCCCTCCTCTTCAGTGTGATTCTCCGACAGCCTTACTCACTTGGAGGTAGTGAGGAAAAGCCCCCAAGAAGAGTTCTGGTTAAAATGACTGATCTGTTGGGAGTAGATAACGAGCTAAGAAATCTTGATGGTAATGTACCCCCTGAGGGTGTGCTGCCATTGGACCTGTCGGGAAGGGTTACCCGCATCCAGATGAAACTCCTAGGTCACCCTCCTCCCACTGAGGCATTGATACTGAGACGGAATCTCACTAACGGCAAAGAGCATGTTGGAGCTTTCAAGCTCTCCGACCCGTCCGTCTCAGGGAAGAAGACGGTAGAGGACCCCAAGAAGGCCACACTGCACCAACAGCTTGCTGAGCAGAAGAAGTTAGTTGATGATCTTCTGGATAAACACTTTGCAGATCGCCAACACGAATACGGTGATCCTAGGCAGGGGCAGGAACAACTACCCCTCAGCGAGATTCTCCCAAGAAACCATGATCATGTCGTATTCGCTGACAGGGAAAAAGCTGGAGCCCATGGAAAGAGGGCGTGGTATGTCTCGTCGAACCCTCCTGAACGACATGACCACCCAGGGAACCCCGTCTGGGCTCCTCCAGCCACCCCAAGGGTCGCTCCACTAGCCGCTCAATGAGCCGCTGAGCTTGTCTACCGCATTGAAGATCCAAGATATGCACTCGTGGTTAGGGATTCCCATCAGGACAGGGACTCGCGTCCATACAATCGGATGGTGGCACTCATTGCCCGCCTAGAGGCTTTGGAAATGCGGCAGGTGGCCATCCCACCTGATGGCAAGCCATATCCGGCCTGGGTGGATGACATGCCAGAACCCCTGGGATTCGGAAACCCACTTTTCTCCCCCATTAATGGGATAGGGGACCTGTCGCAGAACCTGGCCAACTTCAACTTGAGGTGTGGGCCTATGTTAGGGACCCTAGTGCAGTAGGAGGCTGCCAAGCTCTGGTGCTTTGTTCAGACACTGGAGGGGTCGATATTGTTTTGGTACAGCTAGCTCCTCATTGGATCTATGATAAGTTGGGAGGACCTTTGCCGGAAGTTCCTTTACCAGTTCATCTCTACCACCTGGAAGACGACCATCGCCGACCTCTTCAGGTGCAATAAAAGTCCCGATGAGCGAGTCACGTACTTCATCGCCTGGTGGAATGGGATTACATACTCTCTTGACATGCCACTAACTAGAGAGGAATTACTGAATATGTGCATGGGGAATGTCAAGACGGAACTGGTTCCCTACCTGATCACTCAGAGTTATCCTGGAGGATTCTAAGACTTCTCGAATAAGGCTCAGTGCCTCGAAGAATCCCTACAACAGGCTAGTCAGGCATTCCTACTTCCCCTACAATTCCAGCATGGAGGGCTGCCAGATCCGAGCCCACCGTCGTGGCCCAGGTAGAGGCCCCCAGGCATCTAGAATTGCTACCAGTGGAGCCAGCTCCACTGCATCGCAGAAACCCTCCACCGTGGGCATAGTTTCCAGCCCAGTAGCACCCGCCCCAGAATCGGCAGGCACCCCCGCGTAACGAGCGGTTATCGCCTAGGTGAGATAATCAAGTTCTGGTCCCTCGGTAGGTTCCTCTAGCCCCCCGTCAAGGTCACACTCCTAGAGCCCCCTTTCCGGACAAAAGGAATCCGACCTACTAATTAGACGAGGCTCAGGTCCATGGATACTTCCACTGTGCCTTAGAGTAGAGAATTGTACGACTGCCTGAGTATCGGAAGCCAGAAAGGGCCCATCTCACTGATCACCCCAACTGCTGCCCTTATCACCGGATCTTGGGGCACACCATCAAGAAATGATATTTGTTCAAGGATTGGCTCCAAGTCCAAATTAACAACAACATAGTCAGGTTAGGCCCACCCCCAGCACAAGTTTCGGGTGTATTTGTGAGATCAGATAGCAATAGCGATGACAGAGGCGAGTGGCATCAGGTTCCTGACCATGGGTCCGAGAAGTACAAAGACTTGATGGCTCACAGGACGGTCGCCCGCGCCCATGGAATTATCTAGCCACTCTTGAATCATAAGGATCCTTCAGAAACTATGGACACCACTTCTGCATCATCATCTCAGTCGGCCTCTTCCCAGAAGAGAAAGCATCGACGGCGCAAGAAGAAGAAACGTGCCCCGCCAATGTCATCGTCATTCCACATTATCGACCAATTCATGCCCCTGGAGATGAGATTCCCTCCCAGAATCCACCCAGTGAGGGATGATTCGTCATGTGACAATCAGGGGTACGCTTTGGTTAACACCGTCGAGTTGGTAAATCCCTATATGACTCCCGACGAGGGGGAGCACCAGGCGAACCTCCCCAATGTCCCAAGCTGACACCAACGTCGGCGGATCAGCGAACATATGGGTCATTGGGGCACGTCGTTTGGCACCTCCAGCCAAGCCGTGCATGCCGCTGAGACCAGACAGTAGGTCCAGTGCAGAACTCTGCATGCACAGCCTCTTTATCTAGTGTCGAAAGGCCCTCCTCCACCACCGTTTGAGCTATTGGATCAGGCAGAGCCACTTTGGCTGTAATGTGACTAGATTCGCCCCAATACAGGTCAATATTAGTCATCCGGTCATCATATGGCATCGACCCACCGAGCTTCGACTAGTGAGCAGCGGGATATACCTAGTACCAGTCAGCCGTCGGTCCAGCTGGCAGGGTCCTCTATTCCTTCCATCGCCAAGCGGCCTCCTGTAAGTAGATGTTCATGCCTGGCACGGATGTATGATGTTCTGAAGCACCTCGCTAGAATCCCAGCAAGTCTCTCCAACCTTGAAGCCCTTCTCCTATCTCCAGATATGCGTGAAGCACTCGCTGAGGCATTAAGGATCCCCCTCCAGTTTGAGAAATAGGTAGCAGCCGCAGAAGCCTTCCATTCTGAAGCAGTTGAGAATGTCAAATGCCAGGGCGTCATTTCTCTCTCTAGATAGGATGAAGCCTCTCTCGTACAGGGGCACATCCCCCACTGTACATCACTGGCCAATTCAATAGCATTGAGGTTCCCTGCTGTCTCGTTGACACCGACAATGGGATCAACCTTATCCCAACGTGGACGCTGTGAAATCTAGGGTTATCTGAAGATGACCTGACTCCCTCCAATTTAAGGATCTAGGGGTCCAACAGGATAGAGCAGACCCTGGTCTGCAAGATCCATCTGAAGACCTAGTTTGGTGGCCTAATTTCTAGCACCGAGTTCATGGTTGTTTCCCAGGACACCGCATATAATGCATTGATGGGAAGGCCCTGGATCCACCTGCATGTGGCGGTCCCCTCATCGTATCACCAATGCCTCAACTACTCCCTTAATGGTCGTGTAGGCATAATCCAAGGTGATTCATCTCCTTTCGCCTCTTGCGAAGCCTGCTACTTGGATGAATATTATTACAAGAGCAAGGATAAACAAGTCCAGGAAAGCGAAGTTGTGCCCGTCGCCGCTACGACCGACCCTTGGGCAGGCCCGAATGATGCCTACGTCTTCCTGATCCATCGGTTGGAGGCCACAACCCCTAAAATGGGGCAGTGTTTTATCATTTCTAGGACAAGGGGGAATCATGCCCCCAAATCCAGGAAGCATCGGATGATCACTTCTTATTATTACACGAACTAGGCTCCTGTGATCCCAGAGCATCCCACTCCCGTCAGGTATCGAGATGTCCGGCCCATGGAAATGGCAATCCGTCATACTTGTCTGTTTCACCGGGCTGGGATAAGTCGGCTCCGGTCGACGCGCCACTACTGCTTTGATATTATCAATCATGGCCCCTTAGGCCGAAGACCATATGGGATCGGGTCGACAACCTTCATACACATGGTCTCAGCGGCGCCAGAGTGCCTCGATGAAATGACCATGGCCGCATAAGCGGGTAGTAGCCTCCCATCGGGGTTTGGTAGCTCAGAAGCAAGTTCCCCCACGGAGGATCCCTCCATAAGTAGAGAAGAAGATTTAGAGGACTCTCGCCCTGCCTTTGAGGATGCCGTCTCAGCCACGGTCGATGAATTGGTACAGGTGAACCTCGGAAGCGAGGCCAATCCGACACCCACATTGATCAGTGCCGCTATGTCCCTCGAGGAGCAACAGCGGTATGTAGGCTTTCTCAAACAGCACTGTGATGTATTCTCCTAGAGTTATGATGAGATGCTAGGACTAGATCCTCGGGTATCCTTCCACCGCCTCGATCTTCCGGAAAACCATCGTGGGTTCAAGCAGCCTCCCAGAAAGATGCACACTTCTCACGGTGCCAGGGCTGAGGCTGAAGTTGACAAGCTCATTAAAAACAACTTTGTCAAGGAGGTCCAGCACCCCAAGTGGCTGGCCAACATTGTGCCAGTCAGGAAGAAGAAAGGATAGATCAGAGTCTGTATCGACTTCCTAGATCTGAATCGTCACTGTCTGAAGGATGATTTTCCCCTTCCAGTGACCGAATTGTTGATCGATGTTACGGATGGATTCTAAGCCCTCTCCTTCATGGATAGTTATTCTAGATATAATCAGATCTGGATGGCCCCTAAGGATGAGGAGTCTACCACTTTCAGGGTGCCTCAAGGTACTTTCTATTACTAGGTTATTCCCTTCGTCCTGAAGAATGTCGGTGCCACCTATCAGTCGGCCATGCATCGCATATTCAAGACAATCCACGGTACATTTGTGGAGTGTTATGTGGATGATCTGGTGGTCAAATCTTGCTAGCTCCAGGACTATCTCAAGGACCTTGAGAAATTGTTCGGTTTCCCTTGTTCCCGCCACTTGAAGATGAACCCGTTGAAATGTTTCTTCGGTGTCACCTACGGGAAGTTTCTTGGCTTTGTTGTCCGATACCAGGGCATCGAGATCGACCCAGAGAAGATCAAGGAAATCAGCCAGATGTCTCCCCCGAGTAATATTCGAGAGCTTCGAGGTCTCCAAGGCCACTTATCCTATATACACCGATTCATTGCGAATCTGGATGGAAAGTGTACTACCTTTTCTTCGCTCATTAAATAGGGCACCGCTTATGAGTGGAATGAGGAGTGCCAAACCGCCTTTGAGAAGATCAATAAATATTTGCTCCAACCTCCAGTCTTGATGCCACCCATCTCCGGGAAGCCGCTGATTCACTATGTCACCACCATGGAACAATCCCTTGGTGCCCTTCTTGCCCAGAAGAACAGTGAGGGGATGGAGAACACCCTCTGCTACCTCAGCCGCATGCCTCTTGATACGGAAACCTGGTACTCCACTACGGGAAAAATGGGTAATAGAGACGGCGTATTTGCGACGGGAATTATTCCCGTCGCAAATACCGTTCGCAAAGGAGTATTTGCGACGGGCAACTATTCTTGTCGCAAATAATCTGTTATTTGCGACCGGTTTTTTTACTCGTCGCAAATAGTTTGGCACGAAATGCGCGCCAAACCGCGCGAAGGTTATTTGCGACCGGGTTCTATCCCCGTCGCAAATAACCGGTGGCGGTTAAAGACTATTTGCGACGGGGATGCAGGCCTGTCGCAAATACCCAGGCGGCAGGGGTTATTTGTGACGGGTCCCGTCGCAAAGAACCGTTTTTAATGCCGCCCATAATTAAATGTGGTCAGGGTTATTTGCGACGGGGTTCTATCCTCGTCGCAAATACCCCGGCGGCAGGGGTTTTTTGCGACGGGGCCCATCGCAAATAACCGTTTTAATGCCGCCAATAATTAAATGTTGTTAGGGTTATTTGCGACGGGACCCGTCGCAAATATCGTTATTTACGACGGGTTTTCCGTCGCAAAAAAGTCCATCACAATTAATCTAATCTATAAATACTGCCAACCATTACAATTTTCCCACTCTCAACTCTCAACCGTTCCAATTTTTCCGCTCTGAATCTTTTACGACTTTCAGTTGTAAAACTTTTTTTCCGACTTCGAGGATTCAGTTGGTGGTGTTCTACAATTACAGCGGCTCGACATTGACATCAAGTTTATGGTTTTATCTGAATTTTAATTTAATATTTATTTTATTTATTATATTTATTTAGTTAAAATTTATAGAATTTTTTTTCTGATTTCTAATTAGAAATAATTATGAATAAGTATTAATAATTAACAGTAATTAGGGACAATTAAACACTTATTAAATTAAAATAGTTAGCTGTAATTACAATTAATTAGCATTAATTATGAAAAATTAAAATTAATTTGAATTAATTAATAATAATTAGAAATAATTAACATTAATTAGTAATAATTTATAATAATTACCAATAATTAGTAATAATTACTAATAATTAGTAATAATTAATAATAATTCCCAATATTCAATAATTGCCAATATTTGTCAATGTTTGTCAATAGTTTTTCCAATAATTACCAATATTTACCAAGAATTGCAAATAATTGTCAATATTTACCAATAATTAGGAATAATTACCAATAATTAGGAATATTTACCAATAATTAGGAATAATTACCAATAATTCGGAATAATTACCAATAATTAGGAATAATTACCAATAATTAGTAATAATTACCAATAATTAGTAATAATTCGTAATGATTGCCAATAATTCGTAATAATTACCAATAATTACCAATAATTACCAATAATTAGTAATAATTTCCAATAATTAGTAATAATTACCAATAATTAGTAACAATTAGTAATAATTAGTAATAATTAGTAATAATTACCAATAATTAGGAGTAATTAGTAATAATTACCAATAATTACAAATAATTGGTAATAATTAGTAATAATTAGCAATAATTACCAATAATTTGCAATAATTAATAATAATTATCAATAATTAGTAATAATTACCAATAATTACCAATAATTAGTAATAATTACCAATAATTACCCATAATTAGTAATAATTACCAATAATTACCAATAATTAGTAATAATTAGTACTAATTATCACTAATTACCAATAATTAGTAATAATTAGTAATAATTACCAATAATTAGTAATAATTCAAAATAATTACCAATAATTACCAATAATTAGTAATAATTAAAAAAAATTACCAATAATTAGTAATAATTAGTAATAATTACCAATAATTAGTAATAATTAGTAATAATTACCAATAATTACCAATAATTACCCATAATTACCAATAATTAATAATAATTCGTAATAATTATCAATAATTAGTAATAATTACCAATAATTCGTAATAATAACCAATAATTTGTAATAATTACCAATAATTAGTAATAATTAGTAATAATTAGTAATAATTAGTAATAATTAGTAATAATTACCAATAATTATCAATAATTAGTAATAATTACCAATAATTACCAATATTGGTAATAATTACCAATAATTTGTAATAATTACCAATAATTAGTAATAATTAGTAATAATTAGTAATAATTAGTAATAATTAGTAATAATTACCAATAATTATCAATAATTAGTAATAATTACCAATAATTACCAATATTGGTAATAATTACCAATAATTACCAATAATTAGTAATAATTACCAATAATTACCAATAATTAGTAATAATTAGTAATAATTATAACTAATTACCAATAATTAGTAATAATTAGAAATAATTACCAATAATTAGTAATAATTACCAATAATTACCAATAATTACCAATAATTTGTAATAATTCGTAATAATTAGGAATAATTACCAATAATTAGGAATAATTCGTAATAATTAGTAATAATTAGTAATATTTAGTAATAATTAGTAATAATTAGTAATAATTAGTAATAATTAGTAATAATTACCAATAATTACCAATAATTACCAATAATTACCAATAAATACCAATAAATACCAATAATTAGTAATAATTACCAATAATTAGTAATAATTACCAATAATTAGTAATAATTACCAATAATTAGTAATAATTCAAAATAATTAGGAATAATTACCAATAATTAGGAATAATTCATAATAATTAGTAATAATTACCAATAATTATCTATAATTACCAATAATTAGTAATAATTTCCAATAATTAGTAATAATTACCAATAATTAGTAATAATTAGTAATAATTACCAATAATTAGTAATAATTAGTAATAATTAGTAATAATTAGTAATAATTATCAATAATTAGGAATAATTAGTTATAATTACCAATAATTATCAATAATTAGTAATAATTACCAATAATTACCAATATTGGTAATAATTACCAATAATTACCAATAATTAGTAATAATTACCAATAATTACCAATAATTAGTAATAATTAGTAATAATTATAACTAATTACCAATAATTAGTAATAATTAGAAATAATTACCAATAATTAGTAATAATTACCAATAATTACCAATAATTACCAATAATTTGTAATAATTCGTAATAATTAGGAATAATTACCAATAATTAGGAATAATTCATAATAATTATTAATAATTACCAATAATTATCTATAATTACCAATAATTAGTAATAATTTCAATAATTAGTAATAATTACCAATAATTAGTAATAATTAGTAATAATTACCAATAATTAGTAATAATTAGTAATAATTAGTAATAATTAGTAATAATTATCAATAATTAGGAATAATTAGTTATAATTACCAATAATTATCAATAATTAGTAATAATTACCAATAATTACCAATATTGGTAATAATTACCAATAATTAACAATAATTCGTAATAATTACCAATAATTACCAATAATTAGTAATAATTAGTAATAATTATAACTAATTACCAATAATTAGTAATAATTAGAAATAATTACCAATAATTAGTAATAATTACCAATAATTACCAATAATTACCAATAATTTGTAATAATTCGTAATAATTAGGAATAATTACCAATAATTAGGAATAATTCGTAATAATTAGTAATAATTAGTAATATTTAGTAATAATTAGTAATAATTAGTAATAATTAGTAATAATTAGTAATAATTACCAATAATTACCAATAATTACCAATAATTACCAATAAATACCAATAAATACCAATAATTAGTAATAATTACCAATAATTAGTAATAATTACCAATAATTAGTAATAATTACCAATAATTAGTAATAATTCAAAATAATTAGGAATAATTACCAATAATTAGGAATAATTCATAATAATTAGTAATAATTACCAATAATTATCTATAATTACCAATAATTAGTAATAATTTCCAATAATTAGTAATAATTACCAATAATTAGTAATAATTAGTAATAATTACCAATAATTAGTAATAATTAGTAATAATTAGTAATAATTAGTAATAATTATCAATAATTAGGAATAATTAGTTATAATTACCAATAATTACCAATAATTAGTAATAATTAGTAATAATTAGCAATAATTACCAATAATTAGCAATAATTAGTAATAATTACCAATAATTAGTAATAATTACCAATAATTACCAATAATTAGTAATAATTACCAATAATTACCCATAATTAGTAATAATTACCAATAATTACCAATAATTTGTAATAATTAGTACTAATTATCACTAATTACCAATAATTAGTAATAATTAGTAATAATTACCAATAATTAGTAATAATTAGAAATAATTACCTATAATTACCAATAATTAGTAATAATTAATAATAATTACCAAAATAATTAGTAATAATTACCAATAATTACCAATAATTAAAACTAATTAGAGTTTGTTTTATGTTATAAAGTTTGTTAAATCAAAATATGAATTTTTTTTCTGTTAGTAGTTCTAGTCTCATTATAAAATATAAATAATATTATATTTTGAAATAAAAATATTAATATGAATAATAGTATTATTTATATTTTGTAATATTAAATTTTATATGTATATTAAAATTTTATAATATTATAATTTAATTATATTTTTTGTAATATTTGAATTATTTTAATATTTGAATGTAAAATAATTCTATTATTTTTATATTAATTAAAATAACTTATTAATATTTTTTTTATTTATGAATTATAATTCTAATATTATTATATTAATTAAAATCATTTATTAATATTATATTATTTTTTATTTTTGAATTATAATTATATTATTATTATATGAATTAAAATAATTTATTAATAATTTATTATTTTTATTTTTGAATTATAATTCTATTATTATATTAATTAAAATCATTTATTAATATTTAAATATTTTTATTTTTTAATTATAATTATATTATTGTTATATTAATTAAAACAATTTATTAATAATTTATTATTTTTATTTGTGAATTATAATTCTATTATTATATTAACTAAAATCATTTATTAATATTTTTTTATTTTTGAATTATAATTGGATTATTATTATATTAATTAAAATAATTTATTAATAAGTTATTTATTTTTTATTTTTTATAGTATTTGCGAAGGGATACTATGCCCGTCGCAAATAGTATTATTATTATATTCATTAAAATAATTTATTAATATGTTTTATTTTTATTTTAAAATAGTAATTGCGACGGGCCCGTCGCAAATACTATTTTAAAAAGTTTTTTACAAATATATGGACTGATATTTGCGACGGGAAGGATCTCCGTCGAAAATAATACCTTTAGCGATGGGCCTGTCGCAAATAATTGTTGTTGCGACGCCGTTTTCCGCAACGGGCTATTTGCGACGGGGGACCGTCGCAAAAGCCTATTAGCGACGGGATCCCGATGCAAATGCCCCGTCGCAAATGTCATTATTTCCAGTAGTACTCTCCCATCGAGAAGAGATGCCTTGCGCTCGTATTTATGTGCAGAAATTATGGCATTCCCTACAGAACCATGAGGTACAGTTGGTCTCTCGAGTAGACCCGCTGAAGTACATTCTGAATCTCCCCATGTTGACTGGCCGACTAGCGCGGTGGGTGGTGATCCTCCAGCAGTTCAACATCAGGTTCGTTCCCCAGAAGGCTATCAAGGTGCAGGAATTGGCAGAGTTCCTAGCTTCCAATCCAACCTCTGCGAACTAGTCCCTGGACCTAGATTTTCCTGATGAGGAAATACCCTCAGTCGATCTAGTCATCCCATGTTGGCAGATGCACTTTGATGGTGCCTCCAGAATACCCACTGGTAGGAGACTCATTGATCCTAGGCACAAAAGAGTTTGTCTGGGAATCGTCTTTATCACTATGGTGCAAGCCGTATTTCCTTACTCATTCCTGTTATCAAAAAGTTTCACTATCAACAAGGAAGAGTATCAGGCCCTCATTACTGGTCTCGAGCTAGCCCTTGAGATCGACTTACCTCATTTGCATGTGGATGGGGATTCTGAGATAGTCATCAAGCAGGTCAATGAAGACTATGTTGTCAGAAATCCAGAGCTTGTACCATTGTTAGAACGCACTCTCTATCTAATGGCCTGGTTCCTTTCTCGTCCAGAGGTTTTCCATGTCCCTCAGTCATAGAACGGTCGAGAAGATGCTTTGGCCAACCTGACCGCGTCACTTGTAGAGCCTAAGCAGGATGATCTGATTATCCGCGTGGAACACCGGAGAGTCGTTGCTCCTGTCACCCAAGAGGATGATGATGGCCCATAGGTAAACCATATTACTGTCGATACCTCTACATCAGGGCCCTCGTGTAGTCCAGATTCGTTGATCTAAGTAATTACCGATTGGAGGAAGCCCTTACTTGAATACCACCAACACGGTAATCTCCCGTCAGATTGGGCCGAGCACGAGCGAATACGACGTCGTGCACTGCATTTTACCTTTCAAAGTGGTCCCATCCTTGAGCAGATCCTCTATAAACGTGTATTTGATGGTTTTCTCCTCTGTTTCCTTCAATGAGTCGAGATTCCATAGGTCATGTATGAGGTTCATGTTCGTTCCAGTGGTGCCAATCAGTCCGGGCCAAAACTATCTCACCAAATTCAGATGCCAGTTTATTTTTGGCCCTCCATGATCCACGGCTGCATCGAGTTCTCTAAGAGGTTCCATGCAAGCCACGATCATTCTAACTTTTTTCACCAGCCATCGGAGCCTCTACATACTACCAAGTACTCTTGGCCCTTTGTATTTGGGGGGTTAGATGTCGTAGGACCATACCCACTGGAAAAAGGTCGCCAATGCCGATTCATTCTGACCGCTACAGATTTCTTTTCCAAGTGGGAAGAGGCAATTCGGCTCAATGAGGTCAAGGCCCATTCTATCTTCGACTTTGGGAGTTCCAATATCATCTATCTATTTCGGGTACCTCACGCTATCCTCAACGATAACGGCACCAACTTCCGGACAGCCGAGCTAAAGAAATTGTACAACAATTACAACATTCTCTCCAACCATACCTCCTGCTATCACATTCAAGCAAATGGATAGATTGAGGCATTCAATAAATCTCTCTCTAACATTCTGTAGAAAATGGTTGGTCAGAACAAGAAAAGTTGGCTAGACAAGCTCCCCAACGCCCTCTGGGTTTATCGGACAATGACCCATAATTCCTCCCAGGTGACCCCATATTCCCTGGTGTATGTAACGGCGGTCTTCCTGCCCATCTAGATTCAATTTCCCTCATTGCGCACAATGGTCTATTACAAACATCCTCCAGATAGAGTGGCTGAAATCCATCTAACTGAATTGGAAAAACCAGATTAGAATATGCTTCATGCCTTGCACAACCTAGAAAGTCATCAGAGTAGGATGGCTCAAGCTTTAAACAACAAGGTTCGCCTCCACTCTTCCCTACAAGGAGATTTTTTATTAGCTCTGAGAGCGCCAATGATCCACATCAGAAAACCACCCATGTTGGAGGCCAAGTGTGAAGGACCTTTCATTGTTCATAAGGTTTACCCCAATGGAGCATACTCCCTGGTGACCATGGATGGTGAGCGTATAACCCCTCCCACCAATGCCAATTTCTTCAAGCAATACTTTTCCTGATGACTTGGTCATGTATGAACTTAAACTAAGTTTGGTCCTACATTCGGGCCCCTATGGTCCCGTATGACCTTAAACTACATGCTCATCCCGCATGACGTTAAACTGCAAGCTAGTCAGGCCTTCCTGACCGAAGCCCACCCTCAGGCCCCTTGGCCTTCTTGGACTCCAGCCCCATTTATTCCCAGAGTGTAGGGTGTGGTGTGGGATTATGTCCTCATTCACGTCGGTTTTTCCCCCATGCCGTGCCATACAGCCCCCCCCGATAGGGTATCGTACCCCCCAAGTATCTTCAAGAACTACTTGTGGCTTGATTCCCATCCTTATGGGATACGTAGGACTGCTTGAACATTTAGACTTCAGGACTAGCCCCATCTCATAGAGATCCCACGATCTCCTGGTCACCTAGGTCCTTTGGCATGTCCCTCTTCACAAGGGGGATATATAGGTGTGGTACTGGGTTTTTTGAACTATGCCTCCCTTCTCCTGGGAATCCGCCATCTTTTGGATGCTCTCAAATTGAGCCCCTCGACCCTTTACAGTGGTCTGTCAATGTGTTTAGAGTACTTTGGTCTGGAACTAGGAGTATCAAATTCAACTTAGGCAAGTTCCTTACACTTTTCAAGCTTCATGTTCCCCTTCATTTGGGCCCCCTTTATCTTTCACACCCTAAGGGACCCTAAGAATGGAATGGATACCACGCCTAAGGGCTCTCCTACTATTACCGACCAACACCACCGAGGGTATTAGACAACAAATTGATACAAATCCCACGCTGTGAACACGATCAGCGGTCGATTGTCATTTGTTTGTCCCCATTTCAGGCTAACATGATAGGATGTTGTGTTGCGAACATGGTCAACAGTAGTCCTTCGTCGTCATGCCAGCCCCTTCAGGCCTTGAATATTGGTTGCATGATTCATGTTATGTTCCACGCCCATCATGTCCAGGTGGAATCTCGACACTCTTTGCACTAACCCTCAGTGTACCTCCCCGCGTCATGAAGACAAAGCTGCAATACGACGTCTCTCAAGGCTCCCGCAATTTGAGCGCTAAGACTATAGGTTGGGATCTTCTCTAAGATCCATGCGCAGCTTGACCCTCATCCCCATGGGATACGTGGGGTCACCCGGACATTGAATTTTGGGTCCAGTTCAACTGGAAGCTAGCGTCTCCTTCCCCTTATCCCCTGACCCTCACTGTCCTCCTAGCCCGAGGCTCTTCTCCCGGAATCGCGCACAGTGATGACGTGGACCTAGTCCTCATTCATGTCGGGTATGCTTTATCACGTCATGTGCATTCCCCCAAGTCCAATCCATATGACCTTAAACTGTGCTATTTGGTCCAAGCCATATGACCTTAAACTATGCTTTTTGGTACTACCACGTGACCCTAAACAATGACAATATCATCTTGGTCGCACGATGAAAAACGACACTGCATTGTCGTGACCTCATTATAGAGGAAATCACGTTGGGTATCAGTCATTTACCATACCATTTTTCAATGCCTGAATAAGGATTGATTTTTGTGACAACGCTAGGAATTTCTACCATAGGTCGGTCACTACTCAAAAGAAAAACCATTCACCTTAATGGAAAAACAAGATACATCAAATGCCGCTTCTTTTAGTGCGAGGGTCAGACCCACACACCCCTTTCATCCTTTTCACAGGTGCCTTGCCGGTTTGTGCCACCCTCTAGAACAATGTGTGGATTGATTCCCATCCTTATGGGATACATAGGAATGTCTAGATATTTCGTCTCAGGTCCAGCCCCGGGGATCACCAAATCCCATCCCCCTTCGAGGAGTTGTGTAACTGCAGCATTTTCCCTGAATAAGTTTGGGATGCCCCATAATGAAATTGGGAAGCGATAGTTCCCTCACTAGAGAGGTCCAATCTTAATGTGGGGATGATCCATGATTAGATTATTGTGTCTTCCCTATGTGCTTCCACCACGGTGGAGTAATCTTGGGAGTGTTGGATTCTGCTCGAATAAATGACCACTTCACTTTCCATGCTTTGCGTGCCCCTTTATTTGGATTTTCATCCTCTTTCACGTTTGAAGGGACCCCCTAACAGTATGGATGCATGACCTATGGTCTGCCTCCTATCCTAGGCCAACGTTCCAGAAGACTGATCACGATAGAAGGGACCCCTAACAGTATGGATGCTCGACCTATGGTCTGCCTGCTAACCTGGACCAACGTTTCGGAAGACTAATCACTTTGAAGGGACCCCCTAATAGTATGGATACTCGACCTATGGTCCTCCTACTATCCTAGGCCAAAGTTCCAGAAGAATGATCGACGATATTTGAGTTAGGTATCGTGTTTCGAACATGGTTAGCGGTTGAACCTCATTTATTGTCCCCATTTCAGGATAATGCAATAGGAATGCTGTGTTTCGAACACTGTCAATAGTCATCCTTTATTACCACGCCCCTCCGGTAGTATTCCGAATTTGGGTAACATGATTCAAAATTTTCATTCCCATATGTTGGGACTCATTCCAATGCCCTTGGAATTGCCCCGCTCATGCTCTAGAGCACATTGAGAAGATGACACATCGATTGGTCTGATGTCCTCTTCCTTTGGATGGACCTCCCTCTTCTCCTAAGGAATCCGGGTTCGAATTTCGAATTCCTAAAGCTTGGTCGACACTCCCATAATCAAACGAAGTGATATTATGAGCCTCCTTTACCTCTCACAGCCCATGTGAGCTTAGGGATGGGTTTCTATTTACTTCGGGATTATGGTTGATCATGTTAAGCCAAAGGGACAAGTATGTCAATCGAAGGGGCCAGTAAATAAATTTGTCTATAAATATAGTTCAAAATAACAGAAAGCAGTAACACGAGAAAAGTTTATGGGTTTCAACAAAAAAGGGCCCCTAAGGGTCGGCTTCTAGGATAGATCACTCCAACACCGCCACATTTTGGCTGGTGGCCTCCTGGACTGCCTCCCATCCCCTGAGAACTCTTTCTTCATCAGCAGCCATAGAGCACAGTTCACTGGCCCTGGCCTGTACCCGCGCCTGTTCAGCTTAGAGCTCGGTTATCTGGTGACTCACTTCTATGATTTGATCTTGAGCATCCTCCAGCTAGGCCCTCAGCTGCTCCATGATCTCATAGCTATTTGTGATGAATAACTCCATCTCTTTCGCCTATTCCTCGAGATGTTGGACCTCTTACTCCACCCTTGAAGTGCCCAGGTACTCCCTGACACCTCCTGACACCAGATGATGTCGGCGCGTCGGCTACTCTCATGCATCTTCTCGGCCATGTAATCACAGACCATTAGGTGAAGGCATTGAGAATCCGCCCCTCCAGCACGCAGGAAGCGCCGCCAGGTGTGGAGTGACCCCATCCGCTTCATCCAGTCTGCCTGGGGCAGATTAAGGAAATGTAGGATGCACTTCCATCCCTTGCGTCGCATCATCTGACTCTCCTTGACCGCTTCCTAATTTGAATCACCAATTTCTTCAGGATCAGCGGGCCGATAGACAGGGAATACAGCCAATAGGGCAGCATCAGGGTCTTCCTCAGAGATTCCTCCCATGGGAATGGGATCCTCAGTATCTGGGTGACCTTCCTCTCTCCCTTCGATCCTGGTGGCACCCTCGTCGATTTCTGTTCTTGCCCCGACGGCATCACCACTGATGTCTGCCTCTCCCTGTTCAACAATTGCTGGAGCCCACTCAGATCGGGAGGCATGTTCTGGATGGGAAGTCACGTTCGCCATCGGCATGCTCACGGATGGCTTGGGCTCAACAGTCCGACGAGCCTCCAGCACCGTGATCACTGTACAGACAAGGAGCACCCTAATCTGTTGGGCCTCCCGACAGCGAGTATCGGTATCGTAGCAAGGGACTTACAGGAACCCAAGGCATCAGCCTCTAGTGCTCTGTCCGCTACAAGAGCTGTCATGGTGGGGGATCCCTCTGCACTTTTCAGCTCGATAATGAGCGTCGGTGCCCCCACCTTATTCTATTGGAGATCCTCCTCCTCCAATTGGGGACTCCTGATCAGTCCCACCACCAGTATGCTTCTGCGCAAGAGAGATAAGTTGGGTTAAGGATTGAAAAGGAAAGATAATACAGGAGAAGATAAGGTTCGAAGAAAACCTCGAGCAGCTCGGTGACATCCATATCGGAGCCAACAATCTCACCTCTCTCCTGGAGACTCCCTTGGTGGGATGCCCCCTACGAACATTCACCTTCAGGCTCCCATTCTCCTTAACCTTCCACTTCTCCTTCTACCTCCTCTCCTGTTTCACTACCCTCAGACTCCTTGTCGCTGTCATCTTCCCCCGGTGGCATCCTTTCCGGATCACGCTCCTGGCCGAGCAGCACCTTCACCAAGAGAGGTGGTTCCACACGTTGACCTCATTTACGTGTGTATTTGTCCATGGCTTTCAAGTATTCATATCGTCGATAGAATATCACTCTGTCGGCAACCCAGACAAGCCCGACTTCCGGCAGCTGGATCCCATCTTGCACTATCTTCTGCCAGAGGGATTCAATACTCATTGACTGCCACAGGGTTATCCAAGCCGACCACAGCGCATGGAAGATGGCATCCTAGGAAGGATGAAGAAAGTATCTTATTTCCATCCTAGGAAGTTCTATAGAAATTATGTGGGGCCTTCATCCTCCAGGAAATGAAGGTGCGGCCATGCCTTGCGACGCCCCTGATGTTGAGGTCTCGTCCTATAAAGGCCCTGTTTTCTGAGGTGCTTCTGGTCCTCATCCTCTAGTGGCACCCTGCCTGCTCTCTCGCCACCGAGGTTCTGTACTGATGACATTGAGCCGTCGGACTCACTTCCGTAGAAGCCCCTCAGGGTACGATACGGTCCAATGTTCAGCATACTCAGTTGAGAGGCCCGCATCGACTCCTGTGGGAGGGAAAGTGATGATGTCGTCGGATCCATAGGTTGTGAACATCAGCCACAGCTGACGAAGAACACAGGGATGCCTTTCCTCCCATACATCTATGTATACTCTCTTCGGCATTCGTTGGAGGCATCTGAGCTACCTAGTGAACCTGGATGGAACATAAGGCTCGCAGAAGATCTTCCCATCTATTCGGGCCACGATCACCCCTCCTCTGATGGTCTGAAAGTACTCCTTCTGCTCCAGTGAGCCTTGCCCATCGTCTACCAGCTGACCAGTTGGCATGGGGAATGGGCTGAAGGAAAAGTTGGAATGGTTACCAATCCTGATCCATACCCCCTCCTCATTGAGTGCCATCAGCATGACTGCGGAATTATTTAAAAGAGAGGGTTGCAGACGATTTCCCGGATGGCGGATGGCATTTGGGAAGGTGTAACGGACATAGTGAACCGCAACCCAGCCATGGAAGATCTAGAAGAGGCCACATAATCCCCTAGGAGATCCCCCTCTCAAGATGCGTCCCAAGATGGCATACATCCTAGCCCGCACGGGGACCCCCAGGTTGAACCTCTTGTTGGTAGCCATGATGCCAGCCATCACCAAAGTCGTTGGACGGACGCCCATCATGTGTCCTGCACAAGAAAGAGCCATCTGCTCAGAAATGTGGTGAGGAATATGGCATACCATACATTTGGGTCCTAGGCCTCATTGATTATGTACCCCCATGACTGGTATTTTCCCACCTCCAGGATCCTTTAGTAGGATCCACTCGTGCTCCTTTGAACCGCGGTTGGACACCGTTTTCCCCGCCCTGTTATCTTGACCTCTAGATCCTTATCTAGGAACAGGCTGAACTAGTCCTTGTAGGTGATGTCCTTTAGGATGTCCTTGACCTTCATCTTCTCCTTGGCCAGCTCCAGTAGGTGCCACGTCACCATGGGGGTTCGAGACCTATCACCCCAGATGTTCATCGGCGGGAGGAACTCGTCATATTGATGGCCCTCAAAAGGGATTACCCTGATGTAGTGAATGCCCCAGAGACTGATTATGACTTCCCCATGGTGAAGATGGAATGTGTTGGTATCAGGGGACCACCGGGTGAACACATCTGGGCCGAGCTCAGGCTGCCAGTAGAAGTGGAACTGCGATGTCCACACCGCCTCGAACAGACCAATGTTCCACAACTCGACTTCAAATTGGTCACACGTATGGAAAACCTAGTATGCCCAGGCCCACTCACTGGTGAATTTGCCTCTAGACCGCAGATCCCAGTCCTACAGCTAACCCTTGGTCTCATCAGGGATGCTCTGACGGAAAGTGCTCGTGTAGAGGGCTGGTGAGCTCTTCGCAATATGGTGACCCCCAGCAATGGTCCTGGTCCTGGGGTTGAGGACATAGAAATCCATGTTTTTGGTTTCTCTAGCAGGATGACCGTTATTGGTGATGTTGTATCAAGGAAGGTAGTATTCGTAGGTCACCCATGACTGCAGGGTATCAACCTCGAAACCCGACAGAGGGACCTCCTACAGAATACTGAAGTCCCACAGCGGTAGATTTTCAGAAAAGGCATACTCTTTCTGGGAAAGGGTTAGAATTTTGAAGAGTGTGTGGTTTTTGGAGACAAACCTATTTGCCCTATAAACCTCTGGGTTCATATCCATTTCATCCCTGCGAGCAGCGGCTTCCCCTTCGTCAACCCGGTTTGCGGCCATTTTCTTCTGACAGAGTCTTTTATGAGTTGGTGCAAAAACCGGAAGGTTGGCCCAGAATCTGGGAGGCTGGCGTGTAAATTCAGTGGCTTGAGAGAAATTTATTTCTGGTGAGAGAAAAATATCGGGTTTGCGCGTAAAATGCCGCCAAATCATGGTGGAATTACACACGGCTGAGGCGGTTTTTCACGCAGATGTGGAAGCAATTTCGTGTACAAGAGCTCAATTCTTATTGTGCGAGAAATGCCATATGGGGCATGGTACCTGTGGGGGATTTTATAGTCAAAGTCGAGGTTTTGCTCCCACGTGAAAATCAGATTCTGAATGTTGCTGGTTTTTGAGCGCCGCACGAAATTTTTGCGCGCAGGGGTCCCACCAAGCCCTGTGTTTCACCGTTTCCCTCGGAATCCGATCGTTGCAACCCCTCGCCAATCCAATTCTGAGGGGGGGAATTTGTAGAAGCCAAAAAGTGTTTAAGTACTGTAGAAAGATAGGAAGCGAAAAAGCAAAGTCATATTCGGACCCAGAGACCTGGTCCGGAGGGCCTGGAGGTGTTGCACAAAAAAAGGTTGAAGTGCGTGAAAAAAATTATCCCGTTCAGAATGTACCAGGATTCACGAAGAGTCCCAGTGCCGGTGTGAAACAATTTCATGCCCACACTCCGCGCGGTTGACATTTCCCGCTGCCGCCTCCATCGTGCAATTATTTCATGTCGCACTGAATTCTGCGCCACCAGATGCCTATAAATAGAAGGATACCCCCTTCCTTTTCAGGGCTGAAGAATTCTAACTACCTCTCCTGTGCGTAAATGGAATTCTGTGCGCACACAATATGGCTATCAGGTAAGATTCTTTTTTGCACCAAGTCACCCTAGGATCCTCCTTCACATGAGATCCCCAGGGCGTAGACTAAACTCTAGCCCCTTAGGGGTCTACCCCTTGTGCACAATCCTCCTTTTCCACACAATCCTCTTTCTTTTGCACACAATCCCTTCCATTGCGCGGAATCCCTTCGAGTCGCGCACAAATCCTCAGCCCCTATTTCGCGCAAGCAACACTGATTTCGCGCCAAACCGGGGCTTTTCGTGCCGGACCCCCTTATTTCGAGCAAGCCCTAAGTGTTGTGCCCAATCTCTCAGCGCCCTTCACCTCGGCGCTCCTCAGGTTCCCTCTTTCGTGAATGCCTGATGCCTTCCTTCTGGGTGCCATTCGCAGGTGTCTTGTGCAGCCTGGGCTTACGCATCATACATGGTTTTCTCATACGACCTTCTAGGCTTGTACAAATTAACTTCAAAGTTCCTTGGAAAATCCTTCCCATTACATTTCACTCCCTCATGCTTTTCCCCATAGGCACGCTAATGGTTATTTCTTCTTCGCATAGCCACGCTAACGTGGACCCCTCGATGGTTCGCCCTGCGACACCCCCCCCCCTCTCCATGGCCTTGCAGATGCCTTCCATTCCACAAGGGTTAGAGGGCACCGGTTATGTAAATCCTCAGGGTGTGGAGCCAACCCACCTCATCCGAGCTACAGGACGTTAAACTTCCAAGCACCTCATCCTCAACACATGACGTTATATTGTGACTTCGCACCGTGCCTCACACATAGGGTCCCCCCGCCTTGGAAATTCTCCATGCCCACTCATCTCCACGGGGATGGGATCATCCCTCATAGGGGGTGATTTATTGGAGTGGCATTTGTCTACGGGGAAGGGTAGCCACCTTGGTGTAAGCCCCTAGCCTTTCCTGCATGAGGGAGCACCCCTGATCCTCCTCATTTCCTTGGTGCCAAGGCCAGCGGAGGGTGTGATATGGAATAGGGCCCCTCATCTCTTCATGGGTGCCAAATACCTCTCCCTATGTGCTTTGTCACCCTTAGGTCTCCATCCTATATTAAGCCCCAACATCATGGGCCGCTCAACGCGTAACCCCTCTTCGCTTCCCATGGACGCACCCTTCATGACATGATCATCAGGTCTCTGATACCTCTAGTTTCTCACATCGAGCATGACTCTTCTGAGCTTAGAGTGAGCAACAACCATGACACACCATGGGTCTCATTTGGGTAGTTTGATTTGTGCTAAGTCATGTTACGTAGAAAGTCTCCACGAGGTTCAGGCCCCACCACCATGGGCCGTCTTAGAGCGTAAGCCCCAACCATCCTGAACTATGGGGCCTTTGATCCATGCTGAGGCATGGTACGTAAGAAGACTCCACAAGGTTCAAGCCCCACCACCATGGGTCATCTCAGATCGTAAGCCCCATCCATCCTGAACTACGGGGTCTTTGATCCGTGCTAAGGCATGGTACGTAGGAATCCTCTATGAGGTTCAAGACCCACCACCATGGGCCGTCTCAGAGCATCATCCCCATCCAACCTGAACTACGAGGATTTTGATCCATGCTATGGCATGGTACGTAGGAAGCCTCTACGTGGTTCAAGCCCGACAAACCATTGGCCCTGACCGTCTCCGTGTTGGTGTGCCACCCACCATTTCCAGCTTGCGCCGCCTAAAAGTGTATGCCCCAATCCACCTGGACCTGAGGTCCCTCTTCACGTTAGTTCACCAACTCCAACTTTGGGCCACCTCAGAGCGTAACCCCCAAATTCCCTCATACCACGTGACCATAAACTAAATTCCATCCCGAACTATGGGGAATTTTATCCGTGCTAAGGCATGGTACGTAGGAAGCCTACACAATGTTCAAGCACACCACTCGGTCGTTCCAACCCCATTCACGTCGGTTCGCCATCACCATGGGCCGCCTTAGAGTGTAAGCCTCATACCCGTACCACATGACGTTAAACTGCATTCCAACCCGAGCTATGGGGACTTTTATTCCTAGCCACATGGAAATGTAGGAGGCCCCCATGAGGCTCAAGCCCATCACTCATGTCTCATCCTGATCTCTCCCTTGATCCCACATGTCTCGGGAAGCTCATGCCCTAACCAGGAGGTTCTACTTCCTCTGGGTACCATCCACACATTCATTTTAATGGGTTGCCTCTTCAGGTGTCCCACTGTATCAGCGAACTATGTGGACTTTGATTCACTGCCATAGGGATATGTTGGAAGTCTCTTCGAGTCCCAAGCTCGAAGCCATCATCCATCCTGATTATTACCCGGTCCGCCACATCCCGGTGGGATCATTCCATTTAATTCTCTATTCCCCTCTACAGCGTTCGGGAAGCCTCCCAAGTGCTGGCCCCAACATCAGTGTTCCCTCCTGGGGGTTCGTCAATATGATCCACTCTAGCTAATGTTCTGATCGGTCTGATCCGTCTTCGCTAGATGTTAAACTTGTGACATACCCTATGTTAAACATGGGAAGGTGAGGAAAACCTAAGATACATGCCTATGACAAACAATTCCCCACGTTCAATGTGGGATTCCTCGGGCTTCCGCGCCCTCGAGAAGCCCTATGATAATGGATATAAGACAGACATGCTAATCCCTAGCGTCAAGACATGCGAGTGATGCCCCAACGTGACTACTCTCCTAACCGAAGGTTGCTGCCCTGACCGGACTCCTAGGAAGTTCCTGATAGATGCGGTGTAATTAACTGGTGTCCATAAAGATATGGCACCGGTAAGAGCTTCATGAACTATGTTTTAAATCTATGAGGGAGACCCAGACTAGGTGACGAGTTTCAAAGAGGAATCCATAGAAGGAAGAACCGACATCCCATTATCCTGTTTTGATCAAGGAGAAGACGTCCCTGAATAATAATTGAATGCCACCCGCCTTTGGAATTCAGGAAAGCGGGGTAACAACAGCGCGTCCTCTGCGTGACGGATGCACGCGCCCCAAAGAAAGCATCGAAAAAAACAATTTTATAATATTATATATATATATATATATATATTTATATATATAAATTATTTAACATTATATATATATATATAATAACTTATTTTATATTTAAAAAAATAACACACTAACCCAATGATGTTCGCACAAATATACCAACCACATTAATTTTTTAAAATATGATGAAACAGGAATATTATATATTTGTATATATGTATAGATAAACCGATCTATTAATAATAAATATATCAATGATATGATACAATATATATATATATAAACAAATCCACTAATAGTATATATCTCAAGTAAGTGCGGATTTTAAAAATCCATTAATAATATATACATATATATATATATATAAATTAATATAATATATATATTTAAGCTATTAATAATATATACATATATAAATGATTTAATATTCTATATATAATAACTTATTGTAAATTTATAAATAAATAACACACTCATCAAATGATGTTGGTGCACGCCTCCCACCTCATTAAATTTTTTAAGTATGTTGCAACTTGAATATATTATATATAAATCTATTAATAAAAAAATAACCTTCCCCTCACGATGCACCTCCCAACCCCTAATTATTTTTTTTTTAAAAATATCATATTATATATATATATTATTAAAAAAATAACTACTCACCCAATGATGTTCGAAAACCCCCCAACTTCATTAAAGTTTTTTAAATATGATGAAACTTGCATATATTATTTATACTATATATACATATATAAATCTATGGAGAAAAAATAAATTAACTCACCCTCTACTGCGCATCCCCCCAACCTCTCATTATTTATTTGCATATAATACATATAGATTCACATATTTATCATTATTTAGAAGAAAAATTACATATAATCCCACTGTAAAATGTTAATAAAATATAAAATAAATGTTCTTACAAAAATGTGTTTACCATTTAATAAATGTACATGTAAAAAACATGCGTTTAAAAAAATTAAAAATCGTTTTAAAAAATTGTTTAAATTAAACAAACACATAAAAATACATTTCATAGACATGTTAGAAAAAATAAATTTAATTTTTTTTAAATAAATGATAAAAAAATTAAATTACAACGCTTTAAACCCACCCACTTTTGTACATCCCACAATTCCTCATTAATTATTTTTCAATTTACACATAATATATATAAAATTACACACATATATAAATCTATTTTTAGAAAAATAACATAACTACCCAGTTTAAAATGTTAATAATAATTTTCTTTAAATAAAACATATAAAATTATTATTCAAAATACATGTAAAAAACATGCATTCAAAATAAGTATTAAATTAAATGACAAATAATCAATGTAATAATTGTTTTAAAAAAAATGTTAAGAATCGGTTTAAATAAAAACGTTTTAAAAAAAGTTTTTTAAAAAAATTTAAGTGAATTGTTTTTAAAAAAACACTTAAAAAACTTTCAACATTAATTTTTTTTTTCAAAAAAGATAATTTTTTTAAAATAATACTTGTAAAAAGTATGCGGTTAAAAAAAATAAAAAAAAATATTTTAAATTAATCATTAAAAAATAAATGTAAAAAAACGTTTTAAACAGATGCTATAAAACATTTTAAATAAAAACATTTAAATAAAAAAATTAACAAACACTTAAATTATAAATAAGGTAAAAAATATTTTAAATAAATGTTAAAAAAATGTTTAAATAACAATGTTTTAAACAAACCCACTACTATGCATAGCCCAACCCCTCGATAATATATTTTATAATTTTCACATAATATATATAGATTACAATATATAAATTTATTTAGAAAAAAACAAATAACATATAAACCCGCTGTAAAATGTTAATAAAATAATTGAATAAACATTTTTACAAAAAACATGTTAAAAAATTAAAAAATTCATCTAAAAAATGATTTTAAAAATAAATGTAAAAAAACGATATAAATAATTGAAAAAAAAGTTTTAAACAAACAATTATTTTGAAAATAATAAAATCCCACCATGGCACGATTTGGAAAAGTCGGGCTCGGCCCGAAAAGGCTCGGTCCGTCCTAATGGTGTGGGTCGGCCAGAGGCCGGGCTAGGCCGCCTCATGAAGATGTTCAGGTTGGCCCGGCTTGGTCGGAATAGTGTTCAGTGGCCCGATTTTTTACAGGGAAAGCCTGGGCTGGGCCGAAATTACGCCCTTATTAATGAACCTCAAAATGATGGCCCATATGAGGGGATTTTCCAAACAGTCAATTAAATATTGGAATCATGCTCAATTAACTCAAAGGATTATGGGTTCAACTCTTTCCTATAGACGAGTTATCATTCAATAAATTATTCCACTCAAGTAACCAAATGGATCAATATGAATCCCTTCATCAGAAGAGTGGAAGAACACATTTATATTGGAATAAGTTTGGGGAATAAAGACTTCTATATCTTGTAATGGTTGATGAAATCATAGAAAATTTCAAAACCATTGAGCAATAGAACATGGCTACAAGTAGTTGGAAAAAGTGTTATGCTAAAAATCATCAATATAACAAAGAGTTTGAGGTTAGAGACAATTAATTCCTATATATATCTCAATGGAATAAATTTATGATATTTTTGAAGAAGGGAAAGATTATTCCAATATACATTGACCTCTTCGAGATCATTGATCATACTAGATCATTGTACTATCGACTAGAATATCCATCTAAATTTTCGGAAGTAAATTTTGTGTTCTACGTATCCCTCTTGAGGAACTACATACCAAACCCCTCACACGTACTCAATAAACAGGTTTTATTGTTGGAGAAAGATCTCACGTATGATGATATTCCTAGGAAGAACATAGAATATAGAGAAAAATTTATACCGAATAAGATAATGAACCTAGTCAGAGTGATGTGGAGAAACTATAAGTTGGAAGAACTAATGAGGAAGTTAGAGGAGGTGATTAAATTGAGTTTCCCTCATCTCTTTTAGTGTGTCAAATGAAAATTTTGAGGTAGAAACTTCTGATGGGGGAATATTTAAAAAGCTTGAACTATTATAAATAAAATTCCATGTGTGGTGGAATTAAAGTTCTAATTTTATATTGTGGATATAGAAAACACATATACTTCTTTGGTATTATTATATCCTGTCAGATAAAAATACCATTAAGAATTATTAAAATAGATAATAAAGCTATGGAAAAATAATCATATGATTGGTATAAATATAAGGGTTTTCAAAATCCAATTGACAGATACAAAGTATGTGATGACCTCAACCAGTGGGATAATACCCTATGAAGCCCATTTATCAAAGCTTTTAATATAGATAGAATCACTGGGATTTCCCCTTGACCAATCCCAAGATGAGATTTAACAATACAATTACCAGAAAAACTTCTTATTGCAGAAGTTTAAGTTCATCAATATCAAGACACAAAATATGTACGGTAATCCACCTCACGAAAATATAACCGCTTCACACCTTAATCTTTGGAATTTTGATAGAGTATTAATGGGGCATATATGAATAAAAAAATATAAATGGATATATTATTTTCAATAGAATAATAGTAATATTTACTTCTTATTGTAATTTTAAAACATTTTTTATTTTGATACTATAAAACAACAATTTAATTCTTGATTAATATTAGAATTTAATTAAGGCACATATTGTTATGAATTAATGGATTTTTGAAATGAATAATATTTTAAGAAAATGTTAATATTTAAAAAAAATTATCAAATATAAATGATCATGTAATTTGTAGGAAGTAAAATGTAATTTTTATATGGGTTCTCAAAAATTTATTGTCAAAAGAATAAAATTTCTCAACAAAAGGCGATTATCATTTTAAAATATAAAAATAAATTATTTAAAATATATATGTAAAATAAATATTTTTTTGGATCATAATGTTCATGTAACAGCCCGAGATTTTATGAAAAATATTCTTTTTTATTTTACTAATGTCTTGTGTTATACGCTACACCAAAAGGATCTTGCACAACACGCATCCTTGAATTGCCTTGCATTACACGCAATCACGACCTTCCTCGATAGCGTGTGTAATACGCAATACCGAGTTTCACTAAACAATGATATGCTATTAAAACTAGCCGTTATGAATAGTAATAATCACTTTTTGAAATTTTATAAATTTTATTTTTCAAAATGGACTTCATTTTTGGACTCAGAATATCGAAATTAGCCTAGGGTGAAATTTTGGTATTTTTCTGAAAACTTTCAATTTTTGATGAATAGTGAAACCACTAAGTGGTAGGTTAAAAACTGAATTTTGCATAAAACTTAATTTTACCGCTTCTGTGAATGGAATTTCGAAAATCCGAGAGACACGGTTAATATCAAGGACTAAAATGTGGTTCAATGAGATGAAAATAATTTTTTGGTGAATAGTAACTTTTTACTTTTTTTACCGCGGTTAATAGTAAATTGGGTAACTAAGGGTAAATATGATATTAATATTACCCTAACACATGTCCTAATTCTATTGGACAAGTGTAATTCGACCAAAAACAAACTTAGGAATAAAATATGACCATTTAGGCCCACTTGGATTAGATTAGGACATTTATTATTAATTTATTTAAAGAAGGGTTAAAATAGTTAAAATCAAAGTTTAATAAGTAAATCATTTTTAATATAGGGTTATACATAAGATAAATTCGATTGTAAATATTCATTAGAAATCTAAAAAGATTTCATACATGATGGTATTTTATTTGTAATTTTTAGACATCAAATAATTTAATTTATTTATGACACAAAGATGATGCAGTAATTATCTTATTAATGAAATATTGACAAAATTGATAATATAAATACCAAAATAAATGTAATTTGAGACTTTTTATGAATTCCACTAATTTTCTAGGTTACTATGATATATTAGTATTGATTTAATCAACTTGGTTCGAACATATAATTCTGTTATGACTTTCAAACAAATCATATATCAAATAGTGTCAAAATTGACACAAAATAGTTTTTAAATCAAATATTATATTATTAATTGTTATTTTATTCCTAAAAATCTAAGGTTCGGCCAAATGACTTAGATAAGGATATATATATTAATAATAAACAATTTGGGGTTCGTTTGACATGTTATAGTAAGTGTATTAACCATATAGTGAAAGAAAACAAAAAGACATGGTAAAAGTTAAATTATTTAACTTAGAGTTAAATTTAATTGATAAGGTTAAAATAATATCCTAAACTTGTCTAAATTCTATTGGTTGATAGGATTTCGACCCATCCCCACTTTAGCTTCGAAATAAGACCCTTTGGAACCATTATAAACCGATTTTGACTTTAATATTTTGAGATATTCCTAAGGTGCCCCTCTCCTCCCTTATAAAAGGGAACCTCCTCCCCCTCCTCCTCACACCAATTTGAGCACTCAAGCTCGGCCAACCCCTGCCATTTTCCATTCTCCACTTCCCTAGAATAATCCTAGAGGTCCTGGTCTTCTCCAAAGACCAATCTTAGTTCCTTAAGTGGAGGATTCAAAAAGGCGTTCCAAAGAAGAGGTAATATCCATTACCGATCTTTTCAATTTCTTTCTTCTTCAACTTCTTCTTCTTTAGTTGTTTCATGATAAAGTAATAACATCAGTATTACTTACATACTGATATGTTATTATAAATATGAAACAACCCTAATTCACCTTCTATCCATCCTACGGAAAAAATGAAATCACCGCGCGTGCGTACGTACGGAATACCGTCTCCACGCCGTGGTGTAATCTATTTTCCACCATCACCTTACAAGGATGGGTATAATGGTGTAATGAGTAACTATATATGATTATTATTAAGTAATATTGATACTGAAATAATATATATATATACTCCAAAACAATTCCACGGTCATAGGAACGATATCATCACTCGTGCGTACGTACGGAATACCGTCTCCACGATGTGATGCGACTCGTTCTACATGATCTTCATTTCATAATGATTATATAAATGAATTGAATGAATGAATATGGTATATACTACACTAATACCATTCTGGAAATGAATTATCTATAACCTAAAGATAAGAATAAGAATTTATTCGACAAAACACGCATAAGAACAAAAAGTTATAAAGACCCGAGTAACAAGTAACAATGAAATATTACTAACAAGAAGCTAATAATATGACCATATATGATCTCATATCAATATGTATGATTCTGGAATAAGTCAATAACATTATTTAAACCATTATACAGGAGCTTCGGACACAAACAAAGCAAATCGGACCTAAGGTAAGGGAAATATCACAATCTCATTTTTATCCGAGATTGTTTATTCGTAAGTATTTACTGGGGTGTATTTTATCATCCACATCCATGTTCCCTCAATATGTAATATTGTTTCCATCCACTTGAAATAGTTTAAATCCAATTTTACCCTTAGGTGAGTTTTTAGTAAAGAATATGAAAGGAATCTTTTGTCGTTTTTCCGTACGAGGTACTTTTTGACTTTTCCGACAAAAGTACGAAGAATGTTTTTTTTAACTTATACGGCACGAACGGATTTCTACTGTTTTATAAAGCCTTATTTTCATGAAGCTTCCTCTAAAAGATTTCATGACTATTTTCAATAAAATCTCTTTCTTTTAAAATTGCATGATGTTTTGTGAAAAGAAATTGATTTTGAAGAAGAAAGGATATTTTCCTCAAGAATTCAATTCAAGTGTTTTATCAAAATTATTTTCCATCTAAGATAATAAAGGGTTCTGTTTCTATCCATATTTTTACATTGGATTGACTATGTTGTGATGGAATTATGTTTATGAATTCCTTTATCATATATGAATTGATTTATGATGTCATGATGTTCCAAGAATCCCATTTTTGTTATATGTGTTATGCAATGATGTATGATTTATGATTTTGTGGCACACATAAGAAAGGATTCATTAAGAGATGGGTGGGACCTATATCTCCCTCCAATGCATTGGGTAAAGATTTCATATCTCATGAGATAGACATGGCTGGAATGGTAGGTTATACCGGTTCAGTGAAACAGGACTGAAACGAGGATTACTCGATTCAGAAAGGGACTTTGTCCACTAAGATAGTCTTGGCAATGAGTCTTGACTAACAAGAAATTATTCTCTATGATTATGTGTGTATGCCACAATGAGTAATGTTTTAAGTTATGATTTCATTTCACTACTATGATTTATCCCATGTTATGGAATCATGCTCTCTTTTGCAGGTTAAGATTTCCAAAAATGTTATGTTCTTATGAAAATTATGTGATTGATATTTCCTTTGTTTACCCTTACTGAGCATTTGAGCTCACCCTTTTATGTTTTCTTTTCCCCAGGATATAAAGAAAGGTTTTAGGTAAAAAAAAGGGATGACCTTTATGGGAGATATTGAAGAACTTTCACCACGATTAGAAGATTTTATTCCGAGTTTCCAAAGACACTAAACTATTACGATCCTTGTGTGTGTGTTTTTTGTTATGTACTAAGTATTCCGAAAAAGTAATGTAATGTCAATGTACGTCAAGATACGGGTCTCTACAGTTCATATTTTCCAATAGAAAAAAAATCATTATTTAGTATGATATTTTAGTTTTATGATAAAAAATTAAATATGATATAAATATATGATGTGTTTTACGATATCATGATGACCCAAAAATGATATAATAAATATTATAAATGGTATCAAGGACCAAATCTATCTTTTTGATATAAAAAATGTAATATTAAGTTTATTCGTTAAATTTCATAAACACTTTATGAATCCTCCTAAACTTATAAAATATATTATGTTTTTAATACAATTTCTTTACAATCATGACTGACATCTAAATTAGTATGGGTATTATATTAATAATAACATTCTTGAGTGTAATAAAATAATTTAAGGCACCCTTTTTTGGTAGAAAACATTGAAAAAAATCAAGAAATGGTTTGGGGTTTTGGTTATTTTATTATATAGAGTCTAAAAACTATGTTTGAAAAATGATAAATAATTCCCAACTCATTATCTATATAAATAGACCTATGATCCCTTTTATTAGCACCAAAAAACCTTATAGTGTGTACTTACTCTTTTCTACCCTCTCTTGAGTCATGGTTCCCCAAATCTCTCAAGAAGATCCTACCAAGCATTTGGAATCACCCTCTGATGTTAAGTGATCTCCATGTCCCCTTATTATTCAAGAACCTCTTTTATGTTATTCCTCTTAATTTCAATTTTTTGTGTTGTAATATTGTCTTAGATATCCCCATTATCATTCAATTGAGTTATAAATGATGAGATACCCCTTTAATGCTTATTAATCCCTCCCATGAACCTTCTTTTACACCTGTTACCATGACCAAATTTAGTAAGGGATCTTAACCTTATCCTTAATTAATGATTCATCATTATCTTATGTATTTTACATCCAACTAATAATGATGGAATAAGTTCTTTTATATCCCCCTTATATTCCATTTTATTTCTAAATGATTACAGACCCCTTTATCTCTTATTTATCCCTCTTAAAAACCATCATGTACACCTGTTACCATGTTTAAATTTATTTGGGGATCCTCTCCTTCAACTATTTATTCATGCTTCATCATTATCTCAATTCTTTTACCTCAAATTGAAAATATTTGTATATGTTCTTCCATATCACCCCTAATCTACATTTTATTTCTAAATTAAGATAGACCCATTTAAATCTCATTAAGTCCTTCCATGAACATTTATATGCACCCATTATGAGGTAGATATTTCTCCACAAGTTTCCATGACAAACAATTGTATAGTGACTACACATACTCATTTCCTATCAAGGGCGTTCAACTTCATTAAATTATAATTCTTCTATTGGGGAATTATATGTATTTATTCAACACTCCTAGATCATGTAATTAATTTTGATGATAAATTATTGCATTTTTTATGATCTATCGGGAATATGTTATAATGATAACGAAATGAAAGTGATGGGTGAGACAACATTGTATGGAACTCCAATTAATTGGTAAACGTTGTTGTCCTATGAGACATCATCCAATATATTATAGAGTGAACCTAATCCGTCAAGAGACTATTTCCATCATGATTTCATAGATGATAGCCTTCATTTATGATTATGATACAATGTTTTATGTTTTTTCTACATTTCCCATGTTTCCATTAAGATTATCATGCTATATGATGCCTCATTATTCATGTTTATGATTCTCAACCTTTTTAGTATTATTGATATTCGTATTGTCTAACATGTATTAATTTATTCATGTTATGTCATTTTTATTCTCTTACTGGGATATAAAGATCATCCCTTTCTCATATTTGACTTGGTTATCTCATTTTCTTTTAAGTACAATGAAATAATATGATCTTGTAAAGTAAATTATCTATGATGTTGTTGTATCCCATGTTTTATGATGTTGTGTAATGTACCTAATTACCAAATACTCTATAATTATCAATCATCTAGGTTTTACTATGTGTAATATTATGTAATATATCATGAAGTAATATATAATTAAGAGAAGGGTTGTCATAGGACACCCACACATCGTGTGACCCGGTGCAAGAATCCCTACATTCACTATGAGATTACATGGACATAGAAATGGCCAAGATCACACAGTGTATAGGTTTGTGGGAAATATACATGGTCACTTCCAGTGTACATGGACATTGCCCAGAAGACATAGTTATGATCAATAGAGTACATCTTGACCCTGGGTAGCTGAGATAGGGCTTGTTGTACCATTATACATAATGTAGGGATTCTGGAAAGATATATGTGTACATCAGTGGACATAACAATATAGATTAGTGGTACCATACATCATTTGGGTACCTTACATTCCCTGAACCTTTTATTTTAGGAAACATATATCTCTCATTTCATTTTATTTTGGTCACATATTTTGTCCCCTGATAAGAATATCATGAGTGTTTCTTAATGTAGAAAATAATGGTGGAATCATTTGTTTCTTTTTCAGAAAGATGAAATTTTTTATATGTGTTATGCTTCATTAGGAGATTCTTGAAGACATAAGTGATAATCCATGATCATTATAGTGTTACCCCTATCAAAATAAGGTATTGTTCCTCTATATACTGAGTGATACCCATAATAAACTAGGTCAAAAGTACCCTATATACTAAGTAGTACCTCTATCAAACTATGGAATAGGTCCTCTATCTAATGAGGGGTACCCCTAATCATAGTAGGGCATGGTTCATCTATCTACAAAGTGGTACCCCTATCATAGTAGGAAATAGTTTCATATTGTAATGAGTAGAACCACCATCATTCACTAGGGAATGGTTTCTCTACCTATAGGTTATATCCCCTCAATTGTGAGGCATGGTGGAGATTTGTGGGAACTCAACATGGTTATGTCTATTAATATCTGCACAGTATGATGGGAATTTTTTATGGAAATCTTGAAAATATTGGTAAAATATTTTCCTAGGTTGGGCTATGAGATAGAGATTCCATTTTATCACTCCTACTAGTTTTACTTTATGAAAAAATATATATTTATACTTGTAATTGGATATAATATCTCAATTTATATTACTGAGATTTCTACATCAATCATGTATCATTTTTCCTTCCACCTCTACTGTGGGGAGTCCTAGTGGGTATGTATATACTCACCCCATCATGGGAGTTTACCACATGTGTCATGTCTTATGATCTTGAAAGACATGTTTGTGGTAATTATGGACGATGATATAGGATAACTAGGTCCATTTTATTGTATAAAATGTTTGGGTCTTGGATATCTGGATTCGAGTAGTCTACAATCTTACATTTCTAATTATTGTTAGTTTGGGACATCTTTCTGGTTGGGAAAATATTTTCCTCATTTACTTCCCATTTTACGTTATCATCCTTCTTCATTCACTGAAGGTTTTCACATGTTTTGTTGATAGTATATATTTTAGTGACTTTTATATTTATTCCTAAGATCCTCCTCATTAATATGGTTTTTTTCATGAATATTGGTAAATTAGGCCATAAAATCCCATTTTTTATGTGTTTCGGTGTTTGTCAACAAGGCATGGCCTATGGAGGTTGGATTAGGGAGTTGTGGTTTAGCTATATGCATTCATTCTATCCCCAACGGTTTGGGATGTGATAGATTAGTATTAATGGTGTTTCAATCAAGGGGATAATGTTTGGATTTTATCCACTGATGTAGTTTTTTTCTGGAATTTATAGAAAATGTGTATAGGTGTCTTGACTATGGATTTCAATCCATGTAACCCAGTGTTGGTACGAATTATAATGTATCCATTCCTTAGGAATCTAACCACTTTCTTTTCAACTCAAGATTTCATGAAATTATTTTTGGGGAACATTAGTAAATTCATCATATAGGATTTACTCTTTGACTACCCTTCTTGAGCCACATCCATATATATGTGTGTGTGTGTGTGTGTGTGTGTTTATCCAATAGTTTTACATCTGGACAAAATTTTTAGGATTCCTCTACGAATATAACTAAACATTCTTCCAATTAAAGATATTTATGATGACTTGATGAGTGTAGAGTCCTCAGTTCAAAATTCAACAAGAAAATCATTACATCATGTGGGAGGTTAGCAGAAACCCCACATGTCGAGAAGAATATAGTACCAAAAGAGAAGGATGAGTTGGTGTGAAGGCTTAGAAACCTCCATGATTTGCAGCACGAGAGGCTACTGAGGTTCTTTGGTGGTCTAGATCACTAGGCGATATATATTTTTTCTGTAGTCATTGATTCAAGATTTTTAACTTATCTAAAAACTGATGGATTTGGACGGTGCACTACTAGCCAGTATTTTCAATGGAGTTTTTTGCGTGATGGGGGTGTTTTTTCACACATATGCATGATGAGTCGACACTCTCATGAAAATACTTCCAAGAACTATTTCATTATGAGTGTTACCCCTTATTCTTGAACATATTTTGGATTCAAAAACATATAGATATACATTGGGGAGGGATGATAGTTTTTTAATGTACTGTGAGGTTTAGTGATCTCACACTGTACTCCCTCAACAAAATACAAGATGGATACATCCAGGTGAGGCAATTTTGGTAGGGTCTCCAAAGATACATCCAGGCCTGTGTGGTAACCCAATTCATTCAATATTATGATGTGGTGTTGGAGCATGAAATGGTGACATATATCTTTTTATTAGAGGGTAACCTTGTATAAAAATCTTGGAATGGGTGTCATGGGGATGAGTCCTCTGTAGTAGCTAGAAGGCACTAGTCGGTAAGGTCTCAGTGTAGGAGACCTCCTCATGACAAGACTTGCAAATTTTTCATGAATCCTAGGGACCGAGTAGTGGACCCTAGCATCTCAATAATGGGTTCTTGAAATCGTGTGATGGTAAAGGTCACAAGACATGTGATTTACTTACCTGATTTCATGAGGATGGTATATTGATTTTTGATGGACTATTGTTTCCTATGGAAATGGGGATGACCTCGATTGTTTAAGGTTCAAACATTCCAAGCGGTTTCTAACGGGTTTGTTCGTAGAACCAAAAACATCCAATGATTCTATATCAATTTGGACCTTCTTTCTAATGGTAGGTGCTCATTAGTTGTGAACTGATGAGTCTTATGAACATGAATTGGTCGAGAGGATGGGAGGTCGGACTCATTACACCTTTTTGGGGGGAATTATTGTCTACTCTAGGACTCTCTTAATAGATTTAAGTTATGTTCGTGAATCCTTATTAAATTACCAAGTATGAAAATGAGCTTTCCTTTAGATCTGACAATCAATGATTAGTATGTAAGAGATTTAGAGAATCTTTTATATGTATTTGAGGTTATTCATTGATAAAGAATCATCTGTATTTGTTAGAGATTCTTAGTCAATGGTATCCTTTAACACATTATATTGAAATACCTTGGTCATTATGATAACCATACTGGTTTTAAATCCACTCAGCGGGGAACTTTAAGTTTATTGTCATTCAGAAGGAAAAGGATTATTTCAGAGTTGGGATCGTACCTGTAGATGGGATACCTACGTATCCTTGTTTAGAAAAGGAATCAGAAACCATGTAGTTCGAGTAAGGGAGTATGATGTTTATTCATGATTGATGGCTCAAAGAGAGATGTCATAATTACTTTTACTCTCTATGCTCATGTGAGTCATGCTCGGTGTGAGAAACAAGAGGTATTGGTAAAACAAGACGATTGTGCCATGGAAGATGCAATCAAAAGATATGATGTGGGGATTATGTGTGTATGACGGCCCAGATAGATAATGATTAGGAGTTAATTTGGGGAAGAAACCCAAGAACAAGGTCCATAAAGGTATATGTTCTTTATGAAGATTTGGATACATAACATAGGGCTTAATCCTGAGAAGGATGCCCAAATTAGAAGGGTCTTTTGATTTGGGTTTTATTCCTGAGAAAGAAGTCCAAATCAAAATAAAGTAAGACTGGTTAAGAGAAATTGTGACTGGGGCTTATTCCAGAGAATGAGACCCGGGTTAAAGGGACTTCAGAACTGGGGCTTACTCTTAAGGAGGAGGCCCAGGTTAAAGGGACTTCAGAACTAGGGCCTATTCTTGAGAAGGAGGCCCAGGTTAATGGGACTTCAGAACTGGGGCTTATTCTTGAGAAGGAGGCCGAGGTTAAAGGGACTTGAGAATTGGGGCTTATTCCTAAGAAGGAGGCCCAGGTAAAGGGGAATTATTACTGGGGATTACCCATAATGAGGAGGCCCAGGTTAAGGGAATTTGTAACTTGGGGCTTACTCTTGAGGAGGATACCCAGATTTGGGAACTTGGGGATTACTCCTAAAGAGGATGCCCAAAATTAAGGGAACTTGATAACTGGGGCTTATTCCTGAGAAGGAGGCCTGTGAATAGGGGACACAGGGCATACTCCTAAAGAGGATGACCAGGTTAAGAGAACTTAGACTGGGGCTTAGTCCTGAAAAGGAGGTCGAGGTTAAATATCCTCTCATCTTAAAGGATGAGGTTGAATGAATAAAATATCTAACCTTAGTGATATAAAGATATGTAAATCAGTAGGTTTTAAGAGATATTCCATAGAATTCCTTTCATATCAGGAATCCAACAAGGGAACCATGCCAAAAATGGATTTGAAGAGGGTTTTGAAGGATGAATCTTGAATAGGAGAGGTGGATTTGAATAAGAGAGGTGAATAGGCAGGAGGGTCACCCAAAAAGAAGTAGGCGTGTAGGTCCTGCGTGGGCACCTAGGTCCTGGTCACGCAGGTATACCTGTGTGACACATAGGTACTTTCGTGATGGTCAACCCATAGGATAATACTTGGGCGAGGCTTGGTTCAATACCTTAGTATTATCCCTAGAAACTTCCAAAATAGAGGCATGCATGTTCGGGTGAAGGGATAAGGCGGCGGGCAGGTGTGTCCACTTCCCTTAAGGGTTTAAACACCTAGGTGCGTAGGAGTTGATGGATTTCAACACTTAGGCCTTGTTTCCCCAGTTTAGATCTTCCATTATAGGTAATAAATTACCTTAGAAGTGTTTGGAAGACTTCTAGAAGAGACTAGGGTGGTGGGAGCTTAAGTCTGGCATTTGGAATTTTTCCATCCTTCAAATGGGGGCCCACAAGGGGTATTTAATGGCTGTTGAAGCCCCCGAGCAAAAATCAAATAGGGCGTGCAGGTCACCTGCACACCCAATATGTGGTGCGTAGGTATACCTGTGCGACCGTGATGAAACCTGTGCAGCCCATGATGAAGAAAATCCTTGTTCATGACTTTGTAAATTTTTTATGTTTCTTCAAAGGATGAATCACTTTATGATAATGTATTCCCCGTTTTCAGTTGTTTATACTCTGTGATGAAAAGGAGCATCAACAAAAGTCCCCCCTCAGAGTTGGATCCCAAGGGAAGCAGGATGTGACTCTGAGGTAAAGAAGCAAACCAAAGAAAAGGCGATGTGTAGGTTCTGTGTGCACAGATACTAGCGCGCAGGTGAGAGGTGCGCAGGCTTCGGCACGCAGGGGTGTGGCCTGGCCTATAAATATATAGTCATTCTTCTGCAAAGCACACAGGTTTGAATAGTTCAATCTCTTGCTGCACAGGTTCCTCCTGTTGCACAGGTTGCTGATTTTATGTGGTTTAGTGCTTTTGTTCGTGTCGCGCTGCTGCAGGGGTATTTTGACCTGCAAGGTGATACTTGCGCACTAAAAACCTGCGTGACACAGGTACATTTGTGCACCAAAATAGTACTTGCGCGCCTTAATTACTTATCCATTTTTCACTTTTCTCCAGAAAATTTTATGAAAAATCAAATCACTTAAGAGTTAATTATTCAAACTTTGTGCAGATTCAATGGATCTTATAAGAATTGGAACGGATGATGAACTGGATAGCATGCGGATTGATGACATGATGAACATTGTTGTCCATGATTACTATGATATCTATGACAGCACTCTCCTAGATTTAGCTAAGTACATGAAGAAATATCATGTTAATTTCCCACAGAGCATATACCTGGATCTGTATGGGCAAGGTCATCTGCAAGGAGTCAACATTCTAGATGCAAAGAACTATCTACCTAAGATGTAGTTGGACTATTACTCTTATATTTTGGTTATTTTGGGCATTAAGAGCAACAAAATGGTGTGAACTTTCAAATTTTTCCTCCATGCCATTTCCTTATAGATATGAGAATGGAAAACCCATGGGATGAAATGTTTTCCGATGCCGGTTGGTGGAGAGAAGACTATCATGGTATTAGAACCATATCTGAAAAGAGTACCCTCTCCAAATGGTTCTTTACTTCCAATGCTCTATCCTCAAATCCATGTATCCATATTCCATGTCTCTTGGATAGAAACAGAGTCACTGTTTGATCTGCAGAAAAGTTTCTCAAACTGCACTCAAGAACATCCTTTTACAATTGTTCGAAGAAGAGCTGGTATCACTGCATCTCTTATTGTATCCAGTTGGATGAATGAATTCCAGGAGGCTTTAGATGAATCTCGGGATTTCGTAAATCAAATGAAGAGTTATGTTGAAAGTATTTTGTAATTCCTAAAAAAGAGAATAGACTTCAGTCTGTGGATGCGCCTCTAACTCTTGCGCATCAATGAAAAAAACACTTTCATCTTCAATCATTTTTGTCTGCATTATCTTTTGCTACCAACATTAAATTTTTACCTAATCCAATGGGCCTAGTAAGCATAGTTTGTTTTTTTCTACTAGGACTATAAAAATAACCCTAAAAACATTGAATCTTTTAATTGCTCAATATTACCTAAATCGTACTAAATGTTTGTTTAGTGAGCTGGGACTTGACTTTTGTGCAGAGTTCCCTTGTCTTTTGTGGGCAGTTTAAAGTCATGCACACTGGACATAAAAAGGCTAATGTTTAAGGTCGAAATAGATTTGACCGAATGAATTAAAATTGACTCAATTCCATGAAAATTTATTTGAAAACATATTACCACACTCTAGTATGAGGGAAAATATGAAAAATATGACTTAAGAAATTTTGAATCTGAGGAATGATATGGAAAAGGGCTAAGAGGAATTAGAAGAAGTATTTCCCAAGAATAAAGTTACCACTATTTAACAAACCTGTTGAGGGGTTGAATTATGCAGGGAAACCTAAGGGAATTGGCTGCATTGTCAAATAATAGCATCTTTTGGCTGACAATTCTATTATGTAGACTACTTATGCAAGGACACCTAAGGGCATGTACTGCATAGTCCGGAAAAAGAAATCTCATAAATTTAATTTTCTACTGCTAAAAATCCAATGGAAGTTTATGGAGATTAAAATTTTTTCAAAGCATAGAGTTTGTTATATGGAGAGAGGTACATTAATATGGAAAATATATTTCCAAACAAGATTGTCTAAGAACTTGATGAATTTCACTTTTACGATGGTCTGACCCAAACATAGGGAAGGGAAATATAAAACATAGACTTGAATACTTTCAGATCATGAAAAAGAACATGGGACAAATATGTTAAGGATTGCTATTTTTGCGGATCACTACATATTGTCGTTAAGAAAACTAATGAAAAAAGATTTTTTCTTCCCAATAATGAAGTTACCATTATTTAACAAACCCGTTAGGGGGATGAATTATGCAGGGCCACCTAAGGGAATTGATTGCATAGTCAAATAATAGCATCTTTTGGCTGATAGGTTTGTTATGTAGACTGTTTGTGCAAGGCCACCTAAAGGCATGTGCTGCATAGTTAGGAAAAAGAACTCTCAGGTATCGGCCATTTTGTGACCAGAATTCAAGAAAAGGGTTATGGAGATCTGGAAGTATTTAAGGTTAGGAGTACGACACATGAAAATGGGTATTTTCCAATGCATGAAAGAGACACATAGATCAATTCTAACCATAATCATGTTGTGGCTGGGTCATGAATTGTGACATTGGACTTCACTACGTATCCCATAAGGATGTGAATTAAGCCATACATAGTTCTTGAAATACAGTTTAACATCATGTGGGATGAAAGTGTAGAAGATCTTAGTTTAGGGTCATAGAACTCGGACCATAATAATGAATACACAGTGTGTGTTTTATAAACCTACTGTGAATGAAGACCAGGGTTTTCATACCACATTCATTTTTTCACATGGGGACTTTTCAGCCAAGGGACTAAAAGTGGAATTTGGGGTTAGGCCCAAAGACTTGGGGTTGGGTTTGATGGACACTCGAACGTTCCTACGTATCCCATAAGGATGGGAATCAAGCCACATGTAGTTCTTGAAATACCATTTGTATAGATTTGGATCGTACATATAAAGGGTAAAAGGGGACTTTAGTGAAATGATGGTTTGACCCAAGATAAAAGGTTTGGGCATTTCCATGTATGCACATTGTCTTTAGAATATAACATGATTGGAAATCAATGTAAATAATGATTCCCTCTCAGGTGAGGGTGTCAAAGAATGTTGTAGTTTATTATCATACAGGACAAAAGTGTTGTACAGTTTAACGTCATATAGAAATGATAAAGGTGAACCAATGTAAAGATATTGATTCTGGGGGTGCCTTCACGAATCAATATCTTATGAGATGGAGGTGAACCGATGTGAAGAGATTGGTTTGTGGCTTGGACCTTGGGAAGTTGCCTACATACCCAGCCTAGAAGGCAAGGATCAAAGTATGCGTAGTTCAATTTAAGAATGAATTGGTGATCAAGTTGTCTTTTAGAACAATGACCTAAAAATAGTGTTGGGACTTACGCATGGTTAGAGGCCCAGAGAAGGTGTTATGGATGAAGTTTACTCTAAGATCACACGAGTCATACTCAGTGTGAGAAACAAGAGGTTGCAACAACCCTAACTATGCACAGTTTAATGCCATGTAGGACATATAAGGGACTAAACATAGTTTAACGTCATGTTTGACAATGACTTTGGGGACTGTGCAGTTTAATGTCATGCAGTAAGGACAACATAGTTTAATGTCATGTTGGATGAAAAGGGGAAAAACAGTTTAACATCATATTGGACGATGGAGTGTTGTACATTTTAGTGTCATGTAGCTAGGATGTATTAATATGATTTTTAATGTCTTGCAGAGAAGACAATGGGGACACAGTTTAACGTCATGTTGGATGTACTAGAGACTTTTTTCACAGTTTAACATCATGTTATACATTGGGGTGTTTTATAGTTTAACTTCATGTAGCTAGGTCGTAAGAGGAGATTATGCAGTTTAAACTCTTACAATAAGGACTTTGGGGACTTCTATATAGTTTAGCATCATATAGCTAGGACATCAAAGTTTAACGTCATGTTGGACGTTAGTGAAAATAGTTTAAGGTCATATGCATAGACCAATGGTTATGCAGTTTAATGTCTTGCTGGACGTAAGGTACTATGCATTTTAAAGTCTTGCAGCAAGGAAAACACATTTTAATGTCATGTTGGATGACAGGGACTTTGTGTTACACAAAATTCTTCTTCAGAAATCTGGCATTGGTTGGAGTCATGATGAGTTCTCCATCCATTGAGATTAAATAATAAGCTCCATTGGAGTAAACCTTATGTACTGTGTAAGTTCCTTCCCATTTTGGTTCAAGTTTGGGAGGTTTCTTTCCTGGTGTCATTGGAGTTCTGAGGACCAATACCAATTCTCCCGGAATGAATGAATGAAGACGAACTTTATTGTTGAAAGATCATGCTATTCGATTATGATAGACTTCCAAGTGGTGTAGGGTGCACAATCAATTATCATATAATTATTCCAATTCATCCAATCTCTTTTGAGATTTTTCATCTATAGATGACTGATCACAAATGGCTACTATGAGTGAAGGTAATTGAACTTCAATGGGATATATTGTTTTTGTTCTATATACCAATGAATATAGAGTTGACCGCTATGTAGTGCGAGTGGTGGTTTGATAAGCCCATAAAGCATGAAAGAGTTTATCAGGACATGATTTCTTATCTTTATCCACCATCTTTTGCAGTATATTTGAAAGAGTCTTATTGAAGGCTTCTATCTGTCCATTGGCCGCTGCATGATACCGAGATGAATGGTTGGATTTGATGTGGTATTCTTGATACAACTTCCAAACCTCGGATGAATAGAAGTTGGTGCCATTGTCCATTAATATGGTATCAGGGGCACCAAATCTGGTAATGATGTTAGAATGGATGAAGATAACAATACTTTTAGAACTAACTTCTTTGAGAGGTATTTCCTCTGCCCATTTGGAAAAGAAGTCAGTAATAGTCAGAATATGCATAAACTGCTTGGATGTAGCTGAAGGGTAAGGTCCCACTACATCCACTCCACATGTGGAAAATGGACATGAGTGTTTAGTTGTATAAAGCAACTCTAGAGGTTGATGAATGAAGTTGGAACATATTTGGTGAGAATGACACTTCTTTGTGAAATAAACACAATGTTGTATCATTGAAGGCCAAAAGTATCCAAGCCTTCGAATTTGATCAGATAGTCTATGTCCAGATTGGTGGCCACCACAGACTCTTGCATGCAATTCTTTCATGACAACCATTTTCTCTTCACCATCAATGCATCTGAAGAGAACTCTATCAAAACCTCTTTTGTAGAGAATTTTCTCTTGGTGATCTGGGCTATCATAAAGAGTAAAATTTACCACATGTCGTCGGATTTGTTCTTTCTCAGCTCTATCAGGTGGAAGTGTTCCATTTTGAAGGTATTCCCTGATAGGTGTCATCCATCCTATAGTATAACCATATTGTTCAGAAATGGAACTAATTTCATTGATTTCCTCTATTCTGGTTTGAACATAAGGTGAAATTGTACAACGGTGGGAAATACTGATGATTGTCTCGTCCCGATTTGGATTTGCCAGAGCTGTGGCTATATTATCCAATGCATCATCTTGGGCATTTTGTGATCGTGGGACATAAGAAAATGTTGGTTCCGAAGTAAATTCCAACATTAACTCTCTGACATAATCATACCAAGGGACTCACTCTTCTTTTCTAATGGAATAATCCCCACTGACTTGTTTGATTACCGGGTCTAAATCACCTTTCACCTTTAATTGATTCACTTGTTCTTGAAGCGCCAACTCCAATCCTGCGATAAGAGCTCGGTATTTTGCTTCATTGTTTGTACCGACTTCCCAGAATAAGAATGAATAAGGTAGGACTGCCTTTTCTGGGGAAATAGGTACAATTCCTAACCCAACTTTGTTGAATTTAGGATCTTCCATTTTCTTCCCTGTTGGACTTCTGGAAGCACCATCAATGTACATTTCCCATTTTTGAAGATTATCTTGAATAGATTAGACTTATTCATAAGGAAGTTCAGTATCTAAAGATGTATCTTCTACTGAAGGATGTTAAGGAAGGAAATCAGCCAGATATTGGCCCTTTATTGCCTTTTGAGACACATACTGGATATCAAATTGCTGTAAAATAACCGCCCACCTTGCCAGACGTCCTGCAAGCATTGGACGACTAAGGATAAGATTGAGCGGGTTATTGTGAGATACCAATTAGACCTCATGATGTTGCAAGTAGTGTCTCAACTTCTGAACTGCAAAGATTAATTCTAGGCTGTACATCTCAATACTTGAATATCAGGTTTCTGCATTAAGCATAGATTGACTGTGATAGTAGAGGCTATTTTCATTCCCAGCATCATTCTTCTGGGATGGATGTCACCCAATGATCACTATAAAGATGTCACATAAAGGATAAGTGGTCTTCCTTCAATAGCTAGAATTAATACCAGTGGACTCAAGAGATACTTCTTGAGAATATCGAATGATTCTTGACATTCTTCAGTCCACTGGTAAGTGATTCCCTTCTTCATCAATTTGGTGAAGGGTAAACTTTTTCCTGCCAAATTGGTGACGAAACACCGAATATAGGCCATGTTTCCTTGAAGTGCTCCCAATTATTTCAAATTTCGAGGAGGTGACATACTGAGGATTGACTTTTTCTTCTCTAGATTGACTTCGATACCATGATGGAATACAACAAAGTAGAGAAATTTTCCTGAGGTTACCCCAAAAGCACATTTTAAGTGGATCATCTTCAAATTATGTTTCCGAAGTTTGTGGAATATGACTTCAAAATCAGCCAAGTGATTAGAACGTTGCCTGGATTTAACCACCAAATCTTCTACATAACAATCAAAAAACTTCCCTAAAAAGGCTTTGAAGATACGATGCATGGCACATTGATATGTTGCTCCTGCATTATTTAGGCCAAAGGGCATTACACGATAGAAAAACACACCCTGAGGGGCTTTAAAGGATGTAGATTCTTCATCTTCTAGATCCATTCAGATTTGATTATACCTGCAATATCCATACTTGAAGGAAAGTGCTTCATGTTCAGCGGTTTCATCAATTAAGAGTTCTATGATCGAAACTGGAAAATCATCCTTAGGACAATGCCAATTAAGATATGTGAAATCAATGCAAACTCTAATTTGTCCGTTATTATTTTTCGCAAAGACAATATTAGACAACCATTTGGGTTATTGAACTTCTCTGATGAAGTTATCTTTATAAGCTTATCCACTTCAAATTCAATTTTGGAAGCATAAGTTGGGTGTGTTCTTCTTGCAGCTTGTATGAATCCTTTATGTTCTTCTGGAAAACCCAAATGATGAGTAGAAACATCAGGATCAAGGCCTCGCATATTTGTATAGTTCCAAGAAAATATATCTCAATTTTGCTTCAAAAATGAAATATACATTTCCTTCTCTTCAAGAGTCATGGCCGCACAAATTAATGTGGGGCGTGGATATTATTTTACACCCAGATTTATTTCTCTGAGTTCATCCATAGTGGTAGAGATACCCACTTCAAATGCTAGAGGAGCATCCCTGAGATCTTCCTATTTTTCTTCAACATGTGTTATTTCTTTTGTTTTTACTTGCATAGTAGATGATGATGTAGAATTTCCAGGATAAAGAGAGATGTTAAAAGTTGAACATCTTAAAGAAGAGGCTTCCATTTCTATCCCTATTAATGATGAAGGGTCTTCCTTGGGTAATAAAGAGGAGATTATGGATTGAGAATCGACGTCATCATCCACCTCTGACATTTCAATAACATTTTCTGGCCTGGTTAGCGAAGTATATACTTGCTAGGTTTCAGCAGATTACATAAAGAGATCTCCATTTGGGCTTTCATCATTGCTTGGTGAATCACCAATTTCTCCCATGATTTCTGGCTTGATTGTCATAATTGACATTATGGAAGTTTCCGTAAGAGTATTTGGATTTGGGTCTATCCTATAAATTTGACAGATAGGAAACACATAATATGTACTCACATGTATGAATGGGTTTATTGTAATCTTTTCCAAACCATATGGAGCGTTATCTATGGTAACCTCCCTTGTTGTGGATTTCTCCTTACCCTCCATGTGATAGAATTACACCTCAATGTATTGAGATTCACATGTTTTCAATGGGGATTTATCGCCATAAAATGTTCCAATTTGTCCATAGAAACAATATTTGTGACATTGATGGTAAGATTAAGGAATAGCTACATGTCGATGTAGCCAAGGTCTTCCAAGAAAAATGTTGAAAGTTGTGTCATGATGAACAACCATGAAATCTGAATTGGATACAAGATCTCCAAACTGCGTTCTGAGTGTGATATCACCTAGAGGTTCTTGTCCATTTTTATCATACCCTTGGAACATCAAAGTAGAATGAGATAAATTAGATTTGGTGAGTCCCAATCGATGAAGTGTACGAATGGGGATGAGTTTGACTCCTGAACCATTTTCAATGAAAGCTCGTCGGATGTCTACATCATTTACCTTGACAGATAAGTAAAAAGGCCTAATATGTCCATCACAACATCATCTTAATCTTCATCTGTGAAAGATATCACTGCATGGCATTTTGCAGGATTATTATCTACACGGTAGACTTCAGCTACAGAAATTTCAATTTCGAATTCTTGAGGACTTGACATAGCCTCAATGAGTGCCTCTTGAAGATCCTTTGATAGATTCAAGGAATCTAGAATTGATAAATTGGCCAGTACTTGGGCCAAATTCTTTAAGACATCATATTTTTGATCCAAAGGTCTGTGTTTCCCAACAGAAACATGTGGTTTTTCCGGTGCCTTAGAAGTTGATTCTTCGGAAGTAGATGCATCTTGTATCGGCATAGGAGTTGAAAATACTCTTGGATTTGGAGGATTAGACCGAATGGGTCTATTTACCTGCAGAGAGGAAGAAGGTGTAACCTCCAACCAATCCTCTAGAATAATTATGCCAGGACTGAATCCGCCCTGTGTGGAAGAACTTTCTTGCTCTTGTTGATCTCGTTGAAGGGCTCTACCACGAGTTTTTGCTGCATATAAAGTTCTAGCAGGGATAGAATTGGAATAGTGGATTCTAGGATATCCACGTCTTCCTCTATATCCTAAAACTCTGGAATTCCCTCTAATTACCCTATTTGATACAGAGAACTCAGGATAATCAAGATCAAAACTATGATTGGAATAAGAATATGTTAAGTGAATCATGCTAACAGAACCAAAGATCAACTCTTCATCTGATGAAGACTCTGCCTGATTAGCCAGTTTAGGATGTGCTGTTTGGTGGGGCGATTCCCATGACTTTGAAGTAGATGGCATAAAATCTGATAGAGTCAAAGACAACTTGGGCTTTGACACTATCTCATATTCTTCTAATTGTTCCTCTTTCTTTGAATTATGTCATTTCTTTTAGGATTTTCCCTCTGATGAAGAGGGTTTTGCTGTGGCATTCATAGGAGAAGACACAATTGGTTTCTTCAATTGCGTTCGAAAAATGTCATGAGTTCGGTTGATCGTTTTTCGAACCATCTAGTCATCATATTTCTGCGCATTTTTGCTTTCGGCTTCTTTCCATTCACCTTATTCCTATGGATCTGTTGTAGTAACACATGCTACCTGAGCTGAAGAACCTTTCAATTAGACTTGTCCCATGTCCACCATTTTTTACAGGAGGCCTTTGAAGACAAAACATTCCGGAATGGGATTCCCTAACATCTGATGAAAGGGTAGATAGTTGGGACGGTCTTCATATACTTCCTTGTTCTTCCTTTTAGGCCTTGGCAATTGAACCAAATTATTTTCCAGAGCCAAAATGAAGTAACCAGGAACTTGTTTATTTCAGAAAGAGTACACTTTTCTCTTCATATCTTCAAATTGTTTCTGTCTTTGATCTCTTTGATCATCTTGACGAAACATCCTCTGTTGTTAATGCTCAAGAGGTGGATCCCTTTGATAAGATGAAGGTTTTTAAGTAGAAGCAGGTACACGTGCTTGTTTAAGTGTAACTGTAGCAGTCTCTACTTTACTCATTCTGCTTCCTAGATCTGATGGAATTACATGAGTTTTATCCTTAGTCTTTGTAAGAGTGTCTTCAATCTATTGAGAAAATTAAGTAAGGTGTCAAAACCCTCCTTTGTATTTCACAGGGATCAACGGTGTGCACAATTCATCATGAAAATTTTCCACACAGATTGGTAACAATTTCTATTGAGGGAGTTCTAAGATTAGGTAATATGTTAATCCCATCCAGTGAGAAATGAAATCTGAAACACTTTCATTCTCCCTTTGCTTACAGTTTGTATGATAAAAAACTATTGTCTTTGGAAAATTTGCGTTGAATTGAAGAAGTAATCTTTGGCGTAGATCTTCCCATCTGGTAATTGACCGGGATTTCAAGCTTGTGTACCAAACAAAAGCAGGCCCTTGTATTGACTATACAAAACACATGAGCTTAACTGCTTCCTGTTGCTGAGGGGTTCCCATCATAGGATCACAATGTGAAACAAAATGTGTTATGTGTTTCTCTCGGTCTCCCGAACCATTAAATATTGGGAATGTGGTACTTGAAAAATTTGATAGGGGGGATTTCATCAACCCATTCAGGGTAAGCACTCTTTTCTGGTTGAATTTTAGCACGTTTTTCCTCCATAGCTTCCAACCAAGCTGTTATTTACTCAATAGAAGTTATTAACTTTTGAGAAACATCCAGTTTATCTTTGACCTGGGCAGGTGAAATAACTGGATCTTGGACAGATGTGGTGGCTGGTACTGCAACTGATGGTAGCATCGCCGATTGTTATTGCACATAACGCGTATGATTAGACCTGTGATGGTGTACTGGTAGAGGAGGATATTCTTGATTTGTCTCAGTAGCTATAATAAATTCCCTCAGCTGACTGCTTCCAGCATGCTTAGGAGGAAGACTACCTTGATGTAGTTATACATTCAACCTACTCAACTCCTTCATTTCATCCTCTTGTTGTGCAAACCTTTACTCTAATGAGAGTGATTGGCCTTCTCCAGAGGATGGGTATGTAACCTAATTCTTTCCTTTCCCCTTGTTGGACACCTTTCAGAGAGGGGGAAGTTGGTTATTTGAAGGAGCACCCAGATTTTGGGTAAGCCTTTGATTTCTTGTATTCCCACCTTCTTCATTTGTGTATGTGTGTACAACTTCTTGAGCAGGAACCTCTTCATATAATCCCTCTGAGTGAGCCACATGTTCTGGAGGATCAGCAACAACAACATTGATGACATTAATTGATGCATAATGCTTTTCATCCCTACTATCATCATTTCTGCGATATTGTCTTCTTCCATGTACATGATGAGAGATTTCCTTTTGTCGATTTCATCCCTTAGGAAGTTCTTGACGAACCATAATTTGGAGGCAATCTCCTGATAATTTGGCTCTGCATTCCTCTTGTGGCATCTTCCCTAATCGAGAGAATACTGAATTTCTATGAGGAAGAGATTGAGGATTTAAAAAATGTAACACCCGAGACTTTTATGTTATATAAATCATCAAAGGAATCTTTTTCTGCACAACACTTGCTTGGCTTGCTTTACACGCAATCGCGACCTTCCTCGATAGCTTTCGTCGTACGCAATACCGAGTTTCACTAAATAACAATATGCTATTAAAACTAGCCGTTATGAATAGTAATAACCACTTTTTGAAATTTTATAAATTTTATTTTTCAAAATGGACTTCATTTTTGGACTCAGAATATCAAATTTAGCCTAAGGTGAAATTTTGGTACTTTTCGGATAACTTTAATATTTTGATGAATAGTGAAAATTACTAAATTTTAATTAAAAACAACTTTTTTAATCAAAACATTTAATAGTGATAAATTATGAATTTTAGTGGTTTTAAAGTATATTTATAATATATTTTTACCACTTAATATAATGTTGGTCATTGGACACAATGTTACAATTATACCGAACATAAACAAGTGTCAATCTTTTGATAGTTATTATCTCTTAAAAACACGCTTTTTGTTTTGACAGCGGGAATTAATTTTAAATTAATTTCTGCCACTTCTGTGTTTTGAATTTAGAAAAATGGATTCCATATTTGGAATCAGGATGTTCAAATTGTGTAAATAGGTAACTTTTATTTTTAGACATTTTGAATAATTACTGCGGTAAATATTTTATTTACCATGGTTAAGGGTAAATCCGGTAAATAAGGGCTAAACAATAATATTATAATAATATTAAATTACCCTAAAACGTGTCTTAAACCTATTGGTTGATACATGGTCGACCATGGGAATCTTTGGGTCGATTTTGGGACCCCATTGATCCACTTGTAAGTGATAATGACACTTTATTTTAATTAAGTTAAAATGAATACAAAAATGACACAAGCATATATCGTTTAGAAAAACAATTGTTAAATAGGGTTATATATGTTGGATTTTAGATTATAAATATTCATTAGAAAGATAAAACGATTTCCTACATAATGGTATTTTATTTGTAATTTTTAGACTTTAAATAAGTTAATTTATTTATGACACAATGATGATGCAGTAATTATCTTATTAATGAAATATTGACATAATTGATGTTATAAACACCAAAATAAACGTAATTTAAGACTTTTTATGAATTCCACTAATTTTCTAGGTTACTATGATATATTAGTGTTGATTTAATCAACTTGGTTCGAACATATAATTCTGTTATGACTTTCACAAAAATCATATATCAAATAGTGTCAAAATTGACACAAAATAGTTTTTAAATCAAATATTATATTATTAATTGTTATTGTATTCCTAAAAATCTAAGGTTCGGCCAAATGACTTAGATAAGGATATATATTTTAATAATAAACAATTTGGGGTTCGTTTGGCATGTTATAGTAAGTGTATTAACCATATAGTGAAAGAAAACAAAAAGACATTGTGAAAGTTAAATTATTTAACTTAGAGTTAAATCTAATTGATAAGGTTAAAATAATACCCTAAACTTGTCTAAATCCTATTGGTTGATAGGATTTCGACCCTTCCCCACTTTATCTTCGAAATAAGACCCTTTGGAACCATTATAAACCGATTTTGACTTTAATATAAAATAATATTTTGAGATATTCCTAAGGTGCCCCTCTCCTCCCTTATAAAAGGGCACCTCCTCCCCCTCCTCCTCACACCAAATTGAGCACTCAAGCTCGGCCAACCCCTGCCATTTTCTCCTCTCCACTTCCCTAGAATAGTCCTAGAGGTCCTGTTCTTCTCCAAAGACCACTCTTAGTTCCTTAAGTGGAGGATTCAAAGAGGCGTTCCAAAGAAGAGGTAATATCCATTACCGATCTTTTCAATTTCTTTCTTCTTCAACTTCTTCTTCATTAGTTGTTTCATGATGAAGTAATAACATCAGTATTACTTACATACTGATATGTTATTATAAATATGAAACAACCCTAATTCACCTTCTATCCATCCTACGGAAAAATGAAATCACCGCGCGTGCGTACGTACGGAATACCGTCTCCACGCCGTGGTATAATCTATTTTTCCACCATCACTTTACAAGGATGGGTATAATGGTGTAATGAGTAACTATTTATGATTATTATAAAGTAATATTGATACTGAAATAATATATATATACTCCAATACATTTCCACGATCATAGGAACAATATCATCACTCGTGCGTACGTACGGAATACCGTCTCCACGATGTGATGCGACTCGTTCTACATGATCATCATTACATAGTAATTATATAAATGAATTGAATGAATAAATATGATATATGTTACAGTAATACCATTCTGGATATAAGGTATCTATAACCTTGAAATAAGAATAATAATTTATTCGGCAAAACACGCGTAAGAACAAAAGGCAATAAAGACCCGAGTAACAAGTAACAATGAAATATTACTAACAAGAAGCTAAGAATATGACCATATATGATATCATATCAATATGTATTATTCTGGAATAAGTCAATAACATTATTTAAACCATTATATAGGAGCTTCGGACACATACAAGGCAAATTGGACCTAAGGTAAGGGAAATATCACAATCTCATTTTTATCCGAGATTGTTTATTCGTAAGTATTTACTGGGGTGTATTTTATCATCCACATCCATGTTTCATCAATATGTAATATTATTTCCATCCACCAACAATTGTTTAAATCCATTTTTACCCTTCGGCGAGTTTTTAGTAATATGTATGAAAGGAATCTTTTGTTGTTTTTCGTACGAGGTACTTTTTGACTTTTCCGACAAAAGTACGAAGAATGTTTTTTTTAACTTATACGGCAAGAATGGATTTTTAAAAAAGTATTTCCAAGAATCTTCCTCTATAAGTTTTCAAGTTTATTTTTAGTCAACTTCTTTTATTTTAAAGTTTTATGACATGTTATGAAAGAAAAAATGTTTTTGAAGAAGAAAGGATATTTTCCTCAAGAATGGAGTTCAAGTGTTTTATCAAAATTATATTCCATCTAAGATAATAAAGGGTTCTGTTTTTATCCCTATTATTACATTGATTTGACTATGTTGTGATGGAATTATGTTTATGAATTCCTTTATCTTATATGAATGGTTTTATGATGTCATGTTGTTTAAGAATCCCATTTTTATTACATGGGTTATGTGATGATGTAAGATTTATGATTATGTGGCACACATAAGAAAGGATTCATTATAAGATGGGTGGGACCTATATCTCCCTCCAATGCATTGGGTAAAGATTTTATATCTCATGAGATAGATATGGCTGGAACGGAAGGTTATTTCGGTTCAGTGATACAGGACTGAAACGAGGAGTGAACTCGGTTCAGAAAGGGACTTTGTCCACTAAGATAGTCTTGGCAATGAGTCATGACTAACAAGAAATGATTTTCCATGATTATGTGTGCATGCCACAAAGTTTCAAGTTTTATGTTATGATTATGGGGATCTCATTTTCACTTCTATGATTTATTCCATGTTAAGATATTATGATCTCTTTTGCAGGTTTTGATTTTCAAAAAGATATGATATGATTTTTATTTCCTTTATTTGTCCTTGCTGAGCATTTGAGCTCACCCTTTTATGTTTTCTTTTCCCCAGGTCAGGAAGATGGATATTAAGTAGAATATGCTAAAAGGGACCCTAGATATGATGAAATAAATGGGAGACACTGTAGAAGATTTATGAACCAGTTGTTTATGTTTCCCAGTTTCTAAAGACACTATACCTATACGGTCCTTTGTGGTTTTGTCATACGTTGTAATAAGTGTGCTTCAATTTTGAAGTATTGACAATGTATGTAAAGTATGGGTCGTTATAGTTGGTATCAGAGGAAAGGTATAGTCAACCTTTGGAAACTAGGATGTGAAAGCCTTAGTAAGAACCCTAAGGATAAGTCTAAGCATAGAACACAATCTTAGTGTTTTAGAAATGTCCTTGAATAACCTAGGATAAGACCTTAAGCATGAAAATTTTATTCTTGAATTATGTGGTTTTCCTATTATAATTAGTGTTGCTCACACTATTCTTCTTGGTTTTAGTCAATGTCTGGAACCCGAAGGAACCGTGTTAATGCGGAATGCGATGGGCAATGCAATGATTGTCCCCCTGAGCAACCAAACGATATGGGAGCTGGAATGCAAAATCTTGTAGCCATGCTCACACAACTTTCTCAAGCTATGAATCATGCAGGACTTCCAAACGAGCAAAGGAAGGAGAAACATTCTGTTGAATCCTTCATGAGGCAGCGTCCACCTTCTTTCAGTGGGTCTACTGATCCATTAGTTGCTGAACAATGGATTAGTACAACTGAAAAGATATTTTCAGTTCTTCAATGTTCTGAACATGATAAAGTCATCCTAGCAGTGTATCGTTTGGAAGGAGATGCTGATCAATGGTGTAATCTTATTAAGAATACGAGGCAAAGGGATGAAATTGAGTCTATGGAATGGGATGAGTTCAAGAACTTATTTTTCAATAAGTACTTCCCTCGTATTCTCCGAACAATGATGGAGAAAGAGTTCCTTGAACTGAAGCAAAGGGATGATGAATCTGTTAGTACCTATGAAGCAAATTTTACAAGACTTGCAAGGTACGCTTCTGGTATTATTATCCAACCTGAGAGTAAGATCGATCGATTCTTTAGTGGCTTAAAACCAAGTCTTCGAAGGGCGTTAGCCATAAGGGACTTCAATAGCTACGAGGAAATCGTTCGATGTGCTCTCAAATTCGAGATGGAGATTGGAGTAACCCATCAGTCACATGGGTTTGATAAGAAGAGGAAGATGGAATTCAAAGGAAACTCTAAAGAGCACACTGAAAAGAAGATGAACTTTCCCTTATGCTCAAAGTGTGGAAAGAAACATGGAGGGAGTTGTCTTAAAGGGACAAGTAAATGTTTTAAATGTGGAAAGGAAGGTCATCGGGCATTTGAATGCCGTGATAATGGGAAGAAGATGTCTAATGACGCAAACAAAGGAAGGGATACACAGAATGAACCTACTACACTTCAATGTTTCAAGTGCAAGGAGATGGGGAATTATGCCAATCAATGCCCAAATCCAAGGGTTGATGATGATGGTCGACGTCAACAAAATCTTAAGGCTAAAGACAAAGGAAAGTCACATGTAATTTCTATCAGCAATGTGGAGTACGATAACGAAGTGGTGAAAGGTACACTTACCATCCACTCTAAAGTAGCAAATGTTTTATTTGATTCGGGATCCACCCACTCTTTTATTTCTGAAGAATTTTCTAAGGGTATCACCGTATTACCTCAACAATTAGATGTTGAGTTAGCTGTGACAACACCTAATGGCACATCAATCGCATCAAAAGTTTATAATTCTTCTCCGATCGAAGTTTGTGGGAAAGTGCTTCCTGCAAATCTTGTGATCCTTCCTTTAGTGGAATTTGATGTGATTCTTGGCATGGATTGGCTTTCTCTACATGGAGCTCATATCAATTGCCAAAGAAGGGAAGTCACATTTCATATTCCAGATCAATCTACGATCGTCTATCAATGCAAGGATGAACATAACCTTCCAGTGGAAATTCCTTCCATCTTATGGGTCATGATTCCACTAAATGAAGGTTATTTATCTCAAATGGTTGGAGAGAAACTTACGATTAAGAATATGCCCATTGTACGAGAGTTTGATGATGTCTTTCCGGAGGAATTACCAGGTCTTCCACCAAATCGTGAAGTTGAGTTTTCAATAGAACTCGTACCGGGTGCTTTGCCTATTTCAAAGACACCTTATAGAATAGCCCCAATTGAGTTGCAGGAATTGAAGAAGCAACTCCAAGAGAATCTTGATAAGGGATTCATACGCCCTAGTGCGTCACCTTGGGGAGCACCTGTTCTATTTGTTAAGAAGAAAGATGGATCAATGAGACTCTGCATTGATTATCGAGAACTTAACAAGATCACTATCAAGAACAAATATCCTCTCCCACGCATTGATGACTTGTTTGACCAACTACGCGGAGCTCAATACTTTTCCAAGATTGATCTTCGTTCAGGGTATCATCAATTAAGGGTCAAAAGGGAGGATATACCAAAGACGGCTTTCCGTACAAGGTATGGACACTATGAATTTATAGTGATGCCATTTGGTCTTACTAATGCCCCTGCTATCTTCATGGATCTAATGAATAGAGTCTTTAGAGACTATCTTGATCAATTTGTGGTAGTCTTTATAGACGATATTCTTGTCTATTCAAAGAGCAAGGAAGAACATGAAGATCACTTGAGAATTATATTGAAGACCCTGAGAAAGGAGAAGCTTTATGCCAAATTTACCAAGTGTGAATTTTGGCTTCAAAAAGTTGCATTTTTGGGTCACATAATCTCAAAAGAGGGGATATCTGTGGATCCAGCAAAAACAGAGGTTATCGAAAGATGGTCGAGACCAACAACAGTAACTGAGATCCGAAGTTTTCTTGGTTTGGCTGGATATTATCGACGTTTTGTAAAAGATTTTTCACGATTATCTAATCCAATCACCAAGTTGACTCGGAAAGGAGTTAAGTTTGTCTGGACAAAGGAATGTGAAGAGAATTTCAAGGAGTTGAAAAGAAGGTTATCCAGTGCACCTGTGCTCACACTGCCTTATAGTGGAGAAAGGTTTGTGATCTACAGTGATGCATCCAAGAAGGGATTGGGGTGTGTTCTTATGGAAAATGATATGGTGATAGCTTATGCCTCACGACAGTTGAAAATCCATGAGCAAAATTACCCAACACATGATTTGGAGTTGGCTGCGGTAATCTTTGCATTAAAGATTTGGAGGCATTACCTTTATGGTGAAAGGTGTGATATTTATACTGATCATAAAAGTTTAAAGTATATTTTCACACAAAAGGAGTTGAATATGCGTCAAAGAAGATGGTTGGGGCTGATTAAGGATTATGACTGCTCAATCCATTACCACCCTGGGAAAGCAAACAAGGTGGCAGATGCATTAAGTCGACAAGACCATGCTAGTTTATCCATGATGAGGATCACAAAAGATCCAATATTTATGGATTTACAAAGGATGGATCTTGGAATTATAATGGAAGGGGAAAAATATTATCTTTCTCAAATGAATGTTCAACTATATATACATGTGAAGATTAAAGAGGCACAGAAAGAAGATGTCGAGTTACAAAAGAAGGTGAGAAATGTTCCTGAATTCAACCTTGATTGTGATGGGATAATAAAGTTCAGGAATCGGGTTTGTGTTCCTTTCATCCCCGAATTAAAGAAGGAGCTGCTGGATGAGGCTCATAGTTCTTCATTCTCTATTCATCCTGGAAGCACGAAGATGTATAGGGACCTGAAAGAGTACTTCTGGTGGGATGGCATGAAAAGAGATGTTGCTGAATATGTCTCTCGATGCTTGGTTTGTCAACAAGTTAAAGCTGAGAGACAGAAGTCTAAGGGGATGTTACAACCATTACCCATACCCGAATGGAAATGGGAAAACATCACTATGGACTTTGTCACAGGACTTCCTAAAACATCCAAAGGCAATAATGCTATCTGGGTCATAGTTGATCGTCTTACAAAGTCAGCACACTTCATTCCTATTAGAGAGGATTTCTCTCTAGATCAGCTTGCCAGGATATATGTAAAGGAAGTGGTAAGATTGCATGGAGTACCACTTTCTATTATATCTGATCGGGATCCGAGATTTACCTCGAAGTTCTGGAGAAGTCTTCAGCATACTCTGGATACAGAGTTGAGTTTCAGCACTGCTTATCATCCCCAGACAGACGGTCAGTCTGAGAGAACAATTCAAACCCTAGAAGATATTTTGAGAGCTTGCTCTATGGATTTCAAAGGAGGTTGGGATCAACACCTACCTTTGGTGGAATTTTCTTATAATAATAGCTTTCACTCCAGTATTCAGATGGCTCCTTATGAAGCTCTCTATGGAAAGAAATGCAGGACTCCAACTTGCTGGGATGAAGTTGGGGAAAGAAAGCTATTAGGACCTGATCTCGTTGATGAAATGGAAGAAAAGGTCAGATCTATTCAACAACACATAAGAGCAGCTCAGAGTCGACAGAAAAGTTATGCCGACAACTGAAGAAAAGACCTAGAGTTTGAAGTGGGTGATAAAGTGTTCTTACGAATATCTCCCTGGAAGAGGGTTATGAGATTTGGAAAGAAGGGGAAGTTGAGCCCTAGATATATCGGTCCTTTCGAAATACTGGATCATGTTGGGAAGGTAGCTTACCGATTGGCGCTTCCACCGAATCTCTCTCAAGTTCACGATGTGTTCCATGTATCTCTCCTGAGAAAGTACATACCTGATCCTTCACATGTACTCAGCTCAGAAGTTGTACCGCTGGAGCAAGATCTTTCTTATGAAGAACAACCGATAGAGATTCTGGATCGTAGTGAAAAAGTTCTACGAAACAAGACCACTCGATTGGTGAAAGTTTTATGGAGGAACCACCAACTTGAAGAAGCTACTTGGGAGCTTGAGGATATGATGAGGGAGAAGTATCCTCATCTGTTTGTTACAAAGTGACGAATTTCGAGGGCGAAATTCTTTTTAAGGGGGGTAGAATGTAACACCTGAGACTTTTATGTTATATAAATCATCAAAGGAATCTTTTTCTACACAACACTTGCTTGGCTTGCTTTACACGCAATCGCGACCTTCCTCGATAGCTTTCGTCGTACGCAATACCGAGTTTCACTAAATAACAATATGCTATTAAAACTAGCCGTTATGAATAGTAATAACCACTTTTTGAAATTTTATAAATTTTATTTTTCAAAATGGACTTCATTTTTGGACTCAGAATATCAAATTTAGCCTAAGGTGAAATTTTGGTACTTTTCGGATAACTTTAATATTTTGATGAATAGTGAAAATTACTAAATTTTAATTAAAAACAACTTTTTTAATAAAAACATTTAATAGTGATAAATTATGAATTTTAGTGGTTTTAAAGTATATTTATAATATATTTTTACCACTTAATATAATGTTGGTCATTGGACACAATGTTACAATTAAACCGAACATAAACAAGTGTCAATCTTTTGATAGTTATTATCTCTTAAAAACACGCTTTTTGTTTTGACAGCGGGAATTAATTTTAAATTAATTTCTGCCACTTCTGTGTTTTGAATTTAGAAAAATGGATTCCATATTTGGAATCAGGATGTTCAAATTGTGTAAATAGGTAACTTTTATTTTTAGACATTTTGAATAATTACTGCGGTAAATATTTTATTTACCATGGTTAAGGGTAAATCCGGTAAATAAGGGTTAAAAAATAATATTATAATAATATTAAATTACCCTAAAACGTGTCTTAAACCTATTGGTTGATACATGGTCGACCATGGGCATCTTTGGGTCGATTTTGGGACCCCATTGATCCACTTGTAAGTGATAATGACACTTTATTTTAATTAAGTTAAAATGAATACAAAAATGACACAAGCATATATCTTTTAGAAAAACAATTGTTACATAGGGTTATATATGTTGGATTTTAGATTATAAATATTCATTAGAAAGATAAAACGATTTCCTACATAATGGTATTTTATTTGTAATTTTTAGACTTTAAATAATTTAATTTATTTATGACACAATGATGATGCAGTAATTATCTTATTAATGAAATATTGGCATAATTGATGTTATAAACACCAAAATAAATGTAATTTAAGACTTTTTATGAATTCCACTAATTTTATAGGTTACTATGATATATTAGTGTTGATTTAATCAACTTGTTTCGAACATATAATTCTGTTATGACTTTTACAAAAATCATATATCAAATAGTGTCAAAATTGACACAAAATAGTTTTTAAATAAAATATTATATTATTAATTGTTATTGTATTCCTAAAAATCTAAGGTTCGGCCAAATGACTTAGATAAGGATATATATTTTAATAATAAACAATTTGGGGTTCGTTTGGCATGTTATAGTAAGTGTATTAACCATATAGTGAAAGAAAACAAAAAGACATGGTGAAAGTTAAATTATTTAACTTAGAGTTAAATCTAATTGATAAGGTTAAAATAAAACCCTAAACTTGTCTAAATCCTATTGGTTGATAGGATTTCGACCCTTCCCCACTTTATCTTCGAAATAAGACCCTTTGGAACCATTATAAACCGATTTTGACTTTAATATAAAATAATATTTTGAGATATTCCTAAGGTGCCCCTCTCCTCCCTTATAAAAGGGCACCTCCTCCCCCTCCTCCTCACACCAAATTGAGCACTCAAGCTCGGCCAAACCCTGCCATTTTCTCCTCTCCACTTCCCTAGAATAGTCCCAGAGGTCCTTTTCTTCTCCAAAGACCACTCTTAGTTCCTTAAGTGGAGGATTCAAAGAGGCGTTCCAAAGAAGAGGTAATATCCATTACCGATCATTTCAATTTCTTTCTTCTTCAACTTCTTCTTCTTTAGTTGTTTCATGATGAAGTAATAACATCAGTATTACTTACATACTGATATGTTATTATAAATATGAAACAACCCTAATTCACCTTCTATCCATCCTACGGAAAAATGAAATCACCGCGCGTGCGTACGTACGAAATATCGTCTCCACGCCGTGGTATAATCTATTTTTCCACCATCACTTTACAAGGATGGGTATAATGGTGTAATGAGTAACTATTTATGATTATTATAAAGTAATATTGATACTGAAATAATATATATATACTCCAATACATTTCCACGATCATAGGAACAATATCATCACTCATGCGTACGTACGGAATACCGTCTCCACGATGTGATGCGACTCGTTCTACATGATCATCATTACATAGTAATTATATAAATGAATTGAATGAATAAATATTATATATGTTACACTAATACCATTTTGGATATAAGGTACCTATAACCTTGAAATAAGAATAAGAATTTATTCGGCAAAACACGCGTAAGAACAAAAGGCAATAAAGACCCGAGTAACAAGTAACAATGAAATATTACTAACAAGAAGCTAAGAATATGACCATATATGATATCATATCAATATGTATGATTCTGGAATAAGTCAATAACATTATTTAAACCATTATACAGGAGATTTGGACACATACAAGGCAAATTGGACCTAAGGTAAGGGAAATATCACAATCTCATTTTTATCCGAGATTGTTTATTCGTAAGTATTTACTGGGGTGTATTTTATCATCCACATCCATGTTTCATCAATATGTAATATTATTTCCATCCACCTACAATTGTTTAAATCCATTTTTACCCTTCGGTGAGTTTTTAGTAATATGTATGAAAGGAATCTTTTGTCATTTTTCGTACGAGGTACTTTTTGACTTTTCCGACAAAAGTACGAAGAATGTTTTTTTTAACTTATACGGCAAGAATGGATTTTAAAAACAGTATTTCCAAGAATCTTCCTCTATAAGGTTTCAAGTTTATTTTTAGTCAACTTCTTTTATTTTAAAGTTTTATGACATGTTATGAAAGAAAAAATGTTTTTGAAGAAGAAAGGATATTTTCCTCAAGAATGGAGTTCAAGTGTTTTATCAAAATTATTTTCCATCTAAGATAATAAAGGGTTCTGTTTTTATCCCTATTATTACATTGATTTGACTATGTTGTGATGGAATTATGTTTATGAATTCCTTTATCTTATATGAATGGTTTTATGATGTCATGTTGTTTAAGAATCCCATTTTTATTACATGGGTTATGTGATGATGTAAGATTTATGATTATGTGGAACACATAAGAAAGGATTCATTATAAGATGGGTGGGACCTATATCTCCCTCCAATGCATTGGGTAAAGATTTTATATCTCATGAGATAGACATGGCTGGAACGGAAGGTTATTTCGGTTCAGTGATACAGGACTGAAACGAGGAGTGAACTCGGTTCAGAAAGGGACTTTGTCCACTAAGATAGTCTTGGCAATGAGTCATGACTAACAAAAAATGATTTTCCATGATTATGTGTGCATGCCACAAAGTTTCAAGTTTTATGTTATGATTATGGGGATCTCATTTTCACTTCTATGATTTATTCCATGTTAAGATATTATGATCTCTTTTGCAGGTTTTGATTTTCAAAAAGAAATGATATGATTTTTATTTCCTTTATTTGCCCTTGCTGAGCATTTGAGCTCACCCTTTTATGTTTTCTTTTCCCCAGGTCAGGAAGATGGATATTAAGTAGAATATGCTAAAAGGTACCCTAGATATGATGAAATAAATGGGAGACACTGTAGAAGATTTATGAACCAGTTGTTTATGATTCCCAGTTTCTAAAGACACTATACCTATACGGTCCTTTGTGGTTTTGTCATATGTTGTAATAAGTGTGCTTCAATTTTGAAGTATTAACAATGTATGTAAAGTATGAGTCGTTATAAAAAAGGCCCCAGTCTTGTGGACTGGGGATGTTCCTACTATTCATGCTCAACCACTCAAATCCTATTTGCTGATTCTGAGGATTGGGTTAAAAGAGTCCCCAGTCTGGCAAGTTGGGGTGGTTCTTGAGCTGTTATATCTGAGACTTTCTTGAAATCTATCCTGATCTTACGGACTTTAGTCCGGAAATTTGTTGTATGCATCAAACTGCATCCACTTTTATCACCCATCTTAAAAGACCATTGGATGATTTCTGACACTTCTGTCACTTGATGATGTGCACTCTCTAAATGAGAAGCCTATTCAATATTCTTGTTTCCTTGATGTAGGAGTAATTCAACAACTTATTCTCTGTATGCTTGACTTTGATAAGAACTAGTTGAGGCCTATTCTTGAGAGAGCCATTAATTACAAACAAATCCAATTGGTTGTGGCCGGCCATGGGCAATAACATTGCATGAGACCTTTTTCAGCGGGCTTTATTGACTAGAGAGTACAGTGAAATTCAGTGCTCCATGAACAACCCATCCGCTGATATGAATACCAGATGGTGCATTGGCAATTAACTGCCGCAATATTCTTAGTGCGCCAAGACATGAACAATAAAGGGATCTTTGCTGCTTTTCAGCCTTCAGATATTGAGAAACTGAGAGAGATGCCAAATCAATTTGGCATTGTAACCCTTCTATTATCTTGACATGATTTTCATATTCATAATAAGATAATATTTTTTTTCAACTAACAAAGAGTTTTCCATATGTTGAGATGAATATCATGAATTCCATCTTCCGTCAACATCTCTGGAATGTCATACTGAGAGTTATCCAGAGGCCAAAACATAACTGGCACTTCACATTTCGCCAGTTTGTTTCTCATATTCAGCACTTCTTCTTTATCATTTGATGAAGATTATTCTACCTGATTAGACCAGAGCTGGTACTTCCTTGTTTATTCATCGGATTCAACGTGATTGGTAGAGATTTCACTGATCAAACTGGATGAAGAACTCCCCAGGGGTGGTTCAGAGAATGACCTACACCCTGGGCTATCTTCTAACTGATAAAGTATTTCGCCCGCTAGTGGTAAAGCATCAAACATGACTAGCCTCACATTTTCAAGTGCCTCAAGATAAGAGGGCTTTCTCATCACTACATTGTCCATTGGAGAATTTTCTAGGAAATGTGAATTACTAATGCAGAGAGGACTTTCATAGCTAAATTCATCATCATGGGGAGGACCACCATGGTGGGTTACAGCAAAAGATGAAACATTTTTCTCCTTAGTCTTCTAGCCACACAGAGGGTTCTTGTGGCTCTCATATGAAGATGAAACTTTGAGATCGAATGAATTGTCATGAAAAATCCCTTCATGAGGAAGTGTCTTATGAAGACCTTTGGAATTAATGTTCCCATTATTGGGAAATGAGAGAGTAGAATCTTGAATTCCAAAAGATAATTGTCTGAGGGATTCATGAACTCCAGCATCGAGAAAGGCCTTATTACAAATTGTCTATTGATTTCTTGACTGTGATCGGTGGGTATTTTTCTAAGATTCCTTCTTACTAACTTTGGGAACCAATTGTTGATGAAAGTGGTTATTATGGGAAGGTGTATGTGCCTGCTCAGGAGAAATGATCAGGTTAGGATGATTATCTCCTCTAAAATCAGGTGTATGTGCCTGACTTGGTTGTCTGTATGATATGGGGGAGTATTCCCCACAACCCTCTTGGACTGGAACAGAGGTGTGTGTCTGTTATGGAGTGATATGTTGATGTGTCACTCCATTGGTAGGGATATATTTTCATTTCTTTCCCTGTGATGCTGCTGAAACTGTTATAATATTCTGGAAGACATCCAAAATATGACCAGGGATTTGCTTCTGCTCTTTCACTATTGACAGAATATGCTTGGTGACTTCAGCTGTCGTAATGGGGATATACGTCCATTTCGTGCTTGGAGTAGGTTTTTATTCCTTCTCATATCCTCCTTTTCCTATCAGTGAATTCTGACAGTACTCATGTGTGGGGGCAGAGAGTTGAGTCTTCTTCCTGTTGGTCATTGGGGCTTTCCAATTGACTTTTCCAGGTGCTACCAAAGGAGACTGTTGACAGGCTTGATGAATACTAAATGGTGTATGTGCCTGCTAATTTCACCATATCGAACATGGTTGATGAACTTCCTTCAATACTGGTAGACGAGGCTACTAGCAGGATTGATGAGTGTAAATAGGTGTATGTGCCTGTTTACCAGTTGTCAACACATTGGGTTGGCAGACTTCATCATATGTAGTCAAACGAGTATAACGACCCATACTTTTCGTACATTTTTATTACTTTAGAATTGAAGCACCCTTATTACAACATATAAAAAAACCATTAAAGGACCGTATAGGTATAGAGTCTTTAGAAACTGGGAAACAGAAACAACTGGTTCATAAAGCATCTACTTTGCCTCCCATTTATTTCATCATATCTAGAGTCGCTTTGGGAATATCCTACTTAATAACCTTCTTCCTGGCCTGGGGAAATAAAACATACAAAAGGGTGAGCTCAAATGCTCATTAAGGGTAAACAAAAGAAATATCAATCACATCATATACACAAGAACATAACTTTTTGAAATCTTAACCTGCAAAAGAGATCATAATTTCATAACATGAGATAAATCATAGTAGTGAAATGTAATCCCAATAACTATAACTTAAAACATTAAACTTTTTGGAATACACACATAATAATATAGAATCATTTCTTATTAGTCAAGACTCATTGCCAAGACTATCTTAGTGGAAAAATTCCATTTCTGAACCGAGTTCACTCCTCGTTTCAGTCCTGTTTCACTTAACTGGTTTAACCTGTCGTTCCAGCCATGTCTATCTCATGAGATATAAAATCTTTACCCAATGCATTGTAGGGAGATATAGGTCCCACCCATCTCATAATGATACCATTATTATGTGTGCCACAAAATCATAAATCATACATCATTGCATAACCCATGTAATAAAAATGGGATTCTTAAACAACATGACATCATAAAACAATTCATATAAGATAAAGGAATTCATAAAAATAATTCCATCACAACATAATCAAATCAATGTAATAATTGGGATAGAAACAGAACCCTATATTATCTTAGATGGAAAATAATTTTGATAAAACACTTTAACTCCATTCTTGAGGAAAATATCCTTTCTACTTCAAAAACATTTTCCTTTATTAACATGTCATACAATTTTAAACTAAAAGAATTTGATTAAAAATAAACCTGAAAACTTGTAAAGGATGCTTCTTGGAAATAATGTTTTCAAAAATCCATTCATGCCGTATAAGTTAAAAAAACATTCTTCTCGTACTTTTGTCGGAAAAGTCAAAAAGTACCTCGTACGAAAAATGACAAAAGATTCCTTTCATATCTTTTACTAAAAACTCACCAAAGGGTAAAATTGGATTTAAACAATTGTAGGTGGATGGAAATAATATTACATATTGAGGAAACATGGATGTGGATGATAAAATACACCCCATTAAATACCAAATTATAAACAATCTCGGATAAAATGAGATTGTGATATTTTCCCTTACCTTAGGTCTGATTTGTTTCATAAGTGTCTGAACTTCCTGTATAATGATTTAAATAATGTTATTGACTTATTCCAGAATCATACTTATTTTTATTATATCATATATGGTCATATTATTATCTTAGTAATATTTCATTACTACTTGTTATTCGGGTGTTTATTACTTTTTGTTATTATGCGTGTTTTGTCGAATAAATTCTTATTTTTCTTTTTAGGTTATAGATACTTCATTTCCAGAATGGTATTAGTGTAATATATATCATATTAATTCATTCAATTCATTTATATAATCATTATGCAATGAATATCATGTAGAACGAGTCGCATCACATCGTGGAGACGATATTCCGTACGTACGCACGAGCGATGATATCGTTCCCATGATCGTGGAATTGTATTGGAGTGAATGTATACTATTTCAGAATCAATATCACTTTAAAATAATCATATATAGTCATTATTTACACCATTATACCCATCCAAGTAAGGTGGTGGTGGAAAATAGATTACACCATGGCGTAGAGACAATATTCCGTACGTACGCACGCGCGGTGATTTTGTTTTCCATAGGATGGATAGATGGTGAAATAGGTTTGTTTCATACTTATAAAAAAATATCAGTATATGAGTGATACTGATGTTATTACTTCATAATGAAACAACTAAAGAAGAATAAGTGGAAGAAGAAATAAAGTTGAATGAATCGGTAGTGGACATTACCTCTTCTTTGAAGCGCCTCTTTGAGACCTCCTCTTAGGGAACTAAAATTGGTCTTTGAAGAAGACAACGACCTCTAGGATATTTCTAGGGAAGTGGAGAAGAGAATTTGGCAGGGGTTGGCCGAGCTTGAACGCTCAAAGTGGTGTAAGGAAAAGAGGGTGGAGGTGCCCTTTTATAAGGGAGGAGAGGGGCACCTTTGGAATAACTAAAAATATTATTTTATTATAAAGTCAAATTCGGTTTTTAATATCTCCAAATTGATATATTTCTAAGATAATGTTGGTATGGGTCGAAATCCTATAATCCAATAGAATTTAGACAAGTTTAGGTCATTATATTAACCTTATCTTTTAGTTTTAACTCTTAGTTAATTAGATTGACATTTACCATGTCACTTTGTATTTTTATATTACATAGTTAATAAACTTACCATATACATACAAGAGACCTCCAAGTGGTCCATTAATGATACACATATCATGATATAAGTATCTTGGCCGAACCATAGATTTTTAGTAATATAATAACAATTAATAATATAATATTTGTTTTAAAAACTATTTTATGTCAATTTTGACACTATTTGGTAATTGATTTTTGTGAAAATCATAACAGAATTATTAGTTCGAAAAAAGTTAATTAAATCACTAATAACATGTCTTATTAACATATATAATTAGTTTAATTCATAAAAAGTCTCAAATTACATTTATTTGGGTATTTATAACATCAATTATGTTAATATTTCATTAATAAGATAATTACTGCATCATCATTGTGTCATAAATAACATAAATTATTTAATGTCTAAAAATTATAAATAAATTACCATTATGTAGGAAATATTTTTTTATTTCTAATGAATATATATAGTCGAATTTATCTTATGTATAACCCTATATTAAAAATTCTTTAGTTATTAAACTTTGATTTTATCTATTGTAACCCTTCTTTAAATAAATTAATAATATATGTCCTAATCTAGTCCATGTGGGCCTAAATGGTCATATTTTATTCCTAAGGTTGTTTTTGGTCGAATTACACTTATCCAATTGAATTAAGACATGTGTTAGGGTAATAATAATATCATTTTTACCCTTAATTACCCTATTTACTTTTAACCGTGGTAAAAAAAAGTAAAAAGATACAATTCACCAAAAATTGTTTTCATCTCATTGAACCACATTTTTGTCCTTGATATTAACCGTGTCTCTCAGATTTTCTAAATTCCAATCACAGAAGTGGTAAAATTATGTTTTATGAAAAAATCTTTTTTTTAACTAACACTTAGTGGTTTCACTATTCATCAAAAAATGAAAGTTTCCAGAAAAATACCAAAAATTAAGAGTAAGCTATATTTGATATTATAAATTCAAAAATGATGTCTATTTTACCAAATTCAAAACACATCATTTGCAATAATTAATTTAAAAATTAATTCTCGTCGTCAAAACAAATAGTGTGTTTTTAAGAGATAATAACTGTCAAAAGACTGACACTTGTTTATGTTTGGTTTAAATGTGAAATTACATACAATGACAAAAATTTTATTAAATTGTAAAAATATATTCTAAATATACTTTAAAACCACTCAAATTAATAATTTATCACTATTAATTATTTCGATTAAAAAAGTTGTTTTTAATTAAAATTTAGTAATTTTCATTATTCATCAGAATATGAAAGTTATCCGAAAAGTACAAAATTTTTACCCTAAGCTAATTTCGATATTATGAATCCAAAAATGAAGTCCATTTGGAAAAATAAAATTTACAAAATTTCAAAACGTGGTAATTACTATTCCTAACGGCTAGTTTTAATAATATTTTAATAGCATATCGTTGTTTAGTGAAACTCGGTATTGCGTACGACGCAAGCTATCGAGGAAGGTAGCGGTTGCGTGTAAAGCAAGAGAAGCTAGTGTTGTCTGTATTGAAAGATTCCTTTGATGATTTATATATCATAAAAACAAAATATTTCTCATAAAAATATCGGGTGTTACATTCTACCCCCCTTAAAATGAATTTCACCCTCGAAATTCGTCACTTTGTAACAAAAAGATGAGGATACCTCTCCCTCATCATATCCTCAAGCTCCCATGTAGCTTCTTCTAATTGGTGGTTCCTCCATAAAACATTCACCAATCGAGTGGTCTTGTTTCGTAGGACTTTTTCTCTACGATCCAGAATCTCTATCGACTATTCTTCATAAGAAAGATCTTACTCCAACGGTACAACTTCTGAGCTGAGTACATGTGAAGGATCAGGAATGTACTTTTTCAGGAGAGATACATGGAACACATCATGAACTTTAGATAGATTCAGTGGAAGTACCAATCAGTAAGCTACCTTTCCAACACGATCCAGTATTTCGAAAGGACCGATATATCTAGGGCTCAACTTCCCCTTCTTTCCAAATCTCATGACCCTCTTCCAGGGAGATATTCATAAGAACACTTTATCACCCACATAAAACTCTAGGTATTTTCTTCGGTTGTTGGCATAACTTTTCTGTCGACTCTGAGCTACTCTTATGTGTTGTTGAATAGATCAGACCTTTTCTGCCATCTCATCAACAAGATCAGGTCCTAATAGCTTTCTTTCCCCAACTTCATCCCAGCAAGTTAGAGTCCTGTATTTCTTTCCACAGAGAGCTTCATAAGGAGCCATCTGAATACTGGAGTGAAAGCTATTATTATAAGAAAATTCCACCAAAGGTAGGTGTTGATCCCAACCACCTTTGAAATCCATAGAGCAAGCTCTCAACATATCTTCTGGAGTTTGAATTGTTCTCTCAGACTGACCGTCTGTCTGAGGATGATAAGTAGTACTGAAACTCAACTATGTATCCAGAGTATGCTGAAGTCTTTTCCAGAACATCGAGGTAAATATCGGATCCCGATCAGATATAATAGAAAGTGGTACTCCATGTAATCTTACCACTTCCTTTACATATATCCTGGAAAGCTGATCCAGAGAGAAATCCTCTCTAATAGAAATGAAGTGTGCAGAATTTGTATGACGATCAACCATGACACAGATAGAATTATTTCCTTTGGATGTTTTAGGAAGTCCTATGACAAAGTCCATAGTGATTTTTTCCCATTTCCATTCAGGTATGCGTAATGGTTGTAACATCCCCTTAGACTTCTGTCTCTCAGTTTTAAATTGCTGACAAACCAAGCATCGGGAGACATATTCAGCAACATCTCTTTTCATGCCATCCCACCAGAAGTAATCTTTCAGGTCCCTATACATCTTTTTGTTTCCAGGATGAATCGATAATGAATAACTATGAGCCTCATCCAGCAGCTCCTTCTTTAATTTGGGGATGGGAGGAACACAAACTCGATTCCTGAACTTTATTATCCCTTCACAATCAAGGTTGAATTAAGGAATATTTCTCACCTTCTTTTCTAACTCTACATCTTCTTTCTGTGCCTCTTTAATCTTCACATGTCTAGATGGTTGAACATTCATTTGAGAAAGATACGATTTCCCCTCTTCCATTATAATTCCAAGATCCATCCTTTATAAATCCATAAATATTGGATCTTTTGTGATCCTCATCATGGATAATCTAGCATGGTCTTGTCGACTTAATGCATCTTCCACCTTGTTTGATTTCCCAGGGTGGTAATGAATTGAGCAGTCGTAATCCTTAATTATCTCCAACCATCTTCTTTGGCGCAAATTCAGCTCCTTTTGTGTGAAAATATACTTTAAAATTTTATGATCAGTATAAATATCACACCTTTCTCCATAAAGATAATGCCTCCAAATCTTTAATGCAAAGATTACGGCAGCTAACTCCAAATCATGAGTTGGTTAATTTTGCTCATGGATTTTCAACTATCGTTAGGCATAAGCTATCACCATATCATTTTTCATAATAACACACCCCAATCCCTTCTTGGATGCATCACTGTAGATCACAAACCATTCTCCACTACAAGGCAGTGTGAGCACAGGTGCACTAGATAACCTTCTTTTCAAATCCTTGAAATTCTCTTCACATTCCTCCGTCCAAACAAACTTAACTCCATTCCGAGTCAACCTGGTGAGTGGATTACATAATTGTGAAAAATATTTCACAAAACGTCGATAATATCCAGCCAAACCAAGAAAACATCGTATCTCAGTTACTGTTGTTGGTCTCGACCATCTTTCGATTACCTCTGTTTTTGCTGGATCCATAGATATCCCCACTTTTGAGATTATGTAACCCAAAAATGAAACTTTTTGAAGAAAAAATTCACACTGGGTAAATTTTGCATAAAGCTTCTCCTTTCTCAGGGTCTTAAATATAATTCTCAAGTTATCTTCATGTTCTTCCTTTCTCTTTGAATATACAAGAATATCGTCTATAAAGACTACCACAAAATGATCAAGATATTCTATAAAGACTCTATTCATCAGATCCATGAAGATAGCAGGGGCATTAGTATGACCAAATGGCATCACTATAAATTCATAGTGTCCATACCTTGTACGGAAATCCGTCTTTGGTATATAATCTCTTTTTACCCTTAATTAATGATACCCTGAATGAAGATCAATCTTGGAAAAGTATGGATCTCCTTGTTGTTGGTCAAATAAGTCATCAATTCACGAGAGAGGATATTTTTTCTTGATAGTGATCTTGTTAAGTTCTCGATAATCAATGCAGAGTCTCATTGATCCATCTTTCTTCTTAACAAACAGAACAGGTGCTCCCCAAGGTGACGCACTAGGGCGTATGAATCCTTTATCAAGATTATCTTGGAGTTGCATCCTCAATTCCTGCAACTCAATTGGGGCCATTCTATAAGGTGTATTTGAAATAGGCAAAGCACCCGGTATGAGTTCTATTGAAAACTCAACTTCACGATTTGGTGGAAGACCTGACAATTCCTCTGGAAATACATCGTCAAACTCCTGTACAATGGGCATATTATTAATGGTGAGTTTCTCTCCAGCCATTTGAGATAAATAACCCTAATTTAGTGGAATAGAGACCCATAAGATGGAAGAAATTTCCACGGGAAGGTTATGTTCATCCTTGCATCGATAGACGATCATAAATTGATCTGGAATATGAAATGTGACTTCCCTTCTTTGGAAATTGATATGAGATCCCTATAAAGAAAGCGAATCCATGCCAAGAATCACATAAAATTCCACTATAGGAAGGATCACAAGATTTGTAGGAAGCACTTTCCCACAATCTTCAATCGGGGAAGAATTATAAACTTTTGATGCGACTGTTGTGCCATTAGGTGTTGTCATAGCTAACTCAACATATAATTGTTGAGGTAATACGGTGATACTCTTAGAAAATTCTTTAGAAATGAAAGAGTGGGTGGATCCAGAATGAAATAAAACATTTTCTACTTTTGAGTGGATGGTAAGTGTTCCTTTCACCACGTCGTTATCGTACTCCACATCGCTGATAGAAATTGCATGTGACTTTCCTTTGTCTTTAGCCTTAAGAGTTTGTTGACGTCGACCATCATCATCAACCCTTGGATTTGGGCATTGATTGGCATAATGCCCCATCTCCTTGCACTTGATACATTGAAGTGTAGTAGGTTCATTCTGTGTATCCCTTCCTTTGTTTGCATCATTTGACATCTTCTTCCCATCATTGCGGCATTCAAATGCCTGATGACCTTCCTTTAAACATTTGAAACATTTACTTGTCCCTTTAAGACAACTCCCTCCATGTTTCTTTCCACACTTTGAGCATAAGTGAAACATCGCCTTCATTTCAGTGTGCTCTTTATATTTTCCTTTGAATTCAATTTTCCTCTTCTCATCAAACCCATATGACTGATGGGTTACTCTATTCTCCATATCAAATTTGAGAGCACATCGAACGATTTACTCATAGCTATTGAAGTCCCTTATGTCTAAATCCCTTCGAAGACTTGGTTTTAAGCCACTAAAGAATCGATCGATCTTACTCTCAGGTTGGATAATAATACCAGAAGTGTACCTTGAAAGTCTTGTAAAATTTGCTTCATAGGTACCAACAGATTCATCATCCTTTTGCTTTAGTTCAAGAAACTCCTTCTCCATCTTTGTTCGGAGAATACTAGGGAAGTAATTATTGAAAAATAAGTTCTTGAACTCGTCCCATTCCATGGACTCAATTTCATCCCTTTGCCTCGTATTCTTAATAAGATTCCACCATTTATCAGCATCTCCTTCCAAACGATACACTGCTAGGATGACTTTATCATGGTCATATCATTGAAGAACTGGAAATATCTTTTCACTAGTACTAATCCATTGTTCAGAAACTAATGGATCATTAGACCTGCTGAATGAAGGTGGACGCTGCCTCATGAATGATTCAACAGAATGTTCCTCCTTCCTTTGCTCATTTGGAAGTCCTGCATGATTCATAGTTTGAGAAAGTTGTGTGAGCATGGCTACAAGATTTTTCATTCCATCTCCCATAACGTTTGTTTGCTCAGGGGTAAAATCATTTCATTGCCCGTCGCATTCCGCATTAACACGGTTCCTTCAGGTTCCAGCCATTGACTAAAACCAAGAAGAATAGTGTGAGAAAAACTAATTATAATAGGAAAACCACATAATCAAGAATAAAATTTCACACTTAAGGACTTATCATAGGTTATTCATGGCCATTTCTAAAACACTAAGATTGTGTTCTATGCTTAGACTTACCTTTAGGGTTCTTACTAAGGCTTTCACATCCTAGTTTCCAAAGGTTGACTATACCTTTCCTCTGATACCAACTATAAAGACCCATACTTTACATACATTGTTATTACTTCAGAATTGAAGCATACTTATTACAACATATAACAAAACCAGGAAAGGACCGTATAGGTATAGAGTCTTTAGAAACTGGGAAACATAAACAACTGGTTCATAAAGCATCTACTTTGCCTTTCATTTATTTCATCATATCTAGAGTCCCTTTTGGAATATCCTACTTAATAACCTTCTTCCCGACCTGTGGAAATAAAACATACAAAATGGTGAGCTCAAATGCCCAGTAAGGGTAAATAAAAGAAATATCAATCACATCATATACACAAGAACATAACTTTTGGAAATCTTAACTTGCAAAAGATATCATAATTTCATAACATGGGATAAATCATAGTAGTGAAATATAATCCCAATAATCATAACTTAAAACATGAAACCTTGTGGCATACACACATAATCATAGAGAAACATTTCTTATTAGTCAAGACTCATTTCCAAGACTATCTTAGTAGACAAATTCCATTTCTGAACCGACTTCACTCCTCGTTTATGTCCTGTTTCACTTAACCGGTTTAACCTGCAGTTCCAGCCATGTCTATCTCATGAGATATAAAATCTTTACCCAATGCATTGGAGGGAGATATAGGTCTCACCCATCTCATAATTATACCATTCTTATGTGTGCCACAAAATCATAAATCATACATCATTTCATAACCCGTGTAATAAAAATGGGATTCTTAAACAACATGACATCATAAAACAATTCATATAAGAAAAAGGAATTCATAAAAATAATTCAATCACAAAATAATCAAATCAATGTAATAATAGGGATAGAAACAGAACACTATATTATCTTATATGGAAAACAATTTTGATAAAACACTTGAACTCCATTCTTAAGGAAAATATCCTTTCTACTTCAAAAACATTTTCCTTTCTTAACATGTCAAACAATTTTAAACTAAAAGAAGTTGATTAAAAATAAACTTGAAAACTTGTAGAGGAAGATTCTTGTAAATAATGTTATCAAAAATCCATTCATGTCGTATAAGTTAAAAAAACATTCTTCTCGTACTTTTGTAGGAAAAGTCAAAAAGTACCTCATACAAAAAACGACAAAAGATTCCTTTTATATCTTTTACTAAAAACTCACCGAAGGGTAAAATTGGATTTAATAAATTTTATTTGGATGTAAATAATATTAAATATTGAGGAAACATGCATGTGGATGATAAAATACACCCCAGTAAATACCAAAGTACAAACAATCTCGGATAAAATGAGATTGTGATATTTTCCCTTACCTTAGGTACAATTTGTTTTGTTAGTGTCCGAACCTCCTGTATAATGATTTAAATAATATTATTGAATTATTCCAGAATCATACTTATTTTTATGATATCATATATGGTCATATTCTTAGCTTAGTAATATTTCATTACTACTTGTTATTCTGGTGTTTATTACTTTTTGTTCTTATGCGTGTTTTGTCGAATAAATTATTATTTTTATTTTTAGGTTATAGATACCTCATTTCCAGAATGGTATTAGTGTAATATATATCATATTCATTCATTCAATTCATTTATATAATCATTATGCAATGAAGATCATGTAGAATGAGTCGCATCACATCGTGGAGACGGTATTCCGTACGTACGCACGAGCGATGATATCGTTCCCATGATCGTGGAATTGTATTGTAGTGTATGTATACTATTTCAGAATCAATATCAATTTACAATAATAATATATAGTAATTATTTACACCATTATACCTATCCAAGTAAGGTGGTGGTGGAAAATAGATTACACCACGGCGTGGAGACGATATTCTGTACGTACGCACGCGTGGAGATTTTGTTTTTCGTAGGATGGATAGATGGTGAAATATGGTTGTTTCATACTTATAATAACATATCAGTATATTAGTGATACTGATGTTATTACTTCATAATGAAAAAACTAATGATGAATAAGTGGAAGAAGAAATAAAGTTGAAAGAATCGGTAACAGACATTACCTCTTCTTTGAAGCGCCTCTTTGAGACCTCCTCTTAGGGAAATAAAATTGGTCTTTGAAGAAGCCCATGACCTCTAGGATGTTCCTAGGGAAGTGGAGAAGAGAATTTGGCAGGGTTTGACCGAGCTTGAAAGCTCAATGTGGTGTGAGGAAAAGAGGGAGGAGGTTCCCTTTTATAAGGGAGGATAGGGGCACCTTTGGAATAACAAAATATATTATTTATTATGAAGTCAAATTCGGTTCTTAATAGCACCAAATTGATATATTTTTAAGCTAAGGTTGGGATGGGTTTAAATACTCTCATCCAATAGAATTTAGACAGGTTTAAGTCATTATATTAACGTTATCATTTAGTTTTAACTCTTAGTTAATTAGATTGACATTTACCATTTCACTTTTTATTTTTATATTATATAGTTAATAAACATACCATATACATCCAAGAGACCTCCAAGTGGTCCATAAATGATACACCTATCATGATATAAGTAGCTTGGCCAAACCTTAGATTTTTAGGAATATAATAACAATTAATAATATAATATTTGTTTTAAAAAATATTTTATGTCAATTTGACACTATTTGGAAATTAATTTTTGTGAAAATTTTAACAGAATGATTAGTTTGAACAAAGTTAATTAAATCAATAATAACATGTCATATTAACATATAAAATTTGTTTAATTCATTAAAAGTCTCAAATTACATTTATTTGGGTATTTATAACATCAATTATGTTAATATTTCATTAATAAGATAATTAATGCATCATCATTATGTCATATATAAATTAAATTATTTAATGTCTAAACATTATAAATAAAATACCATTATGTAGGAAATCGTTTTGGCTTTCTAATTAATATTTATAGTCGAATTTATCTTATGTATAAACCTATATTAAAAATTCTTTAGTTATTAAACTGTGATTTTAACTATTTTAACCCTTCTTTAAATAAATTAATAATAAATGTCCTAATCTAGTCCATGTGGGCCTAAATGGTCATAGTTTCTTCCTAAGGTTGTTTTTGGTCGAATTACACTTATCCAATAGAATTAGGATATGTGTTAGGGTAATAATAATATCATTTTTACCCTTAATTACCCTATTAACTTTTAACTGTGGTAAAAAAAAGTAAAAAGTTACTATTCACAAAAATTATTTTTATCTCATTGAATAACATTTTAGTCCTTGATATTAACTGTCTCTCTCGGATTTTCGAAATTCCACTCATAGAAGCGGTAAAATTATGTTTTATTAAAAATTCCATTTTTTTAACTACCACTTAGTGGTTTCACTATTCATCAAAAAAATGAAAGTTTCCAGAAAATATACCAAAAATTATGCCTAAGCTATATTTGATATTATGAATTCAAAAATGATGTCTATTTTACCAAATGAAAAATACATCAGTTGCATTAATTAAATTAAAATTTATTTCTCGTCGTCAAAACAAATAGCGTGTTTTTAAGAGATAATAACTATCAAAAGATTGACACTTGTTTATGTTTGGTTTAAATGTGAAATTACATCCAACGACCAAAATTGTATTAAATGGTAAAAATATATTCTAAATATACTTTAAAACCACTCAAATTAATAATTTATCACCATTAATTATTTTGATTAAAAAAGTTGTTTTTAATTAAAATTTAGTAATTTTCACTATTCATCAGAATATGAAAGTTATCCGAAAAGTACCAAAATTTCACCCTAAGCTAATTTCGATATTATGAATCCAAAAATGAAGTCCATTTTGAATAATATAATTTAAAAAATTTTAAAAAGTGGTTATTACTATTCATAACGGCTAGTTTTAATAATATTTTAATAGCATATCGTTGTTCAGTGAAACTCGGTATTGCGTACGACGCAAGCTATCGAGGAAGGTCGCGGTTGCGTGTAAAGCAAGCCAAGATAGTGTTGTGTGTAGTGGAAGATTCCTTTGATGATTTATATAACATAAAAACAAAATATTTCCCATAAAATTCTCGGGTGTTACAACGACCCTGCTGACTAGCTTATGATTTATAAACAGGCGTATGTTCCTATCTATAGAAATCTGGCAGAATTGCCTGGAGGGAATGGCGTGTTGCTTCTAGATGAGTCTGTTGGACAACGGAATTAAAATGGATGGGTGTGTGTTCCCGCTCGTTGCTTTCCACCAAGTTATGTTGGTGGACTTCTCCGGAAATGGTAGAGATAAGAACCTGCTCACTGTTGACCGGATTTCACCTCTGGCAGTTTTTCTTGCCTGCTCAGGTTTGAGGAACCTGAGCCGAATGCCTAGAGAAAATACCCTCATCATGTTGAGGGTGAACTGCTGCACGAGTCTGGTGGCGATTTTTGATGGGAGCCCTCAGGAAGGACACCTGTCTCCTTGAATTAAGGCATTCAGTGACCTTGTCATTCACCTCCGCAGAATATGGGAGGGACTGGTGATTATGTTTCTGGGATAACGACCCAAAATGGTTGGAGATGGTGGTTGGCACCACCTGCTTCTTAATAGTTGTTCGTCGCTATCTGGACAACCAAGGTTAATTATTGACTTGGAGGGCTTGTCGAGTGGCCTACAGAGTCGGAATAGTACCATTTTCATGGTATTCCTTAACCAGAGCATTTGATACCCAGTATTGAAGAAGATGAGTAGATGATGCCTTCCTTAGAGCGGAAGACGATCTAGTAGGAGTAGCAGTAGAGGCATTCACAGCAAGGTATTCACAGGTGTGAACTTAAGTGAAGCCATTTCTGTAACGTAGAAGATCTTGGAAAAGAGTGCATGTTTGATATAACAGACATAATCAAGATAAGATCGGCCACTAAATATTTTGGATGAGTACATATGTTATTGATTGTTTCGTTGGCCCTCTCATTGATTTTAAATAGGGGCCTAACAAATAAGTAAAACATCACTTTAACTTGGTTAAGGATTCACGTCGGGTTCACCATTTTTTGTTTCCTCTGGAAATGGGGATGACCTCGATTGTTTAAGGTTCAAACATTACAAGCGGTTTCTAACGGGTTTGTTTGTATAACTGGAAACATCCAATGATTCTACATCCATTTGGACCTACATTCCAAAGGTAGGTGCTTATTAGTTGTGAACTGATGAGGCTTAATAACTTGCATTGGTCAAGATGATGGGAGGTCAGACTCATCACACCTTTTTGGGGGAAATTATTGTCTACTACGGGACTCTGTTTATAGATTTAAGTTTTGTTCGTGAATCCTTATTAAATTACCAAGTATGAAAATGATCTTTCCTTTAGATCTGACAATCAATTATTAGTATGTATGAGATTTAAAGAATCTTTTAAATGTATTTGAGGTTCTTCATCGATAGAGAATCATCTGTATTTGTTAAATATTCTTAGTCAATGGTATCCTTTAACACATTATATAAAAATATCTTGGTCATTATGATAACCATACTAGTTTTAAAGCCACTCAGTGGGGAACTTGAAGTTTATTATCATTCAAAAGGACATGGATTATTTCAGAGTTGGGACCGTACCCATATATGGGCTACCCATGTATCCTTGTTTAGAAAAGGAATCAAAAACCACATAGTTAGAGTAAGGGAGTATGATGTTTATGTATGATTGATGGCTCAAAGAAAGATGTCATAATTATATTTACGCTCTAAGATCACGTGAGTCATGATTAGTGTGAGAAACAAGAGGTATTGGTAAAACCAGACGATTGTGCCATGAAATATGCAATCATAAGATATGATGTGGGGCTTATGTATGAATGACTACCCAGATAGATAAATATTAGGATTTACATCAGGGAAGAAACTCAGGAACAAGTTACATAAAGGTATATGTGCTTTATGGAGATTTGGATACTTAACATAGGACTTAATCCTGAGAAGGATGCCCAAATTAGAAGGGTAATATGATTTGGGTTTTATTCCTGAGAAGGAAGTCCAAATCAAAAGAAATTAAGACTGGTTAAGAGAAATTATGACGGGGGCTTAATCCTGAGAAGGAGACCCCGGTTAAAGGGACTTGAGAGCTGGGGCTTACTCCAAATGAGGATGCCCAGGTTAAAGGGACTTGAGAACTGGGGCTTATTCTTGAGAAGGAGGCCCAGGTTAAAGGGACTTGAGAACTGTGGCTTATTCCTGAGAAGTAGGCCTAGGTTAAAGGGACTTGATAACTGGGGCTTATTCCTATGAAGGAGGCCTAGGTTAAGGGGAATTATGACTGGGGCTTACTCTTATGGAGGAGGCCCAGGTTATGGGAATTTGGAACATGGGGCTTACTCTTGAGGAGGATGCCCATATTTGGGAACTTGGGGCTTACTCCTAAAGACGATGCCCAAAATTAATGGAACTTGATAACTGGGGATTATTCCTGAGAAGGAGGCCCATGAATAGGGGACTTGAGGATTACTCCTAAGGAGGATGCCTAGGTTAAGAGAACTTAGACTAGGGATTACTCCTGAAAAGGAGGCCTAGGTTAAAGATCCTCTCATCTTAAAGGATGAGGTTGAATGAATGAAATATCTAACCTTAGTGACATAAAGATATGTAAATCACTAGGTTTTAAGAGATATTCCATAGAATTACTTTCATATAAGGAGGTCAACAAGGGAACCATGCCAAAAAAATAGATTTGAAGAAGTTTTTGAAGGATGAATCTTGAATAGGAGAGGTGGATTTGAATAAGATAGGTGAATAGGCAGGAGTGGCACCCAAAAAGAAGTAGGCGCACAGGTCTTGGTCATGCAGGTATACCTGCGCCACACATAGGTACTTGCGCAACGATCAACCCATAGGATAATACTTGGGTGAGGCTTGGTTCTTGCCCTTAGTATTATCCCTAGAGGCTTCCAAAAGAGTGGCACACAAGTTCTGGTGAAGGGATAATGCGGTGCGCAGGTGTGTCTACTTCCCTTAAGGGTTTAAACACATAGGTGCACAGGTGTTGATGAATTTCAACACTTAGGCCTTGTTTCCCCTATTTAGATCTTCCATTCTAGGTAAAAAATTACCTTAAAAGTGTTCGGAAGACTTCCATAAGAGACTATGGAACCGGGAGATTAAATCTGGCTTTTGGAATTTTTCCATCCTTCAAATGGGGGGCCCACAAGGGGTATTTATAGCCTGCTGAAGACCCCGAGTGAAAATCAAATAGGGCGCGCAGGTCACCTGCATGCCCAACATGTCGCGCGCAGGTATACCTGCATGACCATGATGAAACCTACGCAGCCCTTGCTGAAGCAAATCCTTGTTTATGCCTTTGTCAATTTTTGATGTTTCTTCAAAGGATGAATCACTTTATGCTAAGGTATTCCCCTTTTTCAGTCGTTTAGACTATGTGTCGAAGAAGAGCGTCAACAACTATCAACATAGAAGTAGAGTTGTGATAATTAATATCCCAAGATAGGTCATGTAGGGCCCCATGGAGGTGGATATGGAATAGGATCATGTGGAGTTTTTGGTGGTTGATTAAATTATATTCTACATGCACCACCTCCACTAGGAATCCCACGTTATTCGTAGGGAGTATATGATCAGGTCATGGGTAGCTACAAATAATTGAGGCATATGACCTAGAAGATCATGAGATGATTAAAGGTACGATATGCTCTTATTATATTCTTTCTTAGTTACTATATACATAGTTTTAATCCATTTGTTGATCTATTTATTCCTAGTTTGAGTGGTTGGAGATACAAGTTGAGAATTTACCCCCAAAAGCTTTTCCATGATTCTCATATGGGGAACCCTTATTCAATATCTATTATTTGTTGGTAGTGTGAGCTATCTTTAGGTGTAGAGAGTTTTCCATGGTACATTTTCATATCATGATGATACCTTATGACATTATATTATGTTTGGAATAATTTTCCATGGTCTGAGTGCATATTGACTATCACATCAAATGAGTCATATTCCTTCCCACTGATGTGACAAGAATCTATTTGTGGTTGAGAGAGATCTCATGGAAGGTTGAGTGGGGTTTTTAGGAAGGAATCTATAACACATCCCCCATCATTTGGAAAGTGTATCCCTTGGTGAAATAGTCACTTTAGGCATCTGGATTCTTTTATTTAGGGTGTATTTTATAGAAATCATTCTTGAGGAAATTTTTAGGCTTCCTCCAAGGGGTGATATAGATTCTATCAAATACTTGAACACCAGGACCATCCTAATATCTTAAATAGCATATCGTATAACCCCTACAGATATTAGGAGTGATATGGTTTTTATTGTGTAACCTCCAAGGGAAGTGTAACGACCCAAAGTTTCATTAATGGAAAATCCCTCTTGATCCAGTTAAATGTCTCTTTATGAAAAATATTTTTTTATAAGATATCAACTTCTTTGGTTTTATGTTAAGAATTTTGACTATTGTTAACATAGTCATTGAACAGTGTTCACATGATTAGTATAAATATAGGACCTTAAAAATCCAATTTACTCAGACAAAAGAAGCGATAGCCTCATCCAGTAGAATTTCTCCATACAAAGCCCATTTGTCGGAGCTCGGAAAAGAGGTGGAATCCTTGGGCTTCTCCCTTGACCAATCCCAAGCTGAGCTTCACCATGTCAAGCTCAAACGGGACCGTCTACGGGAAAAGTGGAAGTTGATAGAGATTACCACTCGAGCGATGTTATCTGAGCCACCCCAAGAGTCTGTCACCATCGCACACCTTACCCATAGGTCTTATGCGGCTGTTTTAAGGGGTTATGTAACAAATAATTAGTACTACGTTCATGTAAATTATTTTTGTATATAATAATGAATATAATTTCTAGTCATTTTTGATACATTGTAAATAGTTTTAAAAGTACAAATGGTGTTTTTAGTTATTATTTAATTAAGAAAATTATTTTATTAAATTAAGGGATTTTTGAATTAAATAATATTTTAATAAAATAATATTATTATTATTAAATTAATTTTTATTAAATATAAATGATCTTATAATTTTATGAATGCAATTAAGATTTTATATTAAGGTTTGAAATCCATTTCTGTCAAAACCAATGATTTTTCGATAAATGTTGGTTTTTATTTTAAAAAGTAAAAATTAACATATTTAGAAAAAAAATTAGATAAAATAAATTTCATTTCTGGAATCAGGATGTCGAAATTATCCAACGGTGAATTTTTCATAATTTTCTAAGACAGTCAAATTTTTGGGTAAAAATTAATACCGTTTAATTATATAATGTGTTTTATGACATCATAATGACCCAATGGTGATGTAATAAAATACCATAATCTTTATGTTCGGACAATATATGTTTTAACATTAAAATAATGTGATTTTGGGATTGTTTGACTTACTTTTCAAAATATTAATGGACCCCTCAAGACATATTCAACACTTGGCCTTTTAAAATTAATTTCCATGGGAGTGTGACTCACCTCCACATATGCAACCTTATTATTTTAAGAAGTTCTGACCTGGGCCTTATAAAATATTTTTTTCCTCTTCCCTTTTCCAAAAAACATGGGCAAAAACCATTGGATGGTTTGAGTTTTGGATTAATTTAATGTAAGGGGACCCAAACCTAAATAATAAAGAATTCTCTCACCTTTCCAATATAAACCCACCCAAGATCCCACTTCCTCCCCACTCAAAGCCCTTTGAGATCGTCCAACCTCTGCCCTACTCTCTCTAGAATCCTCCCAAGGTGCCCCAAGCTCCCAATAAGCCTCTCACAAGCCTCTCTCTAGCCTTTGGAAGCATACTTCCAAGTAAGGGTTTTTTCTTCCTTTCTCATTTTTGTCAATTTGCTTCAAGTTGTATTGACCTTTTAATTTCAATTATGAATGTTTGGGTATGGTTTTTAACCTCCCCCATACTTCCCTCTTATTGTTTGAATTATGGGATACCCCATTCTCTCTCATTAAATGCCTCCCATGTACACCCATTACTATGCCGAAATTCCGAAAAGAACTTCTCTCTCTTCTTTTACATTCAAGCAATAATTTTGTATCATGAATCTAAATTCCATTTCAATTGATGGGACATGTATCTATATGACCTCCTTACTTCCCATTACATGTAAATATGATGAGTAACCCATTTCTCTCTCATCAACCATTTTTTATGAATTCTTATGCCACACCGTTACGCTACTGAAATCGCACCGATTTTCTAAGCCAATGTCATTGTGTAGTGAATACCATGCCCATTTCTCCATCAAGGTTATTCACCTTTATGCACATTTACTTAATTATTGTAAATATTCATGTATTAATTCCACATTCCTTTATCGTAGAATAAGTGATTATATTTTATGAATCCATATTTTATGATCCATATGGCACACTTATGCATGAAATGAAATGTTTAAGAAGGGTGCACCCTTATAGCGCTCCAATGCATTGGGTAAAGTATAGTATCCTGATAAGTCATGTGAAATGTGAGGACCCCAACCCCAGAAACCTCAGGAGTCGGTTCCTTCTGAACATGATGTGCTATCTTAAAATAAAACACACTTGTTAACAACACATCATGTCCCATACAGAGGATCGTGTGCAGTTCGGGTTCTAGGAAACCAGCAACTTCTAAAACAATTCATCTTTTAAGAGCTGATACCTGAAAATTTTAAATCAAACATAGGCTGAGCATTGAAATACTCAGTAAGGGGTTTTAAAAAGAAATTAAAACATTGTAACATTTGAAAACATTCTTTTAAAATATATTGAACAGTCATTAAAGGATAATTATAACATAAAAATGCTCAATCAAGGATTTCAGGAAGAACATGAAACAATTATGTTAATTATTGAAGGAATAACAATGGTAATCATAAACAAGTATGACATGTGTCTCACTTAAGCATAAATTAAATAGTTAAAAGTAATGAATAATCAGAGTTGCACATAAAGGAAACAACTAAATTTTCATATGCTAGTTACTATACTATTAAGTGATAACACCAGTCATGCTCCAGGCTTATACTAGTGAAATAAGAACTTTATGAAAACTTAAAGGCATTAGTCATGAAAGAACTTTTTCTTGGAAAGAAATTTTTACATAACTTGAATTATGTGGCATCAACATTTAACTTAGACAATCATGAATCATATCACCAAGGTCCATCCCCAAGGTGTCATTTGAAATTACTAAGGTAAACCCCAAGGTATCGTTAAAATTGTAATCTCTAGTGGTTACATCATTACCCAATGCATTGGAGCGCTATTAGGGTGCACCCTTAAATTTTCCTTTGTTATCATGTGAGCCACATCGTTCATTCTTTACTTAAATCGTTATGTATATTCAAGATGTCCCATACCACCTTGAATATCTCATTCATTTTCATTTTACCCAAGGTGTCCCATACCACTTTGGGTAATCTATTTTCTTAGATCATTTAGTGATATGTCATAAGCATGCATTATGTACAATAATAAATAATAAACCACCACAAATTTTGATAATACAAAGTATGATAGTTAACTTTGCAACATGGTTCAATAACTAATCAAAGGCATACATAGCTTAGTAAAAAAATCCTTTTCACAAAAGTATATAAAATAATGATATACTAAATGATGAATCTTTGTCATTATAAATACATGGAAAAGGAGTGATTAAGGAAAACACTTGAAATCAGTTATGGTGATAAATAGGCCCTTGAACTTGTAGATGAATTAAATCATAACTTGATTAATTAATACATTCATCAAAGTAGGTTCATTATGTCTTAAGATAATACATGAACACGACATGATATCATGACCCATTAAATCTTAAATCCTCTAATACATCTTAAATCAAACCAAAATACACCCTTTATGGTAAAATGCATCATGAGCGATGCCTAGTATTCCTCTTTAATAAAACATAGTTCTCATAAAATAAGGATTTACTTAAAGGTTGGTACCCACCCCTTGAAATCATAAATTTGATTTGTATTGGTCTACATGTTTATGAGTACATAGATATATATAGATACCAACTTTACAACGAGGGGTTTTCATGGTAAACAGTTTCAAACAACCCTCATTAATATATAATGCATAGTATAACATGTTGGATCATTTTGAAATCTGAAAAATAGATAGAGTTTTGGTTATAAATATTTTTATATACAATAGAAAATTGTATATTTATATCTGCATAGGTTTTATGAAATAAAACCGAAAGAAAACAATCAAACATAACACCCCAAAGCCTTGTCCAACATAGGTTCATCCAAAAGAAAAAAATATAACCTATGTGTGTGTATATATATATATATAAGGGTAACCCGCATATATATGAACCATATTATTAAGGGTTATTTTAGAATAAGGTAAGATAACTCTTTTCCCCTTGTAACCATTGTAATAAACTTTAGGAAAACCCATTTTAAGACCTGATGGATTACATTATACATAACTATTTATATGTATAAACCGTATATACTAAAACATAGAAGAGTAGTATTATGAGGTAAAAACATAGAAACCAACACACTTGCAACCTACTGGAAACACGGATGCAAGCCCCTTTTGAAAACATCACAACCCAAAGGGTTTATATTTAAGTATATATATATATATAAACTGTATATATACACCGAGAATATAAAGGTATGGGTTTCTTAAAAGGAGATAAAAACATGTAAACACTCTTATGTATGCACCCTATAGAGAACACGAAACATATTCTTTGAAGGTGATACCATCAGAGGGATCTATATATTAAGTATATATAAACAGATATATGTTGTATATATATACCAAAGGTTTCTGTAAAATAAGGAAAGCATGCGAGAACCCTTACATTGCTTGAGGAGGAAGCTCGAACCAGGTGCACCACGCTGGGTTGCTGGGAGTTCAAGGGAGAGCAAGGAGAATAATGAGAAGCTACCGAGACTTTAAGAGGTAGGGGGTTTAAGTAGGGATTTGGTGCACAAAGGGTGACTCGACCCAAGAGTAGGCAGGTGTGGGGAAGACGGGAAAATAGAGACCTAGGAGGGGGTGTTCGGAAGTCAAGGGTAGCAGTTCGGGGGAGAGGCCGATGCGTCCTTGTGTAGGCCTACTGGTCGGGTGCTGTTGCGAGGAAGAAGACGATGGCTCGACACAGTAAGGGAATGGACGGTCGGGATTCACGAAGTGGAAGATCGCATGACTGGAGAGGGTGCGAGAAGAAAAAATAAAGATATTGGTTTAAAATAAACCAATGTTCGGGATTAGATCTCGAGTGAGATCAGACGGTCGTGGTGATACGCGGGGTGATTGAGCGGCTAATAGGTTCGGACGGTCGAGATCGAAGCGTGATTCGATCGGATGGTCCTAATCACGTGGAATGCATCCCACATCAAAACAATCCATGGTTGAGGCGCGGATTATAATACAAAGTGTGCCGGCTTCAGTTGGATAACACGAACACACAAACACCGGGTCCTTATACACAGGCCCCAAGCGGGATTTGGCCCACCCCTATGCCCCGCACACCGCGGGCCTTACACACGGGCCCGCGTGCGACTGGAAGAACCCACACTCGGCTCGGGCTCGGTCCTGGTTGACACTATGCATAATTGGGACCCTGATGGTTAGCACCTCGGGTCCCTTGGGGTTTGGTCTCGGCCTAGAGGGCTTGTCCCTTAAGGGATTCCCTTGGCTTGGCCGGCCCCAACCTATATTTTTTTATTAAAAACTTATTTAAATTTATAAAACAACCAGTATAAGTATACTTATTTCAAAATAAAGTGTAGTGTAAATATTTATACAAAAGAGAGTTAATTCAATAAAAAAAATAGTTTTAATTTAAAATCTAAATCCTTTTACTAGCTTATGTAATATATTTCATATCAACATAATTTTTTTATAAAAAGAAAATTTATTTAGACTTTCGAAATAACTAGTTTTAGTATGATTAGTTCAAAATATACATTTTTTCACAAAATGAGTCAATATACTATAACAACAAAATAGTTTTAAATTAAAATTTAAATCCCTTTACCAATTTATATATAAATATTTTAAAAGATATACCTTTCTTATTTTACATAAAAAATCATTATAATTATTTGGATTTTTAATCAAATTCTAAAAGACCACTAGTTAACTCAAAAATTCATAATTTTAGAGCGCAAAAGATATTATTATTGATACCCTTTAAACATATCTTTTATAAAAAGAATACTAAGTTTTCAATATATAAGTATCCATCGGAATTTTGTGAAAACAAGAGGATTTATTTCCGAGAACACTCATTAAATTTTAAAACTATGATTCTTTTGTGAAACATACTTTAGAAATATTATTATAAAATTATAAGAGTACTAAAAACAAGTTTTAATATAAAGATAAACTTTTTCAATGGAAACCCAAAGGTTGTTTTGAAAACCCAACGGCTATATTTTCCAACGGTCATAATTCACAGGATCATTATAAAAGCAGGGGTGTAGGGTGTTTCTTAAAATTAAAACATTTGATCTAGGAAGGATTGTTATCCTCATACCTTTGGTGTTGAGCATGTGTGTCATGGACCTGGCTATTATATTTTTCACGCTGATGGACTCTGAAGACGAGGACAATCTGATTACTCGCATTGTGGTTCTTAGTAGTCTTGTTGTGGTTGTGTTAGGTCTTGTGTATGATATTTTCAACTAGTTGGGTCTTGTTGCAGTGTAACGTTTAAATATATATCAGTTTAGCTTATTCTCCATGTTTTATTCCTTATTAGTGCACAAAACACAACAAAAAAAACAAGAGACATCATTAAAGGCATAACATTGCTCACTTGAACAAGTTCATAAAACCGGGGGCGTCACATTATTCCCCCCTTTTGAAAATTGCATCCTCGAAATTTATTTCACAACACTACAAGGTTCAGAAACATTCTTACCACCACCACCAACGTAATGGGTCAACAGGTGAATTCAGAGGAATCCCCGTAGAGATTCTCAACTCCTCCAGCTCCCTAATCCAAACACACCTAAGACAGGAGGGGTTGCACTTATGTTCCGGGCCTTCAGGCTTTCAGAGGGAAGCTCAAACAGTACAAAGTTCTGAAATGTCTTTGCAGACCAAAGTACGAAGGACTTGCCGAATCATGTCTCAGTCGAAGACATCGAATCCATAGATACGGTCAAGCAGTCTAAAGCTGAGAAGTTGGAGCATATAAGCCGCATAATGATTTCCCTCTAACGCAGCCTTATGAAATTTCACTCTGGTCGTGTAGTTTCGGCCTAGGGTGAAACATAGAAAGAGCCCTTCGTGGTAACATCCTCATCGTTCACGTTTGGCTAGCTGTGCAGAGCCAATGCGGTAATAGATGGAGGCATTCCCCTGGCAGGTGCGGAGAATCTCTGGACCGTTTGTTACCTCAAACCACTCCTTACACGTTCTTCACAAATTTTCGAAGGGGTCATACTCATCCTCACACGTTTTGATTGCAATGATTTCCAAAATCTCAGTGGGAAGAGATAATAGGTGGGTTTGTCCTTCCATCTGAAAGTTTTAAGATGGGAATTCAAACACTTGAAAATCATTCAAGGAAAAAAACAAAGTAAAGACAAGGAAGGGGAAATACAAAATTTCAATAAACATATGTTTATTATTATTAGTGCTTGAGTTTCCCTTATCCACTGACTAAACGAACTCCACACAAAGAAGAAAAACTCCCTAACTCCTCAAACCAAACACAGGTTGAGCATTCAGGGGAAAAATCATGGGGGCACCTATGATGTCTTATGATTCTAGCATGAGGAGTATGAAGTTGAGAGACATCTTCATACACTTGTCGTCTTCAAGACAGTCGGGTGGAATCGTCTTCTAACCTTCTGAAGTCCAACATCTGACCCCAGAAGCCATAGTTTAAAATCTGATAAAGGTAGCCCGCTCGGAGGTCTCTGTCAGCAGCAGCTTCTTGAAAAGGGTTATCAATCATAGTGCCAAAGCTCTCACCTACCGTGAAAATCCAGAAAAGTCCCTCATAATATTTTCCCTGACTTACATAGAAGGGAAACTGGGTTATCATCATAAAGAGGTAATCTATTCCTACCCCTTGGTGTAACTGAAGCACCCATGGTGAATTGGATACGTTGTAAAGGTGTTTTCATTTCATGAGAATATGGGCATAGTTTAGAAAAACCTCACGGCTAGCTAAAGACACAATGGTCTCTAGGGCCTCTGTGGGGAGAGATAAGATATTTGTGCCTTCGTTTTCCATCTGAAATATAGGAAAACCCAATTTTTAATAAAATTGAAGTACAGATACATATATATATTTTTGTTTTAGTTTCTGAATTTACATAGTTATCCAAACCGAACCTCTGATACCAACTGTGAGGACCCCAACCCCAGAAACCTCAGGAGTTGGTGCCTTCTGAACATGATGTGTTATCTTAAAATAAAACACACTTTTTAACAACACATCATGTCCCATATAGAGGATCGTGTGCGGTTCGGGTTCTGGGAAACCAGCAACTTCTGAAACAATTCATCTTTTAAGAGCTGATACCTGAAAATTTTAAATAAATCATAGGGTGAACATTGAAATACTCAGTAAGGGGTTTTAAAAAGAAATTAAAACATTGTAACATTTGAAAACATTATTTTAAAAGATATTGAACACTCATTAAAGGATAATTATAACATAAAAATGATCAATCAAGGTTTTCAGGAAGAACATGAAACAATTATGTTAATTCTCGAAGGAATAACAATGGTTATCATAAACAAGTACGACATGTGTCTCACTTAAGCATAAATTAAAAAGTTAAAAGTAATGCCTAATCAGAGTTGCGCATAAAGGAAACAACTAAATTTTTATATGCTTGTTACTATACTATTAAGTGATAACATCAGTCATGCTCCAAGCTTATACTAGTGAAATAAGAACTTTATGAAAACATAAAGGCATCAATCATGAAATAACTTTATCTTGGAAAGAACTTGTTACATAACTTGAATTATGTGGCATCAACATTTAACTTAGACAATCATGAATAATATCACCAAGGTCTATCCCCAAGGTGTCATTTGAAATTACCAAGGTAAACCCCATGGTATCATTAAAATTGTAATCTCTAGTGGTTACATCATTACCCAATGCATTGGAGCACTATCAGGTGCACCCTTAAATTTGCATTTTTTATCATGTGAGCCACATCGTTCATGCTTTACTTAAATCGTTATGTATATTCAAGATGTCCCATACCACCTTGAATATCTCATTCATTTTCATTTTACACAAGGTGTCCCATACCACTTTGGGTAATCTATTTTCTTAGCTCATTTAGTGATATGCCATAAGCATGCATTATGTACAATAATAAATAATAAACCACCATAAATTTTTCTAATACAAATTATGATAGTTAACTTTTGCAACATGGGTCAATAACTAATCAAAGGAATACATAGCTTAGTAAAACATCCTATTCACTAAAGCATATAAAATAATGATATACTAAATGATGAATCTTTTTCATTATAAATCCATTGAAAAAGGAGTGCTTAAGGAAAACACTTGAAATCAGTTATGGTAATAAATAGGCCCTTGAACATGTAAATGAATTAAATTAGAACTTGATTAATTAATACATTCATCAAAGTAGGTTCATTATGTCTTAAGATAATACATGAACATGACATGATATCATGACCCATTAAATC